>JANBVO010000007.1:0-600000 GCA_030052745.1 Pleurostoma richardsiae
TCTTTTTCGCTTGGCCCGAGCGCCTCACCAAAATTTAAATCCTGTCTTGAAGATATCTTTTACAACTAGTGGATAGGTCTAACTCTATCTAATGTAGTTTTACCTTCACTTCGTTAAGCTCGTCGATAAGCTCCTATCACGAGTTAGGAAGGTTAGCACTTAATCTTACCTACGCTCTCGTATACGATCTAACTTATTCCGACAAACAAAAACTACGACTAGAGCCCCTTAAACCGCTCACGGTAACTCCCCGTAGCAAGTTCTATCCCTTCGTCTTCCACTAGTCCTTCTTATTAAACCTTAAAGTCTATACTGTCGTACTTTTAATTAATAAGCGGTAAGTAATATACGTTAAAATAAGGCCGATCGGTTCCGAAAAAACTATTTCTCTACATTTTTACTAAAGTATGTTAGTATGTTAGTATTAAACTACTACTTAAATATAATATATTTAGTAGCATTTTCCGTTAAAGGAAGATATAAACACTAGTAGTAAAGTCGGATTAGAAATAACTTATGCGCTACCGTAATTAAAAGGCCTAAAGTCTTATCTTATACTAGTTATATCCCGGCTCATAACGATGGAAATTCTACTTACTATTATAAAAGCCCTTACATGTCCGTTTAATTAGCCCGTAAATACTAATTTACCACGATATATCCCTATATTATATCAGAAAGTGCTCGTAATTTACCCTACAAATAACGTTATAACCTAATTACCTAAACTCAGCTAATAGCACGGCTGCTACGCAAACAGCTTACACATACGGCACGCCGCCCAGGGTTGCTGACTGGCCGAGCTACCGTATATAATCGTCGATGTCGTAGAACGATTACCTGAAATGTTCCTTTATAAGCGTTTTCGGCCTAAGTCGATAGAAGGCCCCGTAGTATAACAGTATAACTATATCCCGGAATCGATACTCCTTCTCCGTTTCTTCGCTATCTTCTTCCGCCTTCGGATTTACTCTACGACAGATTATCTACAGAAGATAATATTAGAAGTAAGCTACGAAGTCTATTATTTACGGCTTACTATTTTTCTCGTACGAACGTATGACGGTCGTCTTAGCCTTAATCTACAACTAACGTCAATTATACGATATCGTTTTATGGTCGTTAAACGGCCGTCCGCCCTGTACACGACAGAGTAGGTAGTAACCGCGTATCGTCTCTAGATCCGCCTTAAACCGCCCTAGTATATCCTCCTGTACTATGTCCTGGCGTAGTACTTCGTTAAGGCCGACGTATTTGGTGTCTCTCTCCGGTCCCCGTACCTTGTCTCCACTGCTTTCGATCTACTTAGGACGAATACTACTACGTAGGCCCGTAAGCGTATCGGGGGCTAAAAGGCGTAGTTCGAGATTGCTTGGCCGCCGTTCCGTATAGTGCTTAAGGTATACTTCGCATAGCTCGTCTTCGCCCTTTATGTACTACTTCTAATCCTCCTTCTCATTTAAAAACCGGCTTAGTACCGCTCGGGAACAATCTTATTGCGTGAAGTATAACTATATCGCTTCCTCATCCTAGCTTAATAGTCGATCAAAACGTGGTTACTAAGCTATATTTAACAGGACAATGGATTCGACTAGTTTACCATCCCGGCCAACCCTACCCGACTCTTACGAGAAGTTCGTCATCAAGTCTGGAAGCCCGACGTAAATGACCCAACGCATATATAGATAGTCAAACCCGAGTCCTAGTGCCGAGGTAGCCACGATAGCGCGCAAGTCGGCAGCGCCGAGCTATTACTCGATGATCGCCGCCTTCTCGTTCTCCGTACTAGAGTCGGCGGTGTACGACGGACAGTCTAGTATGTCGGCGAGCTCGGCCACGAGCTCCTTCGTCGGACAGTATAAGATGATCCTATCTCGCTCGCCCTGAAGTAGGTCCGCCCCCTTACAGTAAGTTTGGACAAGACGGGCGGCTCTCTCGGAGAGACTACCCGGCCCGCGTTCCTACCGGACGATATATCGGAAGTTAGGCCGGTTAGTAGATTCCCGGACGATACGTAGCTACACAAGTTTATTGTACTCTAGGAAAAGCTCCCGATAGATCGGCGGGAGCGTTACTGTCAGCTAGACCGTCTACGTCCGAACTTGACGTATATACTAGGTAAATTAGGACATACTCCGCCGATAGTCACTCGTCGTAATCGTTAGGTAGTATTCGTTTACTATAATCCGATCTAGCTACCGTCGGTCCGTAAGCCGATAGGTATATCCTAGAAAGCCGGGGGTGTAAGTAGCTTCGGCCGAGGTAATGACGAGCGGGGCCGACTTCGTCGAGTTAGGAGACTAGACGTAGTATCTGAGTCTGACCCTGTTTAAGCGACCGATCATATCGCGGCGGAAAGTAACTATCGGAAGGATTAAGATGGTCGTCGCGGCCCCTTCGAAAGCAGCAGCAACCATAACGACCAGTATCTTACCGGACCCGGTAGCGAAGATAGCGACGACGTCGTCTGCAGCCCGTAGACCGACAATCGCCAACATAGCGTCCCGCTAGCCGGGGCGACGCAGCTACAAGTCTAGATCGTTATGCAGGCCGCGAGCTACCGCGACGAGCGTATCCTCCTTCGTAGCCGGCTTCGCGCAAAAGCGTGCCTTCTTACAGGTATCGAATAGCCGCCGGGCCTCGGCGTCCGACACCGTCCGTAGCCGCTTACCCTAGAAGAGCTAGTCGAACCGGAAGAGATCTCGCCAGCTCCGCGACGCCCGGTGCGCGCGGTGGAGGAGCGTACTCACCGTTAAGGTCGTGCTGCCAGCGTAGGAATGGTTAAACGTACGGAAGCTGTGATTGCTCATCCCGGCCAGGTACGCGAGCTCTGCTTCCTCTTTGACTTCCTCGGTCGCTGCGGCATCTTCTAAGTCGAAGTTTACCCGCTCCCTAGCACTGAACTTCTCCTTTGTGATGGAAGTGGCGGTTTGGCGCTATTATATTACTTGAAACTACGGCACTACGGCGCGCGCGTATGCCCGGCGAAGACAGGACGACACGGAAGTGTCCCGTTAAACCTCGCCGTCGAGCGTGGACTACAGGTACGGCGAAAGCAGGGCACCGGGTTTGCTCTAGCGAAGGAATATCTAACGAAGTAGCAGTACTAGAGCTAAGTACGTCAAAAGTATATCCTCGATCGCCGTAAGTAAGAAACGGACGTTATCTTTTTCGGCTTTTGTTTATTCCTAGCTCTTGTAATACCGGACATAGATTATAACTAGTTTTTCCTAGATTATAATCGATCGACGTCGGGAGCCGGTATTAGCGTACGTAATAGAGAGGAGCTCGAAGGACCGTAGTAGAGGATTTAGTAGAATAAGCACTAACGTTACTATCTACTTTAAGAACTCTTGAACGTAGGTTTCGTAGACGGTTATTATTTAGGGATAGAAATAGGTCCTACTATCCTACTCGTCTATCCGTATAAATGTCCGTCGCTATTCGGCCCGCCGTTCGATCTGCCGAAGGAAGGTATCTTACGTTCCCTAGAGGATTTCGGTATTCTTCCCATTCGTTAACTACGATCCGCTATAGTTTTTAAGGTCTAAGTTATCGTGAAACTTCTATACTTCGATCGGAGTAATATCTTACGACGCCCCGAATAATAACTGGTCGTGTAGGATTTGGTGCGCCTGACGGAACTCCGAAACGGCCAGTTCCGAGATTTGTTCTATACGTAGCTAAGTCCCTATATAAGTAATCGTTTAGTTATCGAACGACTAACGAGCTTAGTTTTTAACTAGCTCTATACGGAAGGTTATGAAGAAGTAAAGACGCTACTGTAGGATATAGCTAAACGGCGTTTCCGTCATCTAGTGAAAATATATCGTGTATATTTTCTTTAGAAGTTCCGGGATTCCGTCCTCGTTATTTTACTTCTAGAAGTACATAAAGTCAAACAGGACAAACTGTACAGTCTATGTAAGTATAGAGAAGCTACTATTGAAGTTACCGGGCTCGTACTATACCCGCTAGTTGCCCGGCTTACTTCCCTTCTACTATTTCGGTTGTTTGCCCTGTTTCGGTTACTTATCCCCCTCGTTTACCCTTCGACTCGTGAAAGCATTTTTCCGGCTAAGTATAACGTAGAAGCTGAGTACGACGGACCGGAACGGCCTATTACCGACTCTTTAGCAGATTAGGGCTACATAGAAGTTGCGGATTGCGTATTTTAATTCGGCAATATCATCGCCATCACCGCTATTATTATCATCGCGCTTACGGTTACCAACCCCCCCATCCTTCTCATCTACCGCGCGGGTCTCCGTCTTCTCGTCTTAGGTCCGTAGCGCCTCAATGATCCGGTCCATCGCTCGCTGCTGCTGATCTGTCGGTTCGATGATATTACGTGACAAGACCTAGTTCGCAGCTTCCGTCGAGAAGTAGCCGTCTTCGCGGAATACGACGCGGTAATAGTAGGCGAGAAACTACTTCATCCGGCGGAAGTACGACGTGAACGAAGACTCGTTCTTGAAGCTACGAAACGCCCTCGACTATCCGTTCCTTATATTACTACCACCCTCCCGAAACTCGCCTAACTACTTAGCCCGCTACTATATCATCTTACGATCCGACGATATATCGCTATAGAGCCGGTACACATCTCGAAAGGTAGCCTCGACGGCCGTAAAGATACGAACAAAGTCCGTATCAACGCCCCCTTCGCCTCCGTCGTCTCTACTACCGGGTGTTTTCTTATCTAGCGGCGGAAACGAATACGACGATTAGATCTCCATATCCCGGAGGTCCTACAAATGCATAGGAAATCCGATACGGACGAGTTAAAAGACTCGGTCTACCCGAGCTACTTCGGTACCCTATACGGCGCCAGCCCTCTCATCGAGGTCGCGTAATACCTGGCTTATGTCGGCTCGTAGGCCGTCGAACAAGTTCTCCTCTTCCTATAATAATAACGGCGGTGTATTCAGCTTTAACGTCGGTACCTCTTCTTTAGGTACCGGTACGAACAATGGGGACGGTATTAAGGTTAGGAGCGGCCGTAGCAGATATTCCACGACAAAGTAGTCGATAAAGCTTTTCGCCATAAAGTATGTCTATAACATATAAGTCCTCTAGAGTGGCGTATCTACGGAATTTTAGGATGCCTTCCGTTTATATATTAGTATATAGTCGAATATCTTTTCGAGGCGTCGCGTACTAAAGCCGTAGTCGCTATACGTGTAATGCTGGCTACTAAAGCAAGTAAAGCCCTCGATCCGCTAATATAGTTTGGTCTTATCGGGCTTCTATTGTCGTAGCTTATCAATCGAGCGTAACTAGTAGCTAGAGAAGAGCTCGACGACCGTCCGTAATTCCTAGCCCCTTATCCGGTGCGGTTCGGCCCGTAGGTGACTTTTCTAGTTCGCGACCTTGAGGATAAGGTATGTTTTGTACCGGCAGTACATTATAATTCGGTAGTTCGGGTTATAGACGAAGTCGTCGACGCTTATAGTTATACAGCTATTAAGATAGATATATACAGTAATTAATCTACTAGATAAAAGAGACGACTAACGGTCCGGTCCTATATTATAGCATCTAGAGTGATAGTAATAATAATGTAATAATAATGATAGCCTTCGACTCCGGACATAGGCGCGTCTTTTCTCCTATCTCCCTCTACTACCTCGGTCTATTACTTGCTTCTGGACCAATTAACGTATCCCCTTTCACTGAAATCCTCTTTCACTTACTTCGCCTCCCCTATGTCGCCCTACGACATGTCATTTCCCACGCAGATTACGCCGTCCGGGGTACTTCCTGGAACTGGGTCAGGGGCATCCCCTTTCACTGAAAGAGCCGCGCGCACTAGTGGCGAGGCCGAGATGGCCGCGCAGAGACTCTTGTCTTCATCAACTATACGTACGGTGATGTCGTGCTCAGGGACCCTGTCAGGATGACTTCAAGATATCTCGTACGGACCGTAGTCTGAGACAGACTGAAGTGGTAGTCTTTCGTTCCAGTTCGATCATGCTCATCTTATATCGTTTCGGAGTCTGGGGAACGTCTGGGGGAAAGTCGGGGTTGTGGTGTGCGGGGGACAGCGTCAGGTGCGGACGTGTTCGGAATAGGTCCTTAAGCCGAAGACAAGTCGTATTCCGGTCTGTGGTACCGCCAGGATTCTTGGTAATGGCTCCGCTCTTGCCACAGACGCTGAGGATATTGTGGTTCTCCCTTTTTCAATATTGCCACTAATCTACTACTGATGATCTGAACGGCGAAATGAAAACGGGTGACAGGAAGGGCACGTGTCATTATTCGAAAATATGACTACCCGAAAGCGGGCTGACGTGGTCAAAATCCAGTCCAGCGACTCGAATTGGTTAAGCGTTTCAAGAGCAGAGACCCCGAGCAATCCTTCTCCGTGATCCTGACTGACAGTCGCGCTGTTGGCGTACGGGAAGTCCATATCTCCTGCTAATTCACTGCCATTTCTGCACAGAGAATCCAACGGCCCGTCCGAGTCGTTGTTGGTATGCAGCACCGTGTGAGTCAATATATCCGCAATAACTCGACAGTCTCGGCGATTATGGAGCTGAAATAGGAAGAACGTTGTGCTTCTACCCCAGAGCCTCTCTTGACGAGAAACGAAATGGAAAGGTTAACGACGGCTACGCTCACAACGCAGTGGAATCTTTGTCGATGACTGGGAACCGTCCAGGTCGCCTGAGCTGTTGCAATGGTAATATATATGCATCAATGCACACTGAAACATACGTGAGGAGGGGATACAGCTAAAGGCGTGACATTCACACTAACCATCACCACTACTACATACATATCCTGACGCGTTCGAGCAGCCTACGGCTGCGGCCCTGATTTATAGTCCCCATGATGACGATGACCGGCGTCATTGGGTCAGTTCCATAGAGAATACTGTTAGAGTAAAAGTTAAGGGGGTGTGGTTCTTTTTCAGACATTACTTAGTAAGCTAATGCTAAGCTGACACCGTAGTATCAACATGACCGTTCATCTGTTTCTGTTCCCATTAAAACCACTGATCAAGGGCTCTCGGAATAATTAGCGACATACATAAAACACAGTTGCACATCAGGTAAAATCTATACCTTGCACCGCCCTGAGACAGAATACTGATAGTAAGCATTTTTCATTAACGTAAATCTATAAAAATAAATCTACATAAATACGTTTCCGATAAGCTTTAACGCTTAGTATACACTCTCAAAGGTATGGCGTTTTCTCTGTGTGAGAGATAAAAATGCCTGCATAACCACCGTCAACAGTAGCCTTATTCACGAGAGCTAAGACCGACTTGACGCTGTCGTCTAGCTTGGCAGGTCCTTGGAAGGTGGGTGAATAGTCCTTGAACTTTCCAAACATAGCCATAGCCAACTTTCCTTCCTCCTCGGTTTCTATCCAAACGTCAGCAAAAAGCACATCATTTTAGTTATCCAGACGACTGACTACATACCAATCTGCAGACTGCCGGTGTCTACCGCACCAGGGCAAATTGCCATGACAAGGACGCCCTTCTCACGGTAGACAGCACTGAACTTGGCCACGGCCATATTCAGAGCTGCCTTACTGATTGAATAAGCCGGGGCTTGGAATATATCGGCCTTGAGTGTCATCTCAGGGTCCGAGATACCACTGGAGATAGCAATCACTTTCTTTGCGCGACCTTTCAAAATCAGGGGCATGAAAATACTGAACAGGTGGACGGGGCCGATGGTGTTGACTCGGAAGTGTTCAATCAAATCTTCTTCCAGGGCTTTTGAGTCCTGGCTCCTGTGGAAGAATTAGTTTCAAATAACTATACCCGGGACGTTTAAACCCCCACCGAGAACCTACAGAGTATCAAGGCCGACCAAGGCAGTCTTAGCTTGAAGCGCGGCATTGGCGATGATGTAATCAAGGGTGCCACTTGTTTTCTCCGAAACAACCTGGGCTGCTTTCTAGGAAACCTTTGAGCCAGTTTCCACCTCAGTTTGATGGACCGCTCGTTCGCTTACCTTCAATGCATCCGGGTCCGTAGTGTCGGCCTGAATGATGAAGATATTGCTCCGTCCGATTTCAGCGGCAACCTTGGCCTCAACGGCGGCTTTGTTGCGGACGAGCCCGAAGACGGAGTTGGCTGGATTTTCAGAGAGCTGGCGGAGAAACTCGAACTACATGACGGATACTTTGTATTAGTGATGAATGAGTCTTGTCCATGAAGTAGGATGAGAGCGTACGCCAATGCCACGAGAGACTCCCGAAATCACGTAGGAGGACATTGTAACTGGAATTTTATCGTGTATAAAAGTGAGATTGATTGACTGTAGAATGATTCTAAGACGTCGTTTTGGGTGTTGATGAACCTAAAAGAGGAGCAATCGTGCGTGTACTTATATCGATTTGAACTCATCCTTGGAGCCTTGTTTGCTCGCTTTTCCATTTTCATATCTGCTCTGCTCTTTGTTGGTATAATGTCAGCGGGTGTGTGCAGAGCGAGGTGCTCTAAACCGAGGTTCCGCTGTAAACTGCCAAGACACAGGAAAGTTGCCGTTCTTCTGAATGCGGACGATGCGCGGGCATTAGTAGTTAAGCCGAGGCGCGGGAGTAGTGGGGGCTTGATAGACGGTTTCAGCCGCCCCCTGCAATTCTTTGCAAGCCCCTGCATTCACTGAGTGAGTATCGTGACCCCACCACCGGTGGTCCCTCGGCACCCCCCGCCCCGGGCATTTGTCATCTCGGTGCCAAAGAAGAAAACTGGCAACTTTTGTGTAGAATGCTGAACAATTCTCAGCTTACACACTCCAGACGTCGGAGGGAATCTCACTTGGGACAATCATGCATGCGAATCAATGCTGGGCCTGCAGAGGTATGCTATTGTTCCGGTCCAAGTGACGTGCATCAAGGAGCTAGTTACTGACGCGCGACAGACTCCAGAGCAGTGTGCAATCGCGTCCGCCCCCGTTGTGCCAGGTGCGCTAGGTCGAATAGGCCATGTCATTATGGGTTGCGGCTGTCGTGGCCAAAGGGTATTAACAAGAAACGGAGCTTGTTCCATTCCGTGCAGGATGTAGTTGGCACTGCAAAACGTTTCTCCCAGACGAGCTTTGTCAATGCGACATCATGGGATATCCAGCTCCACGACTACCTACGGATGAATCAAGGTTTTATTCCGTCACAAACTTTGCCTGTCACCCGGCTAATACTCCAGCGAATAGGATTTGGTAGTCATACGGGATATGTCTTGCAAAGACTCGATCTGTCGATGGCCCTATCATGGCTCCCAACCAACCTAGGTTATGAGGACCGAGAACTTATTGATCACTGTAAATATAATACCACTTGTAAAATCTTGCCAAGCTAACACGTGTAGTTATTTGTACGGCGTCGTCCACCCTAGCCATTTTCGAACCAGACAAGAACGAGTTCTTGGGTCTTTTGTTGCGTCTAGCTCTGTCAGATACTTCACCGTCTTCTGTGGCGGTGTTACAATCGGCGTTGGCGCTTTCGTCATTCCACCGGCATGGTCTGCAAGCCTCGGTTTTTCGGTTCAAGGCGCGCGCTCTACGCACACTGGTCATATCTAGCAAACATTGTATTGAAAGTTCCACGGTAGTCCAACATATTGCCGCGAGTATGATACTGTGCCACCTTGAGGTATGTCGAAGCATGGGTCTATGTCTTCTTTCGAACAATTACTCACTAGCGCTTCAGATGTTCGGAATGCCAAATACATTATCCCTATGGTTCTGTGAGTGACGTTCGGTCTATTTATTTCTCCTTGCCCAGCCTAGAACGAATATATCCGGTCTACGGTGATAGTTCTTCTGCTGCCTTTTCATGAAATGAGTAGCCTAATTCTTCAAAGACATTGCTAAACTGGATTCTACACTCTAGGCCATTTGAGTGGAGCTAGAACTTTAATCGACAGCGCTGGCCCTGACAGCCAAAGTTTTCAAGGCGAATTTTCCAGACTTCTAGACTGGGTAGAGTATCATATGGTCATGAGCCGGTTTAGCCACCGACATTGGCACATAAATGGAGAGTCTACCAGAGGAGTCAGAAATTTCGCACCTTTGGAGCAGGAAACTTGCCACTCACGAAAGGTTAGGCTAAAGAATACGCAAGTTCATACGTGCACGGTCATTTATCTAATATGAGACAGGTTAAAACTGCATCGCACTGTTCACATGAAATTCTTCAGCATTTATATAATATGTTTGACATGATTCGAAAACCAACAGACTCACTATACCACAGCGACGAATACGAAAATTCCTTGCGTTGCCTCGAAAACAAAATAACCAATATTGTTCCGTTAGCATCAAAAGGTATATCTCATACTGTGTCCGACTTGAGCACAGCCTGGGTGGCTACAATGGATCTTTTGAAGCTAGCCGCTCTAGTTTACCTCAAAAGAGCATCGCGGAACTTTTCAGGAACCTCCCCTCAAATTGATGCAGTGGTTGAGAAGGCGCATATACTTCTTGACGATCTGGAGACCTTCAATCTGGCCTTTCCATTACTGATTATCGGATGCGAGGCTCGGACAGATGAGCAGAGAATAAGAATTCTCGAGCATATTGGAAGAGCAATGAGAACCTCGGCTTTAAAGAGCTTGCATGGACTGCAGAATATTCTCCAGCAGATTTGGGTTCAGGACGATCTTGCTGTTGATTATGAGCTAGACTACTTAAAGAAGTTGGACGCTATAATATCTTCTTACCAGATTATGCCAAGTTTTGTCTAATATAAGAACATGATTGTCACGGCGAGGTTAGTTGAGCTGGGACAGCCGCAGTAATGTACTCTATTGATTAGGACTAGAAGTTAAAGGAGAAGAGGAAAAGGAAGAAAATTCGGTCCTGCAGTCTTGTAGGGAAAAGAACGTAGCTAGGATGTAATTACATAACTAGGCACGTCAGCTGAATGACAAGAGGTTCAATGATGACCTTAGATAGCCCGATCACTTTCTCGTATAGCTGTACTGAGAACCTGGCGAGGACTGCGGAGTCAATGGCTTCCCTTCACCGCCTTCTGCCAGCTCCTCACGCTCAGAAGCCATTTCTCCGACGAGTGAGAGAAGTGCAGAGCACAGAAACCAGGTATTGTGTCCTGCTCCAATCACACTGAGTCTAAGGTCGTTGTAGTACTCTGACTGAGATGTCTGAATTGCCTCTCTCCTCCGCACGATGGAGGATACAAACCAATCCCGAAGTCGTTTGTTGCCCAACAGATCACCCTCCCCAGCACGAGCTACAATAGTGAGAAAAACCCCGTCAATTAGTGAGGAGGTTCGTAATTTGCCGAAGGCGTAATCCGAAAGGTCATGCATTCTATAAGTGCGTCAGCGTCCCCTAATTGACCTAAACAAGTGTGTGACGTCCGCGTAGCTCGACACATACCCCAGGGACAGCGCAAGCTTGTAAAGGTCCAGAAGGAGAATCGGCATGTCATCTGGGGGTACCACGCCCTGTATCGCGTCTATACCGTTCTCCGAACGCTCCAGGAACTGGACTAGCGCCTGTAAAACCTCCATCCTCACCTTCTTGAATCGAAAATCAGCTCCATAACGCACGGATTCCGGCACGGTGTCGGGATCGCGAATCCAGCTCTGAAACACGGGTGATCGCTCAAGGACGACTTTTCGAACAGGAACAGGTTCTTCGCGGCCGTCTTTGATGCCCACGAGATTGACAGTCTGACAGTAGTACGATGCCATTGTAGCAAGAATAGACACACGAAAGAGGCAGAAAAGAAAACTCCCTCGCTGCCTACGCACTCAGCTGTTTCTAATCTGTAGGGGGGAGGGAGGGTGTCTAATGTGGCTTGCATGACGCTAGGCTCACAAGGGAAGGCTCCGCTGCTGGCACGAACCAACAACTGCTTAAGCGACCAATCAAAGGGCTTCACCACACGACTAAGCTGGAAATGGCCCGCCCGGGATAAATCTGCTACCCCCAGCTATACAGCCAATGGAATACGAAGACTAGCCGTCTATACTCCCCACTTAATTTGTATGGGGTAAATAGATCCGCCGTCCACCGCCTTCGCGCTAACGCGTTTAACGCTATGGCCAATACTAGGAGTGCAATAGGGAGATATTACCAGTTATTCTTATGAAAGACTATTTTATTAATAATTAATAGAATTATTGTATAGAAAGAGAGAAAGGCTGGAGCCCGACCTGGCTAAAGGCTAAAGGCTAAGTGTTTCGGGAGTGGGGCCCCACTGTTCTGCCGGGCGGTGAGATAAATCTCACATTGCTCTCAAGTCTTATTTGATCTACGCGTGACATATTGAGGCCTATGGCCTGGCGGCCCTGCTGGCCACAACTAGCCAATGGGAGCCTCCTACGGCTCCCGCAGCAATACTTATCTATTTTAGCCAATGACGTGCCAGCAGTCGCGGTAATACGTTAAGAGACTAGTGTTATCCATTTTCAATAGGTTTAAAGGGTACTTAAATGCCCGCGTCAGATCTCCGCTGAATGTCATCGCCGATTGGAACCCCTGGCCGTGAAGAGTTGGCGTTGGTCAGTACTATCAACGCCTGTCCAACCTGAAGGCGCCGGAATAGCTAGCGCAAACTATCGACGGTGTCACAGCGAGCCGCGTAGAGTTGGGATCAACATTATATTACCGTCGCCGGACCTTCTAGCAACATGAAGTCGAAGCCCAGTGGAGATACAGTCATCTCGCTGACATGGGTAACGGCACAGACTTCCCCGGGACAACTCAACTAAAGGTTGACGCCGACACTAGCTGGGGCTGGGGTCAGGACTCTCGACAGCAACTGAAGCTTCTGGCACTGGCTAAAGTTTGATTATGCTTGGAGTTCTTGATGCTGGGGGCAGTGTGCGCCGGGGTTCTGCGCCGATTGGGGACGTTGCCTGATCAGAACCGGCTGGCATAGTTGGCATTATGGCTATCTCCATAGTAACGATCAACACTGGCTAGGGTCGGTTGGGACGCTGGCACTAAAGCGATTGGTGGCACGGAGTTGCCTGGGACTGTCATGGACTACTCATTCTCCCACTTTTTTGTCACCTCGTTGAGCACTGCCTCGTCCGCGATATCGAGTTCCGGCTAGAGATCTCTGTGCTCTTCAAGCCCTCTTGAAATAGCACCACGAGCAACTCGACCACGCCTATCATGCATTACGGGCGAACCCTAACCTCCAGCTCTACCGGTTATCACAGGCCCACGCCTTCATCCCGAGTCTCTTCTGGAGCTGTCGATGTGCGTTAGAGCAGATACCAACTAGAACGGTTGATCCAGGATAGTTGCTTCCGATTGGGTGCTGGCCCCGAAATGGTTAGCCGGGGATAGTAGATGACGGGTTACTTAGCTCCAAGACCGTGTATTCCTCAGTCGTGATAGTTGCCACTGCGACTGGAGAGTGTATACCGTCAATCCCAGATAGCCGGCTGTGCCGCGATAGTTAGATTGGCGCACCACGCCGAAGCCACCGCAGAACGCTGACAACTCGGTTCATTCTACTACAGCTCGCCGCTCGAATGGCCCCAGGAGAGTTGATTGCTGCCGTAGACGAAAGTTGCTCCAGGGCTGCTGGCGCGAGTTCATTGATGGTCCAGTGTTAGCAGTGCTGAATCTGGACCAATTCCTGATAGTTGGCGCTACATCGAACTGGCACTACAGACGAGCTCAATGTGGTGGTGCCAGAGGTTGAGTCTACAAGGGATCCAGTGTCAATCGTGCCATGCTGGCTCCGGAGTGATGGATCCTGTACGGTGGGCCAGTGGAGTTGGGTACGAAGCTCCAGAGTGGTAGAAACGACGGACTGCAGACCTGCCTCTTTGGCTCTCGACTCTGTGGATTCCGAATGGTCGAAACGCCGGTGTGGATGGCGTGATCGCCTCGGTTGACCACACGATTGGCCAGTAGACCAGATTAATTGGCTGTAGAGGCTTTGTTGGCGAAATCAATTCCCGAAAGATAACCGCCAACTATTCACCACCACTCTTGACTACACCAAGATGACCGTCGAAGCCAGAGTTGATCTCGGCATGGTAGACCCCAGGGCAGCAGACTTGACCTCAGGGTTCTGAGCTTTGGAATTGCTGACTCCGGATGACGACCGGTCAAACCGTGGATACCTAGCGGCAACGGGTTGGGCGCTGACTATATGGAGTTGGCTGGCATTTGACTGCCGGTAGCTGCGTATGTGGAGTTAAACCTAGGGTTACCGTCCGGCTTCGGAAGAGTTGACCGCCAAGAATTATTGACGACGCGCGGTTGCCGCCGGGATGGATGAAGCCGAGATGAATGGACGTCAAGAGATACCACGGGAGCGCGAAAGCCACGAGCAGTTGGCCCCACAGAAGGAAATGCCATGATAGACAGTCTCAAAATAGTGTCCCCGGATGGGCTGGCTGTGCGGAGCTGACTGCTCAAGCTTGCCTAAATATGTAGCGGGAGTCCTGGAAGGTGAGTGCGCACCGGTGACAATGTAATACGGTGTACATACCAACATAGCCGGCTAAAATGCGTATCTACCTATGCAGCGCCAACACTGCTACAGGATACATTCTGTAAGCACGATTTTTCACCATTTCATTTTTTAGAGTATTACAAGCTGGCGGCAGCGGTTGCACTGATCCTTACCAGTAAGGACTGGAATATAACGAAAATAATACTCTTTTTCGGATATTGTTAATTGATCGAAACAAGTTGGAATAACCGAGAGACAACCACTACGTTAATTACTTACGTGTGCAGAATTTCCTGGAGATCAAGCGAATGTAGAAACTTCAAGCTTATTTAATCTACCTTCTTTAGACGTTGTAGGTAAAAGTAGTAAGTGCTATCCGAGCCGAACACCTTAGGTGCATCCATTGCACCAGCAACTAAATCGTCTGTGACGTACCGAAAATGGTCGAAGATTGGCCGTTCATCGTAGATCATGGACGTAGATGGCACTCCGCGGAACACCATTTGCCGCAACTAGACACGGTCAGGGATCTGGTCGAAGAAACAGCGAGGAGCCTAGCCTGCTTACTGATGAATGTCCCCATTCCTTGTTCCAGACCCGGTTTCCTTGGTCGTCGTAGACCATGATTGGATCAGCATCATCTACAGAGCGGAAGACCTTGCCAGCCCATCGCATCTTCATGAGCTCCTTGTGGCCGACATGGCCAGTGTCAAAGTCACCACCAGTCCATTCACCTAAGATAAGATCTGCATTCACCGGCTGCAGTTGATTGTAGACGGCCTCGACATCCTGTTCGAGCAGCGAACCCTGGATGTTCGTCAACTCGACAAAGCGCTCCTCCGGACTGGCGCACTCGTAAGCAGCAGAATGAAGACGAGGGACGGCATTCTATACCTTGCCATAGAGATCCTGATATTATATTAGTCTGGTGATCAATAGATGACGGAGATAAATCTGAACTTGCGAGGGTGGTTAGGCCAAGGTAGTTAAGCTAAGTATCTAGTGAACTACACCGCTTCAAGAGTTGTAATGCCGTTGTCGGAGTCGAGATGACGTCACAAATCTGCCCAACGTACGATTTGGGCTCCAAGGGTTCGTCCCGAAAGGACCACGCGATTCCGTCTTGTTCGACACCGCTACTACAATTAGGCCTAATCTGGGATCTCTCAAGGTAATCGATAACTAAGGGACCCCTCCTCTCGGCGTTAAGACTGTCTGCTCAGGCTTGCCTAGATATGTAGCGGAAAGTCCCGCAAGATGAGTGCGTCCTACCAAGCATGTTGCATTAATACACTGCTACTATCATGCTGCACATGATTGGGCCCGGTTGGGATCTTGCGCGTCTAATAGGTCATCTTGACGCAACCGTTTTCTAGATCTAATCAGGGAATATTTCAAGATCGGGCCCGGTGCGCCATGATAATAGCGCAGCACTGCCACATAGGGAAATCTAGACGGGTACTTGTGCATGAGTTAAAGGGCAAGCAAGACACGAAGAATTTCTGGACGCGTAAACCTATAGCATGAAGGATTATTATGATTCGGAGTCGCAGTTGGCGGCATCCGGTCTACCGTTGTTCTATATGTAATGCTGCATCGAAGATCAGAATTATCGATTCGACATGGTAGGCCTTACTGGTTATAAAAACAGCAGTTCCTTACAGTTAGCCTCAGCCACTCCCAATTTCGTTCAATACAACCGCGCAAAGATGGACCAGTCGGCCATGAAACCTGCAGCTCCGGTGCCTCATGTTATCCACCATGAGCTCCGTAGGGCGAAAACAGCCCTTCCTATCTGTTTCCTAAACTCCGGTCTATGAGAGAAAGTAATCCGCATCTGAAATTCCTGTATGTCGGTGCTGGATCACGCACCATCTCAGTAACCATCGCCAAGGCTATCCCGGATGGCTACGTTACGAGCGTCGGTCGACCTGAGTAGCGATATACGTCCGCGGGTCCGGGCCGTGGCAGAAATGGCGGATGTCCAGAACATCGAGTTCCTGCAGGCAGATGCGTACGAGCTGCCCTTTGCTGACGAGATGTTCGATATCACCCGCTATCACCAAGTACTTACCCATTTCAAGAGGCCGTAGGACTCGCTGCGCGAGATGCTACGGGTTATAAGCCAGGCGGCGTGGTTGCCGCTCGAGAGGGCGACTACGAGACGGAGTGCGTCTGGCCGGAAATCCCGGACCTGCTCAAGTTCCACGATTTAATTGCCCAGTTTCTTCAGCTTCCTAGAGGGAGTCCTATAGCTGGCCGGCCGTTGCTGCCATGGGCTGTCAGGGCTGGTGCCAAGCGGGGTCAAATTATAGTGAGCTACGGATCGTGGTGCTTCAGTGACCAGGCGGACAAGAAAATCTAGGTGCACCATTACCTGTTAATTTAAAACGTTCATCTAGCCTCTGACAGTACTTTGCCCTAACACAAACAATAGTCGAGAGTATTCAGGGCGGGAACATGGGAGACGCTGCCCCAAAGTCTAGAATGGCCACCGAGATTCAACTTGAGGGGATAGCAAAGGCCTAGGAAGACTAGGAGACGAAAGAGGACGCGAGCCTTGAGATGATGCACGGTGAAATCATCATCCAGAAGTAGCAACAGGAGCTGCGATTGCTAACAATTTTCAGCCGGGGATTCCCCGGCGGCTATCTCTTGGTGGGTGTATTGGTGGATGTCTTCTTGGGTTGCATTTGTGCCTCGGAGTAGTTTCACGTCCACGTTTAACATCATTCTCTGCCCGCGTCTTCTTTGAAATGACCCCATGATTATTCTATAGTATAGAATGTGCTAGATCATGTGACTTACTTCATTACCAGGCTCATAAGTGGCCGCATGATCGTGGTAAACATGTAATTACTGCTATTGAGTCTCCATTGACCACTCGGCTTGGCGTTGGTGGCGCTAGCCCTGGGACGTCCTCGGAAATGCATTCCGCGGATTTTGGCTTCCGAGGGTGGAACAGGGGGGGTTAGCAAAGCGGGTTTGGTGCTCAGCTGGAGGCTCGTGCTTGTCGCAGCCCATTTGGACCTTTGCTGCTCGTAGTAATGTATTACTGGTAGGGGGTTCGCTTTCCTTGATTTGACCTCCCACTTCATTGTTGGCAAAAGGAGGAGAGATTTGGATCGGGAGTATGGTCCTTCATTCTGAAGAGATGAAGAGATGAAGACAGAGACGAAGACTACTAAATTTCTCAGGATCTTGGTAAGGAGATGGCGAGCCTCCAGTGTAATGTCCTTGTGCACTTCAGTACGTTCAAGGCCACGCTTCTCTTAGAAGCAGTTAGCATCCATCCATATGAAGCAGACCCATGTCAAGCGCCCCTCCGCACAACCATCACCGCTAATCAGATCGAAGGCGGGGGTTGGGCGGGGGCGGGGGGGCAGAATATGGGGTAAGCTCGCATCTCCGCAAGTGCGCTGCGGTTCTATGGATATTGACAACTCTCCGCCTTGCTCACGTACCTCTCCCATGACATCGCATCGGGCACACTCTATCAACAGAGTAAACCTGAAACATTCCTCCTTCAGTGTCTACAGCATTCCAGAGACGACCCACGATACGCTATTGTAATGGAGCATTCATCAGCTAAAGAAGAGGCTAAGAGAAAACATGTCACGACGGCTTGTGTAGCCTGCCGGGAGAGCAAGGTGAAGGTACATCCCAGGTCATTGTCCTCCTCACGGGAGCCACGCCTGAGGCTTACTTTGACGCAAGTGTAACGGAGCGACGCCTGCTTGTTCAAGCTGCCTGAGCAAGGGCAAAGAGTGCCGGTACCAGGCTAGAGAAGATAAACGCAGGTCGGTGGTGTCTCACTTACCTATATCACTCTTGTCTAGCATTTCGGATCGTTTAGCATACTAACGTTCCTAGACTATCCCTTCGCGTGGCTATCGAGCTTCTCTCCTCCAGAGTCCAGCAGCTATCACATTTTATCAGCGCGCACGGCCTAGACATTCCGTCAATGCCGTGGGAGGAGGAGAAGACATTATCAGGTATCCTGCAAACCCTAGGGCTCCCTACCGTCCGGTCTAGTTCTATACGGGACGGAGCAGGTAGCGAGAGTGTCGTAACAGAGGGAACTCCGACCGCTCAGTGCCTCGATCAACGGACGAGGCCTCCAGGCAGTATAGAAACGACGGACCTTGATTTGCCCGAAGCAGCTCCTTCGGAAGAAGCCGCAGCCGGTCCACTCCAAGTTAGGCAAGGCTCACTCGAGCTCGCGAACACAGCTGGCAATGCAGGCGGTACTATGCATAGTACCGCTGGTTGGGACTGGAATATGACCGCAGTAACACTGCCACGAGAACGCATGATCCATACTGACTACGCCCGAATAGCCCCTGTACCTTTGGACTTCCCTAGTAGCGTCTTGACTCCAGGTCAACAACAGGCCAGCTCTGATGTGGTGGCCAGTTGCCCTTCTCTGGAGCTGGACGATGGCATCAGCCCTTCCGAAAGTATTGATGACCTTGCGGACCAGCTGTCCGACCGAGTCGGGACTCTCTATATCAGATCAGGTGGTCACATCCGATTCTACGGATCGACTTCGAACTTCAATCTCCTAGAAACGCAGCCTGCGGAGGTCAGCATGAATGTTCACCGGACTGTCCGCAATGATGGCACGGAGCAATTGGACCGCCTAGGGATCAACAAGAAGGTCCCTCCGGAGATAGAGACGCACCTAATGAATCTCTATTTCACATGGCAAGACCCTTCATTTCACGTTGTGGATCGCATTATGTTCGAGGACGCAAAAGAAGCCTGGCATAGCATGACTGAGGATACTGCGTACTACTCGGAGGCTCTAAGAAATGCTATGTAAGTCAAAGATATCAATCACTCTATTCGTGATAGAGAGCTAAACTTTGATGCGAAGTTGCGCTTTAGGTGCGGCTTTCGACGCCCGGTACCACCCGTCATTCGTCACTTTCCCAAGGTCACTGGCCGATTTCTTCGCCGACAGGGCAAAGGCCCTTTTGGAAATAGAGCTAGACTCTCCTTGTGTTGCTACGATCCAGGCTCTTGTTCTTTTGAGCGCCCACGATATAGGTTGCGGCAGGGATGCCAGAGGGTGGCTCTTCAGCGGTAAGTTGCTCTCTTTCTGTCAAGTCCAAGTTGACCCGCTACCTTAGCTGACTGTTTTCCTTTTATTAGGGATGGCAACACGGTTATCCTTCAATCTCGCGCTACACCAAGATCTCAGCCCTTACGTTGGTAAGGGCGTAGTGACTGCGACCGAGGCCGATCTTCGCCGGACAGTCTTTTGGGCAGCATTCATGGTGGACCAGTAAGAAAGGCCATCACCTATAGTTGGGTCTATTGATACTGACGTCTTTTAACGCAGCGTATGGAGCTTTTATTTGGGTCAACCGTTCCGAATGTCTATGAAAGGCGTTAGCTTGGATAAACCCGGATTCAGGAGTCCCTCGAAATTACCTGGACATTGGACTCCTTACACAAGCCCGAATGCGACGCAGTCTTTCACCCCCATAGTAGATTGCATCGAAGAGGTCTGTAGACATCAGGTTCTTTTATTTGAGACTATGGCTCAACTGAGCGATACATTGTAAGTAATAATAATATGTTTCAGTCCATCAGCTGGAGGCTAACCACCTTTCCACTTCTGTTAGATACAGCAGCATGACAAGCTCGAGAATCGCACTCCAGGAAGTCAATGCCGAGATTGTCAGGAAGCTCTTAGACTGGAAAGAAAATCTTCCAGCAGAGTTATGCGTGGAAATCGACAACCCTGAGGTTACGTACCTACCGCACGTCATCCTCCTACAGTAAGGTGACAAGCGTCCACATTGACGGTGGCTCTGGCACTAACACCTGCAATCCAGCATGCAATACTACCAGAGCCTTATATATGCCCACCGCCCGTGGATGTCGAAAAGCTATATTCAACCAAACCCACCCCGCGGTCCTGGTGCCAGTCACGCCCGGAAGATGTGCATGGACTCTGCGAGCACCATCGCGCAGCTTCTTCGCCTCTACGAGGAACGATATACCCTCCGCCGTATAAACATCCAAGCCGTTGCAATAACCTTCTCTGCCGCGCTACTGCTTGTCTTTGCCACGGTTGCACATTATCAGCGGGACAGGGAAGACGAGATCCTCGCAGATCTGAGCGTGTGCTTTCGCGCGCTGGACGAGCTCGCGCCATCATGGGATACGGCTAAGCGGGCGCGTGACTTCCTCACCAGACTGCAACGACACTGGCAAAGGCAAGCCAAAATCAGCAGCAGTAGCCCCTTGGCTGGTGCTCGCGGCCATCACGCCGGATCTGTGGAGTTGGGCTTTCCGACTTCAAGGAAGCGGCCATACACATCCATAAGACTCAACGAGGGGAGCCCGCCGATACCTCACCGGGGGGAGGTGCTGTCATCACTGGAGACAGAGCATCCACGGGACGCAATCGGCTTTGGTATGGATCTTGACTTCGACTGGATGCTTAGGACAAGTTTGGAGGGCATGCCCGGCAACTGGGGCGATGTCTTTCCCGTACCCCCCGGCACCAATATTCTCACTTGAATGAGCTAGGTTTAAAAACTCCAAGTGATACCTGCACCTATAGAGTCACGTATGCGTAATTACAGTCGCAGGGTTGGGCACACAGGGAGGAGTAATCGAGAATGGCATATCCTCGATGCCGATAGTCCAATAACATAGAATGCCGTTTCTTCTCAGACAACGATTATATCCAGCCCCCGCTCCTCCACGGCGATCTGTACGGATAAAGATATGTGATACCATAGTCTGCCTTTCGAATCGTTGTGCACAGTCGCCCCAACTTGAAGCTTAGTTACATGGCACGGGTAGCCCATCCGAAAAGGGTGCACAGGCAGTAATAGCCTACAACAACCTGCCAGCATGGATCCCTCCTGTGATAAGGAGATCATCAGATGTGTGATAGGCACTAGCATCAGACAAGAGGTAGACGACTGGACCTTTCAGGTCCATCCGGTCGCCGATCCGGCGCATGGGCGGCTCGTTCACCATGATTTCCGCCAGCCAGGGATATCGGTCACACAAATCAATCGTCATGTCCGTTAGCATGTACCTATTCATCAAATAATTTTTCCTTGTTAGTCCTTGAAGTTCGAGCATCCAGTACGGAGTAATGGCCTTGACAACGACCTACCCGGGAGAGATAGAATTGACGCGGATCCCCATAGCTGCCAGCTCGACACCCAGCGCCTTGGCTAGCGAAACAACGGCGCCCTTGCTGGAGCAGTAGTCGCTTGTCGTCTGGCCTTTGCTGGCAACGTAGGCAGCGATTGATGCGATGAAGACAATCGAGCCGCCGCGCCTGTTAAAGTCGGTGGGCACCTGCTTTGCCATCTGCGCGGCGGCCAGCTGTGCGGCGTAGTATGTGCCAAGCACGTTGATGCTCATGCACCGGGCGACGGACTCCGGCGCTCGCTTAAGGAAGGGCTCGTCTGGGCAGATGCCAGCGGCGGTTACTCTGATGTGTCCGGGATGCCTGATGAGCAAGAAGACAACCGACCACCGATATTATAGGAACACGAAGGTGAGAACGACTTACAGGCCATCGACACGTCCAAAATCATCCACAATCGCGTCGAATGTGGCTTGAAGAGATGTGAAATCGGTCACGTCGCTCCTACAGAGAGGTCCGCCATCAGCGTCCTGTGTCTACCGATCAACAAGCCCGACGATAAGCTAATTCCGGACACTGGTGCGAGACGTTCGCCGGGGACACTCAACTTGTAAAGCTTTGCTTTGATGTCAAATTCTGACTCCAACTTGTGGAAGTGATCATGTGGTTTATCGAGCAGGTCGATGATAGCCACATTGCCCCCAGCCTCGGCAATGGCGAAAGCAAAGGCCAAGCCAAGGCCACGCCCGCCGCCAGTGATGACGATGGTGCGACCTTTGAGAGAGAGTAGGTCCTGCACGGAACGTGAGAGGTATTTATTTGGGTTCCGGTCCAGGACAGCCTTGCCCGTTGTAGGAGATTGATCGGTTGTCATTGTAGGATAGTGGGCTTGGGCCGCGGCTTGGTTGGGCGGATGCTAGATTATACCTATTTCAACATTAGTAATTACCTAATGGCTATTGATGGGTAGCGGACGCGACGGCAATGCAGTCCAGTGAACATCCTGACCTGTGTCTGCAATGATAGCACGGAACCAAGGAAGTGAGCTCAAAGATTTCATTTAACGTGAAGACACATTTATTTCGACGAAATAACCGCGGCTCTCCTAGAAGTAATGTGCGCTGGCGGGGTCTACTTCTGCACCGGACGGCGTTTGGAGTGGCTTCGCGGAGCCGGTGCAGATCACTCGGAGGATGAATTCCGATGACCTGCCGAAGTGAAAGGACGGAATCATGAACCCGCGCGAACGGGAGACTTCGGAGCCAGTGTCTGGCCCAATTAGCCGAATCAGGACCTAGAACATTGTCACTTTTATGTCACCCTATCCCGGAACGTCCCCTGCGGGCCGGGTGAAGGGGCATGCTGTTCAATCTCATCTCTACGCAGACGAATAGCCACAACAGCTCAATAACAAAATGAAAGACAAGGTTCTGCAAACTTTAACGCCTCTGGTACAGACGGAAGAGCCACTGCTAGACCAGGTCAAAGGCTGGAAGGAAATCCTCCACGATGACGACCGCGCTGTCCTTACGTTGCGGAACCTCATCTTCGACATGTGCAACCAGAATGGCGGTGGGCACGGTGGCTCGGCCATCGGTATGGCAGCCATTGGGGTTGCCCTATATAAATATGTGATGCGATACAACCCGTCTGACCCCGGATGGTTTGACAGGGATCGCTTCGTCCTTTCCAATGGTGCGTTGTTGACAGAATTGCAAGTCGGATCTCTTGCGCCGTCGTTTGTTGACCCCGGGACTTTACAGGCCATACTGCGATGTTCTTGTATGCCATCAACCATCTTGTTGGGTACGATGCTTGGACGATGGACGAGCTTAGGGGCTACGGCAGCGCCAAGATAAATGGCCACACCACCCTTTGCCATGCACACCCCGAAATTGAGGACCCGGCAGTAGAGGTCACCACCGGACCTTTAGGTCAAGGCATCGCAAATGCTGTTGGGCTCGCCGTTGCCTCCAAGAACCTCGCAGCGCGGTTCAACCGGCCTGGATTCGACGTTGTTCGCTCCCGTGTATATTGCATGAGCGGAGACGGCTGCCTGATGGAGGGAGTCGCGCTCGAGGCCCTCTCGCTGGCGGGGAGCCTGCAGCTGGACAACCTCGTAGTCATATACGACAATAACCAGGTGACATGCGACGGACCTCTCGAGTGGGTCAACGTCGAGGATGTCAATTCCAAGATGCGAGCCTGTGGGTGGCACGTCTTGGAGGTCGACAACGGCTCGTACGACGTTCGGGCCCTGGTCTCAGCGCTGCACTTCGCGCAGACGCTGACAGTAAAGCCCGTGTTTATCAACGTTCGCACCGTCATAGGAGTCGGGACCTCTTTAGCAGGCACGTACAAGGCACACCACGGTGTCTTTGATAAGGAGAGCGTCGCTCTCTCTAAGCGCTTGGCAGGACAGGACCCGTCCTCAGCACATCAGGTTCCACAGACTGCTCTTGCATACTTCCGGGAGAGAAAAGAATACGGCCAGAAACTGCATAATGAGTGGGAGATCTCTCTCAGGAAATACCAGTTAGCTTATCCGGACCTAGCTCAAGATTTCCAGAAGAGATGTATCGGTGATAACGGAGATGAGTGGCGAACAACACTAGAGACGATGGGCTCCGAAAGATTCTCTGGCCAAGCTACTCGCGAGGTGAACGGATCTATTATAGAGAGCATGTGGAAAGTTCAACCAGCGCTCTTCGGAGGCGGTGCCGACCTGATCAACTCTAACAAGGTCCCGTACGAAGTTTCCGAAGTGTGTCACCCCTCTGTGGGCTTTGCAGGGCGCTACCTGCGTTACGGCATCCGTGAGCACGCCATGGCGTCTATCTCCAACGGCATTGCAGCTTACAGTCCGGGCACATTCTTACCATTCACGGCTACATTCTTCATGTTCTACCTCTATGTGAGTTATGCTGACTATAACTGGTGTCTGTTGCATTGCCTACACGCGTTTTGACACTTCTTAGGCTGCTCCGGGAGTCCGCATGGGCGCCCTAAGCCACCTGCCGGTCATCCACTTCGCAACGCATGACTCCTTTGCGGAAGGCCAGAATGGGCCGACTCATCAGCCCGTTGAGCTGGATTCACTGTACCGCGCCATGCCGAACTTGACGTATATTCGACCATGCGACGCCGAGGAAGTCATAGGCGCATGGCTCCTCGCGATGTCGAAAACAACCGGACCGTCCATGCTGTCACTTGGCCGTGACCCGGTCGGGCCAGTCCCAAACACCAACCGCTTCAAAGTCGCCCGCGGTGCATACGTGGTTAGGGGAACCGACAATCCCCAGCTCGTTCTCGTCAGCTGCGGAACTAACCTTCACTATTCGGTCGCGGCCGCCGAGAGCCTATCTGCCTCTGGTATCGCCACGCAGGTGGTCAGCGCTCCGAGCTTCGAGCACTTTGATGCGCAGAGCCAATTATATCGGGAATCAGTGCTTCCACTGGACGGCACGCCCATCGTGAGCGTCGAGGAGTATGTTGCTACGACCTGGGCGCGGTACGCGACGGCCAGCATCGGCATGACAGGGTATGGCTACTCGGCTTCTAACATCAGTAACTATGACAGGTTCCGGCTAGATGCGAAAGGAATAGAAGGAAGAGTTAGGGAGTACCTCAACAGTCTAGCTGGGCGTGATGCTAGGAAGGCGGGATGGCGTGCAATCTAGGATACGTGTGCGCTTTGCCCCGTATTTGGTTTTGGCCGCATTATGGGAGGCCGCAAGACCTTCTTTAGCTACAAGAATATTTACTTGGCTAGATATCAAGGGAGAATTCTGTGTCACGCAGCTATACTAAAATAAATGACCACTTGTCCTCGAATTGAATGAAAGGTGATCGCAGCTGCGAAAGCTATAGGTATGTGCCATGAAGTACGGTTGAAACAACTACTTCTAACTCTATCACAGAGCCTTGGATAGACCTTTCGTATACAAAAGGAAAGAAAATGGAATCAACTTCTTGGGTAAGATCATACCAGGCTTGAATTATGTCTTGGGGATGATCTAGAAATTTACCACCGTCTTGACCACTAGCTTGCCATCAGGGTCGCGTGTTTTTCCAGCAATATCAAGAGCCGTCTGAACTAAATCAAGTCCCTGGAGCCGGTGTGTTATCAGTCTAGAGATATCGGGTAGACTATTGCCGTCCAGTGGCACCCTAGTGACCGAAGCCTTCGCGATTTCAATTGCCCTTGGGTAAGCGTCTGCGTATCTCCAAGTAGATGCGAGATTGACTTCCCGACTTGTCAGATCCGAGATCGGCAATGTATGGTTAGGGATACCCATGCCAACGATGATGACCGTGCCGCCCGACATGGTCGCCTGTGAAGGAGAAGACTGTAAGTATGCGACACAGAATGTCGAGTGCAACCTCTCATCGAGAATATACGTGCTCGTGGGAGGTCAGCTTACGTAGATGCTGGACTGTAGACACGATTCCGCGCCAGTGCACTCGAAAGTTCGAGGCACTCTGCCTATGATCTCCCCGTCAGGCCATCTCAATCCTGTAACGTCCGCCGCAGTCTCTCTGGCAATGTTAAGCTTCTCTTGTATGGTATCTCCCCGCGTGAGCTTGACGGCATACACGACGGAGGCAAATCCTTGCTGTAGCGCAAACTGCAGTCGCCCCTCATCGATGTCGGCTATGACAATGTCCCGGCAACCCTCCGCGCTGGCCGCTACAGCACATAACAAACCAACGGCTCCGGCTCCGAAGATTAGGCACGATCTCCTATAGGAAATGGTGTCCTGTCCGGCTCTGCGGACGGCGTGAATGGCAACGGCTAGAGGCTCAAGAAGAGCACCTATTTCGAATTCAAGCTCGGTAGGGAGACGATGTACCCAGCGAGCGGGATGGTCCACGAGCTCCTGCATTGTGCCTTGGTAGTGAGGAAAATTGGAGCCAGAGCTGCGGAAGCGTAGCTGCGGGCAGATGTTGTATCTTCCGCTATAACAGTGCGCACACTGTTGGCAGGGTACACCGCACTCGAGAGCGACAGCATCGCCGACCCTGAGGTCCGGGCTTGTCTGCGCGGCGCTCGGTCCCACCGCTACGACCTGCCCAGCTGCCTCGTGTCCGAGGCAGAGTGGTTCACGGACATGGATACTTCCATTGCACAAGTGGGTATAATAGTGTACATCGGAGCCGCAGATGGTGGTCGAGCGGACTGCAACGCGAACGTCGTCGCTGGCGAGGGGCGGGAGGTCCCTTGATTCGAGCTTAAGGGTTCTAAGCTGGTGAAGGTACTGACCACGGCTCTTCTCAATGGTGGGCGGAGATGTTGACATCATGAAATGCCTCGTCTGTTTCCACAGAAAATGAATCAGCAACTACACATAGAATACGCTCCAATGCTTGCTGAACCTCGGCCAGATTCTCTTCCATTTCGCTTTGAGTGCTCTTTTGAGGCTCGCAAAGAGAACTGGAGCCGGGATATTACCTCCGCACCCAGCCAGAACTGGACTGCACTTCAGGTGAGATTTCTCTAGTCAAACAAAAGCGGTCTCTAGCGTTAGAGGTGCCACTGAGCTGCAATTTCCAGGGAAACAACGCGAAACCGCGGGATCTGGTTTCCGAGGACCCATGGTCAAGTCCCGAGTTATGCTCCAATGAACCGGAGTCAAAGGCAATACTTTCCGAATTGTGGTACCATAGTGGGGGCCACGGTCTCGGAAGCCTCAACGCCTAAGACCCGGCGAGAGCGTTGATAGATTGTGCCGTCTAGTGAACTTGATCGCTTTGGCTGCCCTAACCGCTCCTCTACTTCTTCAATTTTGTTTGTTGCTTTCCAGAGAACTCCTTTACGTCTCGAGTCTACTGCCGAACAGATTGGCTGAGCTCGTCTTTCATCATGTCGACATATGCACGTGGACTCGACGCCGTCATCGTTGGCGCAGGCCCGGCGGGGATCGCGATGGCCTACCAATTGAAACATGAGCTTGACTTTCATGAGTTCACCATATATGATAAGCTCGATGGAGTTGGCGGAACATGGAGGGCAAACACCTACCCTGGATGGTATTGAAGAGATCCCCACAGAATTTATATCCCCCAGTGCGGTGCCGTGAGCTGACGAGATCCTCACTAGTGGCTGCGATCTTCAGTCGCATCTCTACTCGTTCAGCTTCAATCCGAACCCACACTGGTCCAAGCAACTGTGTGAGCAACCTGAGATACTTCAGTGTCAGTTTAGCCGGGAATTTCCCATCCCCAATCGATCCCGCAGCGACACTAATGCAGATTGGTGACAGACATGGAAGACACCGTTGATAAATTCGACATCCGCAAGCATGTTCACACATCGGTCGAGTGCACCGGGGCAAAATGGCATGCCGATACCGCGAAGTGGGAGGTATTCCTGAAAGATCTGGAGTCCGGGATCGACTATTGCCGCTTCACATCCATTTTCGTTTCCGCCGTGGGCGCCATTTCCTTCCCGCGAGATGTCAAGTTCACCGGCATGGAGACTTTTAAGGGGCATATGTTTCACACCGCGCGGTGGGATCATTCCGTCTCTTACAAGAACAAACGAGTGGCCGTGATCGGAAATGGCTGTAGCGCGGCCCAAGTCATCCCGGCCGTGGCCAAGACAGCCGCTTTTGTGAAGCAGTACGCTCGCAGCGGACAGTGGTTTCATGCTCGGCCAAACCGGAACTATACTGAGCTCGAGAAGTTCATGTTCCGTTGGATCCCACTTTGGCAGCGGCTACTCCGCCTCCGGATCTTTCTCGAGGCTGACGAGGAAACCACGGCCTACTTCCCAACAGCAAGAGGCGTCAGGATTCGCGCCGAGAAGGAGAACGAGTCAAAGAAGTACATACAGTCTAAGGCTCCAAAGAGGTACTGGGACTACATTATACCAGACTTCCCACTGGGATGTAAGCGCCGTATCTTTGACCCGGGATACCTAGATGCTTTAACCCTACCCAACGTTCAGCTGCTTCCTGAGGGTATCAGGGAAATGACCGAGACGGGCATCATCAGCGCCTCCGGTATCAAAGATGACTTTGATATCATCGTACTCGCTACTGGGTTCCAGGTCTCTGAATTTCTGACTCCCATGGATATCATTGGTGCGGATGGGCACTCACTGCACCAACAGTGGAGGGAATGCCGTGGGGCCCAGGCGTACCTGGGAACCTACGTTCACAATTTCCCCAATCTGGCCATTCTCTTTGGCCCCAACACGTTTCCCGCCAACAACTCAGCTCTGTTCGCCTGCGAGACTCAGGTTGAATTTGCAGTCAGGTCGCTTTTCACCCCCCTTATCGACCATCGCGCCGACGTCATCGAAGTCAAGCAGGCAGTTGAGGACTACACGACTAACGCGATCCACAAGCAGCTATCTAATACGGTTTTCTCTGGAGACTGTTCAAATTGGTACATTGGCAAATTTGGCCGGAACGCTGCCTCCTGGCCCGGACTAGCCCGGTCGTTCTGGTCCGCTACTTACTTCCCTAATTGGTCTGCTTTCAACCTTGTCGGTGGAAGCTGGCTTTGGCCGTTCTGTGCGCTTCGCCGTTGGCTACGAACAATGAAGCCCTTTACAAAGGCTGCGATTGCTCTGGCCCTTGTAGCGGCAGTGGTCCGTCGCGGAGAGTTTGACACCAGGGTCCTGGAAATAGCGACATCTTCAAAGAGCCTGGTCAGGAATATATTTGGAATCGCCTAAGGGCGTGGTGGAATGCGCTAGGTTACTTGCTTTATGGCCAACAATTAGCACTGCAGCAAGATTTGGTTTGAATACAAGAATGCATAAATGGTCTGCCGAGCTATTACATCATTGAAATAACTGCATAACTGCTCAATACTGTTGTACTTGAATAACACATGCTCTCGGTTATTGAGGTACCTTTTCTCAAGATTCACTCAATGCTCGACAGCTCTGCGAGGGGAAAATCGGCAAATGCGGATAACTTTAGCACTGTTGTTCATCCCACACAATCTAAGGTTGGCAGCACTCATATCCCATGGTTCTAGCCATGTACAAAGCGTGTGCTATTCCTGGTCACTACAGTCGCATGCTCGATGATAGCTTCAATTGAATTTTGACATATTTCGAATTATACAAATTTTGATCTATATCGAAAGGCATGCATAGAGAGGTTCGTCACGGATTGAGTGACTGAACTGTCTGTCGGGATTTCCCAAACATAAGGGACGATCTTGTGAAGCGAGAGTTTTCAGGTCCGCTTTGAGAGATGCCACTGTGATCTGTCCGTTGAATCAAATCCCCGGCGGACGTCAAACCCGAGGCAAGAAGTACTATGGATTTCGAATGCCATTGCCACAGATTCCGGGGTCCCGGAACCGATTTCCGGGAAGGATATCTAAAAGGACGCGTGGTTCGGGACCTCAGTTCCGCGATGACGGCCCAAATCTCGAAAAGCCATACACCACCCATGAAGTCCTTGAGGTCCTGCGCCTTTGAAAAGAAATTTGTCTCTTGCTTCTCCACACTTGAGATTTCGAAATGGTCTGACCCGGTACCACGATCTCTGTTCTGAAAGTTTCGAAGTCGCAACCATGGCATCGGCGTACCACGAAGAGCATTTGAAAGGTGTACGTAGCTTCATAGTCGACCTGAGATATCAAATACGCCAATATCTAACAAATTACCTATACATAGCTGAATGACAAGAGCCTGTTTTCTGGAAACGCATTCATTGACGGACGATGGATCTCCAAGGACAAGCAGTTCGTTGTCTACGGTGCGTGATAAGACACTCCATTAGCCTTTCACCTTACTCATGCTGGACAGAGCCCTCATCCAACGTTATCCTCGGCAAGGTGTCTGATTGCAATCTTGAAGACTTTCAAAAAGCTATCAGAAGTGCAGACCAGGCACAGCGCGACTTTTACCGTAGCACAACGGGGCCCGCCAGAGGGGCCTTACTCAGGAAGTGGAATGATCTGATCCTGGAGAACCAGGACGACCGTAAGCTCGCAAATATCCGTCAAAAAATGCATATCCTGACATACCTAGTCGCAACGATCCTCTCCCTTGAAAACGGCAAGACCTTAGACGAGGCCAAGGGTGAGGTCGCATATGCCGCGAGTTTCATTTCATGGTTTGCAGAAGAATCCACTCGATCCTATGGCGCTACAATCCCATCGTCAACTCCCCATACGACTCTCCTGACCATCCGCGAACCGGTGGGCGTATGCGGAATCATAACACCCTGGAACTTTCCCGCTGCTATGATAACTCGCAAAGTTGGTCCGGCTCTTGCCGCTGGCTGCTCTGTCGTGATCAAGCCGCCCAGCGAAACCCCATATACATGCATCGCTCTTACCAAGCTAGCTATTAGGGCTGGTTTGCCCCCAGCTACCATCCAAGTCTGTCCTACGAAGGACCGTCAGGCCGCCACGGAGCTAGCCAAGGACCCTCTTGTTAAGAAGCTCAGTTTTACTGGCTCAACTGGCGTGGGTAAAAAGCTTGCCGAGCTGGCGACAAGGACCCTCAAGAAAGTCAGTCTTGAGTTGGGCGGCAACGCTCCGTTTATCATTTTCGACGACGCGAATCTTGACTTGGCCGTAGAAGGTGCTATGTTCTGCAAGTTCCGCTGCTCGGGTCAGACTTGTGTTTGGTAAATATTCCTCGATTTCATTGTTCTCGAGTGCTCTCTAAAGTGCTAAAGGCAGCTCCAGCGCAAATCGCATCTACGTCCAGAAGGGCGTTGCCAAGGCTTTCATTGAAAAACTCGTGAGTGCAGTTCAAGCGCTCAAGATAGGACCTGGCTTAGACCCTTCCACCACACAAGGACCATTAGTCAACAAGGCTGCTGTGGAGAAGGTCAAGGAACATGTCGATGACGCTTTATCAAAAGGCGCGAAGGTCGAGGTTGGCGGGGGGGCACCTGCAATCTCCGGCTCCTTCTTTGATCCCACCGTACTCTCCGGAGTGACTCCGGAGATGGTAGTCAGTAGGGAGGAGACCTTTGGCCCGCTCGCTCCCGTGTTTGAGTTTGAAACCGAAGCAGACGTTTTACGACTTGCTAATGACAGCGAGTTCGGGCTAGCAGGATATTTCTTCACACAGGATATCGCACGAGCTATGCGAGTAGCTCAGAAACTCCAAGTTGGCATGGTGGGCGTTAATACTGGAAAGATCAGTGCCGCAGAGGCGCCATTTGGAGGGGTTAAGGAGAGTGGCTACGGCAAGGAGGGCAGCCTTTACGGTCTGGTAGAGTACCAGAATATCAAAAGCATCACAATCGGCAACCAGAATGCCGGGCTATGAAAAAGAGTAGTGTAGTAAGTTGAATAGATTCCAGAATGATGAATACGTTCTCCCCTCATATTCGGAAACCCGTAGTCCTGTTTCAGGCGCTTCTCACAATGACGATGCGAAGAGTTCAACTTCTCAGTTATCCTCTTCCCCATTGCTAATCTCCTTGTCAGAAGATGTCGCATTATCGTCGGCCGAGCTTGGTGAAACACTATGCCGAAGCCCGGAATCCGTTTCCCGAACCTCGGGTTCACAATTCGTAGATTTCATGTAGTCTACTTCCGATTCTTTGTTAAGGAAGAAAGGCCGAGGGGAAAAAAAAGGAAGTCAAGACAAAAAAGGGACCGAGGAAGAAAAACAAGATCTCATGGACTATTGAATCAAATCATATTTTGCGCTATAAGTTGTTCCTCCGAGGCGATAGAATCCCAGCTACAGGAACCTGCCATGTCATTATCACAGACTGGCAATGGTCGCAGGCATAGGATTGCTTCCATTCCCGGCGACGGAATTGGGAAAGAAGTGGTAGAAGAGACCGTCAAGGTTCTGAGAGCTGTTGAGACGTTGTTTAACTCATTCAGCTTAGACATCGACACCCTAGATTGGAGCTCAGAGCGCTACCTAGAACTGGGCGAGTACATTCCCAGAGACGGGTGGCAAAAGCTGGGACAGGTCAACGCAATCTTGTTTGGCGCTGTGGGCTCACCAGGTATGTGCTCAATTGTAAAGCCGACAGTTCGGCCCTAGTGACCGTTGTTCTGACAAATTTGTCCTTAATAGAAGTCCCCGATGACGTCTCCCTCTGGAATTTGATTCTGCCACTTCGAAAAAAAGTATATGCCTTGGACAGCATAACGTTCGAAGTACGAGCTGATAGGAGAGTAGCTGAATCAATACATTAACCTTCGCCCAATACGGATACTTCCTGGGCTTTCAGCTACGCTGAGTAACTGCGCACCTGGCGACCTGGATTGGATTATTGTGCGAGAGAATAGCGAGGGCGAGTATGCCGGCCAGGGCGGGACTACGCACGACGATACCCCGTACGCCGTTGCCAACGAAGTTGCCGTATTCACTAGGATCGCAATTGAGCGTACTATGCGTTTCGCTTTCGAGATTGCTCGCGGCCGCCCCCGAAGGAAGTTGACCATGGTGACCAAGAGCAACGCCCAGAGGCATGGCATGGTCTTGTGGGACAAGATATTCTACGAGATTGTGAAAGAGTACCCAGACGTTGAATCGGACAAGATGCTGGTGGATGCAATGACTGTGCGAATGGTCCTGAAGCCTCAGTCACTCGATACCATTGTAGCCACGAACCTCCACGGAGATATTCTGTCGGATCTAGCAGCTGCACTGGCCGGTAGCATTGGTGTCGCCGCTTCCAGCAATTTAGACCCAACAAGGCAGAACCCCAGCTTGTTCGAGCCTATCCACGGTAGTGCCCCGGATATAGCCGGCAAAGGTGTTGCTAATCCGATCGCAACATTTTGGAGTGCCGCGGAGATGCTTCGATGGCTTGGAGAAGGTGAAGCAGCAAACTCGCTAATGAGGGCCATTGAGACGGTGACTGCTTCTGGGATTAAGACAAGGGATCTGGGAGGGACATATCATCTTGTTCAAGTTACTGAAGCGGTTATTGCGGAATTAAAGCAGTCGTTTTGCGACAATAGAGAGGCCGGATCTACTGACACAGAATAGCTGATTACTCGACAGCTGATTTGCTAGGATATCTACAACTTACCTGTTGTTCCGCAAGACCGCATAAGTGCCTCTCATGTATCGATTCAGCAAACCCTGCTAATTCTTTCCTTTGCCTCAGCTTCCTGGATGCATGCATACTAGCTTGGCGGAACTATCTGTGGTTCTGGACTGGAGCTTACGTGCTGTAATCTTTGACGGGAAATAGGAAGGCAACTCAGATTGACTTTGAAATCGGGTAAGAGGTAGAGATCAGGGAAAGTTAGAAGGCTCATTGGGGGCGGAATGGTGAAACCTGGAGCGTAGCAGATTCAGAACCAAGGGGGGATCCTGTAAAATGGTCAGTTTTGAATACAATGATTAGATAGGAGGGTGCCAGCACTCGTCTTTGCCAACGTAAACTACCACAAAGCTATGTAGGAGTAGGCCAGAATATCACGCTACTCAAGACACTCTCAATGAATGTCCTGTGACCCAGGTGGCAGACTATCAGTTCAGGTTACTAAGTGGGGAATTTTCGATTCCCCGAAGCGATGGTCTTATTATACATGCTGGCTATCAAGGATATGGTCCGCCGTAGAAGAAGCAATCTTCATGACTTCAGTCTCCTCCCGCGTGCTGGTGTCTCCGAACAACAGATCCACTTCTTCTAGGGTCTTTCCTCTTGTCTCTGGGACGAGGAACGCTGCCCAAATCCCAGCAAGCCCACAGAATACAGCAAAGAAGATATAAGTTCCGAAACCAATATTTTCAAGCATGGGAGGTGTGGCAATGCCAACAGTGAAGTTGGATAGCCAGTTGACGCAAGTAGCCAAAGCGACACCCTTCGCACGCTTAGAGTTGGGGAACACCTCTGCCGGCAAACTCCACCCCAAGGGTGAATAGGAAACACCGTAGACCATGATGAAACAGAAGGCCATGGCGGCACAGGCCCAACCGGCAGACGTGTTTGCTGACCAGTCGTCTGAATAGACGCCGTCCAGGGCAGCAATGACCGCATAGCAGATGCAAGAACCAAATCCTCCAAAAATGGCCAAGGGTCGTCGCCCTATCTTGTCAATAACAACGAAGCAAATCGCAACAGCAACTAATTGCAGAACGTTGAATATTCCTGATAAAATGAGAGACATCTCGTCGGACTGCCCAATGGATCTGAAGAGGGTGGGAGCGTAGTAGATGAAGGCGTTGATTCCGGAAAACTGCTGGAAGAAGCAAACGCCACACCCCACGGCGGTTCTGTGAAGCATCTTGCGATCGAAGAGATCCAGCCACGATAAGATTTCCAGCTTGAAGTTGCCGACCCCTGGGTGTTCCTGCGCCAAGGTAAGCTTGTTGAACTCGATCTCGGCGACAATTCCCTTGAACTCCTTTTGCACGCGAGAGTCAGTAGAGGGAAGACCCCTCAGCTTTGAGAGACTGGCGACACACTCATCGTGGCGACCGACAAGAGCCAGCCACCGAGGTGAGTATGGGAAGAACTGGATGCAGACGCCAAGAATCGTGGCGCAGACCATTTGCAGCCCTAGAGGGAGCCTGAAGGAGGCTTCACTGTCCATATGTCTTGTCCCATACGTAATCCAGAAAGAGATGACAACACCAGACACGATGGAGATAGACTCGAGCACGAGAAGCGTCCCTCGCAGGTTCGGCGGGGATATTTCGGAAATATACAGTGGCGCACCCTGAATTGTTTACACGTCAACGTTCGATCAAAGGACAGTGAGACGTGTCTGTATACCATTGCGAGTGTCCCGACTCCGATGCCTCCAATGGCCCTTCCAGCAACCAGGGTTCCATAGGACCTTGCTGCGGTCTGAATAATAGCACCGATGTCAAATATAACGACGACAACCGTTAGGGCACGCTTCCGGGAAATCTTATCGGCAAGGTACGGCATGAACAAGCAACCGACAAAAGCACCGAACAACAACATGGCAGTCATGAAGCTAGTACCGAAAGGAGTCTTCGTCCGTGGAAAGGCGCTGTGGAACTGGTCCATGACATTGATGATTGATATGACACCTTGGTCGTAGCCAAAGGAGAAACCGCCCAGCGAGGCAAGGAATGCGGCGCCGAAAACGTACGAGGAACCCAGCAGTCCCCGAATTCCGTCGGGGCCATACGCTAGATTCTCGGCGAAGACATCGGCTTCGCTGGATTCCTTAATACCAGTGTCGGTGACAGTGCCTTCCTCATGCTCGACCTCGGCTAAGACGGTTTGCCCGGGCATGGTAGCAGCTGAGCTGATCTTTAGATCGGCAGACATGGCGAAAGGATATCCTTAAGTCCCAGTTCAAATTTGTTAACGGTTGTTTCAGGAGCGATATATACCGAGCAAAAGATAAAACATATGGTGAAAGTTTGAAGTCTGTGAACTGAGGCTGACGAGGAGTTATACACTCTTATATCATCATAAAAAGGAAGTCAGGTTCTTTGGGTGGCTAGAGTAGATCTGGGGTAGTGAAGACGGGCAAGGATTGGTTGGAATTCGGGTTCCGAGAATGGAGGACTCGCACATTCATAAACCCCAGGTTGTTAAGGGGCAGATGTCAAATGACGATAACGGGCGTTGGTGGGCCGTGTCAAGCCAACTACGCCTCTTGATTCCTCAGTTACTTCCCCTGTTGCCGGAAAATGCCTTCCGTAGTGGCGCAGCGATGAAACTCACTCAGTCTGCACTCAGCTTTGGCGGCCCATAAATCCGAGGGGCTTGTAAGCCACTCCGAGGACGCTGTGCATGGTCTGGTTGTGAAATAGTTTTTCTGATATCTCATACACCGCATTCTCCCTCGGTGACTTTGCCTCGTGATAAGAAGCCCATTTCCCCTTTACATTCATGTCTCAATCCGCTCTCTCCAGCCACGTGCTAACCTTACCGCGTGGATGAAACTATGCTACTTAGCAACAACTCGACATCTTGCTTATTGACCAATCACATTATTCTCCGGAGCCTATGAGCGGGACCGTGAAGCTTGGCTTATGTGCGATGTAAGAGGCCAGAAGTATCCTAGTTACCTACACATGCTGTGAGTGTTGTAAGTGGGTGCAGAGCGCCGCGGTGGAGTTAGTGGATATAAAGCGCAACGGTGTCGCGAGTCCCTCAGGTATGGTCGCCAGAATATAGAGTGTTTAGGAGTGTACGGTGATATCGATCACAGAGTAGCACCTACTTTGCTCCCAGTCTTGCTTAAATAGAGCAAATGTACCTAACCTAACCTACATTACTCGGTAGCTGATGTAAGATTCGCTTCGTGCCATCATGCTCTGGAGGCGCGTGACAGATTGCCGAGCCTGGCTGGCTTCGAATTGACCACGTGACGTCATCAATCAAAAACCGGCCTAAGATGTGAGGTTCGGATGAGAAAGACCTCGCTGCTGAAGTCCACTGAGAAGCCGTAGTATAAAGTACTTGATGAATGATGATGCCTTTACTGAGCTGCGGATTTGGACCAGGTAGATCGTTATTGCGCAAAGCTTATGCCCTAGAGTAGAGCCTCACAATATAACAGAACTACCATGTCAGTGCATGTCAAGTTTCAAGTTCGAGCTTGACGAGACTTCCTGGCCATCCATCGGAGTCACGCCTCTCAACCAGAAAGTCAGCGACTTTGACGAAACCTTGCCCAGTATAAAATCTAAATCTGCATTAGTGCGGTTACCTAGCTAGGATTGAAGCACAACTGCCGCTCGATGAACGTACTTGACAAGGCTACCGCTATTTCCAGCCCAACAATCCAGGTATAACGCCTTGGCTCCTCTTGAAACCGAGTAAGCCCTCGCTCTTTGAAGCAGCGCTGCACCAGCCCCTTTCCGTGCTGTGCCCGTTCGAAAATCCGATATCAAGAATTCGACGTAGCAGCACACTCCATCGGTATTTGCATTCTCGAAGATTGACTTGGTGCTGTTGTGGGCTTTAACATAGCCGGGCCACCATTTTTCCCTCACGAAGGCAGCTCCAACCGAGAGGAAGCGTTTTCCATGGTCGTCCGTCCGGAACGATAGTCCTTGCAGGTCTGATCCATGGTGCGTCTCTACCTCGGCGATGAATAGCCTCCCATGTTCGCTACCTTCTTGGTCGAGACGGGACGCTTCTGACAGCGGAATGCTGTCGTACATGCGCTGGCGATACTCGGCCCTCTCGGAAAACGGTGTTGAGCCCCACTGGTCGCCACTCCCGACTGACGCCAGATGAGGCAGCGCTGAATCGAATGCGGCGACTATAAAGTCGCCGTCCGTCGGGTTGTGGCATACTTCTCTGATGTGGAATGTGGTCTCAGCCATGGTGATTGACGAACGACCCGACCGCGCGCGACTATGATACACAGACCCGGTGCGTCACTTCTAAAGCAGAACAGCAAACCTCTGATGGGCGGAAATTGCAGTGCAAGTGACTTATGGAGAGAGGGCATGCATGAACGAACTGGCCGGCTTTGGTTTGGCTGCTTGCTGTTACGAACATGACCCAATCAGTCCCGGAACGGAATAACTCTGTGACCGACGCTTGGATGGCAGGAATTGGCCAGCCAAAGGATTGCCAGCAAAAAAGTTGCCAGCCACTTGTGGCTGGCTAACAGACAATAAGCGGCCACGTGACCAAGACTTGAACAAGTGTTAATGAGGGAATGAATGGATATATATATATATTGGGAGGGATTTCCTAGCTACTTAGACAGTTATTACCTCAGTGACCAATCTAGGAATCTATCTTACTCATAGGTGATGCCTATTAAGGGCTGGCGACTATCCTTGTTCAATCAGTTACTCCAATCACTTGCAAGCTCAGTGCCGACCATTTTGTTTGGTCAAGTCACTGGCATCGCAGCCTGCCAGCATAAACACCAGCGCAGATATACTCTCGCAAGGTTAGTAGACAGGTTCTGGTAAATGTAAGTAATGGCTTTGATAAAGCAACCTCAATAACATGGTGCATTGCGCTCCCTGGGAAGCCGAGAGCCGATAGAATGTGGTACCTAATAAATGGTGGACCCCATCGATGAGCTGCCAGAAGGGGTTCAGACCGTCTTACAAAAGACAGTTAGGTAATTCAGCTCGTTCTATCTGCTAGAGCTCCAGCTGGCTGGTAACGTCACTATCTAGGTATGTTAAAGCCCTAAAGTCCTTCAGAGCGGAAACGCGACATCCCGCCCCAGCGCTTTCGCCACCCAGTAACCTACAGCTTCTCTGACGATGTTATTGCTGGACCACTCCCGCGACGGATGGACCCTGTTCGAGAAGTGGAGGAACAGCGTATCGCTAGCCCGGTCGATCACCAGAGTCGTCCCCGTGTACCCCGTGTGACTCGCAGCAAGTGGGTTGGCCATTGGACCGGCCGTATAGTACTGGTTCAGCTCGAATCCAGCACCGTGGTCGTCTCCGGGGAATCTAGCGTTAAAGTTGGTGAAGATGAGATCTACGGCAGCGGGCGAGAGAATGCGTATGCCACCGTAGGTGCCGTTGTTGAGGATCATCTGGCAGAACTTGGCCGTGTCGCCCACCGTGGAGAAGAGGCCGGCGTGGCCCGAGACCCCGCCGAGCGCCCACGCATTCTCGTCGTGGACCGTCCCGCGGACAGGCTGCGGGCGCTGTGGCTCCGCAGGTCCCAGAACTGCGATTTGAAACTCCTCAGCGGCCATGCGACGGTAGAAGGGGAAGATGGGCCCCTCTATGTTGCCGCGGTTGAAGAACGTCGACGTCATTCCGAGCGGAATCGTGTACTCGTAGATAAGCGCGTCAAGAGGAAGATTGGTAACACTCTCGAGCACGAGCATTAGGGTCATGAAATTCAGGTCCGAGTACACATATGCGGTCCCGGGCTCGTTCTGCAGTGTCTGATTCAGGACTGCTTCTACCCTCTCCTCATATGTCTCATATATGGGATCATACAGTCCAGGAGACGGGTCAGGCTGTAGCCCGCTGGTATGAGTCAGGAGCTGCAAAATTGTGACGGTAGCTTTTCCATTGACTCCAAAAGCCGGCAAATATGTAGCAACCGTCGCGTCCAGCTGGATTTTGCGCCGGTCGATTTGAACGAGCACAGCGACAGTGGTAAAAAGCTTCGTCAGGCTTGCCATATCGTAGATTGTGTCGACGGTGGCGTCCTCTTGGAGCCTATCAGATAGGTAAGTCGCATTCGTTCCATTGACGCTGGCATAGAGGTTCCTCTTTCCAAAGGCAAACTCGCTCACAATGACGGAGTTTCGGGCGACGAGTGTTACTCCTCCGGGCTCGATTGGTGTCAGCTGGTGGTAGTTGTGGCTGCCATAGTCACCCGGCTTTGTGTATGCGGTCAAGTTAGCCACCATATCCTCCAAGGGCCGAGCGAGCATCCCCGCTGATTCCGGCGGCCCACGCCTTAGTATATCCTTAGGAACAACACTCGCCGACGCCGTGGCGCCAGCAAGGGCCAACAGACCGAACGAGTAAAGCATTCTGATGTAATATAAAGTCCGACCTCCTTGCTGAAAAGGCAGCAGACCAGACGGCTGCTAACGCTATGAAGAGAGGAAGACACAAGCCGTACCCACGATACTACTGACTGAAGTACAGGTTGAGATACTCAGCTGCAGACTCCCGAATTATTTATCCTTAAGACTAGCGTCCGGTGGAAGTAGAAACCCCGATAATATTTCGAGGATCCACTACCCAGCCTTCCAAACCGACTCCATCAGTGTTAGCACATTTGGGTGATCAGTGAGAACTGCATTCTGGGGTACTACTATGGAAGAATCCTTATCATTGGGGCGGTCAGGGTCTATATCGCCGACGGATAACCCGTCGTTGATCGCAGTGGGGAACTGCTCACGCCTCGGACAACCCGTCATATCCTGCGTGCGGGGTAGTTCAGGTTAGGTATCTACCGTACGGCTTACCCGTCGGCAGCCGAATGCAACGATATGTCCCAAGATAAGTCCCCTGGCTGTGTCTACACCGCTGCAGTGTGTTGAAATGCTTTTTGTCGATAACATCCCGACCTACTCATCGGCTGTACCGAAAGGACGACAGCTAGTAAATCGAACGCCGCGCTTATAACGTTACATAGCTGGAGGGCTAATTAGAGCTCAACAATCGCCCGAGCCTTTCAATCACCGGATGGCGGCTAAGGATGACCAGAGGAGCGTAGATCTTGCACTAAGCCTACTCCTCCGACCACCTAAATAGATAACTGCTGCCAGTGGGAAATTCAGGAGAATATGTCCCCGATCCAAATTCTTCATCTTGCCGTCACCGAAAGCAACGTTCCGAGAGAGAGATGCGCAAATCAGTCACTTTCTTCCTGGGCCTCGCCACAGCGGCGTTGGCGTCTAACTGTAAGGGAAAGGTGAAGACCGGGCTCGATGTCCTTCTCGCTTCCGATTATGCTGCCATAGCCGGTAAAAAGGTGCTGGTGCTCAGCAATCCCACCGGCGTGAGCCCGGAGCTAGACCTTGGAGTTGATCTCATGTTCGAGTCCGGCAAAGTAAACCTTGTCGGCGTTATGGGCCCGGAGCATGGCTTCCGTGGCACTTCGCAGGCTGGAGGTGGCCAATCGACGTTCGTAGACGAAAAGACGGGCCTCACGGTTTACGACGCGTACAACGTGAATACAACTACACTGGAGGGTTATATCGGCGACTCTGGGGCGGATACGGTACTATTCGACATTCAGGACATTGGGGCTAGATTTTATACCTGTAAGTTCGGTACCGTCACCCCTAAAACTTTGCGCATGCTGACTGATACTGAAAAGATATATGGGCGATGTACGACACGATGGTGGCCGCGAGCGTCATGAATGTGAGCTTCGTCGTCCTGGACAGACCAAATCCTATCACAGGTCTTAATGCATTTGGGCCGATCCTGAACGAGAGCTACATCACCTCGTACGTGGGCCGGCGAGCCATCGCCCAGGCACATGGAATGACGGCCGGCGAACTCGCTGGCATGTTCGTAGGCGAAGGGTGGATCTCTGAAGCTGCGAACGGTTCATCTCTGGATTTACAGGTCATCAAGATGGAGGGCTGGAAACGGTCGATGACATTTGCGCAGACTGGACTACCATGGGTGATCCCTAGTCCCAATATGCCAACACCCGACACGGCACTGATCTATCCCGGAGCCTGCATGTTTGAAGGCACAAGCATCTCGGAGGGACGGGGGACAACACTTCCTTTCGAGCTCCTCGGCGCTCCTTGGGCCAACGAATCGTGGTCGCTCGCAATGCGCGCTCTGGGTATCCCTCATACGAATTACCGCTTTGCCTGCTTCACTCCCACTACGTCGAAGTTCACTTCGGAGACAGCGTGTGGCGTGCAGAATTATATACAGTTGAGCAATGTGAAGGACTACGAGGAGTTTGACCCTGTCTATGTCGGTGTCGGCCTCCTGTGGACCGCACGGCATTTGTATACAGTGGACAACACGACCGGTGACGGTATAACCACCGACGCCTTTCATTGGATTTATGGTGGCTCTTCGAAGACTGTCTATGATATTGATGTACTTACGGGCTCACCGCTCATCAGGGACGGCATCGAGAAGGGTCTGCATCCGGCTGAGATTAAAGAGGCGTGGCTGCCGAGCCTGGAGGAGTTCAAGCAAAAGAGAACCAAGTATCTTCTGTACTAGATAGATTAAAGCTAGACATAGACTTCCTACATAGTTAGAGCTTATTACAAGCCCCATGAGGTGGTTCACGTATCATTTCTATTCTATTGTTGCACAATTCGGAACCACATAATAGCATCGATTCGGTCGCCGTAATGCTGCATATGACGTCGAGCATGTCGGCAACAATAACTCCGAGGAACGGGAGACACTAAAAGGATTCAAGCACTTTGTTTGATGCTAAAGTCAGGTGTCAGTCTATTCCAGCGAACCCATAGATTACCTATAATTCTATATCTTTCTCCTCACCAGTATCCATCGATACTCACTAATAATTTGGATCTCTTGGCTCATAAAATTTCTTCATAGAGGTAAAAGTCCTAAGGAATGTAGGCCAAGGACTTGACTACAATAGAGCTACGAACAAATCCCACAGGCATAGCTATACCAGCTCGTTGATATCGGTCCCTGCGGCTATACGTGATGATGCTAACCGTAGCCTCTGTCTCCTGACAGATACACTTGGCTATTCGTGTGTCAAACTAAGGAACATGATAGCGATCTCTTTCTCAAGCCTTAGAAGGCAGTCCTAGTTAGTCTATCGGGTGTGACATAGGTGTCACAATTGATCTCGAGTGCTACCCATTCAAATCGGCAACTCGGAAGCACGTGTATAGATCAAGGGCCAATCGTCTCTATACGTTTCCCGGGCCGTGATCCGCCATCCAATGCTAAGATGAAAGAAATCGACGCAGACTTAGTATTCGACTCGTAGCAGCATCAAAGTCTGTCCTTGATAAGGTCCCATCCGCCAAAGCGGCCGCCACTGCATTCATAACCGTTTCCCCTTGAGTAGAGTTCTGCGCCGAAGCAAGCAGCAGGTCCATCCCAGCCTGCGCAGCCAACACTGCTCGCGTTTCAACACCGCCGAAGGACGTCAGAGCCCCAGCCTCGAGGGCGTCTGTTATGGTCACTCCACTGAAGCCTAACCTGCCTCTAAGTTCGTCGCGAATCCATTTCAAGCTAAGGCCCGCCGGTCGTTCAGGATCGAGGGACGGATATACTGCCCATGATGCCATGACCATTTTGACGCCTGCCTTCATCGCTGCGCGATACGGCACCTCATCCTTCGCGCGGATCTCTAACAGTGACCGATTCAGTGTTACTGCTGTCTCGTCTGTGTTCTCCGCATGGCTCGCGGCTCCGAGTCCCGGGAAATGCTTGGCGGTTGCAATCACACCTCTGGCCTGCTGAGTAGAGATGAACGGCGCAACGCACTTGCTAACGAGACAGGACGTATTTCCAAAAGACCTTTGGAAATAGTCCTCAAAGTCACCTGGCTGGTGGTAGACGTCCAGTACGGGGGCCAAATTGGTGTTTATCCCTACTGGTGCGAGGGCTTCGTATGCCTCCTCGCCGCCTTGTGCTGAGGCCGCTGCCGGATCGTCGGATGCGCCCATTTCCTTAGCGGAAAGGAAGGGTCCGCCACTCTTGATGCGCCGTACCAGACCTCCCTCTTGATCGGTCATGATGAGTAAAGGCATACCGTTGTTGCCTGGATACTCCTCGGCGGCAGCTTGGATAGTTTCGATGGCTGCGCCAGTTCCATTGTCAATGTTGGCCCCGAAAAGGATGATGCCGCCAACCTTGCCTTGGCGAGCAAGCTCAAGGAGCCTGGCTGGAGGTATAGTCCCGGCGTAAGAGTATATGACATGTTGCCCGGCTAAGACGTCGAGATCTTCCTGTCTTGCTGTTGGTGAAGCCGTGCATGCTGCTAAGGCGCTGAATGCCAGGTACCTTGAGAAACCCTTCATCCTGAATTCTTGGACCGAAAGAATGTATTGAAGAGAATCCAGAGTAAGTTTATATTAGCCGTCAAACATCAGAGTTTTGGCGATCGCGCCAAAAACGGACATTGGTAGCTGAAGGCACACACTTGGTGACTTCTCCTGGGCGGATGTGACGTTAACTTCCAGCGCGACCGACGGGTATTCCGTCGCTTGAGGAGCACCCCCACACGCAGTTCCGGACATGTTAACACCATCAAGCCTACCGTGGTGCAGAAACGGCAGGTAACGGCGCTGGCCGCCCCATTCGAGTCCACGCTCGATAATAATTCAATACCTCCTCGCTCGCCTCAATTCCGGAAACATGGATATCAGCTTCACGAGCAAGTGCGCTACGGGTTAGGTCCGTCTAAGATGAGAGACGGGCGCATCAAGACCAGAAGATCAATTGCTAAAGCAATCATGAAGAGCGATATTAATGACGACGTAGGTCCGTTAATCCTTGTAGACTGAACTCTATAGAATTATCAAGTTTCCATTTTCAAAAATAACCAAGATGTCCATAAGTGGCGTCATTCCCGCAAAAAGTCAGTGCCTCTTGTACGGCAATGCTCAGTTAACAAGGGCCCCTTAGCTTCTACAAACGTGCCGTAACCGGAAAGTCAAACGCGATAAGGCCCTGCGGTGCCGGAAGTTCACTGTCGTCAGTATCATCTACTTGCTCCCCACGCAGATCTGCACGGCCCACAGGTGGAAGAAAGTGGCAGCCAAGGCAGCGAATAATGAGGCGGACGCTAGAGCGGACAAGACGCTCTCCGACCGGTTCAACTGACTAGAGACCATGTTGAAGCACTATGCGTTAATCTGCACGGCCGAGAGGCTTCGTTGAAACCCGGTCCATCTTTATCCCTTCACGCAGATCGGCCAACGTATAAATGCAGGGCTTCTACGCGTATGCAAGTGTGGGAATGCTAGCATACTGATCAATTGACCAAGGGCCGAAATGGCAGGTAGAACTGCAAGTAGCTCGTATACTACCAGATATCAACTCTTGACTGTCTTAACATCTCTCTTTTTTTTTCATTGAGCTACATTACCTCTCCGCCTCTTCAGCCCAGCTGCATGACGGCCTGTGTGATGCTAATCGAGTGCGAGCTCCGGCGAGTCTGGCAGCCCAGGAAGAACAGTACTCGACGGCATGGAAAAGGCCAGACCAGGCGAGCAAGGGCTGCATGGTGCACCGCAAAGATGATAGATCAGACGAGGCCGAGAATGACTGAGCTGTTTCAAGGGGATTTGCTCGCGAAAACAAGCCCGTTGGGTTTTGATTACCGGGGGTATGCCAATAGCTTTTAGCGAAGTAACAGTAGGAGTTTCAATGCGGGAATGAGTTAGGAATACTAACCGGACAGAGGGTAGAGTTTGAATTTATCCAGTCATTTATCCAGTACATAACAGTGACCTAGCGACGGAGATGCAACTGCTTAGTGATGGGAGTATGTCGGCAATAGCAAGTGTACCTACGCTGATGCACTTGGAGCTCTTGTGCTAACACCCGTACCTGCCATGCTTGCTATCCTCGGTAGACAAGACAAGTCCGCGGCCTGTGTCATTAGAGGCTTCATGTCTACGGGTGAAGTAGAGTGTCTCAGGGGTTAACTTGTTCACCACACGCAAGTTAAGCCAGCTCCCCTGAAATCCTCCAAAATCAGACCCGGGTTAGCTGATATTAGTTATCTCCCACATGGCCGTTGCCCTTGCCGACATTGTGACCTGGAATCAATTTCTCCGCGCTCACTGAGCTCGCCGATGGACAAGACCCCGTGTACGGAGTCATGATTAGCACCTATGGACAAGTTGCATGGCCGACAAAACACCTCGACGATGTTGGCAAAGAGAACATACCTGGTTCGACCATACCGGGACCCACACAGTAGATACGTTCTGCTCTTAGCGGTCCATTCCGGACTTATTGACGGAGTGTATCTTGATAACGGACCGAGATCGGGCGCTAAGGGTTCGGAATTCGGCTACGGCGCTTCATGACAGTCAGACTATCTGTTGTTCAATCCTTCTTCTTTCCGCTGCTACAGTCCGCCGCAACGTAAATCCACGGCAGGCATAATCGATATCTCCCGACCAGTAGGCTTCGCCTTGTCAAGCTAGCTCCCTCAAAATGTCGTGTGAAGCCGATATTCTCTTCTCCTCGGCGACGGTGATCACCGGCGACGAGTCCGCCGAGCCGTTTGTCGCCGATGTCCTCATCTCAAATGGCCTTATTGCTCGGATCGGTAACCCAGGCTCTGTCGATGCCCCTGCCTCCGCTCGCCGGATCGATGCAAAAGGCCACTACCTCTCACCCGGTTTCATTGATATGCACGCTCACTCTGACCTGTACCTCCTAACCCATCCGGAGCACGAGGCAAAGATCACTCAAGGATGCACAGTGAGTATGCGAACGCAATAACAAATTCCATTCTCCACACACCTTTTACCGGAGGATATCTCGGCCTCTTCCGCCTAGTATACATACCATGGCTTACCTTTTACCGTAGACCGAGGTCGTTGGCCAAGACGGCATATCCTACGCTCCGATTCGGAACACAGACCAACTCAGGGCCATACGAGAACAGATCGCAGGCTGGAATGGCAATCCGACGGACAATGAATGCCAGACCACGCTTAAGGGGATTGGTATGTTTGATTGGCGAACCGTTGGAGACTACCTCGACTGCCTCGAGAGGAACCGCACGGCCACGAATGTTGCCATGTTGGTGCCTCAAGGGAACCTGCGACTGCTAGCCTGTGGACCTTATGACACTCCCGCTACGTCCGAGGAGATCCAGGATCAAGTTCAACTCCTGCGAGAAGCGATGGAAGAAGGTGCCGTCGGCATGTCCAGGTTAGTAGAACATACACGAGTCTCTTCTCTTCATGTCACGAAGTCATATATCTCAACACATCTCCTTCCTAATATGCTCAAACAGTGGCCTGACATATACTCCTGGGATGTATGCATCGACGTCCGAGCTCGCCGTTCTCTGCAAGACACTCGCCTCGGAGTACCCCGGTGCTTTCTACGCCCCGCATCATCGTAGCTATGGTCTACGAGCAATTGAGAGCTACGCTGAGATGCTAGACCTGGGCGAAGCTACACAATGTCCCGTTCGTAAGTAACAAGTCATCTATAAGTCCTCGCTGGTGGATTCTGCATTAGCTAATGCAGTCATGATGGACCATAGATCTTACGCATGCTACACTGAACTTTGCGGAAAACAAGGGAAAGGCACCCCACCTCATCTCAATGATCGACCAGAAACTGGAAAAGGGTGTCGACATCACGCTCGACACTTATCCGTATCTACCAGGCTGCACAACTCTTGCGGCCTTATTGCCCAGTTGGGCCTCGTCCGGCGGACCAGTCGAGACATTGAAGCGACTCGAGGATCCGGAAGCGAGAGAAAAGATACGCATCGCCGTGGAGGTGACAGGTTGTGATGGCGGTCATGGAATACCAACTAACTGGGATGAAATCCAGGTACGTCGGGCGACTATGACCCGTTTGTCGATATCTCTCCTTATAGATGTATAACCTCTTGTTCTCTAGATTGGTACTCCCCGGGACCCGTCTCTGGCGTCCTATGCTGGCCGCCGCGTGGGCGAGGTTGCGCGCTCGCAGAACAGACCACCCATTGCGATATTCTTCGAGGTCCTGCAGAAGGACAAGCTGGCCACGAGCTGTCTGATGCACATTGGCAACGAGGAGAATGTACAGCGGATCCTGCAGCATCGTGTTCACATGGCAGGTAGTGATGCCATCTTGCACGGAAAATCCGTACACCCGCGCGCATACGGTACTTTTCCTCGCTTTTTGGGTGAGGCTCCATCTTTTAATTGTTATCGTGCCGTCGTTATGCAAATCCAACGCCAATGAGCCGTCCTAACACTCGATGCAGGTCACTACGCCCGTGATCTCTCCTTGCTCTCCCTGCCGGCTATGGTCGCCCATTTAACTTCACGCCCTGCTAAACGACTATCTGTCTATCCTCACCGTGGCGTCATCGCTGAGGGATCGGCCGCTGACGTTGTGCTATTCGACCCGACAATGATAAAGGACATGGCAACGTTCGAAGAACCAAAACTACCGAGTCGAGGCATCCAATTTGTCCTTGTAAACGGCGAGGTTGCTCTTGACGAGGGCAAGATGACCGGCGTGAGGGCCGGAAAGACACTGAGGCGGCTCAAGAATGGTCAGGTTGTTGCGAAGGGCGAGCAGTGAAGGACCAACCTCATGACGGTACTGGCGACAGAATATGCCCTCCAAGGAAACGCCCAACTATGATTAAGGATGGACAGATAGTTGATGTAACCTGCCAAGAAGAAAATTCAAGAATTACTGCGAATATTTATCCATAGCAATGTTTACCGTGCCGCGGACCTATTCACCTTTCTTCCTTATGGAAGGGCGGCATCTTAGGCTTGCCAAGCTGATGTCGCTTAGAGATATCAAGATTGGTCAGGTCCACGAGAGAAATGATGGGTATGCTGTTGAAGTCACTCAGTACAGTATCCCGAGAGACCTCGATGTCGCCACGACGTATCTCAAGGGAGTCTTAGATATTATAGTTCGAGAATTCTAGGGTCCTAGGTACCTAGGTAGTTTTATCGTACTTCGACCAGGTAGCCAGCAGCAACCCCATTCATCCTTTGTCTACTGACGGTCTCGCCTCGACCGCCCTGCAACACGGGAGCGACTTGCTTGGCCGGGGCCATACCTTATGTTAATCGCTTTCTACCCCGTAGATTACATACCATGAAAACTTCATCTCTCCACCATATCCTTCCTGGAGCAGATGTCTGCAGTGCAAGGCCAACTGTACCCTGTAAGCCCGCCTGTAAATACATTCCTACGGTTACCCACGATCACTTGTCCTAGATATTATGGCTTTTTCCCTGTCTCTGTGCCTTAGCTCTGCTCTGTCAGGCGAACATGAACATCAGGAGCGAGGATGTATTAATTCAAAAGCGCGTGATTCTAGCTTGTTTAGATTGAACATGTCGCGCTCATTATCGGTTTTCCTTCACTGAAACGTTACCCAGCTGTCCCGTGTCTCTGACGTTCTTAGCTCGGTCAATATCCCTGTGTTCTGTCTTATTACTGAACACCTAGGGCCAGTCTTTGCTGACAGAAAGGATGAAGGCGACTGAAACTAGGCACGATGGCTGTGGAATTTGGGACTGTCGGCGTCGCTCTTTTCCTTGGGTTTGCCGGATGAGTCGAAATTCCGAGATCCACTTAACTGTCAAGTAATTAGGCATGAGACATGTCTCCATATCTCATTTATTGCAGCACGTGGCAAGCCCTCCTACAGAGAACCAAGGTGCTGACATGGCCATGGCACTTATGAGTTTTGGCATTTAGAAAACGCGTGTGACTTTGTTACCCACACTGGGGCTGCATGCGGTTCGAAGATGTAGACTTCATTAACATAAGTTATGTGCCTAAAGTGCAGATGCTCCGCACGTCGTAATTATGCAGTAAAACAGGGCTTTCGCCTACTGCGCTTACTATATCAGTACTAGGTACCTTGCCAAGGCCGCGGAAGACCTAGTAAATACGGAGTATATGGCCTGACCCGGAAGTTCGCGTCCCCGGCCAGCGCCAAGTGTGGAAACATCCCGGCGGCGTTTTCCCAAGGAATATATCTCTTCTCAATCCCATCGTCTTTCTTCAACTCACCAAACGAACTCGGCTTCTCTACTTCTCAGTCACTCACTTACTACCTGTCAAAACACCTAGGAGACGCCCAGAAACACGCAATAATGGCCGAGGGCAGTGTCGGCATGATTTTCAGCACAAATGGCTCGACTGCACACCATCCCTACTACCCACTCGATGCTGTGGTTCCCGGATATGTGGCCAACTCTATTTCAACACCAGCACTTATCGCGTCCTTTGCCGCAGGCTGTACAGTGATCCTTTCGTCCGCTTGCAGGCTTGTGCAGAAGAAGAATCCCAGTCTTCCCCGTGGAGAGGTTGCGGCTGCCCTCTGGTTTATCCTGTGTGGGTTCATACACTTCTTTTTCGAAGGTGCGTATTGCAGTGTTATCCGCGGACCTCTGGATGGACGTTCCTCTGTCGAGTGTCTAACCCTGCCTAGGCTACTTTGCCTACAATTTCCATCGAACCGGAAGTCGCACCGATCTATTCGGCCAGCTATGGAAAGAGTACTCGCTCTCAGACTCTCGGTACATGACGCAGGATGCCTTTATCGTCTGCATGGAGACCATCACAGCCGTCTTCTGGGGCCCACTTTCCTTCGTCTGTGCGTACGCCATAGTCGTCGATCACCCCGTTCGGTACTCACTGCAGTCTATCGTCAGCCTCGGCCAACTCTACGGTGACGTCCTCTACTACGCTACCAATCAATACGAGAGAGCCATGACGGAACTAGTTTTCTGTCGACCCGAGGGCGTGTATTTCTGGGCGTATTATGTGATGATGAATGCCTTTTGGATTGTAATCCCGCTTTTGCTGGTGATACAGAGCACAAGGCAGACGGCTAGGCTAGCGAGCAAGTTGAAGGAGGTTGAAAGAGCTACTAGGAAGAAAAACCGATGATATTTGGACCTGGAAACGGTGCTCTAGGAGATAATCAGTTGCTCTTACGTTGCCAAAATCCTTGAGCTGCACTGAGGCACATCTCTGGATGAGAAGACGGCAATTGCAATGAGACCCGATGTTTCTTGCTCAACTAGCGCTAATTTCAGGACTGCCAGAACTTGAAGCCATCATACCTATATATATTGATCCGCTGAGAATACGAAGAAAGTGCTCCCGGCTCCTCAATCATGAAACTGGCACCCCTGAACCTAGACATCATACTTGCAAACCCTCAACCTAGACGAACGCCTTGGTAATGAGCGATAATTAGCACGTACTTAACCCGTCATTAAGTGGATGGAGGCTTATGGCAGCCTAACGATGCTCATCGGATGGAGCGTCCGTAATACCTTACTACGGTTTCCTCAATGTTGCTCCTGCGTAAGGCCAAGATCCAGATAAGTCATCCAGTTTCACCTGCCGTCATGTACGTATAAAGGAGGGGAAAGCGAGTCCAAGGATGGCCTATATAAGAGATCGAGATTAAAATAGTCTGTGCAATATTTATCAGGCGTAAGTCTGTCTATATTATGTCAAACACCGAAGAAGCGGAAGTATTGTTGATATTAAAATTGTTTGAGACATTTGAGAGGTCATAATGCTGGAGCACCTAATGAGATCTGTTGACTTCATCTATACCACATCGGCAGGAGCGTTTGCACGAGCCGAACCATCCTCTTCTAAACTTCCATTACTGCTTTTCTTGTCCTTCTTCACGCTCTTCCACTCGACGAGCATGACACCCAAGATACTCAGGCAAGCCAGCACGACACTGATAATCCAGATGTTTTGCATGGCATCTGAGTACGCACGCAAGATTCCGTCAACAACATCTTTGGGGTAGATGTCGCCCATTGCAGACTTCAGGCCTGATGCACCGTGGGCGATGACGACCGCAGGGTCAGCTGCAGGGACGCGAGACTCGAGCTCGTGGAGCAGCTTCTCCTGGAAAACGTTTTGGCAGACGGAAAGAAATATAGTCCCGGAAATAGTTTGTGCAAAGATCATGAGAGAAGTCCCGAGGGAGATGTCGGCACCCGTCAGGATGGTTTGCGGGACCATCATCGATTGTTGACCGCAGGTTCCGATGCCCAGTCCCAGGAGGATGAGAGAACCCATCCAGTATCCAGTGCTCGTATTGAGGTCAAAGCGGACGATAAGGCCTGAAGCGACAGCTGTTATCGCAGAGCCGGCGAGCATCTGGGGGACGTAATAACCGATTGCACTGGTCTGTAGCAGAATCCAAAGTTAGAAATGTGGTCGTGACACATGCGCAAAGGCGACGTACAAGGAAACCAGCAAGCACCGACGTCAGACTCATTGCAACCGTCGCCGTGAGGAAGTTTATGCCGGCTTGGTAGGCTGAGTCGTTCTTGACTGCCTGAAACCAGATGGAAATGTAGTAAGTGGCGATGAAAAGGGCTGCGAATATCATGAAGACTAGCCACATTGCACCGACGATGGATCGCATCTTGATAAGCCGTAGTGGAACCGTGGCTCTCTCGCCTTCGTGGACTTGGACGATGCCCCATATCACACCGCAGACGCCGGCGATGCACAAGAGCAGAATGCACCGCCAGCTGCTCCAGGCGTAGGTAGAGCCGCCCCACTGGAGTGCGAGCAAGAGGCAGATAGTAGCTGGCAGGAGGAAAATAGTGCCGAGGATATCCAACTTGTCGAGCAGTTGACGCCAGGTTGTGGACCGTGTCTTCTTCTCCTTCCTGTCGGGAAGATGTAGCAGGAAGAAGACCGCAACAAGAGTTACACCTCCAATAGGAAGGTTGATCCAGAAGCACCATCCTGCAAATCGTAAGCGCAATTCATGGAATATTACCAGCAGCAAGAAGGGGCTGTCGTAATGGAATGTCTTGGAACTGTGCGCATTGTGAATATACCACCCACGCAAGCGTTATCAGAGCCTTTACAATAAGAAAGTCTCTAACGCCCTCGGGTGGTTTTTTTTCACCGACAAACTAGGCTGGGAGTAACTTACTCCATGTGACTTTATCGGCAAAAACTCCTCCTAAAAAAGGGCCGATGACTTGTGCAACACCCATAGCCGCTCCTATGCTACCCGTGTATTTCGGGCGGTTGTGGAGAGGTACGCTCAGTGCGATGATCGACACGAAAGTTAATCTCAACCGTCCAATCACCCCGATGGGTCAGGCTAGACTCACCAGTAGAGCACCGGTGGCAAGGCCGGCGGTTCCCAGTCCAGCGATGGCACGTCCAATGATGAGGGCAGTGGAGTTGGGCGCGGCGGCGCATACGATGGAGCCGATCTCGAATATTCCCAGGGTACCGAGGAACAACCATTTCACGCTGAATTCGGCGTACATTTTGCCCATCATCAACTGAAAGCAGCATGCCGTCAGGAGGTACGACGATCCGTACCAGCCTACGTCGTCGAGAGAGTTGAACTCGGTCGTGATTTTTGGGACGGCGGTGGCCTATGCATGTGCGTCAATAGTTGACAAAGCACCAAGGAACTGAAGCATGAGGTTAGAAAGGAGTGCGACTAACGATGATTGACCGGTCCTGAAGAAGAGAGCAGTCAGTTCCGTCAGCTACTTCTCAGAGAATATATAGTATGCCTGGCTTACCAAGCCCACACATAAGATGCTAAGGAGGAGACCAATGAAGATGGAGATCAGTTTAATGCCAGATGGGTACTCCGGATCTACTTCTTCTTCTGCCCCTGGAGATGCCTCTGACTCCGGCTTTGGTTTCGGTTCTCGGTCGCGTGTTGTGTTCGTCGCACTGGGAGTCGTCATGGGACTGTGGTTGCTATTACTGACCTGGGGATCAAGATTCGAAAGATCACCCATTTCGACAGCCGTAGAGGCTAGAGAACTGCTCATGTTGCCAATGAGACTTCTTGGTTCGGTGAGAATTGTCAACGGGAATGCGCGGCGGTGATGAGAGTTGACTTACTCTGCAGTCGAGGGTCGACGCGCCATTGGTAGTTGCTATGGACTGTAGTTCCCTGGGGGTCTGGCAAAACCTGTTGGGCCGTTTTGAAGTTGAGGCACCAAAGATGAGGCGCATAGAGAGGGACTGTCTTGGGTTAGGAGGGAATAGGCTTTATTGACTAAAGACGACGGGTTTCTGTATGTTCCCGAGCAGCCCAGAGAAAGTCGCCCGAAGTTCCTACGGGCAGCCCGGTCCGGTCAGCCACAGAAAGCTCAACATGGTCTCGGCCGGGACGCGAGCCCATACTGCCGGATCTCGTTGCTTGCTGGTCAAAGTGAAGGCTCGTCGGCGTGAAAGGAGTGTCGTGATTGGTTGCCGGTAAGGACAAAAGGGGCCGGCCGGCCGGTCCCGGGCTTTATTTTACTGACCGGCGCCGGCGCTGTCGACATTTGCACAGCCTCGCTGGGCTAAACCCTTTCTGTGCTTTTGCCGGCCGGGCCGAGCCATCACGCGCATCCCCCATCGTTCGAGCCGCGAGCAACCCCGACAAAAACATATCGTCTGAGATCGCTGCCGACCCCCATCATCACCACCGACCCGGCCGACGCGCCTCTGTCCGGGCATTGCACAGTGTGCTCTTCTACGAGTAGCCTGTCGGTCTTTTGTTCCTGTGAAGCTCTCTCCCGCGAGAAGCAGGCTCCCCGTCCGGATGATCAGGCGGTAGCTCCGACGACAGTGGCAAACGCGTCTCCGCACCGTCCCGCCCACCATGTCAACGCCGGCGTCGGGTGAAAGCCCTCACGCCAGCCCCGAGGTCCAGAAGTACCGGCCGCGCGCCTGCCAGAGTTGTGCCCGCTCTAAAATGCGGTGTGTATGGCCGTCGGAGCCCGGCGCCAGCCCCTGCCAGAGGTCTGTCTCGCCCGACTCGTGTCCGCTCCGCATCTAGGCCGTCCGTGGGCCGGGAATCCCGAGGTTCCGGCGTCGGACCTCCCGGCGACTCTCCCACCACCCTGCCGCCGACAACTCGTCGGCGGTGGTCGTCTCGAAACGAGACGCCTACTGATCTTCGTAGAACCGCCGCTAATGATTTGCAGATGTGCCAAGATCAAGGCGCCATGCACCTTACCAGAGTTGAATCCGAGGAAGAAGCGGGGGCCGTCGACGTGAGTCCCACTCCTGCCACTCGCCCTCAAGTTGCATCATCACGCATGACTCTGTGTCGCAACCTGGCCTCGGGCGTCCTCCGGTCATTGCAACCGCCCTTCTGGGTAACTGTTCCTGGCCGTGGAGCGCATGGTGGCTGCTTGCCGATGCAGCTAGTGTAGTCTCCAGAAATAACCGGGATCCCACTCAAGCAAAGGGGTTCCGCTTGATGATGAAGCTGACAGGTTTTTTGAAGCCGCGTGGGCCAGTTGGAGGAGAAGATCGATGGCATCATGTCGCTGCTTAATGCCAGCCAGCAGATCCAGCAGAACAGCCAGACTCCAACCCCCGAGAGCAACCGGAGTGGGATCCAGTCCCTCCTCAACCCCATGGTCGAGGCGCCGGGTCCTCAAGATCTGCCTGAGCCGCCTGCACCGGCGTCTTTCTCGAGGCTTGCTCCTCCGCCATCGGTGACAACAGACGCCTCGACCCCCCATATTCCGCACAGCGTGGCCGTCGAGTACGTCGAAATCATCCCGGGCTTTCAGATGGGCTTCGACGAAGCCGACCGCGCCCTCAACCTCTACCGATCTGTCTACACGCCCTACTTTCCTTTTGTCCCGGTTCCTGTCATGACATCTGCATATGATCTCTATACCCGTTCTCCCTTGCTATTCCGCGTGATCATCCAGGCGACTGCCCCACAGAGTGCTGCTGTCCAGAGAGAAGCGCGAGTCTGGTTCCGGCAGTACCTAGCACAACATGTTGTGGTAGAACAAGAGAGGCGCCTGGAGATCCTGCAAGCCATCCTAGTTCATCTGGCCTGGTAGGCGCTCGCTTCTTCGATCCTTAGGGATTTCATTCCGAATGCTGAACTTTCAAGGGGCGACTTCTACTTCTACTTCCAGTCAGAGGCCACACACCTCATCCACCTGGCAGTCTCGTTGGTGGTCGAGTTGGGGCTTAGCAAAGCCCCTACGGCGCTGCGTCGAGCTCCGTACTCCCTTATCCAAGAGGCTGTTCGATCGCTTCCGTCGCTGAGGGCGCGAGAGGAGCATACTTTTGACGACATGAGGGCCATGCTGGGCTGCTTCTTTCTCGTGTCTGTGTAAGTGTTGAATCCTGCCGCTTCCTTCTACGGTATACAGGACGTGCCGCATATTCCTGACCAAGTTACACAGAGTCTCGAGCCTATTCCGAAGGATGCACAGCATCCCATACACGTCCTACATGGGCCATTGCTGCGACGCTCTTCAAAATGCGCAGGAGTACGACTCGGATAAGTTCCTCGTGGCGCTGGTACGGATGCAGGGCCTTCTCGGCCGCATTGCTGACATCTCGCCCGGTCCCGACGTCGACAGTGTGGAGCCGCGAGTTGCCTACGCGCCGTTTCACATGGCGATGGCGAGCATTCGCAAGGAGCTTGATGCTTTAGTTGAGAACCAACCACCCGAGGTGGAATGTAACGGTGCGTAGCTTTAGTTTCCCCGACCGTTCCAATAGGTCTCTGTACTTTCGGACCAGCATCTCGGACTTGATATCACCCCTGACGCAGAATTTCTGGAGGATTCAACCCTGCTGACTGGTCGATCCTGCAACTAGTTCTGTTGTGGACACATTATCACGGAGTTGTGACACGGCTGTACGAGCCCGCCATCTACGCGCGGCCGACAGTCCGCCCGGGCGAGTCCGAGACGTTCATGCGGACAGAAGCCTTGTGGAGCTGCTTGCGGTCACTTGAGAACTTCTTCGCCGCTTATGCCACAATTCCACTCGACAATCTGGGGTCTTCACCGCTAGTGGCGACCGCGCAACTGAGCTTTGCCATAGTGACTGCGACCCGGCTCTTGTTCCTGGACGACTCGGGGTGGGACGTCACGACCGCTCGTAAGAGCTACGACTTTTCGGCCATGTGCAAGCACCTGTGCGAAAGGTTTGACGAGGCGGACAGGATGGCACAGACTCTAGCGCGGCGCAGGAAGTATCTAGACGATGACAAGACCATGCTGAGCATGTACCGCGACAAGCTCCGCTGGATCAGGCACTGGTACATCACCAAAACGGCGTCGCCGTTCGAGGGGAGCGCGGCGGCTGCTGGTAATCCTGCCGCTACATCTGCAGTCCCTGGGAGCAGTGGTGGCGGCCAGGCCATGGACCTGGACCAGGAGGCGGCGTTCATGCAGTCGTTCGAGCTGGACGAGAGCTTTTGGCAGGGATTGATGGATTTTGACGGGCGGGCCACATGGGCTGGCCTAGCAGACTGAAAAGGGAGATATCCGTCGAGAAGTGCGAATGCGACTTGGTGTATACGCGGACTTTTCGCCTCCATATGACGTGCGTGCATGCTGCTGGTGCTGGTGCTTCTCCTGACCATGTGCAGAGCCACTGACTGGACACGCGTTGCTCGAGGGCACAGCTGAGAGCACCTGACCGGCTCCTGCGAGCGACTGCTCCTACTTCTGAGTATGACATTTTGCCTCAGTTATCAGCCCTTGGTCCCTGGTGGACGCGGAAGTCGTCGCCTGTGGCAGCCTTGCTGGGCGGCTAGTCCAGCCTCCTCCCACTCGGACTCGCGCGCAAGCGCACCGTGAAGCCTCAATGGCGCGATCGCATTCCCGCCGGGCCCACGGCCAAGCCGTCTATTCGTCCGCTTTCGGTGTCGGCTCCTGATCCCTGGGACCCCAGTGAGATTTGGTGAGATGCGCCGCCGCCCTGGCAGGCAGCCACCCCATGCGCCTGGCAACCAATCACGCCGCCGCCACGACTCCCGGCGAGATGGTGTATGGGCACGCCATTCCCTTCCGGGAACCTTTCGCGAGCATCCCTGCTCGAGCTCCGTGCCCTGCATTACGACGGCCCTTGTACCTGCGTAGTCCTACCCCGAGCTCCGGCCATCGCGACGGGACCGCATCACCGCACAAGCAGGATGGAGGACTCTGTCGTGCGCGGGGATATAAATGCTCGGGCGCCGAAGGCGCGAGGGAAAAGGCGAGAGAGGTGTTGCAGCGTTGCTCCTCATCGTTTTTTCCTTCGTACCGTTTGTTCGCCTCATCTTCTATATAAACCAGCCTCCAGCCCTCCTACAGAGCCGCTTGAACCATGTCCGGCAACAATCCCTCTTCCTCGTCCTCCTCATCTCCTCCGCAGGACAAGAAGACGAACTGGGAGCCGTATCTCCGCCACTCATCGCCGTTGGGCATTCTCAAGCCGGACGTGGTCTTTCCCGTATTCAGTATGGAGCAACCCCAGCCCTCATCATACTCTGTTCCTCCGACTTCTCGCCCTCCACCTCCCCCGCCACCCCGTCTCCTCCGTACCGCTCATACCCTGGCTGGCACGTCCGTTGTTGCCAGCGACGGGCCCGCCAATACCTTCTCCCCCTTTGGCCCTGCCGGCACAGCCTTCTCGGTGCTAGACGCCCATCCTGCTGTGCCTGTCAGTAACGCAAATCAGACTCCCAGCAGCAGTCCTCCTCCTCCGCAGCTCCCTCGATGTCCCCCAGCGGGGGTAATGTTCACGGTCTCGGACATTCCTCCGGGACAAAACGCGCCGATGCACCGGACGCTAAGCCTTGACTACGCCGTCGTCCTGAGCGGCGAGATCGTGCTAGTCCTTGATGGAGGCGAGGAGAGAACCATGGTGTTTGGCGATACGCTTGTTCAGGGCGGCGTGAACCACAGCTGGGTAAATAGGGGCCGGGAGTGGTGTCGCATCCTGTTTGTCATGGTCGGCGCAGAGAAGGTGGTTTTGGAGGACGGGACGGCGCTCGAGGAGACGGTGTTCAAGAGATGATTAGCTGCTTGCTTTGTGGGCGCTGGTCGCCTGATTTGCATTGCTGCCTTCTTGGGACTTGAGCTGGCGTAAATATTCTGGTCACGGATTCTTCGAACATTTACTATGGGAAATAGTCTTAGGAGGCATACGCGTGGGAGTCATGGCTAGATCCTGTGATCGTTCTTGGCTGCATCATCCGAAATAGATGGAAGCTGACTGGTATTACCTCTCTCAAGTCATTCCCTTGTAACCCATTTTATGAACTCGTGAGACCCTTGCACGCACTACCCATCAAAGTCGCCGCGCGAACCCAGTAGATCAAGCAAACGCCATTCAGGCGATTGCTCATACATTGCCTATACACTTGCGAATTGCTTCGCAATCTTCTCACCGCCTCCGCTCTTCCCAAACATCTCTTGCAGGTCCGCAGCCAGCGCTTCAGGTCTCTCGAACGCAGCAAAATGGCCTCCATCAGCATGCCTCTTGTCGAACACCACCGGGCCAAGCATCCTTCCCCAGCTGCTGGGTGGCACTACGAGGTCCTGCGGGAAGTATGAAAGGCCGAGGGGTACGGCACACCAAGCCCGGCGGGCCTTGTCTGTCACGTCGAGCTGACTGTGTGTCGATTCGTAATAAATGCGCACGCTGGCATCTGGGCCGGCGGTGCTGAACGCATAGATACCCACCCACGTCAACACTTCGTCGTCCGTCCATGGGTACCCGTCGGTCCAGTCGTGGAGCTTCTCGAAGATCCATGCCAGCAACGCCACGGGCGAGTCAGCGAGGCCGAAGCCGATAGTATGTGGTCGTGTTGACTGCTCGAGATTGTAGCCGGAGCCCTCCTGCTTGAACCAGGCCGTCCGCTCTACGCCGGCTTTTTCGTGTGCCGTCTGAGGTAAGATGGCGTTCTTGACAAAAGCGAGGGGATTCTCGCTGAGTCTCGGTGGCTCGGCGCGGACATAGTTGAGATGAGACGCGAGGACACTTTTTGGGTAGAGGAGACCCATCATGCGAGTGATGAGGTAACCCCAATCCCCGCCTTGGGTCACTGTCTTCTCCGTGAGCGACCTGAAGAAGAGGCTGTGAGAGAGAAATTTTGGACTCACCGTACTTGTTGTACCCTAGCTGCAGCATTAGCTTGTGACAGACCTCAGCGTATTGAGGGATGGCGAATCCCCCCTTCGAGGTCCGCTGGGAAAAGCCGAAGTTGGGTAGCGACGGAGCCACCACATCAAACGCTGGTCCTTCAAGCTTGGAATCGGCCAGCAGAGGCAGAATCTTGATGACCTCAATGAAGCTTCCAGGCCCTGAGGGGTTACACCATATCAGTGAAATGCACGAACACCGGACACGCCGGTAGATCTAGGACCGACTCACAGCCGTGGCAGAATAGCAGCGGGATGCTGCCGGGCTTCCCGCTCTTTTGATGCACAAAGTGGACTTCGAGATCTTCATGGCCGTCCACTGGGATGGTCGCGGTGTATTGCGGCAGCTCATTGAGCTTGGCCTCGGCGACTCGCCAGTCGAAACTCTCCTGCCAGACCTTGGCCAGCCTTTTGATATCCGTCAATGGTGCTCCGTAGCTCCAGTCACCCGAGAAGTCGACCTTCTCGGGGAAGGTAGCCAGCGAAAGCTTCGTCTTCAGCCTCTCAATGGCCGCATCCGGGACGGAGATCTTGTATGGCTTAATTGTAGCCATCGCTGCCAAGTCTAGTGTCCGCCAATCGTAACGCCTGTCTCGTGTGAATCCGGCACGTCTCGGGGCTGGTGGGCTGGTCGGTACGCTCCTTTATCACGCCGTCGCCAGCTTTGGGGTCGACTGCAGTTGGCAGGAGCTTTGGAATTTGGATGCCGATGGCCACTGATATACCTGGAGCGCCGCGCCTGAGAAAATGATGCACACACAGCACATAAACTGGGGCGGAAGACATTTTGACTTGCGGAAAGGCGCAAGGGCGTCCCCGCAAAAGATGCACGGCCGACGGATGTCGTGATGCAACCATTCTGCTTCTGGAATCTCTGGCTGGGGTAAGCAGTAGCTATCTACGTGCTCGATAGGCCACAGCCCGCTGCAGCATGCCTGCATGCTAACGTCATAGGCGACAGTCTGTGGTGGCGCTGCAATATGTAGGGCTTTGACGTCGGGGTGCTGGACCTGCAAACCACCCGACTAGAGTAGGTACTTACAGTAAGTTGACTTAGGCACCATCCAGGGTGAGAAATACCTGGGTAAGGTACGTATCGTTGTGGGATGCACGGTAATGAAACAAGAGGGGCACAGGGGTCGTGACGATCACCCGCCATCGATGGGCGGTGCTGCTGACTGAGGAAGCACCGGCGAGGGCTGCGCCCTTCATTCGGAACGGGCTAGGCTGCGTGCGGATCATTGCCCGCAAGGCACATTCGCTCGGCGCGATTTAGTCCACCACCATGCTCTCTCTCGCTTATCTGTGCAGTAGTCACCCCGTCCTGCGCTACCAGTCTAACCAAGCGGTCGAGCTTGCGGAGACGCAAAGCGCGCCTTTGCCTTCTGCCAAACATGTCCCTGTCACTCGACACGGTTCTCCAGGTTATCGAGATTGTCAACAAGGCGGTAGATGTGTACCAGAAGATCCAAGATGCCCCGGAACAAATGCGCAAGATCGGCAAGCGCATGGAGCGGCTGAAAGCCCTCCTCGGCCACCTCGAGCAGCTTCTCCGCAAAAGGGAGAAGCGCGCGCTGGCCAGGCTGCGTCCCACGCAAACAGAAGACTTGCTCGCAATCCTTGAGGACATACGTGATGACTCCAGCAGGGTTGACCTGCTGTTCCGCAAGTGGGAGAACGACATTGGTCCCTTTGGACTGCAGTTTCGCTTCAAAACCCTCGCGCAGGCGTACTTTGCCCTAGGGAGCAACTCTGAGAAGCTGGCGTCCCTAGGCGACGATATCGACCGTCACCGGCAGGATGTTATCTTCTACCTTTCCATGATGGGCTGTGCTGGTATTGACGAGTTGCTTATCAATGGCATCCCTGTTCAGACATCGCCGGCCAGGACCGTGAAGCCAAATGCCGTAGCCGCAGGCCTGTCAATGGCTAAGGCGCAGACTGCAACCAGACCGGGCGGGAGAAACAGCACGGCAAAGCAAGACCAGCCTTCACGGCGAGATTACAAGATCTTGTTTGTCGACCCGCACAATCTCGCACGGAGTGTAGTGGCAGAGGCCGTCATGAAATTGCTGCGGGGTTGGACGATCATGACCGGAGGCGAGTGGCGCATCGAAGTCATTCACTCGGCAGGCTTCTTCGTGAAACACAGAAGCGAGGTCGTTGAAACGATCAAGGGTCTGAGCTTCACCCATGACTCTTACAGGATGTCTCTGTCAGCCGGCAATCGGGCACCCAACGCCGTACCTCTGGAGGCAGTGTTTGACAATAAATCGTACGATTACCCCTTCAAGAAAGCTATTCAGGACGAGATGACGAGCAGGAGGTCGCGCGGACTGCCGAAGGACATCTTTAGGATATACGACTATATCATGGTGTTCACCGGCAGGGAGCACGACAACATGCTCCAACTGCGCAGGGCTCTGGTAGCGGAGGAGGGCAAAGATATCGCACCTAAGGGGAAAGGCCGCCTTCTGCACCTCGGTCACTACCTCACCCTTGACGGAATACCGAGGGAGATCGTAGACGCCCCGAAGAAGCCAGACGGCACCGACAGCAGGGAAAACTGGAACTTTAAGGTCTCTTCGCAGATCAAGATCGGCCTCAAAGGCTTTCTCAGACAGGAGATGGGCTGGAAACAGCCAGCGCAGAACGCGAAGTCAGGCTCTTAGGCGGTTGGCAAAGCTACCCTAGGTCGCATATCCCGCCTCGTCCCCGCATATCATCCACTGATTTGCCGGCCCGTTGAAGGGCCGAGACTTGATGGCTTCCTCAAGAGCGTTCCGGAGTGGCTTTCCGGATTCCGAAGGTACGGGATCTATGGCCGCGTAAGGGATATACGCCAAGTCGGCCACATCGCGGGCCGGCAGGAGGCTGTCGCGAGTGGTTCAGAATAGAATATAGCCCAAAAAGTAATTATCATAGAACCAAATTCATGGCGCCGATATGTCGACGGAGACGGTGATGCCTCGTCCGGCAGATTGCAGAGACGTCTCGCTACAGAATGACAGACAGTGACAACAGTTAAGAAGGAGGGAGGGAGAGGGGGGGATGGATTGGACGCCATGGGAAAGGAATTGATGCGCATATCTTGGAACATTCAACGCTCAATACTATAGGATCGCGTGTTTAACGAATCTGGATGGACACCAGTGCCAGTGACTACCTATCTATGCGTGCATCTCCTCATCGGTCTGAGTCACGCCGAGCAGCCTGCGGCCCGCGAATGATGCGTGAGTCGAAGCAAGGTGCGGGAAAGAGGATCGATGACAGTAACTGAAAGTATGCCGTCCTTAAGGTATCTCAAAAGCAAAGATTGCCGGGAACAATGACTTGATGAGCCGCCTAGAGATGATTTCTGGCCAACAGGGCGTCGCTCTAGCCAGGCAGCAGCTGAAGAATGCACCCATTCTCGGCTCGTTGTGTCCATGATAGAGACTCAGGAGCGCCTCCGCCTTGGCTGCAAGCAGTCGCAAAGATATAGATGGATAGCTCCCAGAGATCAAAGCCTGTAGACTCTTTCATTATCCTCACTCTTCATGAACTGATTTAGCAGAAACAGAGCGCCCGTCAAGCAACTGGTACCATGGCCCTCCAGCCGTCATCCCACGCTGCCGAGCAGTATACTCAAACAAGCGACAAGCTGGCCGCGCGCCTTGCCACCCACAGTTACAACACACACCCACAAGACTGGTTTTCCTGGGTGAGAGGCCGCATTGTTGAGACCGGCGATATCCTCGAGGTCGGTGCTGGTACTGGTCAGCTGTGGCGGGGCACCGGCATCGCAGGGGTGTTGTTAACGCTGATCGACTTCTCGGCTGCCATGTGTGCGAAGCTGAAGGAGATTCCCGGGGCCAAAGTCGTTCAGGTTGATGCCACTAGGCTTCTGTTCCCGGATGCAAACCTTGACACGGTGATCGCTAATCACATGCTATACCACATCGATGACCCTGATGCCGCCCTACGGGAGCTCAGGCGGATTCTACGCCCCGGAGGACAGCTTGTCATCTCGTTGAACGGTGCGGAGCATATCATCGAGCTTATTGAAGTTGGGAAGCTGGTTGGCAGGCCGGGCTTTGTGTGAGATAATGCGCGCATCACGGCCGAGTCGGCTCCGGAGTATCTGCGAAAGTATTTCGCGTACATGTCGTCGGAGCGGTTTCTAGGGGTCTTTGAGATGGAGTCGGCCGACCCAGTCACCTTCTATCTGGGCAGTTTGGACGACGTGCCTTTGGGTGATGAGCAAGCAAACAATAGAGGTGACAAGGATCGTTGAAGAGAAGGTCGCTTCGGAGGGCCGCTTTCGAGTAAGCAAGAACATGGTATTCTTCACGGCTCAACAGGCCCGATCACGGGACCAGTATTATCTGCGCAGTAGCAAGGCTGTACAAAGTTACAGAACGGAGGTCAGATGATGCTCAGGTTCCCTAAATATGACTTCATCCCTGTGTATTCACGTATTCTCTCGAAAACGCCTTGTGCCGACTGCTTCTGTGCGCTGGTGACACTGGACTGCTGGCTTTTGATGATCTTGATTGGCCAAAGCAGCAGATAAGCCCCAACGGCACGGCATCTGGGCGGTCTGCCAGTATTGTCCCTGACTCTTCCATCGTGGTCAATGTCCCCAAATGTTTGTGGAACTGTTGCAAGGATCTTGTCTGCTAGGCCTTGGATGATAGTTATGCTCTCGACCTCGAGCGGCGTCAGCAGGGCCATCTCGGTCACAACATTATCATCTGGGGAGCTCGCCGATGACATCCGACGCAAGCATGTCAGTAGTTGCTCGTGCATTATGATTCGCGCCGTACGGTGGTAGTTCCACTCGTACGCGTTCCACACGTCTGGATGCAGCTGGACCAGCTCGGGAAATGTCGCAAGGATGCCTGGATGGCCTGTCAAATCCAGCCGCTTCACGGTGCGGAAAGACCACTCGGGTCCTGTCCGCCACTTAACGACTGTCTGGTCGAGGGAGTGCATCTCGCGTACAAGTTGGATGACGTCGGTAATGCTCAAGTCTTTGTCGGAGGCAAGTCGCTCCATCATAGCCCGTCCGCGCGTACATATCGAAGAGATCTGGAGAGCGTCCCTCTCGAGGTGTGCAAAGGCTAGTTGCTCGTCTAGATGGTTCAGGAGGTGCTCGGACTCGCGGGACGGGGGGAGATGGAAGGCCAACTGCTGTTTCTGAATGCGGTGATGAGCAAGCTGGAACAGACTCCATCCACGAGGATCATGGAATTGTTCTGTCACGCGTAGGCGGAGTATGTGTGCCATTCCATGTGCATGGTGGCCACGGGGTGCCACGTTCGGTAAGAAGAGTGTCTAATCAAGGCAGTAACCGTACGTCAGCAACGCACAGGGGGAACCAGGAGTATGCCGCGATGGGAGTTCATACCTCGAATAAGTCTAGGATCACCACTGTCATGAGGTCGTAGTCGTCCGGGGATTTCCCCTTCTCGGCGAGGGAGCGGCCCAGGGCCGCCAGTGCATTACCATAGCACTCCAGAGCTCTTTGGCGAAGGCCTGGCTCGAAGCCTGCCGTCGACGCGTCTCCGAAGGCGGCAGCTAGCACAGCCCATCGCAGTGCGCACCTCCCATCGATGTTGACCTCCTTGAACAGACAGGGAAGGTGCTCCAGAAATCCGACAGATGAGCCCGGGCTGCAAGGATACACGACGTACTTGTCAAAAAACGTCTGTACAGCGCGCTCATCCTTGCCCGCCTCGGTCTCGTTTGACGTAGTTGAAGCCGTCGGCCATGAAGAACTAGGTGAATCAAATTCAAGCGCGAAGTGATCCAGTGGCAAGGGAAAGTGGCCATAATCGCCAAGCCGAGAGCTCTCTCCGCCCGACGGGATCGCTTCGCTGGCCGAGCAGCTTCTCCGTCGTCCCGACCTCAGCTCGGAAGTCTCTGATGGAGCCGACCGCGGTGGAGATACAGGAAGCGCCCGGAATATGCGAACGACCTTCTCTGTCTCGTGCCTAAAGATGATGTCGGATTCGTCCTTGTATCCCACACAAGTCTCATTGCGAGTGACGCAGCGCTGACAAGCTGGACGGCCACCATCGCACTGTGGCTCTCAAATCAGTCAACACGTGTATTCAGACGCCGAGGCAGTTCTGGCCCGGCACGCGCCCGCACGCACCTTTACTCGCCGCTGGCGACAGCGGAAACAGCCTCGACTAATGCGAGGCATCTTTTCCCCGACGTGAATCATGCGGGAGGCCTGGCGGCTCCGTCACTCGCAGGATGATTACTCTACAAGCAAAACGCAGAGGGATCTGACCATCGTAATGTGGGCAGTGCGGGGTATCTTTGACGATTTGGCTGGGGAAAGCCAGCTTCGACCTGCCTTCCGGCTTAGCAAGCCTTGCTCCCTACCTACCTAGCTAGGCAGTTTATTGCACCATTCTGAGAAGAAGCTCTGCTCGTAAAGTTGTTCTTCTTTCTCCTGACTCCGGGACGCCACTATGCCCACCCAAACAGGCGGCCAGACGCTGCTGGCGGGTGCAATAGTCTCTACAGTTACAGTAATGCGGTACTGGTAACCATGTGCCCTTGGTTAGATGTATTTCCTCGTTTACTGTGATATTGCCAGAGTCTCATGTTTACCATTGCGTCTGGTCCAGCCTCTTCTTTCAGCTGCAGATCCGGGTTTGTCGATGAACAGGATCGGCCGTTGGATTTGGTAGGGCTGGAATCGTTGCTTGGTAAGGCTGTGCCACGTCCCTTTCCTCTTTGGGTACTTCTTGCGCGGAAATGATACCAGGCCGACAGGGCGGAGGCAGAAGTGGTGCTGCCGGAGTGAGTTCCGGGTTGATGTTTCCACCCTGTTTCAGGCCCGTTTGCCGCCAGGGGCTGTCCGCAGCGGGATTCGCCCTCACTGGAGACTCCAGGCCTAGGTGTTTCCAAGACTGCGACGAAGCAGAACAAAATCCCGGAAACGTCCATCGGTGCTCTGAGACAGTGCCTCCGAGCCAAAGCCGAGATGTTCTTGATAGGGTTCTGACAAGACGGTGGATCGTCAGCGCATCCACGTGAAGATCCGGGGCACCACTTCCAAATGGCAGCAGGTGGTCCCAGAGGTGCCGAGGCTAGAGGAAAAATCCCCTGCATGGAGCGATCCTGGTCGTCACGATGCGTCGTCGGGTCTCCCTTGCCATTGGGTCATCATCCGCGACAGCAAGCGCTGTGGGACAGCCACTCTCACCATGTTCTTGTTCCGAAAGTCTCCATCCGCAGCCTGCCATGAAACAAACGCTTGATAATAGGATGCCCACCCGCGGGCTTGCCCTGCCCTCTCTTCTTCGTGCCTTTCCTTTACGCAGTCGCTTGACGTGACCTGCTCATGCTTTCTTTTCTCGTTGACTGCGTCGCAGGCGGCCAGTCTCAATTCAATCAATTTCAACCCGGCTGGCCGTGGGCGTTGTGAGAGATGTGGACGTCGGCATGGGCTTTCCGCGCGGGCCTGGCGGGAGCGACCGCTTTCCTGTCATTGACCTTGGTGATGCTGGCGGTTGTTGGCGACTTCGCGGATCTGTTCAGGGCCGCCCCGGGGGAGATTGGTGACAGCTTGGATTGGTGGAACGGGGCGCTGGCCGGCCTAGTCACGCCAAAGACCGCGAACGCCCTGGCTCGCGATCGGCAGCTCCGGCGAAGCTATCTCGCCATTCTTGATTTCTCTGCGGATATCTCGCGCTCTCTGGCCGCCCGCTATGACGTCCCGCAACTTGAGGAAGCCAGAGAGATGCTTGAGAGCTACCGGAGGGAACTCAACACAGGAGGGAACAGTGTGCTTGGGAAGAGGCTGTTCGGGCTTGGGGCCAAGGATGACAGCAACTCCACTGACCAGAGCTTTCTAGACGCTCTGACGAAACCACTCACAAGCGCACTTTCAGGAATTGGTAGTGCCGTTGCAGGTGATCTTGCGGGGCCGGCCATGTTTCTCGGTGTCGGGGTCGGGGAAGGCGCAGCGCAGGGGCTTAAGCTGGCGACCGCAGCCACGACGAAGCAAGTCGCCGGCAAGGTCGTCGCCGACAACGGCATGGAAGCCACCGGCCTCAACCCTGCTGTGCAGAATCTCGGACTTGGCACATCCGCAACACTTCTCGGCGCTGTCAACATATCATCTCTGTTCGGATCCAGCACTGTTGACCTCCCTGCTGTAGTGTTGGCAGCAGCTGAAGGGATCGGCAATGGTACCGCGTCTGGACTCCGGCTCAGTTCGGCCGCGGATGCCTTGGAGCCACCGAAAGGATCAGATCTGCCAAGCCTCGCCGGAACCCTCGGGTTTGGCGTAACAAAGACTGTCGCTTCGAGTGTCAACCTGTCCGCGTTGTCAGCAAATGGATTAGACATCTCGTCTCTAACAGGCGGCACCCCCTTGTCGGTCATAGCACTGTCGCTAGCCCAGGGCATCGGCAATGGTACGGCCAGCGGCCTTAAGCTCGTGTCAACTCCCATCACTCCGCCGTCGGGTTCATCTGCAGCTGATACACTCGGTGCATTTGGCTTCGGGCTCACGGACTCCATTACTCGCAACATTGATCTTAAGGCCATCAGCCAGTCTTCTAACTTCAACCTCGGCAGTGTGGTTCCAGATATCGGAGCTGCAGCCCTGAGCTTCGGTCAAGGACTGGGCAACGGGACTACTGCAGGGCTCAAGCTCTCAACCACGGCAACTAGTCCTGACACTGCCGGCTCTGACATACCGTCCATTGCGGGTAACTTTGCGTTCGGGCTGTCAAAATCTGTCACGGAGAATATCAACACGAGCTCCCTCTTCAGCTCCTTCTCCGGACCAAACACCACCGACATGCTGGTGAAATTCCTACCATCTGCAGCCTCGGGGCTTGGAAAGGGGCTGGGTGAAGGCGTCTCAGTCGGGCTTGGTTTACAGCCGGAGTCCGCAGTGGCTATTCAAACTACCAGTAACGGGACCATAGATGTCAGCGGAGTGGTTGAGAGCTTCGCGATGGGTCTGAGCAGCCGGCTGCTCGCGAACGGCTCAATAACGAAGCTGTTGAGCAGCACGGGAAGCAAGTCTGCAAGTGAAGGCAGCCTGTTGCTTTCCGGCACAGGCTCAATCAAGATCGGGAAAGTGGCTCAGGGTTTCGCCATCGGCTTGGTTCAGGGGGCAGGAGACGCCATCGACAGCATGGGAGGCGTGGAGGCACTGTTGAATGGCACTGCTACCACTCCGACCGGCGGCTTGCCAAACACAACATTGGCTTTCAACGACACTGTTGACGGGGCCGCCACCGGCTTTGGACAAGGCTTGGGCGGACAAGGCGCACTGGTCGCGCAGCAGTTGATCTCGAAATTGAACCCCGGAGCTCAGACGAGCATATCAACAAGCACGGCCAATGCGTCGACGTTGGCGGTATCCACGCGCGGCATATCTATAAGGAATAGCGGCCCTTCTCCGATTGTTCTAGGGAGGCGTCAAACAACTACTTCTAGCGGTAGCTCCGGACTGAACCTGTCAATCATCATAAATGCAGACACCGTATCTGCGGTCGCTCAAAAAGGTGTCGATGCTCTCACCTGCCAGGGCGTGGGCGGCCTCCTGTCGGTTTTGCAGGGGCTGAAGAATAGTGGAGTGATTCCAACTAACCTTCCCGCGAACAGTAGCGGAAACGCAACCAATTTCATAGAGGAGGCGATCCCTACAGGCCTCATTCGCGTGAAGAACGAGGGTAACGTCTACGAGCTCGATGGCCAGAAGGTCGTGGGTGCCTTGGGTGGTGGGCTTACCTCTGCTGCGAATGGGGTATTTATCAACGGAAATACGGTTGTGAAGTTCTTGGTATTTTTGGCGATACACAGTACGTATCGTTCCCAGAGAGCCTCATTGCGACTCGCTGATAACCATTGCCTAGTCCTGGCAGCAACCGTCGCATTCCTCAATATAGTGCCCTTGGCGCTTGGTCTGGAGAGTTCGAGGAACATCTTGATAAGGCTTCGGTTGTCACACGTCATGCCCAACATCCCACGCTGGAATACAGTCTTGTGGCTCTACGCCTTCACCCCATTCCTGCCTCTTGTCCTTGTATTCGGTATCCTAGCAATGGGGACCGCCGGTCATTTTAGAACTGCTCATGGTGTAAGGCCGTCCTGCCTGCGTCACTCCTCAAAATTCTGTTTCTTAATGCCTTACTAACCCGCACAGGTCCTGGGTATCCTCACAATAGTCCTTGCAATTGCGGCTGTAGCACTTCACTGCGTCGTCAAGCTTCGAAGGGCAGAGGACGGCTTGATCATCGCGAGGCCTTTCAAGTTTCTCGACCCCCGAACAGTCCGCACCATCGTCAACCAGGTGCTTCTCATAGTGTCCGTCGCCACGGCTTTTACTGGCTTTGCAGATCTGAGCGTCATATCTCTGTGCTTTACGCAGCTGATCTCCTTCGAGACCACAGTTGTCCTTGGTTTTAGCCTGTCGGGAGCGCTGATGCTTGGTTCCGCTGTGTCCGGGCTGGACATCTTCCTGGCTTTGAGAGAGTGTCGGAGATTGCGTTCCTCGGGTTCACAGAACAGCGGGAAGGCTGGCGAGGGTTTCTCGTAGCTTCAGAGAATAACGGATCACATCTATCGGAAAGGGAAAGAAAGAGGGACTGGTTGCGGCTATCTGCGAGGAACTAATTAGAGCACTGGTTGTCTCATGAATCTTTACGAAATCTTCCATTGCTCAAGGGCCGAAACAAGAAATGTAATTCGCGGATATGACTATAACTTGAAAACGCCGGCAGTTCAAATCTAACCGTCCAGTGAGTGACGACGTTACTTTGAGGTTGCTCATTTTCAGTTGTACGTCGCGACATCTCCTGCTTTTCGGTATCGCTTCATTATATTTTTTATATCCCGGACATAGCAGCCTGGATCGAGCTAAAACCAGGGTAAGTTAGAACTCGCAGAAAAGTACAGTGACCCCATTACTATTAACACCTTGTCCATCCATCGAACGCCCCCAGATATCAAGCTCACCCACCGCGACTGACTCTTGAAACCTTCTCTGGCTCATAGTTCTTGAATAAGGCTGTGTGTCCGAATATAACCACGCCTATTTCCAATGGCCACCAATACGATCTTCTCCGCGACCAGCCCTTTAGTCCACTTTTTGGGCGGCGTTGGCATTATTAAGGGCCTCGTCCCTCTCCCAGAGCAAGACTGCTGCTGCTGCAGGTGGCCCTCCCAGCAAAAGCCAATAGGCCACCTTCGGGATCAAGTTCTTAGAGCTGACATCCGGTCGTGCAATACAGTGCAGGTAGAGTGCCCAAACTAGGATCGCAGTGCCAGCGCAGTATATGTCCCATTGAATAAATAGTCTCGCCAACCTCGCGAGTCCGTCACGAGCAATCGGACTGGCTTTTGGGTCAACCGTAGGTGTATCCCATGGCCAGAAGGGCACAAAAGCAGAGCGGAGATCGACAGCAGAGAAGACCGCCGCCCATCGCTCTGGAACTGCGGTTCCTGGTGTGGTCGCAACAGCCAGGAGGGCCACTTGGCTTGTTACGGATAGCGCAAGTACAAAGAGGTACGTGCAGCCGGCGGCCTGGCGGTGAGCATTTCCGGTCGACGCGGTCCTAGCGGGAGATGCCAGGGGTTTTTTGAGGGCCCAAAGCCAGACGCTCTGGATCACAGGGAAGACCTGCCAGAACGCGTCCCAACCATAGTGAAGTAGCGGGGACACAACTGATGGGGACGGAAGAGACATCATAACAGCGGGAATGATGAACGCGAGTGTCTCAGTGAACGGCAGGAGAATAAGATCCACCGGGTCGACTGATAGAACGCCAGTTGGATCTAGGACGGGTCGTGCCACTGGTGAGGTGACGAGGTGGAGGATCAGATACAGTGGTACGGTGACAGTGTATGTTACGTTCTGAATAACGATGCCCATGATGCCGGTCCTACTGTTTGTGAGCCGCGTGCATCCGAAGAAACGGAAGTCGCCGGTCGGAAGCATACCAGCTCACGAGCTTACCACGGTTACCCTTCCGCAAGCCTTCAAGCGCCATGAGGGTCCACCCAGCGCAGAAATGTGCCATGAGATACCAGTATGACAGTGTGATATCCCAGGTCTGTGGTCCGTCTATAAGGAACGTAAAGAATGCCACCAGAACGATTACGTGGTCGTCGATGGCGACGATGCCTGTGTATCTTGTTCGAATCGGCTCCGGCCCGCCCGGAATGTAGCGCTCGCTGGCGGCTGGTCTGCCGGCAGAGTTAGAGATCACTTCGAAGAGGCCATTCTGCGATCCTGCCCCAAACGTTCCATATCCGCCAAAGCCGGCGCATCCGAGGAGGATGAGGATGACAACGACGCGAGATAGTGCTCCAGGAGCCATCGCGACTCCTTTTATCACTGATACTTGTGGATTGAAGTTCAGTGCGCAAGGACAATTTCACACGCGGGGATTTTGAGCCAGAGACGAGATGACGTGAGAATTTGAACGGATCAGGGAGCGAACCCCTAAGCTTCCAGAGCGGAGTCCTGCGCAGAGGCCTTAATGGCACTAACCATAATGGGCTGACCAGGAATTCCAGACAGAGCATCAGCTACTAGCACAGATGAACAGAGGGTTTAAAGACTTTGGGAATCGTCAAGTGATGTTAACTAGGAAAAGAGGCACCAGCGGCATCTGTTCTTGCAATAGAATCTGATTCCCTATGTGAAGCACCTTGATTGTTCGCCGTCGTCGACCGGTAACCGCATCTACTGTGCGGATACTGTACTCGGGTAGTTGCCGACACCAAGTCACAGACAGCCGCAATGTCGGCAGGATATCTAGCGCTTCGGGGGTCTTCTCGCAGATCTCTTCCCTACGAAAGTCGGTTTACACTAAGCCCTCAGGATATCAGAGTTCTAATACCCATCATGCTTATTCCGACAAAGGTCAACAGTTGGCCGGCCCCGGCCCAATTCGACTTTGAGATCAACAACTTCCATTTCGCCAGCGGCGAGTCGCTGCCAAAGCTTCGGATCCACTGCCAAGTGCTAGGCACGCCGAAGCAGGATGCCAATGGCCGGACCACAAATGCCGTGCTCATCATGCACGGCACGGGCGGTTCAAGCGATCAATTCTTCAAGGACGTCTTCGCCGGCGAGCTTTTCGGGCCTGGGCAGCTCCTTGACGCGACAAAGTACTTCATCGTCGTACGCGACGGCATTGGCCACGGCAGGTCAAGCAAGCCCAGTGATGGACTGCGGGCCGAGTTCCCTGCGTACGGCTACCCCGATATGATCCGCGCCGACCACGCCATGCTGACGCAGGGCCTGGGGATCAACCACCTGCGGCTTGTGATGGGCACCTCCATGGGCGGGATGCATTCGTGGTTGTGGGCAGGCACCTTCCCAGATTTCATGGACGCCGCGATGCCGCTGGCCTCCTTACCTACTCAGCTCGCCGGCCGCAACCGCATGTCAAGGAAGATGATCATTGACTCCATCCGCGAGGACCCGGAGTACAAGGGCGGAGATTATGAGAAGCAACCTATTCACGGCCTGAAATCAGCCGAGTACGTGCTGACTTGGATGGGGTCGGTTCCTTTGCAATGGCAGAAGGAAGCCCCTGACCGGGACTCGGCCGACGCATTCTTAGACCGCCGCATCTCAGCGGCGTTGCAGACTGCAGACGCAAACGACCTGTTGTATCAAGTCAGTGCATCGTGGGACTACGATCCTCGGCCGCTCCTCTCTAAAATCAAAGCTCATCTTCTGGCTATCAACTCGGCCGATGATCAAGTTAATCCACCGGAGCTTGGTATTCTCGAGGAAGGGATCAAGAAAGTTGCCCGAGGGCGAGCCATAGTCCTCCCTATCAGTGAGGCCACCCATGGGCACGGCACGCATACCTATGCTGCTCTTTGGAAGGATGAACTGAAGGCTTTGTTGGAACGGAGTGGAGGACTATTAATATGACCTCCGGCCCCGGTATCTGGCCATGAGCATTCCTTTCTCACGGGCATGTCTGCGACATATAAAGCGCGACCGATCATTAAAAAGGGGCTAGGGAATACGTGATTTATCTAGCAAGTGACACAAGCAAAAGAGTCTAGAGACGCAAAAGGTAGCACGGCGTAAAATAGAAGGACTGCATCGCCCGAGTCAGCCTTGATCCCCGCATGTGCGAAATCTTCAGCATCTGCAAGTTGGGCTGGTAAGAGAGCTTGGGGTGGCATATCTCGAGAATCATCTCAAGACTCATTAAAATCATCATGTTTCTTCTGCCCTGTATGCTTGGTCGCAATCTCAGTCGCCATCTCCTTCGCATCCGCATTCATCTGCTCGAGATGCTCGCCCAAGTAAGGTGGTAGCGTTTGCATTGTGTTGAACGGACCAGGTACAGGCTCTCCCAGCGCGGTATAGACGGGGATCACGCCAGTCCACACTCTGTCCACGAGTTCCTTGTCGTCGGTGTCGATCTCCTTTTCGTCCCCAGGCATGGTGGGCCCGGTTCTAACCTTGGCACTCCCAGTAGTGATTTTGACCTTCAGGATACTTGTGCTTTGCATTTCAGCCCCCGTCGGCGGGACGCGCGTGTTGGCCCAGCGGTCAGGCACAACGCTGTTGGTGATGAGCTCCATGGCATAGAGCTTCTCGGAGGCATCGGAAACAATTGTGGCGTAGCCGAACAAGACTGCTGAGCGATAGTTGTAGTTATGCGAGTACGGAGTGAGTGTGAGGACAAGCCCGTCGACATGACTTGCCGTCACAGTGACTGGGAGCCCGTCTTCTCCCTCGTGCGCCCGCGACGTGGACTTTCGAGACATGTTCATGATGCGCGAGGAGACATAACCGTGTATGTACAAGTCCAGGGGATCACCTTCGTCTGCGCTGGGCCTTGTGAACGATCCCATCTGCCCAATCATGGGGAGCGTCATTGGGAACGGCGAGCCTGGGACTATGAAAGCGACATTCACGAGCGGGCTAGAGTTGATGATCTGATGTATTGTCTCTAGCTCATAGCAGGCTTGGCCATAGTCAGCATGTGTGCGCCTAGCTTGCGTTCAAATACCTCACCTTGGTGGTTATATCTATTCACAGTGCTATATGCTTGTTTCGGATATTCAAGGTCGTGGGAAGGCATTGCTAACAAGATATAATGCTGTCTGTCTAGGAGGAGAACAGGTAGGGAGTATAATACCGGTACTATCGTGCCCCCGAGGTGCAGAGAACTGAGAACCGCGCTCCTAACTCTCAAACCTCCACCACTTGCAACTCTTATGTATGTTAATGTACCCAGGGCACCTTCAGCCACAATTTGCTCCCAAGACCTTGTTATCTCGGATTAGCTCTCAATTACACGACATCTCATAGGCTAGAGATAGAAGGACTCGATAGTCCCACGGTGCCAGGCTGGTAGTCTCAGTTACCCGTCCTGTACTAACTGCTCTTGGCATGTAGTTCCGATCGGTATCTGCAACGGACGATTTCTTGTAGAGCCAGCAAACTCCAAGAGGAATATTTCATGAGCATTTCTGTTCGTGAGCGGTTGCTGGCGCTAATGGGATATGGAGAACATCCCGCCTCTCTCCGTCCACAAGCGAAGTTCCCGTGATCTTCCGGCTCCCACATAAAGGTATTGCTCTCCTCCTCAGGCAAGAGGCCTTTTCCGATCTCTCCACATGATCCCTCTAGCATCCGCAATATTCTATGGGTTTTATGACTCTTAGACGCATATGAAGTTGTTGAGCAAGCGGACAAGCCTTGCGATCAAGCCCTCTGAGCAGTTGCCGAGCAAGATGAGGTAATCTACAAAAGAGCTGGCCCGCTCGTGCCGGTCAGTCCAATTCGATCTTTAATCATAGAAAGGGTTCGTAGGTGGAAGTAAGACGGGAATCGTACAATGCCGCCAAACTCTTACTAGCCGTGTCTAACTTTCACTAACCCGAAACGAAGTAACAAAGCTAGGCTCAACTACCTTTTCTCATCAGGTACCTACATACGTCTATCGGGTCATTCGTAGGGCGTTTTCTGATGGTAGGCTTTAGATATCTGAATTGGAGTCCCCGAGAATGACAGGGACGAAGCGACAGATCCTCCAGAGCAGGCCATACCTGTGTAGATGCCGGAATACTAGAGCGCCTCGGAGGGCCATGCGTTAAGGCGCTGTGAACTGGCGAGTATACGTGCTACTCCCAATATAACATTCCCGGTTCAGCAATTGCGCGCGCCAGGCTTGGCAGGAGAATGAGTCGTGCTACAAGAATCCAACCAGATCCATCGGACGTAAGATGTATCTAAAGAGCCATCTTCCTCAACGCGGACTTCCTTGTAGTCCAATACGCACATCTTTTCATTTTCATGTAGCTGTGAGGATCGTGTGAGTCCATCCAAATGCATCTCCCAGGTCTATCGTAGGTGACCTTGAGCATACTGCTTCTGCCCAGGACTATTCGCGCAGCATGCTTAATAGTTGATAGGTCAGACCCGACGGATGGCTCCATTGCACTCTACAACTGCTCAGCAAGCGCGAGCGCATACTGCGCAAAGAACAAAGGAAATCGATCCGACATCGGCCTCACATCCGGGCTCTGTCTTGCTCAAGACAACGTATTCAAAGGCTTCATTTACCCCAACGGCTGCACAGATAAGACGGGAGAGTCAAGCGAGTGCCCCAGCTTCTGCCCGGACCGTACGTTCGACCTCCCGTGTATTACAGGGTAGGATCTACTAGACACTCACCTTCTCCCTTAGAGTCGAATAACCGGGCTGGCGGATCACCTGTGGCATCGTGGAACATCCCGCAGTGGCACCCTTGGACTTACTATTGCCGCCCAACTAGCACAACCTTGAACTGCTGCGGCAACCAGACAACCTAGTCACTAACTTGGGCTTTGTTCCTGATACAACAGGAGCGAAAAACACTGTGACCCCTACCGTCACGGCAACAGCTGGTGCGGCTCAAACCGCCCGGCTGAATTCGACCGCGGAATGCCAAGACAACTCACGGGTTGTCGGTGGTGCCGCCGGCGTCGCTCTCGGTGCAGCACTCCTCGCCGCCTTAGATGCGCTCGCGTTTGTGTGCATTCGGCGTCCAAAACAAGCCATAGCCACGGACCCGACCGAAGGGTTCTCAGGTTACGCGCCCTCTATGTTGCACGCTCAGGGATACATGCCAGGTTATTCTCCGGCGCCAGTTGGATTTCCGACGACCCCAGCAGCATACTTAGACGCGTCCACGTACGCAACGTAGCAGAGATCGGCGTAAGAGCTTCAGGCGGCTGGCTACGTGCATGAGGTGTCGGGCAGTCAGGTATGCATCTCCGTACGCCACACCAATAGACGCGGGGAATGACAGGCGATTGCCTCAGGTCTCTACGTATCCTGCTGGGGAGGGAAACGTTCTGATTTCGACATGAGATATGGCGTCGCATACATTATCTATTCAGGATATTCTTGCTGGCCATGCCTCGAACTGTGTTGTGTTAAAGAGCTGTGCAACTTAGTGGCATCTTGAGGGTACGAATACGCAGCCGCGCGAATCACCATCGAAGCCAGGCAAGAGAACTGGGGCGTTGGTGGGGTTCGCGAGTTTGTGGATGCAGCATGCAGTGGCAGAGTGGTTTCGGACCTGCCGTGAAGGATTGTAGTCACATCTAGTGCCCCCTGGATCAGCAGGGCTGAGAAGACCGATGCAGTGAGAACGCGGGGCCTAAATAAAGAAGATCTAAGCAAATCATCGATCCAGCGTCTCTTACGGGCTCAGCTGTACAGTAACCACGCCACGCCCTGAAGGACCCAACCGTAGCACTGCCACACTGTTGGCACCCCTGCGAACATCTATCGATCCTTGTGCTCCAGGTACAAAATAGCTTGCCCTTGACGACAATAAGGCCTCGATGAAGCAAGACGGCCAACGGTAGACAGGTCGCGTCGTCTAGATCCATCTATCAACCATCGACGTGAGGACACAGAAAAAGAGAATGGGCGATATCAAAGGCCCGGTCAAGGTGGAAGAGGCTCCCCCGCCCTTTGAGGCCGCCTCGTCGTCTGTTCCCGCAGCCGGCCCCTCGAGCCAGGCCGTTTTCCGCACACGCTTTGCATGCATAACGCTGAACATGACTGACCGCATCCGATTCATCAACTTTCCTCCCTCTGACGTGGAAATCCTTCGCGATCATGTGCAGCGCGCCTGGCAAAAGGGCATCCAGGACTTCCGCACGTACGGCCAGGCCAAGGAGATCAAGCTCAACGGCAACCCCTGGCGAAGCGATTTCTCGGGCTCCGACGGCGCGCGTCGGCTGGTGCGCAAGCTGCTCGAGGCGCTGTACGACATGGGCTGGGTGCTACAGGCCGCGATAGACCTGAGCAAGAAGGAGAGTGACAAAGGTCTGCTGTTCAAGGGCACGAAAGGGCGGCTTTGCCTTGTGCCGGGCTAACATTTGCCGCCAGACTCGCTCATATTCCGCTACCAATCCCCGCCTCCGCCGCCGTGTGAGTGGCTTAGCATCTCCTTCGACCGTAGTGATCGGCTGAGAATTTCGGATCCACCTTCATCAGACCTGGCCGCCACCGTCGTCAGTGCGTTCGGGCAGACTGTATCTAAAGACGAGCGCAAACCGGGATACTTTGAGATAAAGTTCCACGGCTATCCCTGGTATCCTTCCGGTGAGGAGACGGTCAAAACGCGGATGATGGTCGTGAGGCTCCTAGAAGTTCTGGAGTCGTTTGGCTACACCCTCTACGCGAGCATTGATCAGACGAATGGGCCGGAGGGAGAGGAGTCGGATGTACTGGTCGTGCACAAGCAGAAGAACTGGGTACCGGGCATGCCTATCTGGCATCGCTGACGCTTTAGCTCATCGTTGTTCGTCGTTCTGGATGAGATGTTGTACTTATAGCAGTGTTTAGAAATTTCAATAGCCGCCGACTTTGGGCCGAACGGAACGTGCACTGAAAGAGGTGACTGCGGGATCTGCTACGGTACCATTCTCATTGCATCATAATATTTCCACAGGTCAGCCGTGGACAAAATTATGCGATCCTCAAGACATTGCGCGTAGCAGCACAAACAGGCCCTCCTCCAACCGAGTATCGATGAATTGACAAGACCTTCATCGTTGTGACGGAAGGGCAGATTGTGGATAGCGTCCCCATCAACAGAGCTAACACCCTACTCATTTTTCACGCCTAACTTGTACGTGAGAAGGTATGTATGTGTGCTGCTAGGCTATCGAATCAGAGCAGGACGAGCGGGATGGCACTATTAGCAGACCGCAAGGAACCACTGCGCCGTCGTGATTCGCCAACCATGCGTGCGGCCCACCATCCACGGGGCAAGTGGACATGATGCACTTGAATCGACGTGGCGATACAAATTCGGATTGTTTGGTCAATGTTTAAACCTACGGAGTACTGCAAGGGCCGGGGTGGCCCCTGAAGTAGGCTATGAAGCCCTATAAGCTTCAGTGTTTCTATAATCCTCCTACTACACCTACCCATGTAGCACTTACAATGTCGGACCGCCTACAGTCCTAGACCACCCATCAAGTTGGTACAACGCTTGCTACGCTAGGTAAGTAAGTGTCGGAGGATGGCAGGATATCTTAGTAGGTAAGTAGATGCTGGACACAGGAAAGTAGGGAAGGCCCCGGATTATGAACACTCCACGTACTACCCTTATACTACCCTTGATTCCAGGGCACGATGCGACACCGCCCGGCTATATTCTTCAACTATGGTCTATTGCCACAGAGGACCTTGGCAGTTCTGCTTCAGCATAAAACAACTTTCTTGAAGACCGCCCTCCTTACAGTTGGTCCGCTGCCTCTCCCTGCTTTAAAAGTGAGATTGCAGATTCGGTAGCCTGGAAGCCGTTCTGGTACCCTCAGCCTACAACTATCAATGAAGATCCTTGAGACCTCCCTCTAATTACCGGTAATATCCACGGTCGCTCGAAGAACTACGACACGTAAATTAAAGAGAGCCTTATAGTCTGATGGTGCATTTTGCATTACATTCTTTGAATGATGTGAATTTGAATGATATTTCCGTTAGAAGTCACTGGACTAACTCGTTGTTATAGTAGTTTCGCGAGAAGAGGCCGCTTGAGCATGGTTAAAGCTAGTAAGTCTCCAATAACGAAGGGCAAGATGGCCGAGTTGGTTATGGGTAAGCTACAAGTTTCTCCCGTTAGTCAGGTACATCCATTCTAACACGAATCAGCGCTAGGTTAAGGCACATCCTTAACAGTGTTTCCTAGTGGAGAAATCCGCGTGGGTTCAAGTCCCACTCTTGTCAGCTTTCAATTTTTTGCCAATACCCCTAGGTATGATGTGCGCCAAACTTTTTACTTCCAAAGTGAAGTCGGCAGTGATGACACACGTCCCGTATCATATAACTCCCTTCGCCAGTTCGGCTTCTACTCGATTAGAACATTAGAATCATCGTGCTTCTGACCAATGCACCTACTTCATGATGACCTTGGTGAGGACCGGGGTTGGATTCATCTTGCGCCGACCCTATTTCTTTGAATCTTCTTACTACAGGGTCAGCTTCTTCAGCACTTGCATTGCTGGGTTGTTCATAGCCATATTATTTCTTTCATTCTTGTGGTGGATGTTCTGCCGCCTCGAAAATGTCGTCGAATCTATCCTGGTTGAGTGTCCCTGTCAAGTTGGTCTTCCACCTCGGACATACCGCAGACTCCCCACACCGCATTGGGGCCGCATCTCGTCTACATCATCTTTCCTTGGAACTTGCACGAAATCCCGAGATCTTTCAGCCATTCCAGCGCTCTCCCCTGTTTGCGGAGAGTAAGATCCGGGAGTCCAGGACCTCATTGCCCAAGGTGATTAGAAGACGTTCAAGAAGATTCTTGAAGAGCGACGACTAGTACTCGACATCAACAGCACTGAAATCGTCTCAGATCCGGTGAGTGTCCAGGCTGGTGGAACACTTCTTCACGAGGCAGCAGGACGCAAGAACACTTAGCTCACAAAGCCTACACCATCACCTTCGCACTCTAATTTACGCTTTAACCAAGCTGCTGCCATCACGTCAATCTCGTGGTTGACTATGTGTGCACAGATTGTTTTCAGGAGTTCGTCCAGGGAAGTAGCTTTGACGATTCGCACAAAACAGGTCATAATCAAGATCACATTCACCGATTTGGCATAATAATTAGAATCTTATAGTCGCTTGATCTGATAGCCAAGAAGCTATCAAGTCGTCGCGTGTATGTCTTCTGGCAAGAAGCTGTATGAGAAGTTGGTAAACATCATTTGGCCGAAGAATGTGCAGGAGACGAGGCCTAGAACGACTCGTACCTAGAGGCTGCGGTCGAGTCGGCCGAGGCCCGCCGGGAAACTGGTGCCGGTTTCTCCATCCTACGGAGCCGGCGGTCGCGGCGGCCGCACCGGGGATAAAGCGCAAGGTAGTAGGAGTTAATGGGGCTTGGCGGCATTCTCGTCTCCGTCCTAGGCTGCTGTCTCAGGATGGTACATAAATGGTGTTGATAGGTGTCGTAATGATGAACCTTTCTTGAGATACATAGGTAGCGTTCCGGTCGAAGGACAGCGGGAGGCGGTCTTCACACTTCAAGCATCTGAGTATATCACTGGCATTACTCAGTGCAATCTCACGAGGTGGTAGCTGTGGAGCGACGAAGCGCCGAACGGATAACTGTGCAACTGCTATGGATGTTGTAAAGAGGCCTTTCAAGCTCCCTGCGGACGCCGTGTGGTTTAGTAAGACACTCGCGCACCCTGGCGCCTGGAGCAGCAGCTAACAAGCTCAGTCACCGGCTGCTCCTCTGGCATTGGTCTGGCTCTCGCGACACTTATCGCAACGCAGCACCCCTCAAACCGTCTCGTGGCCACGGCACGGAGCCCTGACGCCCTTAAGGCCCATCTACCCACGGGTGCCAACGTTCTCGTCCTCCCTCTCGATGTGACGTCGGCTGAATCTATATCTGCCGCCGTGGCAGCCGCGATCTCGGCCTTTGGGCGCCTCGACGTGTTGGTGAACAACGCCGGGTACGGCCTCATGGGCGACACGGAGGCGGCGACAGACGATCAAGCTCGGAAGGTGGTGGAGACGGACTTCTGGGGCACGGCGCGGCTGACGGTGCACGCGATGCGGGTGATGCGGGAGGAGAACGCCAAGGGAGACGGCCCCCAGGGAGGCCTGGTGATGAACGTCACGAGCATGGGCGGGTTCGTGGGGTTCCCGGGGAACGCGTACTACCATGCAGCCAAGTTCGCGGTGGAGGGATTCACGGAGAGCGTGGCCAAGGAGGTACGACCGGAGTGGAACAGTGAGTATCTCCGCTCTCTTTGTTACTCAATCCTCGTAGACAGAGTGACAGCAGCTAGTGGAGGAGCGCAGGGGCGAGAAGACGGAATATAACATGATGACTAACGGTGACGGATAACAGTCCACTTCACGATCATCGAGCCCGGCGGCGTGCAGACTGACTTCCCGACAAGAAGCGCTGTCCGTACGGCGGTGCACCCCGCGTACGAGCTGCCAGACTCGCCCTCGCGGGTGCTAGACAAGTACGTCTCAACGCCAGAGACGCGGCAGACGTGGGCTCTACCGCAGAAGATCGCCGAGGGCATGTATGGAGTTGCGAGCCGGGGCGAAAGTATCCCGCTGCGGGTGCCACTCGGCCCTGACGCGTGGACGTTCATGAAACTCGAGCTAGAAAACGTAGACAAGAACCTTGATGAGGTCAAAGAGCTGAGTCATAAGGTTGGGAACACAAATCAAGTTGAGTCGTTGGAGTTCATGAGGAAGCAGGATTAAGAAGGCGATACGTATGTCTACCTAGGGACGCAGAAAAACCTGGCCCACCGCCCATCAACTCGACGCGTGCTAGTCATATGTGTTGCCCCTTAGACTGTCAGCCTGTAGCAAGTGTCAAATTCCCGAGCCAAATATGCAGCCGTGAAGTAAGCAACAATGTCAATGCGGAGCCGTTCCGCGGCGACGACCGGTAGGAGAATCTAGGAGCCGAGATGGGCGAAGTTCAAGGGGCTGAGAGCTGCTGAGACAAGCCAATATCAGCCTTTGTGACATGTTGTGGCGAGTTGATATCGTGTTGAACACGGCCACTCAGCACTTGACGCCGCCCTTGCTCAGACATGCGGCCCACGTGCAGCTCGCTGGGCTTCGATGACTGGGCCAGTATTGAAGGGGGTCGCAGGCACGCCCGTCACACTATGGGTAGGGGCGGCGTCAGGGTTGGCGATCTGGCCAGGGCGAGTCGGAGTGTCCTCACTGAACTGGTCATGCTTGATGGGAGGGGCGGGAGCAGCAGCACCGGGTTGCAGAGTTGACACACCTTCACCGGGGACCTTGTCGACGTCTGGGCTGGCCGTCCCAAACTCCAGGATCTTAATGAATCCATAAAAGCCCGACGCGAGGAGAGCACCGAGAATTGGCCCAAGCCAGTAGATCCAGTGGTAGCCTGGGAAGCTGCGGGTCGCGACACAGGGCCCGAAGGATCGCGCAGGGTTGAGACTGCCGCCAGTGTAGTAGACGCCCCTGGTGACACGCGGGCACACGTCAGCAATCGGTAGAGAGAGGAGGTGCGGAATCCTGGTGAAGCCGAACTTACATCAACTCAGCGATGAAGAGAGCCAGGCCGATACACACGGGAGCGACAAAGGTGGCTCGGTTCTTCTCGCCAGCGGTCATGAAGATGACGAAGACCAACTCGGCAGTGAGGAACATCTCCAGGAACAGGCCGCGGGCGATGGACATGCCCGGCACCAAGACCGTCGACACGGCAAGAGGTCCAGGGAAGAGAGACGAAACCAGGGCTGCGGCACAGACGGCACCGAGGAGCTGGGCGACGATAACGATAGCGGTGCGGAAGATGCTGGCAGAACCAGTGACGAGCATGGCGAAGGTCACGGCCGGGTTGAACTGGCCACCGCCGATACGAAAAAAGGCCCAGACATTGACGGCAAGAGACAGACCAAATGCCAACGAGATGTAGAGCAGCTTGGCGGCGTTAGCATTTGTGTCGATGGGCTGCTCCCAGGCGGGAGCCGAGTTGACGACGTTAGTGGCTCCGAAGGCAAACAGGAGGAACAGGAAAGTGCCAACGAACTCGCTGATGGTCGCGACGATGTGGTTCTTGATGGCTAGGGGAAGGCGACGCGTCGCGGCGTGGCCCTGGTCACGAAAGCGGTCCATGTCTTGGGCGGTATGAGATTTCACGAGGATGGCTTGGGCGATTGCCTGGTGTCGTGGATCGTCGAGGAGACTGGCTGGGCGGTCGGTCGAGAGACGCAACAGGACAGGATGTCTCGAACGGTGACGGCAGATGGATTAGGCAGCCAGAACTGCGGAAGAGAAGTTCCTTAGGCGCGAGGAGGAGTAGGAAGACAAACTGTCAAGGGTAGAACAGGGCTTTCTAGGGGCTGCTGCTGATGTCTGTAGGTGGATGAGAGGTCGCACTGAGGTGAAGACGGCGAGAAGGCGAGAAGACGAGACAGCTTGAGGAATAAATACGGCCGGTTGCTGCAGATCTTAGGTTGTAGGAAGTGGATAGGGTTAGGATGCGGATGCGGATGTGGATGTGGTAGGTGAGTCGGCGGGAAAAAGTGAGGCAGAGGCGAATCTGACGAGATTGACGGAGACACGAGAGCCGCTGGTGGTGACGGGGACGCGAATGGAGAAGGGCCACATCGGCGACGGGGGAGCACGCTGTGTACCGGCATCGGAAACGGAAACGGCAGATGAGCAGCTGCCAAGACGGAGGACGTACGAGGTACAAACCTCCTTCCTCCCCTGCTCCCCTCTCCCCTTCCTCCCTTGCCTCCGGCGGCGACGGTGACGACAATGACGACGAACTCTCTCCCCAGTATCACGACCCGAGGAGGGCAGGTGCACCCTCGTCTCCCTAGGTGCCCGCCGGCCTTCTTCCCCGGTCGTCTCCAGAATAAAGCCGCAGCTGCACGAAGTCAGTACTGGCCTTCGGATGCCAGAGAATACACGCCGGTGTACGCTGTAAGCGCTTTGATGTCTTGATTGCTGGCGTTCGACTATGTTCGGGGGCGGGACCCTGAACATCACGGCCTTTGCCTCTGCCTCTGCCCCTGCCGGTATCGTTGCCGGTGCCTCATCGTCAGGGCTCAAGGAGAGACAAGGGGCAGCACGCTGAATGAGGACACGTGAACCCTCACTGAACGAACCCTCGGATCAAGTACCATCTTTGTAGGTTGATGTATGGATCATATCTACCTTGCCTCAGATCCCAATGATACCAGGACACGGTGAGGAAGAATGTCTCGATTCACCTGAATAGCGGCATATTGCACGTCTTCCCACCTATCAGGTGTAATGGCAGCATCCGAATAGCCCTGTTATTCGGCAGGCAGAGCGCGTACCTGCTTCTGTCGCACATGACGGACGCCCGCTCAGTGCAGCTCCGGCGGCAAGACGACCGGGAGGCATCGATTGGTAGGAGAGACACAAAGTGCTGTTAGCCAGGCACCTTCGAGGCTACAAGAAACGCCACAGCTCTGCGGTCTTCGAGGCACCCCTGAAGGCATGATCTTGGGTCTCTTCGACGGTCTTGCCAGTCACCACACTCCGCCTCTCTGGTATTGCGACAATACCCACCAAAGGGGACAACTGACCCGCCTTCTTGAGAAATGCCACGGCCGGCGAAATACGGCGTGGGTATGACCAAGATTCGACAAGAGGACTGAGCACTACGATACGGCATGCCAACTCGGCGCCATAGGGAAAGACTCGGGAACCAGCCGGCGCCGACGACTTCATGACGGACGGGAGCGAGATGCCTCGATGTAACAATGAGTGATCTTCCTCTCCTGGGTAGCTCGAACGCGTGACGGGCGGGTAGCACAATCTTGACGCCAGATCTGCCGATGCTTCTTGATCCTTCGAATGGCCGGCTTGCCTTGGAGCTGCCAGACTAAGAGCTCTTCGTGTAGCCCATGCATTACATTCACCCAGCGGACGCCCTATTATCGCTATCAACACAGATTGATCCTTCGCCAGTCGGTACGCACAGCATATCGCAATGACTGTCCAGTCGGCGTGGGCTCTTACTTCCGGCCAGTGACACGGGCCACGCGATCAGCCCGGACCGCTGCCGAACAAGAGGGTCACATACCTCCGTCCGTTACTCGCCACCGCAGCGAGATGCCCGCAGAGCGGGCGGGGCCTTGCTGTTGACCTGAGACTCCCGCGGAAGAGGGCATTGCCCTGCGGTCACATCTATTAGAACCAACGTCTTCGAGGAGCCGACAAGTCCACGTGGGTGTCGGCGAATAGCCGTTGTGCGCTTCCTTCCGGTCGCTGCCGCCACTATTCGATGGCGCTATTCGATGGCGCGACTCTTGCTTTTGGTGTGCGGTGCGTCGAGGAGGGGCTAGGACTGTTGTTCAAGCTGAGGTCTGCATATCAGCCCACTCCAGAGGAGTCGAGATGGGGCACATCCCTCAGCCGGGGAATCACAATGGGTCTCTGCTGAGTACTCCGCCATTGCGTGAAGCGTGCTACGTCAACGTACGCCCTCTCTCGTTCTCTGAGGAGACAGACGGGACGATGGATGGTGTGCAGTTTCTAATTCAGCCACGGCACTGACATAAGGTGCTCCCCAGACCTTGGCATGGCATAATTACCCCCTCCTTCTGCGGTGGGGGAGGATCTTGCGTCATTTGCACCAGAGGGTAGAAGCAGCTGAAAGACAGGGGCGTTTCCTTGGCCCTGGAGACCCTGCAGCATTCGCTTATCGACCGGGCCAGTCATCGAACGGGATCTCTCCACACTTCAGCTTGGTTAACTCGCAACCCGCATTAGCGGGCATTGGCCGGGGGGCTGTCCAGAAACGGCACACTGCGCTTTGCGTTGGAAGACAGGAGAGACAGGACGTCTCCTCAAGGCGAGGGAGATGCTCGTCGAGACCAAGGCCAGCAGGGCAGTGACCTCAGACCGGCTAGACCGAGACCAAGCTTCGTGAGAGGATTCCTACCAAATACCAACAGCCTGCAAGAAGCCTCCAAAATCATGCTTGTGGCATGCCGATCCCCTCGACATACCCTTCGGCTGCTCCGGAAAATTAGCATAGCTAGCAAGGACCAGACAGAATACGAAAAGTTGCAGAGAAGGTGGTGAGCCAGGCCGCACGATGAGGTCAGTTCTCAGCAGCATCAGCCGCCGTCCTCAAGGTCCACAGGCAGGCACACCATCGGCATTGGTTGTGGAGCGAGGCGTTCGCTTGTTGCCGGAGTATGACCACCGTGTATAAAGCTCAACTCGTTAGCCACCTCTCGTAGTCTGTCTCTTCTTCCTCATCGTTCCCATCTCCAACACCCCATCATCCTGAGTCTCTGTATTTGAAAGCTCCTTCTCGGTTGCAATCAGATTTCTTCTTCCCTGCCACCACCCTTAACCGCAACGCCAGTCAATCACAATGGCTTCTTACGGCAACGATTCCTCGTACGGCAACGACTCATCCTATGGCAGCAACAACAACAATGACTCCTATGGCAGCAGCAACAACAACAATGACTCCTATGGCAGCAACAACAACAACAATGACTCCTATGGCAGCAACAACAACGATTCCTACTCCAACCAGAACAAGTCTGGTGGCTCCGGCCGAGGTAGCACTTTCTCTATCAATCAACTTCTACCTCTCTTGTTCCTGACTTTGGTGACAGACAATTATGGGTCAAATGACTCCTCTTATGGCCGCTCCGACACGCGGGACAACGACTCCGGGGTGAGCTCGGGCTTCGGCAACCGCAGTCGTGACAACGACAACAGCAGCAGTGAGGACCGCGGCTTCGGCTCATCGCGCGACAATGAACGCTCCTCTGGCTACGGCGACAATGGAAGCTCGGGCTTCGGTTCCTCTCGTGACAACGATCAATCCTCCGGCTACGGCAGCAACCAAGGTTCGGGCTTTGGCTCGTCGAGCGACAACGACCGGTCTTCCGGCTACGGCGGTACCGGGAGCTCGGGTTTCGGCTCTGGTCGTGGTGAGTAACATATATGACCCTGTCTCACGCCGACATGAAAGAAAAGAGTGCTAAGACGCGGTCGCGACCTCTCCAGACAATGATTACTCGAGCGGCAACAGCGGCTCCGGCAACAACGACGAGTACGGATCCTCGGGGAGCGGCGGCTTCGGCAGCTCCGACAGGCAGCAGGGTGGACAGAAGGAGAGCTTCACGGACAGGGTGATTGACGGTGCTGCGCGCGTGGCCAAGGACAAGTGGTAAAGGGGACCGAGACCAGCATGGCTGCTGTTCGTCTTTCCTCGTCTTTGGGTCTAGCCAGCCCCAACATTGCTGGCATTCCGCTCCCTGCATGTTTCTCGGGTGGAGGCCTGGATTATTCTGGATATCAAAACCATTTGTAATATCACAATCGCATGGGCTGTGACACGTTGGGAAGTCGTCAGACTCACGTCGCTCCTTGTCGCCGGTATCCCATGCCTGCTTCACTATCTCTCCCTCGCTCTTGAGAGCCTCACTAGGTATCCAGCTCGTGCCCAAATGGGGTAGAGATCATCCCGCACAAGATAATTGGTTAATGTAACTTTTTTTCTTGAATACTCTATCCAGAAGGACGCACATCGGTGCATCTACCTCACTCCTAATTCACCCCTGAGCAGACAAGCTATGCTCACACCAAGGGCCAAAGCCAAGCCTCTGCCACACTCGTCTAGAATCCTTCCCGGCTTGCCATGCAAAAGCCCCCGGACTTTTATGTCAGTATACAGTCAACGACAAAGGAAAATGTCAAGAGGTAGTGGGGGGCCGTAAGGGTGCGAATCCGCCTGGCCAGCGGTGTCGCTGCAGGGGGGCCATCTTGGCCGAGCGGGTTATGTACAAGCAGATGCAGTATAGACATGCAACCAAAATCCAACTGAAGCCGCTCAGTGGCTTATACTCGTGTGGTATTCTCCCCTCATCAATCATCACCTAGCCGAACTCGAACACCCGTCCTCGCTTTCGCGTGGGTCGGGGCACGGGTTTCCTGATTCATCACTGCTTCTTGTCAGCATCGCTATCGGCTGCCTTCGTCGTCGTCGTCTTAGTCGTCTCCGAGTCTTCGGCAGGGGCCTCAGCGGTCTGCGTCTTGCCCTGCCGCCATTTGTCAATCTTCTCGCCCATGTATCTCCAGCTGCGGCTGATACCGGCCGTCAGCAGGCTCTTGAGACTCTGGGTTGTGCTCGGCCAGCTGATCGTCTGCTTGATGACCTTGCGGACGTGTCGGCGCAGCTCCTCGGGATCGTCGCTGGCGATGCGCCGCTCGAAGCCGCCGCCTTGCTGGCGCGTGAAGGAGCTGGCATCCTCGTTGCGGCTAGCCTCCATCATGGCGTCAAAGTCGACCTGAGGCACGGCGAGCTTCTTCTGGTACTGGAAGTAGAGACGCGAGCGGAAGGCCTTGGGCAGACGGCGCACCATGTTGCCGCGCTTGACGGGGTCCATGTCTTGTCGCAGGCGCAGGTTGGCTGTCGGGTCGAGCAGCCAGTCGCGGTTGCGGGTGCCCGGATCGTCGAACTCGGCGTTGGGGAGGGTCTCGATCAGTGGAGCGTACAACCGGCGGAAGTTGGGGAGGTTGTTGCCGACGATGTTGGCCACCTTGCGGGGGTTCTCGGTGGGTAGGGACATGCGGGGGTCGCCCAGGTAGGAGATACCGGCAATGGTGGCGTACAACTCTTGCTCTGTGAACTCGGGGGGCAATAGAAGGAGAGCAGTGCGCAGCGCTGACAGCAAGTTCATCTGGTTCGCGAGGCGGACGCGGGCGTCGTCGCGCAGGATCTTGACAGGCTTGTGCAGACGGCCGGCCAGGTAGAGAGTGTCCCATTCGGTGAGATCCTTGCACAGGGTGTCGAGGTTGACGACGCCATACTTTATCAGAATGCCGTTGACGACGACGTAGGGGTTAAAGTAGACGCCGGCGCCTAGGCGGTCCTGCACGTAGGAGACGGCGCCGCTGCCGAGGCTGCCGAGGGCGCTATAGTGGTCGCGGTGCTGGTTAAGGTTGAGGCTATGCCAGTGCTGGGTGAAGGTGACGCCGAATATGAAGTCGATCATCTTTGGGGTGCCATCCTGGGCACGCTGCACGGCCAGCGGTGCCTTGGGGTGGACGGCGCGGATTTCGGCGTCGGTTGGGGTGCGGCCGCTGGGCTTGGACTGGGGAAACACGCCGGAGCCGTACGCAAAGGCGTAGCGGATGGGGGCGCGGAACTGCCACAAGATCTGGCGGAGGGCCTCCTTGAACTCGTCGTTAATTATCATGTGCTGGTTGACGCCGAAGTTGGTGTGCGGAAGCTCGGAGAAGTTGCGGATGTTGAGGTTGGCGTGCTCCTCCCAGTCGTTGGTGGAGGGCGGGGTGGAAGCGTCGGAAGCAGCGTCGCTCGACGATGGAGGTGTTCTAGTGGCATCGAACGCCGCCTTGTCAGAGGCCTGCTCTTTCACTGCCCCCTCTTCTGCGTTCTCAGGGAGCCCAGTCTTCATCTCTTCCAGCCGGGTGCAGCTGGACCTGAAGCCTCGCCGGAAGGTCGGAGCCGGTCGAGGCACGCATGAAGCGGACCTCCAGCTACTTCGGGTGTTCACTCGGATGGAGGACGGGCCCAGGAGCCTGGCGGCCTTTATCACCGTTTCCTGTCAGCAGGGTGCGCCCATGGCGGCAGAAGGGGGCGGGCTATGACGTCTGAGGGCGTCCCAATGCAATGGTAACTCACCACTACCGGCGGCACGGTTGCCATTGAGGGCGGCATGTTCGGACTGAAGGAGGGTCGGATAGGATCATGAAAGAGCGCGGGGGTCCGGGGTCGGCGTCGGAGGAGCAGCCAGGGCTGCAGGAAGTCACCGTAAGAGCTGTGCCATGCGTTGAGCTGAGGGCTGGAGTTGGGGGAGTTGTTGTTGCTGAGTTGAGAAAGCCGTGGAAAGCCGGGAGCTCCCTCTTTCTCACTCCGTCACTCGAGCAAAAAGGAAGCTAAAAAGGTACCGCTACCGTACCTGCCTTGCCAGCCGTTCACGTCAGCGCAGCTCCCAATGGCAGAGCTCCATGCCTTGATATGTGGGGATCACGAGCCGGCAATGCTTGGCTTCGGGAGCCGCGCCGAGCCCTACATAGCAGTGCCTTATGTAACCTCGACATATGTACTCACCTACCTACTTATGTAATCAGCGTCAGATTGGCGCTGAGTGGTGATGGCTCGAGAAACACAGAAGACACTCCGTTCATCGGTAGGTTGATCGATATTTCTATACTGGCATAGAGATAGTCTACATGGCTACAGGTGCTGGATTACGTGCCATTAGCTTGTCAGTGAAGACATTGTAGTAGAGCTGCCCGTTGGGCTTGAGTAAACAGAACAAAGAACAGCTACAGAGCCAAAGAGATAGAGCCGAGCCCATACCAACAAGAACCACCAAGAGATTATCTACCTCCCACGTTCCATCTTGTAGTAAACACAAGCCATCGGTGCTACGTCTTCTCCTTTCCATACTCCATACCTACCTGGTACCAAGGTAGGTAGACATTCAAGTCATCGGTGTTTCTGCCACACTGCGTGCTGGGTGTGCGGCATAGTCACGTGACTCTTTGTTTGGAAGTTGAGGCGCCGCCAAACGTGGGTAGTGATGCAGTCGCGACTCGCTCCCAAGACACGCGTCTCTCACCTCCCTCTAGAAGCGCAACCGACAATGAGGGCGCACACACCCCAGGGCGATCCGCCTTCTGGCGGCGGCGGCGGCGGAAGACGCGAATCCTTCAGTAACAGCCGTTTCCGTGCCGGCAGTGGGACTACAGGCCTGCCACGACCACAGACCTCGCTGCGTGAGTCGAGGGTAAGCTACGCTCGGCGGGGCGATCATGCCCTTTGCAGCTGGCACCCGCCCGCGGTGAAGAAATGGCGAGGCTAACATGTAGTCAGATCAATAACATCCGCGCGAACAGCACGCAGCCGACCTACAACCTCTTCACCGGCGAGACCACATCCTCCGCACACCCGCCGCGTCCCTCCAGCCGGCAGTCGACAATCCCGCCCTCCCAGCGTGCGATCTCGCGCGAGAGCAGCAAGGAGAACATGGCGCCCCCGGATGCGGAAGAGTACGAGTCGCAGCGACGGCGTATCGAGGAGCTGAAGGCCGAGGTAGGCACGCTCAGGTATACCATCACCAACTACGAGTCCGAGAAGGAGATGCAGCGCCTGCAGCAGGAGAACGAGGTGCGCGAAGCACAGCGACGTGCCGACGAAGACTTCAAGAAGAAGCAGGCTGCAGAGTCTGAGCGTGATAGGGCCATGCGCACAGTGGAGAGCTTGCAGGAGGAGCTGGACGCGCTGAGGGCGGAAAAGGAGCAGCAGAAGAAGGACCTGGAGCGCAAGGTCAGGGACGCAGACGATGAGGCGCGGCTGCTCAAGGAACAGCTCGAGGATCTCAATGCTGCTAAGGAAGAGGCCGCCCGCATGGCGGAGAGGAGAGCGACCGACTTACAGGCTCAAGTCACCGCTGCGCAAAGGGCAGCCCAGGAGATGGAGCTGGAAGGTCAGACACGGGAGCAGGTGCTCCAGAAGACGCAGAAGCAGCTCGCCCAAAAAGACACCACGGTAGCTGAGCTCGAGGCTGAGGTGCTACGGCTTAAGGCACAGACAGGGGACGCCGAGACTATGGCCGTCATTCGCCGAGAGCTTTCGGATCAAGTACAGCACATCAGAGCATTGGAGGCGGCGAACCGAGAGCAGCTCCACGAGCTGAAACACCTGCGCCAGGTGCACCGCGCTGTGGAGGTGGTCGAGGAGGAGAAGGCAACCCTGATTCGCAAGTTGAACGCAGCAGAGGCTGTCGAAGCGGAGCTCGTCGAGGAGAGGCGCCAGAGGCAGAGACTTGAGGATGAGCGGCTCGCATGGGCAGCGTATCTGAAGAGCGAGTCAAGTACAGGCGACATTGAGTTCGACTCTCCAGAAGCCGTCGCCCGGGCTCTCGTGCAGGAACGAATAAATGGCGCATCGCTCCTGGAAAGGCTCGGGTCGATCCAGGCGGAGATATCAGAGCGTGACGCGATCATCAAAACCCTGGAGGAGGAGAAGACAGCCCTTGCCCAAGAGCTGGAGACGTCAAGGGCCGCCGCTGTAGTCTCCTCGGCAGACAAGGCGCGACTGCGGCTTGACCGTCAACGTGCCCTAGCCGTGAAGGAGGTTGAGTATCTCCGAGCACAACTGAAGACGTTCGACGCGGAGGACATCACCTTTCAGCCCGAGAACTTCGACCAGAAGAAGGCACAGCGCATCCAGGAACTGGAAGATCTCGTCGACAAATACAAGGAGGAAGTCCAGACCCTGCACAGCGAACTTTCTTCGATGGAGTCTGCGTCTACAAGCCCAGCACAGCCGCTCATTGGCAGCAAGAGACCCAGGGGAGAGGAAGAGGAGCATGAGCAGCTCGGCCAGCTGGCGCGCAAGAACCGCAAGCTGCAGGACGAGTTCTCGAAGCTGCAGACGACGCATCGCCTGCTGCAGAAGGAACTCTCAGTCGCACAGGATCAGCTTGCCGCGGCCAAGGAATCGGCCAAGACACGGATCCTCTCTCTGCGTTCAAACCCTACGTCGGACTTCGAGGCAGTCAAGACGGCGACGCTCGCGGCGCTAAAGGCCGAGAACACGGAACTCCTAGCGCAGGTGCAAGGCCGGCCGGCCGATTTCCCAGTGGTGCCGGTGTCGACACTCGTGGCGGCACAGCGCGAGATCGAGGCCGCAAAGGCGGAGACGGCTTCGGCACGCAAGTCGGCGCAGCGGCTCAAGGAGGTGTGGGCATCGAAGTCCGCCGAGTTCAAGGAGGCCATCTTCAGCACTCTGGGATGGCACGTCACATTCATCCCTAACGGCAAGATGCGCGTCGAGAGCGTGTACCATCCCTCGCAGACAGACGAGCACGAGAACAGTATTGTCTTCGACGGCGAGAGGGGAACCATGAAGGTTGGCGGTGGGCCGCGAAGCGCATTCGCGCAGCGCATCAGCGGCAACATCAAGTACTGGGTCCGCGAGAAGGGTTGCATACCAGGATTCTTGGCTAGCTTGACGCTAGAGTTCTACGATGAGCAGACCGGGGCGTCAAAGCCGTCGTAGGGGTTGTCTAGTGTCCCTGAAGGGGTCTAGTGAGAGCGATGTAGATGATTGGGACCGAGCAGCTGGATACGCTGTACACTTCGGTATCTTAGGGGGTCCTCTCTTGCTGACGTTCGAAGCGAGCACATGTAATGGGGGCTATATACCTACCTAGGCTACGAAAAGCAGCTTATTGACTGACTCGATATCTCGCCGATCCAGTGCTCATCCGCGCCTGCTTAAGGCTGATCTGAGATCGCCTTAACAACAGATTACTACATCGTTCAGCTGTATGGGGCAGCCGGCCTTGTCTTTCATAAAGGCAGGTCTGACGAATCCTTACTCGAGAGGTCCTGTTCGAATGGCAAGATAGCTCGCAGCATCCCTACTGTACCTTTCCTCTACGAAGGCTATAATCACAAGGGCGGTCAACAGGCATCACCGCCAGAAATCCAGAGATATAAACAGTTGTATTTAGCCCTCTTACCAGCCAGACTGCGTGGTGTCTTCCTATACAGAACAACTTACAATGTGCTACAAGCTAAGTTTTGCCCGCCTACATGCGTTGACTTGCCACCCCAAGCACGACAGATTATATCTGGACAGATAGAATAGGTACAGTAAAGTCGTGATGAGACAGCGAGTCCATCTTCCAAAACCACATCAATGCCGCCTAGTCAAAGAGTTACCACCGTTTGGTCTTTGTCTCTTACAATCTGCAAAAAAATCCAACGTCTTTCGCTCCTCCGGCCCGTCCATGCTTCAGCGAGAAACAAATGGGAAACAGCTGCTTGCTCTATTCTTACGTGCGGTCCCGTACATGCCATGCCTCGTCCATCCACAGTGGGCTAGTTGTCGATGCTCTTCTGTATGCTGCCAGGTCACCACAGTCCGCTCACTTCGCCTCATACCGCCCGCTAACAAGTTTTCTCGCAAGAGGGACGTCTGCCCAGGTCGCGTTGTCCTCCTTCGTTCTCGGCGATGCCACAGCAGTATCATCGGCAAACGGATCGTCCTCTTCGGACGTCTCTGGCTCCACAGCCTTCCCCTTCCCCTTGCCCTCGGCCTTCCTACTCACCGATATGCCACCGATGCTGCTGCCGCCGGCGTCAGTGCCGTGGGTATACTCCCACCTCGCCTCGACGTGGCCGGGCTTCGGCTCGGCGTTCTCGGCACCAATTATGCGGCACACAATCTTGCTCCAGTCAGCACCCTCCGCGAGAGTAACATCGCCCAACTTCCAGAACACAATATGTTTATCCTTGAGGTGCGTGCCGGCGGGCTTAGTCTGAACACCGCTGGCGCGGGCGTTCTCGTAGGTCGCGATGAAGAAGAGGTTGCGGAGGACAACGGGCCGCGGCAGGTGGCAGTCGGGGTTGAGGCCGTACTGGAGGAGCAGGCCGAGCTTGTCACCGAGGGGCTTCCAGGCGGTCTTAATGACGAGGGGACAGTGGGAGGCGAGGTCGGCGGCGGGGTCGTCGGCGTGGAGGCGGTAGGTAAAGGCCGGAGTGGCGGCCTTCGGTGGGAGGTGAGCCAGATCGAGAGTGAACTCATCTTCGGATGGTGTATTGGAGACGAAGATGCGGTTGGGGCCGATGACTTCAAGGGCAGGGAAGTTATTGATGCGGATGGTCTCATAAGCTTGGAGATGATGTTAGTAAGGATTGAAGAGAGCGACCCAGGCACCACGTTGAGCACTTACCAGGCGCTGGACCATCAGCGTTATAGGCAAAAGCAATCTCCCCGCTAATCTTGGCGGTCTTCACAGTGCCATCCTCGAAGGTCGCTGACACGGACTCGACAATGCTCGAGTTCAGGCCGAGCGCGCTCATCTCCGGGTGCTTCCCATGTGCCAAGCTGCCCAAGCTAGCTCCGCTGCGCACCGATTGCGTGTCGCTCGTCCCGGCGACACTCGCCTCGGAAGTCAAAGCATGGAACGCAGAGGGCCGTGAGCTCACGCTCGAGCTCCCACCGGGTAGCGTCACCGGTAGCGCAGGAGACGGCGGGAGCGCTTGCGTGGGCTCAGCAAGCGCCGCGAGAGACGGCGATGACTCCGGAAGAGATGAGGTGGAGGGTACGTAGATCGTGTTGCGGACGTCTCGCCGCCCACGGATAGTCCCCGTCTTACGAGACGGCATACCCATTGTGCTAAGTGCATTTGTCACGTTGGACAGCGCGGCCTGCTTCGCCTGCGGGTCTTCCTCGGCGACGGGGCTGCTCTGGATACTAAGCTTGAACGGCTGGTCGTGCTCTTCGCCAGCTTCAGCCGCTGCGTCTCTCTGCGCTTGCGATATTGGGTCGTTCGTTGCCTGGGGGATGGTAAAGCCATCTGCATCTGTGGCCTGTTCGCGTGCCTTGTTCTGTATGTGAGAAGGCGGCGGGCCAGGCGGTGGGGGGGCGTCGAAGATCTCCTCGGCGGTTGCGCCGTTGAGGACGTTGGACGAGGATCGTACTGGGGCGATGTCGGCGGGATGGTCGGTGCCGGTAACACCGTTAGTCGTGGTATCGTGAGGTTGGTGGTCTCGATTGGACGATGATCCTGGTGCGCTCGGAGCCTCGGCGGTGTCGGTTTCGGCGAGAGAAGGCAGCCTATTGTTCGACTCTGCGAGGTTCTGAGAAGAGGCGCGAGGGGATATCGATCGGCCGTGGCTGCTCCCGAGATTCCGACCGAACGGGCTGTGGCCCTTCTGCGGCGACAGTGGTCCAAAGCCGCCATGGATGCTCTGTCTTCGTCGGCCCAGCATGGTGCCAATACGGCTGCGCAGTTTTGATTCTACTACCTGTGCGTTAGCAACCAGTCAAGAGCCGTGGAACGATAGCCATCATCAGAGCCTACCTGACTTGTCCTTTTCTTCGCTTGGGCCGGAATGGTTGCTCTGCGCGTCGTCTTGTGGGTGTGGGTGTGCCGGCGGTGCGCTCGGCGGAACAGGCGTCGTCGATCCTGCCGCCGCGAAGCTTGACTGCCGCGTCGTGGGCGCCCTCTCTGATGTTCTACGCTGTTCCAGCTTCGGCCGGCCGGCAACGGTACGCTGGGCAAACGTCTCAATCTCCCTGGGGGTACTGATCTCCAAGACAGTATTGAGGACATCATTAGCGGTGGCCTTCAGGCGGTCGGCATGATCGACTTCGTGGGTCTGCAGCTGGGTGAGGACGTCGCGCAGATGGTTGCAACGCTGCTCGTCGAGAGCTTGGAGGGTCTCGAAGATGAAGGGTGCCTGTGACTCCCACTGCTGAGAGGCAGACTCGAGCTTAGCGGTCGCGGTGTCGACCTTGATGGTGCTCGCCTTGCCGCCCTTCTTGGTGAGCTTGTCGGCGCGCTCCTGGGCCTCTTCGAGCTCCTTGGCAATGGTGGAGAGGTTGGCGGACATGGTGTGCATGTTCTGCATCTCCCGGCGGCCCTGGAAGTTGCGCAAGGCCACCTCGACATCCTTCTCGATGCGCTGCGCGAGGAGGTGATGAGAGGCGGCGATGGAGTCGGTCGAATGCAGGATCTTATCCCACGATGGCTGGAAGACACTGTCGACGGATATGCGCGCATTAGCACCGCAGGCCATACAAGCCCGCACCATCCGCTAGAAGGTTTATTGGGATCGAGGGAATGAAAGCGGCCTTACCCAAGCTCTGAGGCCGAATTGGGGACTCTGAAGAGGAGCAGCTTCCTCAGCGCGGCCACATATTGTTCCTCGACCTTCCGGCGCTCCTGTTTGCCTGCGTCTCAGCCGTTGCTCCCACTTGCAGGCAAGGAGTCGCGCATGTCTCGGGATTGGGCCATCCTACCTGGAGCCAGTCTGCGATTTCGGAATTGATCTTTGCGATGCGCTTTACCCGGTCGTTGAGGGCCTGAACAGCTTGGGTGGGCTGCAGATTCGCCTGGGGGAGATCAACATTAGCCACCAGAGCTCATGTTTTGGCGATGAGGACAACAAGAGCGCATGTCGCTGGCGCGCAGAGCGATGCAGCTCCTTGGAGCAACAAGATATGGCGTAGCGCACAATAGAGGCGCAATGACAGACAGAAAATCGGAAGAGACACAGCTTACCAGCATAGCTGGGTACTCGGCCCGCGAGAGGTCATCCATTGTGGCGGAAGTGTCGGCGCAGGTGAGAAGAGGTGCGCTCGATTGAGTCAACACATATCAGGGCAATCAGGGATCAAAGGCAAGAGAAGACGACGAGGTCCGCGCGGAGAAGCGGTATATACTCTAGAATACAGGTGAAGATGACGATGCTGGATGGGGCCTCGAGAGGAGAAGCAGTGAAAGAAGGGGATTTGACAAGTGCCGGGCTGCCGTGGTGGGCCCGACGGTGCAGAGTGATGCGCTTGGGCGGGATATGCAGCAACCGAGACTCGTGATCACGTCACTGTCAACATCAGCACCACGTCAAAGTGAAGTTCGCCTACGCCTCCCTTTCCTCTTCAGTTAGGCAAAGCGCACATGCACATGTCATCTATTACCATGTCTGTTTCGGTGGCTGCACTCTTTCTCTCTTCGTTCCAGGTTAGGTTTCGTATCCGATGGAACATCGTATTTCCGTCAAGAACGCTGTTCTGGGCGTCTCTCCGGGTACCACAGCCACCCCGCTCCGGGGCAACCGTCTGTGGCCCGGCCGGTCCGGAGATGGCAAAATCGACCTGTTGCTTACTACGGGACAGAAACAAGCTGCCAAGCCATCGGGACCCTAGCGCTTGAGAGCCGTGGATAGTCATTACTGTGTGCACCTACTCCGTACATGCATGATACTTTCCATGCGGCTCAGGGTGGAGCGCAAGCATTTGCTGATCCGGAGGAATCCCCGATCGCTACGTACCTATTCTTATACCCATCTCCTCACTCATAAACATTCGAATTTATGTGATTAAAGGAGTAGTTGCCGATGAATCGCAAAGGTCCAGGGATCTATCTAATCACTGCTTGCTGCGTAGAATATTGTCTTTTTGCACTCCTCCTGGGAACGTCAGCATTACCACTGAACGTAATCGCCTTCATCATGAGTACTGGATGAAAGCGAAGATGACCGAGAACCAAGACTGGAGGGCATCGCTGACAGCGTCGGAGAGATACGACAATGTAGAGAAAATGTACCGTACGCCTGTCTTCGCATCACAACTTCATCATCGGACCGCAACTCGTCGCTGACCTGACTGCTCTTGTCTTCAGTCAGAAGGCCATCGCCGGACTAGGTCCAAGTGGCCTTCTCTCGCCTACGCCTAAAGATGCGTTCACGGTAGAAAACGAGGCATATAAGAACGCGGCTTCAAGGGTAGGCAGCTTCAACAAGCGGCTGGAATGCCAGAGCTATCGGCTGATCACTCATCTGCAGCGAGAATATGAGGACGCTTGCACCCTGTCACCAGTACTTGGGGCTCGACCGGATGCTCAGGAGGCTTCATCTCCACCGTTTGCTGCAACAGGCGTGCCCGACGTGGATGACGAGCCAGGTGTGAGGATAGGCCCTTACGAGGACTGTCACTACGTCGCCAGCGGTGTAACCGCCGAAGTCTACAGATGCAAGCACCGGGCTCTCAAGGTCATCACTGAGTCGCGCGGCATCGAACCGCACAATCCCTTCCGTGAAGCCAAGATCCTTGCCGAGCTCAAGAAGCCGTGCATCCAGCTCCTTGAAACCTTCCGCGACCAGGAGCAGCGCTTCACCCTGGTGTTCCCTTACATGCCACTAACTCTCGCCGCCCTAGTAGACAAGGGCTCGTCGCTCACAGACGCGCAGCTCCGTACGATCTTCACCGACATGTTCGCCGCTCTGGCCCATATCCACGACAAGGGCATCATCCATCGCGACATCAAACCCTCCGCACTGCTGTTGGCCTCCACCTCAGGCCCGGCCTACCTCTCCGACTTCGGTATAGCCTGGCACCCGCGGCTTTCTGAATCCTCTGAGCCCGCCGCCGCGAAGATCCTCGACATCGGCACAGGGCCCTATCGCGCCCCCGAGGTCCTCTTCGGCGACCGCGCGTACGGTCCGGCCGTCGACATGTGGGGCGCTGGCACCACACTGGCTGAATGCGCGCGGCGGACCGGGGGACCCGCAAGGCCGCTCTTTGAGTCACGCGCGGCGCACGAGGACGGCAACCAGCTGGGACTAATTCTAAGCATCTTCAAGACGCTCGGCACCCCTACCCCTGGAACATGGCCGGAGGCGGCAGCTTTCCGCACACCGCCCTTTGAGATGTACGCTGTATTCGAGGGCCGGCCCTGGGAGGATGTTCTACCAGATGTGCAATCGGAATGGCGCGAACTTGTCGCCCGCCTGGTGAGATATGAGAGCGGAAGTAGGGCGACGGCTGAGCAGGTTAGCTATCCCTCAAAGTCTCACTTACCTTCTCAATGTGTTAGCGCGCTGACCAGATCCTATCTAGGCTCTGCAACACGGCTGCTTCAAGAACAGGCCATCAGGGTGAAGCATGCAGAACGGTTCAGAGTCCATATCCGATAATGGTCTCGTATTCTCACAGCTGGTGGGTTCAAGGTGGTCAAAAGGTGGTCTACCAGTACCAATCTACAGCTCAATGCCTATGTCCCCAGTTGCTTCCCTCGTGTGGTATTCTCGCATCCGACTCGGCGTACCCTTCATTTTTCCAATAGATCGCCATGATGGCTCCTCTGTCGTTCTCACTTTCCTCTCCGAAATCGCCGCTAGGGACCGGTATCACGCATCCGCCCACCCGTCGTGCAGTAGCGCGACCTATTCAGGCAGTATCCCACGCAGCTGCACTGCGGGAGAACGCAGATGCCTCGGAGCTCCTGCCGTAACTGTAAGCCATTGGAAGGTGACGCATCTGATAATTGATGCAGCTTTGCATGTCATGCGACGCTGTTGGTTCTGCACGCTGGAGCCAACGCGTCGCCCCATGACACGGTGCGAAACTGTTGGTCTGGCTACACTTCCCGCCCCCCATAGCCGAAGTCATATAGCACCCCAGATCTCCTCCTGGCATGCGCGTGTACACCCGGAGCTTCATCTTAGCATCCTGATGATTGAATTTCACAGAGAATACCAGACAACATGGCGGGCGAAACATCGGCAGCTCCTGTACAAGAAACAGCGAGCACTGGCATCCTTCCTGGCCAGCACTGGGAGCAAGTAGCACAGGTTAGATGACATGTCTCTCAAAACCAAGATTTCTCTTCTCACGCCTCGACAGCAAGTTCTTCCGCCTGAGGATGGCAATCGTGATGCCGACTCGGCTCTTGGTGCCGATAATACGAGCTCGACAGCATCCATTAGTTCGTCCATTTACCATTACAGATCTATCCTCGGGCGGACATACCACAGCGAGGTCGGCCGCACTCAGTACTGGTAGGGTTAAGTCGGAACTTTTGGAAGGGTGGACGTCTACTTACCGTGTTGCGAACAGGGGCGCAAACGACGATAGACAGAACGAAACATTAGATATCAAGTTAAGCCGCCCTGAAACCAACCAGCCAATGCATATGCATATTCACTGAATCTGACGTTGGCAGCCACCACGTCATCAATCTCGTTCTGGAAGGGAAAGACTACCTGGCCCCCATTGGAGAGAATGTAGAGGTGTGATATACCCAGATAGTATCCGCTCTCACACTTGGAGAGTGCAAGCACTTCCTTGGCTGACTTCTTCCAGAGAGTACTAGATGTCGGCACGGGAACAGGTAGGAACGACGAAGAACTTTATGGCTCATTTCACTGGGCTTACGTGCATACTCTCACAGGGATCTGGGCGATGTACGACATTGGGAACCATACCTGGTCATACCCGGTGCTAACAAACTCATAGCGACTTTGGTGATCAGATGCCTGGTGCCCAGGTCATCGGCACAGATATATCACCCATCCAACCTTCCTGGGTACCTCCAAACGTCAAGTTGTGAGTATACCCTGTGGTTACGATTCTGAGTTGGGTAATCTGACATGGCGCTGCAAACAGTGAAGTTGAGGACTGTACCCAGGACTGGACCTTCGCATCCAACTCGTTCGACTACATCCATATCCGCTGGCTGGTTGGCAGCATCGTCGACTGGACTGCTCTGTTCAAAGAAGCGTACAGGTGCCTCAAGCCCGGGGGCTACCTCGAGAGCCACGATGCATCGTCCGTGATGGCTAGCGACGACGGTACAGTGGCAGAGGATAGCGCTATGGGCCAGTGGTCGAAGCTGTGGGTCGAAGCCGGCCGCAAGATGAGCCAGACGTTCCAGGTGGTGGAGCATGACATCCAGCGAAAGTCAATGGAGGCCGCCGGCTTCGTCGACATCCAGGAAAAACTTTTCAAGGTGCGTTGCCTCAGCTGGCTATTTTACTCGATATCGTCTTGATCACTGACGTGCTCCCAGGTTCCCATCGGGAGCTGGCCCGCGGACCCTAAACAGAAGGAGATAGGGCAGTTCGTCCAGCTGTTCCTGGAGGAGGACCTCGAAGGCCATCTGACCTTCATAAGCAACGTGATTCTTGGATGGTCGGCACAGCAGATCTTAGTTTTTGCAGCACTTCTCCGGCGGGAGATGCGCTCGAATAAGTCGCATGCCTACTATCATCAGAAGGCCGTCTGGGGTAGAAAGCCGGCCTCCGCTTGAGTCCTTCCCCCTCAGGAAAAGGACTTTTCCATGATGTTCCAGTTCAGTGAGACTACGCGGCGATAACCTCGAGTGGATTCTCTCAGTTCAATTTAACTCCAAAACTTGAATATAATTCGAGTCCATCTTTCCCATCGAGAGCCTGTTAGTTCGCGTCGGAAACCCCGGGTTAGGAGGTGCTTGGGCCGAAGAGATAAGGCGATCGGCGGCAGTTGCCGAAAGGTCCTACTTCTCACCACATTGGACGCTCAACCCCAACCCCACCCAGATAGGTAATCTCAACGTTAAGCGGCGACTTCCGCGGCCGTGATAGGGGTGCAGCTTCGAGATTCTCATCCTCAGGTTAAGTGACACGTGCCGTAGAGCTTCCCGGAGTCGACTCCAAGTCAAGCAGCAGATCATGACGACGCTCACTGAAACAGTCGTCGACAGGACGGACGTCCCGTTTGTCAAGGCCAAGATAAACTACTACCAGGATCCTTCGGAGAATCCCGACCTAAACGGACTGTCGACCCACGAGATCCGCATTCAGCGCCGCAGAGAGGATGCCCCGGATGTCTGCCCGCTTGAAGTGGACATCAAGAACCTACGCGGGCACGAGGCCGACTTCACGCTTTCAGAGAATGGCTTTCAGGTGTGCTTACTTGACTCGGCACTGACGGTCTGGGACGACGAAGCGGCCCTGAAGCGGGTCTACTTCCCAGAGATCACCGAGCTGCTCAAGCGTACGCTCGGCGCGAAACACGTCATCCAGTATGAGCACCATGTCCGGCGCAAGACGCTGGCCGAGGCGCTGGCTCAGAACTCAAACGACGCCGTCGACATCAGCGGCCCGGTGCGCCGGCTGCATATCGACGAGACCCCGGTGTCGGCGCGCCGCGAGTTCGCCTACTACGTCAAGGATCCAGAGCTCCGTTCGCGGCCTTTTGGCATCTACAATGTGTGGAAGCCGCTGAGGACGGTTCGCCGGGACCCACTGTGTCTAGTGGACGCGCGGACGCTGGCGCCGGGGGACTTCCGGGTCGGCAGGGTCACAGTGCCGAACGTGGGCGAGATCGAGAACTACTCCATCCGAGCACCGGCGGAGAGTGACAGGGACAGGCACCGGTTTTATTTTGTCGGTGGTCAGACCGAGAAGGAGGCATTGGTGTTCCGTATCTTTGACGAGCGGCACATGGCTGTCGAGGATAAGGCAACGAAGTTCGGGGTTGCCCACACGTCCTTCGAGGACCCGGCGACGATAGACTTGCCGGAGGCGAGGGAGAGCATTGAGGTCCGATCGTTCTGCATATTCTAGCTCCTGGAACTGGACTTCTCCTAGTCGAAGTAGCATAGCTAGGCAGTCAAGAAATCTGGCAAGACTTCGACACATGCAGACGCCAAGGGGCAACTTGTTCCCTCGGCTCTAATACATTGGTGTAAATTGACAGCTTCATTACATGTGTAACAGCGTCTCCCATCTTCCACAACGGCTCGTCCAATCCATGCCAGCCTTCATAATGTCTGCTGTCCCACCGAGGGCCCAGCACCCGACCTCAACTAAAACCTAACGGGATGCCCACGTAGAAGCAATTTTATCTCGCCGGACAGCAGAAGTACTTCCCACTGCGGATAATCACCGCTGCAGAATCTTGCATGCGAAAAGAACATTCAGACAGCCCCAGATAGAGCCCAAGAGATCAAAAATGAAGTGGTGACAAGAGTGGGACTTGAACCCACGCGGATTTCTCCACTAGGAAACACTGTTAAGGATCCAGCCTTAACCTAGCGCTTTTAATTGTTAGTTTGATAGTATTGAGGACCCTTGACGAGTGTAAGGCTTACCCATAACCAACTCGGCCATCTTGCCATGCGTTGTGGGCGGCGGCGCAGTGTCAGGTGTTTTGTGGAAGCTAGCAATGAGCCGAACGGGGCGCCGGCGAGATATTATGTGGAATGCCTCGGTTGTGGCATACCAGGGTGGACCTGTTACGTACAAGGAGTGGTTCTCGGAATGTCCAGTGAAACAAGTAGGACTCGGTGACGTGCAGAATTAGACACGCTTCAACAGACATTATGAGCGACCATTATAGAGGTTCTTCTCTAGCAGTCACAATTACTGTACATAGTACATCTGATTCAGGAAGAGGATACCTTCCCCGATGCAAAAGAGGGAAGGGGGGTGAAGCAAGATACGGCACAGCTAGCGATGAGTTGGGCCAGGACTGGATACCTGAGCAGCTATTATCATGACTTTTGATGACTGCTATAGCTACACTGATACTTATTTTGAGCACCAACATCCCTAAAGCCGGGGAGTTCCCAGACCAATAAAAGATGAAAATGCAGATTCGAGGAGTCTTCAAGGCATACTCCCTGTTTAATGCTGGCGGAAGGGGACTGGGACTGTCAGCGCCATCCATACGACGGGGCATGGCCGTATTGGCCGGTCAGAACCGGCAATGGAAGCTGGCGACGAAACATGGAGTCTGGAGGACTCTAAGGTCTTTGCCTGTCTCACACTGGAGCAGAACTCTCGCTTCAGCTGATTGGCGACACGTATTTGCTCGACGCGATGCACGGGGTTATTCGTAGAAGATCGCATGACGAGCGAGATTGTGGCCGTTGTCTTAGATCCCCGGTGGGCATAGCTGAAGTTGTCCTTCTGTGCTGTAATGGTTGATTGGGAACGACGTCGCCCAGCCTATTGAAAAGAGACTGACAACATTCGCCGATAGCCCAAGTCTTCGGTGAAACTCTCAATAAGTACTGTTCACTGTCTCTCACTTTTTGGAGTGATGGCTTGAGCGTCTCCGACAAGGTCTACATCAAGGTCCCAGTTGACATGATGACGGACGAGGAAATTTATGGAGTGTCGCTGATATATAACAGTATACGTAGATCTGAATAACTTCCAGGAACAGGCTCGAGCATTAGAGTCGCTCGCTCGCTCCCTCTTCCTCCAACCGGGGCTACTACTTATGTCGGATAGCAAGTTGAAACTCTATGGCGGACGTGCAGTTGATGTATAGAAATCTCATCTTTGCCGGACATATCTGCCTCCGGAACGTTGACTCGCATTTTGAAAGGAACAGTGCCTTGAAAGTCCTCCTACCACAGCATGCAGCTCTTGAGGTCAGTCTTCACACTTGGTAAATTCCAACTAATAACCTAATTATTGCGATGGTCATTATGCCGCCATATTTAGATGATTTCATTGCTATTCTACGGGTAGCTAAATTGATTGACCGGCTCTTTGATCTCTAATGCTATTCTCGATCCGTACTCTCTTTGCGGAGCTTCCGCTGCTGCTAATTGAAGTCACATCAATCATCTGACTCGGGCCACGTATCTTAAGGGCGCCTGGAGATTGAACATATAGCTGACAGGGTCGGCCACACGAGTGGGACAACCGCAACACATCTCTAGTAGTTAAAGAGTTGCGGTATCCGCGTGGTATAGCCACCTTTAAGAGATAGAAAGCTGTTTTATGGAAGAGGAATGAGCGCGAAAGCCTGGCTCTACCGAGAATCCGCTTATATCGAAACAACCACTGAATATCGATCAATGACCCACACCACCTGAATGGCGCCGTATCCAGAGTACAGAGCTCTGGAGAGACTGAAGTAATACTCAATATTCCGCGAGATAGGAATCACGGAATAACTCGCCAATATCATTCCATTCCCTTTAGGCAGGGCTACTCACGCCTTAAGACGTGCCCTATGCTTGTCATTATCAGTGGCATATGCAGTACGAAAAGGGAATCCCTGCCTGCTCTAGAATGTAATGATAGTACCCTCACAAGAGATAGAGTTCGGAGCTTTTTGAGAGGCCACCGCCCTTGTTGTCCTTTATTTTCGGCCCAGAGCCTCTCGACCGGAAATGTGACTGGCTTTACATTAACAGCCCTGGCGTCTAGGGTGACCTATTCAGACCTGCTTCCCGTATTCTTGTATAGATGCAAATCTATACAGGGCGTTTCATATGAGGGACTCGGATAGCTCCCGGTCGAATTTTGTCTTATCGACCAGAGCACACCGCCGTGAGTCCCACCACCGCAGAATACTCAAGGTTGGCACAAACAGAAAGATAAAATTCAAGCTAGAATAACCATAGTCATTCTCTTTCCGAGAAAAAGAGAATTCTTCTGCTTCGGATACTACCCCCCAAGAGCTCAACGCCACTGCATGCTGATTGATGGGCAACCGAAATAGCAAAAAAAGATAATGACAAGAGTGGGACTTGAACCCACGCGGATTGCTCCACCAGGAATCGGTGTTAAGGATGGACCTTAACCTGGCGCTTTTTTCTATTAGAATGGACGTATCTGACTAATAGGAGAGATTTCTAACTTACCCATAACCAACTCGGCCATCTTGCCGTTGCTGTTGGCGGAATGTGAGTCAGTTCGTATATATGGGGCATCAGTAGCGTCCAGAGATCGGTGTGAAGCTAGGCACTAAGCTCTTCGCAGTGCTATCGAGCTCTATCTGAGCCTCCGCCTAAAATGCCGTACTCTTTCAAACATAGTGCTTCCAGGTCGGGCAAGAGACATGGCCGAGCGTTCGGGAGAACTCAAGTAGGGACAAGCTTAACGATGAAGGATTAGAGTCAGGAACGCTCGGATACCACCAGTTGGGTCTTGAGCCCAATGCCACATCTTCACAGGCCAGCTGTGGATCTGCGTAAGCCAGAAATGGGAACTGGTAGCAGAGAAGCTACAGGACGTAGTTTAAAAGAGCTACAGGTGCTGTCCTTCCCAGCTTACCGAGTCACTCACATATCTTCGCGAGCGGAGAGCTGTAGCTGGCATGGCAGAAATTACTGTACGAGACATACATAGAACGAATTGGCTAGACATATGGAAGTAGAATTAGCGACAAGGGTAGGGAGCTGAGACCGCCTGTCGTGGCGTCGGCACCGTTGGTCAGACCGTGATGCGGCGATGCAGTCAGGCTTTGGACCAGCTCTGCGAAGTAATTGAACCGCTCACACTCCGAGTCTCCCAGTGAGCCTGCACCGATGGCATATCGCGGTCGGCAAAGTGGGCAATGAGAAGATGTACGATGCTCTTCCGTTCCGGGACAGAAACGGCAACAAAGGAGAGATCGAAGCTGGAAACAATGGGCAGGAGCCCCTGAACCCCTTGAGGTTGACTGTTCGGCTTGTCTTTTGCGAGCGGCGCTTTCCCCAGATACCCCGCCAAGGACGTGGAGTTTCGATAGTCGTACGATTCCAATTCGACGGGCTCCTAAACGGGACAGGTCCAGGCATCGCTGTCCCCTACACTAGTTTTACGTGACCGTCTGAATTATGCAGAGCTTGGACAGGGGCATCTTGGCAATCTGGGGGAGGGGAGCCGACCGAATTCGGGCCTAGAGCCTGCCAGCGTGGTAGCGACGTTTTACTTGGCGGCAAAGCTTGCTGAGCATGGGCTCTCTTCAGCGATCTTGGCGCTTATATGACGGTTCCCCTCCCCTTCAACGCCCGCTTCCATTGTTGACTCCCCCAATGTCGGCCCTGCGCCTGCGCCTGCTAACGTACTGCGGAATTCCCGTATTGACTTTGCTGTCCTTCCAGAGATGCCTCTCCCAAGTGGGATGCGTCAGCATCGGAATCACCGTCGGTCGCCGGTCCGTCATTTCCGCCGGACTGTTATGGTTGAGGACCCGACAGCGTCAGCTAGCTCTTCTCATTTCGGCCCCTGCGGACCAAGACATTAGGCCACATGGGGGATCACTGCCCAGTCAAGCAGCCAAGCTCACAAGACGTTTCCATATCCAGAGCGGCAGAGACCTTGGCAAGCATAGCCCGTCTCTTGCACTGCTCCCAGCCTAATCACCGCCGCTGCTAGTTTTGCTACGGCCCCTTTCTTGGCCCGCGCGAGATGGAGCAGGCCCAGAACGAGCTACAGGCCTGTTCCAATCGTCGGCCACGGCAGCAGCCTCCACGCAGCACTTGGCATGTCGGCATCTGACTGTCACTGCACAAGCGTCGGAGTGCATCGCGTTCCGGCCATCTTTCAAGACCAAAGGTTCCCTTCCATATGGGGGCGTCGACCCTGGAGTCTTGGTAGTGTCAGGGAGATAGCCCGCGCCGCTGATGTGAGGCATTCTTTGGCTGTGGAAGCAGGTAAGGACGCGTGTGCTTCGACTACTCAATGTCCCGGGGCTTGAGCCTTTCTATTGCGTGGGAAAGCTTGTCATTGCAACGATTTGCCTCCTGAGAAACAGCGGAGGCCAGAGTCTAAATCGGCGCCGACACATAAAACTCGAGTATGCCTTGACATCAACCCTCCACTGGCATCATTTCGGCGTATTCGTTCGCTTCTCTCCGCTGTTTTCCTATATCTCGCTTTTTTCCTTCTTTTCTCCTTCCCTGTCCTTGTTGCTGGTCTGCAATGGCTTCCCGTTTCCTTCGTGCATTTATTGTTGCCGCGTCTGCGACGCAGGCTGTGGCCTCGTGTGCGTACGGCACCCATCTGGTCCCGCGTGCGGAGGAAGGCGAGTCGGTGGAGGTCAAGACATTTGGGTATGCCGGATCAATCGTACGATACTTCCCCAGTCACTTCGATCGAAGCCTAATGCCCGTGCCTGACTAAACATCCTCCAGGGGCCTCTTAACTGGGCGGCGCTCGACGGAGGGTCGGCCAATGTGGCGTGTGCCACGGGCACTCGCCAGAGCCCCATCGACATGGTCGACGGTGTCTTCCAAATGGTCTCAGCATCGGACCTGACGCTTCAGATCCCCGACATGCCCGAAGGCACCGAGTTCGAGAATCTCGGCACTACTGTCGAGGTCGTCGCGCAGGGTGGCAGCCTAGAGATCGGAGGGAAGACGTACGAGTTACAGCAGTTCCACTTCCATCTGCCCAGCGAACATCTTGACAACGGGACCAGCATTGCCAGTATGTGATCGGGATGTATCATCGTGGGGAAGTCTCTGAGAGCTGACAGGCAAACTCACAGTGGAAATGCACATGGTCTGGCAGACCGCCGAGCAGGAGATCGCCGTCATCGGTGTCTTCGTCGACCTTGACCCGGGCACTACCGAAGTCACCACCCCGGCAGCCGAGAGACTCCGCCGCCGCGCCCGCCATCGACTCTCGTCCCGACAGGAGGCCGCGCCCGCTGAAACAGCCCCAGGGTCATTCGGCGGCATCCCGGGATTCCTGACCGTACCGATGGTCAAAGCAGCAGGCGTCTCTTCTAATCTCCTTGAGACCGTCCTGAGTAAGGTGGAGGAGATCGCCACGCCGGGTACGGTGACCAAGACGGACCCGCTGGTCATGAGCGAGCTCGTCAGCACGCTGCTTACTGGCTCTTTCCAAAGGTGAGACAGATTCTATAAAATATTCCCAATGCTCACGTTCGGCCACGGCTTTGCGGCTTTGCTAATAGTGTGCTGCCGCAGCTACTCCGGCTCCCTCACCACCCCGCCCTGCAGCGAGGAAGTCCTCTGGCTCGTCGCCACGCAGAAGCTTCAGATCCAGACGGCCACCTTCGAGAAGGCACGTAGCGTCATCGGCTTCAACGCTCGGTACCCGCAGAACACGCCCGGGCAGCCTAACCTGCTAGCCGTTGGCGCGGCGTCATCAGCCGCGGCGCAGGCGGCTCAGGTCCCCATTGCGGCAAGATAGGGGCTGGCTGTGAGGAAATCCTGGTGACGGCTGCGTCGGGTGATGGGTGACGATGTGATACATATGGAGTTCAGGGGTTGAGTGGGCTGAGTACTATTCGAGGTCCGATTAGATATTGATATTGCCATTTTGTGCGCTCGACTTGTACGCACGTCCACTCCATGCGCTTGCTTGTCCAAATAAGCTCTGCTTGGCTTTGCTTGGCCAGTTACCCAGCAATGTCTTACATCGCGTCACGCATTCTATGCCGTGGACCGCCTGGGTCTGCTGATCTGCTTGGCGGTCATGCTGGACTTGGTACCTAATCTGAGCTGCACTTAGCAGCGCCACAGTCACCTAAAAGCGGAGATGTAAAGATTCATAGCTCGCAATGAGGTAGAATTCGGATGTCAAAAAACACATGGCAGGATGGCTTCAATCCCATGTCATTAGCTTCTGCTCCTGAATGTTATCTGACCCGATACTGATGTTCTCTCCAGCCCTTGAAGGGGTTACCATGTCATGCCTGACGTCAGTTTTGCCGTCCATATGCTATCGTAAATACACATCAATTTGCTTCAGTGGTCCGCACGTCCCGTACCAGAACAGCACAAGTGGCTCCTCGAGAGCTCGACGGGTCTACCACCCTCTTCCAGCCAGCTTGTCCTCGGGCTTCATCACGCTGACGTTGATGCCAACCATGGCCTCGCCGAGCCCCGTGCTGCACTCGGCGAGCACCTTTGCGTCGCGGAAGTGCGTCGTGGCCCGGACGATGGCCTTGGCGCGCTTAGCGGCGTCACCAGACTTGAAGATGCCGCTGCCGACGAAGACGCCGTCACAGCCCAGCTGCATCATGAGAGCAGCGTCAGCGGGGGTCGCGACACCGCCGGCGGCGAAGTTCACAACAGGCAGCCGGCCCAGCTCAGCGGTCTGCCTGAGTAGACCGGCATCGCAGCCGAGCTCCCGGGCTAGAGCGCGGATGCCGGCGTCACCGTTCTCCTGCAGCGCGGAGCGGGCGCGGGCGATATCGTGAGAGACGGTGCGCATGTGCTTGACGGCCTCGACGACGTCGCCGGTGCCAGCCTCGCCCTTTGTGCGGATCATGGCGGCGCCCTCGGCGATGCGGCGCAGGGCCTCGCCGAGGTTGCGGCAGCCGCAGACGAAGGGGACGGAGAAGGGGGCCTTCTCGACGTGGTACGCGTCGTCGGCGGGGGTCAGGACCTCGCTCTCGTCGATGTAGTCGACGCCGAGGGCCTCGAGGATCTGGCACTCGACGAAATGGCCGATGCGGGCCTTGGCCATGACGGGGATGGTGACGGCGTCCTGAATCTCGCGGATGACGGCCGGGTCGCTCATACGGGCGACGCCGCCGTCCTTGCGGATGTCGGCGGGCACGCGCTCGAGGGCCATGACGGCGCAGGCGCCGGCCTCCTCGGCGATGCGGGCCTGCTCGGCGTTGGTCACGTCCATGATGACGCCGCCCTTGAGCATCTGCGCGAGGCCTGCCTTGACGGCGAACGACGGCGGCGTCGTCGTCTTGCTGCCGGCGCCGTTTCCATTACCGTTGCTGTTGCTGTTGCCGTTGCCGTTGGTGGTGTTTGTGCTGGTGCTACCGCTGCCATTGGCCACAGCAGAAGTTGCCGTGCCGGCAAGACTCAGGGCCGCGCTACCGTGGGTGGAGGCCATTCCGGGCAGGCAAGTCGCAAGGGGGCGCTGTGATTGGCGGGAGCGAGGCGTATCTGGCAATGCGAGGGTCAGAGGAGGCTTTGCTGGTGCGAAAGGTATTTATTCTCGTCGGGGGAAGCTTCACTCTCTCTCGTGCTTCTCTCCTCTTTTCTTCTCGTTTACTCTGTCGTTGGTGTTTCTGACTGCGGTGTTTTGTTTGCTGTGACTCCTGCATCTTCCAGTCCACTCCCGCGTCCCCGCACAGAGTTTTTCATGACCCAAGGGCGTGGCTGTACCGGTACCGGCTCCGGGCCTTTCCAATCGCCGGCGCCTATGTACTGCGTACACACGCGGTACTTCGGCGGCGTCCCGACGCTACCCTTTCCCACTCAATGACAGAGTGTTCGGGATCTAAGAGTCGGCAGGGTAAGTGGACAATGAAGGTACCGGACGGTAGACGCTACCTCTGCCGGAGTCGGTGCCCGCGGGAAATGCAGGCTTCGGAATCTTGGGCAGTTCTCAGCAGTGAGGAATCGAAGAGTTTCGGTACCTGCTGCTGTCCCTCCCTCCAGCGAGGCCGTCCTCCTCCCCTTTCCCTTCGTGGCATTGCGTGCCGTTGGACCCTATCTGGATTCTCTAGCCAGCCCTGAACGGCCGCAGGATGACTCAGACCTGAGGACGGCCCGATGTCGGGACCGGGAAGGCTTTTCCACGGAACGGCAGATCGGCGAGAAGGGCCAATACACGCCGCGGGCGCCATTAGCTTCAAATCCCGAAATCAACGCCTGCAGACGCCGTGAAGGACCAAGATAGCGGGATAAGACGCTCCCGGAGCGACTCAACGAGATAAGACGGGACACCGAGCAAGGTTGAGTTCGAGGAAGAGGCCGCATTCGCGAGAGCCTGCAGCATCATCACTAACCGAGGCCCAACTCGACCTTTGGCGGCTGTGACGCAATGGTCATCACCGTGGGTGTGCTCGCCCTCCAAGGAGGCTTTCACGAGCACATACAGCTGCTTCGGAAGGCTTCGGAGCATCTTGCGACGTCGGGGGCTAGTAAGGAACAGATTGACCTCATTGAGGTGCGGACTCCCGAGGAGCTCTCCCGTTGTGATGCGCTCATCATACCCGGCGGTGAGAGCACCACCATCGCGCTCATTGCCGCGCAGTCGGGCCTGCTCGAACCCTTGCGGAGCTTTGTCAAGTTCGTATCTGACTCGGATCACTGAGCAAGACTAGACTTATTTACTGACAGACGTGCAAAGAGTTGAGAGGAAACCGACGTGGGGCACCTGCGCGGGCCTCATACTGCTCGCTGAGGAGGCCAACGCCACGAAGAAGGGCGGCCAGGAGCTCATCGGGGGGCTGGACGTCAGAGTCCACCGCAACCACTTTGGCCGGCAGATCGAAAGCTTTGTGGCAGACGTCGAGCTACCTTTTCTCGGTGACGACGCCGAGACGCCCAGCTCTGCGGCTCCGTTCCCGGCGGTGTTCATCAGGGCTCCTGTTGTGGAGCAGCTGCTACCTCACACACGCCTAGCCTCAGGGCAGGCAGGAGGGGAGGCTCACGTACCGAATGCAGAGACGGAGCATAAGAGCGAAGTCGAGGTCCTCGCCGTCGTTCCCGGGCGGACGAAGCGGGTCAAAGGAGGCCTCGGCAGCGACGAGTCGTCTTCCGCAGGAGACGGAGATGTGAATGATATTGTTGCCGTCAGGCAGGGCAACATCCTTGGCACGAGCTTCCACCCCGAGCTCACGAATGACGTCCGCATCCACGTATGGTGGCTGCAACAGGTTCTCAAGTCGGCCGGACAGGCTTGAACTACACAGGGTTTTTTGGGAACGTGGATGAGATACCATAGACAGCAATAGAGCGTTAAGCATGAGGCAGGTGGACATTGACAGTAGGTTGCCATCAGGCCGAGATTATATCATAAGGCTCGAGAGTACGCCACATTCACATATAATTAGCTCTCCGATGTCTAGCTGTGCTTCAAATGCATACTTGAAGCACGCATACGAGCGTCAAATTCCTGTCTCTTGTGCGCAGTTATTAGATTCCGTCTCTCCTGTTCTTCTAGGTCAACTCAATCCACTTCCAGCTATTCCAGACACAACTTCTTCAACCAGTTCCGCCAAACCCATGTTCAGTCCGGGATAGTGCAACGGCTTGGACAACTGGATCTGGCTTTCCTTCTGAGTGTCGCCTCCTGTGCTGGTATTGGGAGTGCCGGTCGTTGTGTTGAGGAGGCTCTAAACTGGCAGGGAAGGGCGAGACCTACGAAGATTACTTCGCGGGACAGATCGAAGGGAGAAAGATGTCATCTTGCTCACTGTACTCCAGACTGTGACTTAATACAAGGAGACTCCTGGAACTTGAATTTTCTGTGTGGTTGAGCGCAGGTCGTCCTCCCAACGTGCTACTCCAAATTCGCATCATGGTCAGCCATTCCCCAGTCTTCCTCAAATGATCGTGACGAATACTCTGAACATTCAAGATGAGCCAGCCTATGTATCTACAACGTGACACGCTTGCTTCCTGTGCTTCACAGCTAAGATGCGTAGTCGACCGAATGCATAGTTCCCTCATAGGACTTTTGATTTCCTGGTAACAGTCAGAAGGCTTTTAAAACCTCTTCAGTACGTAGTGTAGTCGACCGAGCAGGGTACTCCCATTGTCATTACTCCTCTTCAAGTGGTAAGTTTCCAGAGGGACATTGATTGGTCGATAGATGACGGAAGATTCCAAGCACTGTGTCGCGAGCGTCGACCTTGAGGTGGACAGAACATGAGACCTTCACAATGATACTAATGCCTTCTGCCTGAGGTTCTCTGGCGCGGAGAGGATAAGGCAGTTTAACGGGATGATCAGGGCCATATACAGCGATAGTTGCAGTAAAAGTTGTCAATTAATAGGCACCTGGCCAGTATGAAACTGTAGCTCTAAACGAGATATAATTATCTGGTCAAGACCGGTCACTATTCCTATGCCACCCTCATGATTGCAGTTCCCTTTTAATTAGCACTCAAACTGATCAATAAGCTCAAGTAGTCTTCTTGCTGGAAGGATAGAGTCGAGATGGCGGAGATATATTGCAGTGAGGCCTGAGGTCGATGACTACAATTAGATCTGGCCGCATGATAAGCACTACAAGCTCACTGAACTTCAACTCATCTCCAGAAGTGATATGACCGTATCCAGGAATTGTATACGTCGTCACGCACAAGACCCAGATCCTTGGCAGCGCGATGGTATTTCGTCGGTGGAGCCTTGCGCCAGCATTTGGTTGCAGTGGAGACCAGTGGTCTTTTCCAACTGAAGTGGGCGGATTTGTCCAATTCTTAACTTCCATTTCTAGGACTGCTGAGCTGAATCCGCAGCAACTTCGCCATCAGGATGCGAGAGCTATTTATATTAGTGTGGCGTTGAGGCAGACTAGGACGCCTACCAGCTAGGCATCGATGGATGCATAAAGGTCAGCTGGTGTTCTGGGACCGGCGTTAGCCGCCCTACCCTGCATCTGAGCTCTTCCTACTCGTCTCACCCGACGACATCACTCACAATGTCTACAGAGGACTACGAAAGGATATGCTCCACAATCTACGAGCAGATATACGAGAAGTTGGAAAGAAAAGATGATGAGAGACTACGATTCGCTAGAAGAGGAACGGCCAAGGACGTGCTTAAAGACCATCTTCTGAGGCGGTTTCTGCGCAGCCTCGTCCCTCCGAGCATCTCGACAGAAGATGGACTGGGGATCAGGGAAGAGGTTTTCACGGCTAGGATCAAGGATCGGAAGCTCTATCCTTTTCTAGCCGTCTTGATCTTTGCGACTTGCGGCATCGAGGCAGCCAGGACCTTCGTCGTCAAGCTCGTGGCAACCCCGACCTGGGATGACAGGGCCAGGGCCCGGAGTAGGCTGCCCGCAAACAGAGAGACCTTGGTCGAGCTCTTTGGCAGCGTCGTTGCCGCGGACAAGTTCTTCACGAAGCAGGCTTGCTTCTGCACAGTGGTGCTGCGCAAGGGAGAGGAAGTCCACGTCTCGGATCCGTCGACGCAGCGACTGCCTTACCTGGAAGAGCAGCCGCTGAACAAGGGATCCTTTGGCAAGGTCTCGCGTGTCGTCGTTGCCAGGGGCCACTTCTTTGACCCGGATTCGGCGAGGACGGGATTCGCGTACAATGATCGGCACCTGGAGATGGCGCGCAAGGACTACGAGATCAATAGCGAGCACTTCCCCCGAGCAGGTCAGGAGGAGCGGGCGATCATGGATAAGATCCTCGGCAGCTCGCTGCAAGGGCGTCGGTGCGACAACATCGTCGACAACTGGGGCAGTGTCGAGATCGCACCAGACACATACAGCCTGTTTATGCCCAAGGCCACCTGCGACCTGCGCGCCTACATGATGGAGCACCACAAACTGCGACCCGCGACAACGGAGGCCAAGGCGGAGATGATCGCCTGCGCCGAGGGGCTGGCAGCGGGCCTCAACTTCCTGCACACGGAGATGAAGACGCCAGACTTCGAGGACATGGTGTGCTACCACATGGACCTTAAACCGGACAACGTGCTCGTCTTCCACGAGCGTGGCCGCCAAATCTGGAAGCTGAGCGACTTCGGCATGGCCCGCGTCAAGATCCGGCATCGAGGTCAGGGAGGTTTCGAGCGAGAGCGCGACTTCAACAGCTGGTTCAAGCGGCGAAAGCAGCGCGTCGATCCGTCGTTGTCGGCGACCATGAATCGACGCGCCGAGGGCACCTACTTGGCCCCTGAATCGGTCTCCGTCCGGCCGAGTATGACGACCAAGAGCGACGTGTGGGCGCTGGGCTGTGTACTGAGCGTCGTCTTCGCCTACCTGGAGGCAGGCGCCGCCGGCGTCGAGAGCTACACTGTCGCCCGGCTGCAGCACAACAAGTCCGACGACTATGACCGCTTCTTTGTCAGGGGTAAGTTCGCGCCGAGCGAGCTCCATCCAGAGGTGAAGAGGTGGCACGACCATTTGGGGCGGCAGGCAAGCCAGCGCAGCATCGCAGAAGGGAGGATAGTGAAGGACATCCTGGGAAACTTGGAGAAAGGCCCTCTCGAAGTGGACCAAGATAAGCGTTGTGACGCCAAGACGGTGAGGAGGATGCTGGCAGATACTTGCAAGGCGTACAAGAGCCTCGCAGATGAGCATGCGACGGGTGACGCCGCGTCGGACTCGTCCCAACTTCCTACCCCGACACCTCGACGCTTCCATCATCTCTTGCCTGGCTTACAACGTATAAACTCCAAGGAGACGGTGGCGAGGGCGCTAGTAGACACCTGGCACCTCTCCTCCACCGAAGACTTCAAGGGCTGCGAAATTTCGCCTGACGGGACGCTGGTTGCGTACTGGACCGACACCAAAATCGCGCTCTACACGTCGCAGTCCCTGTCGTCCGGGAACGCATTCGAGGCTACGCCGGCGTCGGACTACTCACTCGGCGAGTCAGAAAACAGCATCTGGAAGAGCATCAGTCTGACGGAAAAGCATTTGATTGCCTCAACAACCGGCAGCACCTTCAACGTAAGTCACGTTCAGTCGCAGGCGCAACCCATCTCCATGGTCCCCTAGCGGTCCCCCTAATGATAACCTGCACAGTGCTACATCTTCGACCTCCTCGACGGACCTACCGAGGATGCCATGCTTGGTGACCCTGAGAAGGTGGTCATCACGCGGCTGCCGGAGATTCAGAAGCTCGCACTCTCGCCTAACAGTCGGGTGCTTGCCTGCGTGCTGAGGCAGGAGGAGGACGACAGGGGTCCCGGATCGCTTTTCTACGCCGACGTAGCAGATTTGATAAGGCTTTCAAAGGCGTCTGGGAGCGCCGCAAACAGAGAAGTCTCGGGCAATCGCGAGCCCCCGGGGTGGAAGCCACCGGTGAGACTAGACTGGCCTGCACCGGACGTGATCTACTTGTCCATCTCGAACAAGAGGGACATCCATCTTGTCATCCGGCCAGAACTCACTGCAAAAGTCCTTGAGCATAAAATACCCGTCATCCATGTGTCTCTTGAGCATTCCACAATAGATACGTTGAATATAGAATCGAAGGTGAGTCCCTTCCATAACGCACCGCGTCAACGCACAAAGGCAGTCCTGACATTGAACCAGGGATTTGATAGCAGCAGTGCAGTCGGCTTCTTCACTACCTTTACTCCGCTCACAATCTCCACCAGCAGCGGTGATAGGGATTCAACATCGCCGGCGTCGACAGCGGTGCTGGTGACGCGCGAGAAGCGTCTCCACGTCCAGGCTTTCGCCGGCGAGGGACCTGCGCGCGGCGACACGCAGCGCGAGGTGCAACACTATCGGGTCCTGAAGCTGCTAGGCTGCCGGGAGCCGGACAGGCTGCTCGCGGTCGGGACGGCGTCGGCGAATCAGAAGATGATGCTGCTGGAGATCGCGCTGCCGCAGCCGGGGGACCGTGGGAAGGGTGGCATCGCGGCCCGAGGGATCGCGCAGCTGCCCGGCCTCCTGTACGGCAATGAGTTCACGGCGCGTCTAGCGGAGGTGCCCCAGGGCGGCGGCGGTGAGCGGTTCGTGCTCGTTGCGGCGCTGGTGGCGACGAACCGCCGGCGAGCCATCTACAAGGTGCATCTCACGGGGATGGAATCGGGGTTATAGTAGGCACAGTAGGCCTATTCAATAGATTGAAGCACGCTTTTGTGAACCCGCCGCTTTCCCCCCTCTCTATACCTTCCATATCCCAATCTCAGCGCTGTAACAGATGTCATACCGACAGCGTCCGGAGCTGTACGCCGGGCGGCGGCGGATTACCGGAGCGGGGTCCGGTGGTAACGGAGGACAGCCGGCGCTTCAGGCCCTGGAGCGGCGCTCTCCAGTCGGCAGATACACGGGCCTTGGGTGCGAGGCGGCGGAATACGGAGCTATCGTGCTCCTGCAGGAGCCAGTAGTAGAAGGCGAATGTGACGCTCATCAGGACGGCCGAGGCGGCAACGTAGATCCAGACCATGGAGGTCCCTACGATGCGGCTGGTGTTTTGATCCATGTCGAAGAAGTTCATGCCAAAGAAGGTCTATAATCACGTCTTCAATCAGCAAGCTGCAACGCACACTAATTTCGACACGGGCGAGACGTACCGCAACAAAGGACGGGGGCAGGTACACCAGCGTCAGGGTCGTGATGAAGACGGCCGATTTATTGAGCTGCAGCATGCTGGCGCCCTGTTCCTTCGCGATGACCTGGTCACGCAGTGCCAATGTATCAGCTAGCAGTTGCGCCGTCGTGCGCGTCTGCTCAAGTAAGAAGGTCGCCGTGCGCTCACACCCCTTGCAGTGCCGCCGATGGTTCTGGACTGAAGAAGGGAGCTGTGAAGCTCCATCCAAAGCTGTGAGTTCCTCGAGCACATCTGCCGCGGTGGCGATGAGGGCGAGCACCTTAAGGAAACGTTTCTCGAGGCTGACGAGCGTGCTGAGGTTATCATAGCCTAGCCGCAGGGGCTCATCAATGTATGATGCCATCGTACTGTTTGCCTGAGTGATGTCAGATCCTGATGCACGCAAGCGCCAATTCATCTTGTCGTGGGTTCTCAAAACTCACAATTGGCAGAAGCTCGCGCTCTAGAGAAGCAATGTAGCGTCTCCAGGCAGGCAGGTGCGTTGACAAAAACACATCGTGGAGCCATAGCGGACCCTTTTTTGAAGCTTCCTGGTAGTGATCCAGGAGGAGACCTTGTATCTTCTGGTCTGCGACAGTGTTCGGATTAGGATTAAATAGGACGAACAGGTTCTGAAGAGTCGCCGTGTTGAATCGGTGGTATACGCCGCTTTGGCGGATCACCCACTCATCCTCCTCGTCTTCATCCTCATCACCCTCCTTGAACTCGGGATAGCGAAGAGTGTATGAGCTCTCTACAACTGAGTGTCAGATAGGCCGCATAACGGTCGTTGTCCTTCGGGTCTGTCTAACCGATCCAGTCCCCGTTTCGGGTGTGCGTGAAGGGAACGCAAAAGGCGGCCTCGAGCTCGATACTCCGGGAGTAGAAGCATGAGGGCAGCTCGTAGAACGACGAACTTATTTCATGTCTAGACACGAGGAGGTCGAGCATTGGCCGCGTCACCTGGAGAGGACTCCAAGACGTCCGCTGGCATATTGATCTGAGATGCGGTCAGCATGCGACTCAGTGCTTGGTGCAGTCGCGTTGGCATCTACGCACATGTAGCGACAGGTATACTGATTGTTTGAAGGCTCCGTGAGGAAGAATTCAAGCTCCTCGGCGTCTTTGAAGCGATGCAACTGGTGAGTTGATTGACCTGGGGCTGCGTTTCCGCTCGCGGGGAGGACGTCGACGATCTTCACCGGCTCCAGCACCCTCGTAGCGAAGCAGTTGTCAAGAGGATCCATGTGTATTATGGCATCAGATTGCTTATGGTATCAATACATAACGTACAAGGCCGCGCCATCATCGACGAGAGCTCTCAAGAACTGTCGCGCGAAAAGAAAAACATGAAGAGGCCGATTGAAGTGGTTTGGTGATGAGGCGCATGGAGAGGGACCTGCACGGTCTAAAACGCCCAATGTAACGCCTTGCCGGCCCGCACCGACCAAGCCACAGCAGAAATTGCCTTCGGCATCTCCGCGTGGTGTGAGAGGGGGGACGGAAATGATGCCTTGCGGTCACCGCAACTCGTCGCCGGCGGCTTTACACGCTGGCTCCCTCTCGCACAGCACTGACAGCCACACAAGTTAGCAGACCCTTTCCACTTGTGTCCAATCGTCTGGTCCATGTGGGTGCTGGTGGGCTTACTCGATGTCAGCCTGCGTCAAGACAAGGGCGTCAGTAACCACAAAGAGTCCTATTTGAGGGGCATGGTGCGCGCCTACTTCATCCACCTTGGCCGGCGTGGTGAAGGACCACTGGTCATCTTTCAACTGTAGCATCTCCTGGGTTAGCGATGCTGCTCAACCCGTGGGGGATGCGGCACGATAAAAATGGCTCGGTGTTGCCGTACGCGAATGTTGAAGTTCTCGTGCCCTGGGAATTTCTCCTCCAGGAGCTTCTGCAGCTTCGCCTTCTTCAGGTAGCGCTTGCTGACATTCTGCGTGACAACTTCCTCCTTCCCCATGGCTCTGGTTCACATGAGGTCCGCCAAGCTTGAGAATGCGATAGACCTTTTACGGCTAACGAAGTTCTAAGCAGTGTTCGATATTCTTTGACTGCCTGCCTGGAAACAGTGAGCGCTCGCGTCTTTATGGCCACAGCGGCCCTGGGCCGGCAGGCCGGCAGTCAGAAGCCTGTCCTGAAGTCCTGGAGGCCTTCGTGCCGCCACCCGAGACGGCTGGACGCCTGCGCTGCCTAGTTAGTGAGCTGGAGATAAGGAGGCCGGCCGGTTCCAAGCGCGCACTCTTGTCCAATAGGACAGGGATATTCAGGTCGCACAAGGAGTGTGACCACCCCAGCTATCCCGAGGTTCGCTTATCTTCCAGGATGCTTCCTGCGTCTGGACTGCCCGTCAGCCCCGTCCTGACATGAGGCGTCTGGACGGAGACCATGTGATGACGGGATATTGAAAAATGAATGCCTATTCCATGACCACATGCGCTTACCTGTGTGGAATAAATTGCCATCGAATAGGAGAAGGAGGAGGAGTTGATCCATCAGCCCGTCTGCCGGGATGCGCCGCCGCCCACATCAACTGCCCCCTAGTTAGCCAGGCCGCCCTGAGGTTTTCAGCTGCGCGACTTGGTGGTGGGCAGTGCAGCACAGGCAGTGCAGGCTCTCCGGCCATTCCTCCCTTACCCTTGTCCGGAGCCGCTTGAACCGCGATTCTTCTTGTTTCGTGATGTTTTCCGTTTTCTTCTCCACTCATCTCCGTCCGGGGAACATCGATACCATATGACGGAGACATCTTCTGACTCCGACTGGGTCCCGGATTGGCTGAAAGGGCCGCTCGATCTCTGGAATGCCGGCGGCGGCGAGCGGCCCGTGCCGCTCCAGGACCGTTCTGCCTCAGACGCGCCGCCCACGCCAGGGCCTAAGCTCGCAGGCGAGGAAGATGCGACGCACGATGGGTTCACCCGCCGGCAGAGGACCGTCATCGTCACGCCAAGACGGGATCGGACCGTCAACCGCAAGTTGCGGGGCCACCAGCTCTTTGTGAGTCCGCCGACGGCGCATCTCCGCACGGTTCCATTGACGGAGGCGGCCGGGAGCACCTTAGACACGTGTCTGACGTTTCGGATAGATGATCACTGTGAATGCAACCCTCGGCACGGGCTTGTACTGGCGTGGCGGCCAGATTCTCGAGCTGGGCGGGCCCGTAGCCGTCCTGCTGTCGTTCCTGCTCGTTGGCCTCCTTGCGTGGGCGGTAATGCAGTGCATCACCGAGATGCTTTGCATCTGGCCCGTGCCCGGTGCCTTGTCAGTCTATGTGGGCGAGTTTGTCGACGCCGAGCTGGGCATTGCGGTCGGTGTCGCATACTGGTATGTAATCCGACCATCCGGACTGCCGGCCACGCACCTATTTGGTAGTGTTCTGATTTCACTCCCAAAGGTTCACCTACTCGGTGTCCTTCGCCGCACTGATTGCGACTTCGGCTGCAGAAATCGACTTCTGGAGACAAGGGGATAGAGTCTTTGACGGCGTCGTCGTGTACCTCCTCATCCCGGCGGCCCTGATTGCCATCAATACCTTTGGCGTCAAGGTGAGACTCGAGGAACTGCCCAGGCTGCAGGCACCATCGTTTTGCTCCGACATGTGAGCAGCTCTGCTGACAACCGCATAGTGGTACGGCACCCTTGAGGTACTCTTTGGCAGCGTCAAGATCCTGTTTTATCTCATCATCGTGGCAGCTTTGATTGCTATCAACGCCGGCGGTGAGTTTTGACACGGCGAATTGCCCGAGCACGCCATGGGATTAAGACTCTAACAACAGACAGCTGGTGCAAACAAAGCCTTGGGCACAAGATGTACGTAAACCGCGGCGGCTCATTTCACCTCGAAGACAGACACTAACGGTAGGGGTAGACTGGAGAGACCTCGGCGCCTTTGATCACTCGGCAGCCCATACTTGGGGCACATGCTTACTGTACGGGAATTCCCTTTGCCCTGTTGAGCCAAGCCTGCTGTTCCAGAACCATGTCTGACGCAACGGGCTTTCTAGGATGTCCCTGTCTATTTCTGCATTCGCCTACGTCGGCGTTGAGGTCGTCGGTGCATCGGCGCTCGAAGCGCGATGGCCGGGACACGGCTCCAAGTCCGATACCGAGCATCGCGCTCCAACGGACCTGTCCCAGCGATCCAAGGAGCCGCTGCTGATCGGCGAGACGGTCAAGAACTCGACTCTATATATCTCTGCGCTCGCCACCGCCGCTTATGTCACCGGCGGCGTCCTGGCCGCCTTCGACATGCCACACGACGACTGCCGCCTTCCTCGCTTGAGCTGGATCGACTACACCCCCGGCCCGGGTAATTGCACCTCTACCGTATCTACGTCGTATGATCCCACTCAAGCCAACATCCCACAGGATAAGGGCAGCACAGCACTGACATCAAGATGGGGATGAACAGGACCTACAGCACGTCGTCAGCCTTCGTTGCCATCGCCCAGGGGGCGCGAATCCCGCACCTGGCCGACGCATTCAACGTCTTCCTCGTCTTCACGGCCCTGACGTGCGCCAACACGAATCTGTACGTTGCGTCGCGCAGCCTCTTCGGTCTGACCTCGCGGCTCGACGGCGGCGGCAGGGGTAGCGGCGGGAGCCGGTTGACGCACGCGCTCATGGACGCTCTGGCGTGGCTGGGCCGCACCAACTCGCACCGCGTGCCACTCCGCGCCATGATCGTCTCGGCATTCGCCTTCATCTGGGTGCCCTTTCTGCAGCTGAAGCCCGGGGGTTCGAATGAGACCACACCCATCGGCATGGTAGGTAGTCCTGTGTGCCGCTCTCTATGTCGCATCTCTGGCCTGTGAGTGTATGCGAGCTAATGAACGCAGTTCATCGAGGTCCTTGCCGAGATGGGCTCGGTAGGCGTCATTATCGTGTGGGCCTGCGAATGCTGGGCTTTCATCCGATACTACCACTGGTGAGTGAGTCCCAGAGTGCTGGAGGAGGAGCTGGAACCAGGGCTGAAAGCCGGAGTAACACGCGATTGCTAACAGCCTTGTATAGCATATATCGACACCGTGACGTCCTCGAGAGGTTGAAGGTCTCTCAGGTCCGCCGCTGGGACGAGGAAGACTACGACGACTACCCCTACCGCAGCAAGGCCCAGCCCCTGCTTGCATACGTGGCGCTGATCGGTTGCCTCTTCGTGCTGCTAGTGTGCAATAACGCCGCGTTATGGAATGGCTGGCACCTGATGCCCTTCCTATCGTCTTACCTGATTGTGAGTTACTCTCGAGGACTCCTGCATTAGGAGGCCCGTTCATCCGAACTTTGAGAAGTTGATTACTGACTTGGGTGTCCTTTGGGCTAGGTCCTCGTCTTCTTCGCGCTGTGGATCGGGCTCAAGCTCATCCGGGGAGCGAAGTGGTCTCTGGTCGATCTTAAGAACGAGGCGAAGGTGATGAAGATTATTCGGGACTTGCACGATATCCGATTGGGGGCAAGTTAGCATAGACATGGTTTTGTATATACAATACAGCAAGTTCCGTTGTTGACCGGCTCCTTACTTCGCTTACTCTAACCGCTCCGGATCGCCTCGACAACATCCTGAGCCAATACTCACCCGCTTAGTAGTACATGCTAACGCTATATACATCACGTTTCTAAACATTTCGGTTCGACTGGATGATCTCGGTGTTAGTGCATTGACCATTCGCGTATCCAAGAACATGGCGCCACACTTGCAGTCACCGCTGGTGTGGTCGTGGACGATGTAGTTGCCTTTCCCAATGCGAGAACCTAATGGCTGCGCCGGTGATGTTGAAGCAGCTGGACTTCAGCGGATTGTTGTGGGCCACGAGGTTGGCGGCGCCGCGCGGGGCGCTGGAAGCCAGGCTGATGACGAGGAGGAGCAAGTAGAAGAACATGGTCGCCTCTGGGAGCTGTAGGTCAGCAACAGGTCGACCAGTATGTTGAAGCCAGAAGTTGGGGGCCTGATGGGTGAATGGAAGCCATCAATAGTTTTAGGTACGTTCAAATGACGGAGACGCGACCTTGTAGGAGTAACAAACAAGCACAATGACGTCCCAACTCCAGCGGCCCTCAGCATGTAAAGGGGGCTCAGCAAGCGTGCAGCTTACATGGGCATCTCGATCTTAGACCGAGCCATCCCGATGCAGAACATGCAGAAAGCTAGCAGGTACCCTGCAATAGCGAAGCCTCCCTGGACGTCACCCTTGCGCACGGACCAGGTCACGGCCGTGCAAAGACAGATGCAGAAGCCGAGGCATCCGTATGCGAATATCATGAACCAGTCCGCACCCTCGACGAACTGGATCCCCCAGCCCACTGAGCTGCCCTTCCTAGGACACGCCTCTAGGCGCGATCGCAGCTTCTTTGGGAATCTCCTGTAGAGGACGGGGAGAACATCGGCGTGGGTGGGGTGCTCGAAAAGATGCATAAGAAGGTTGGGGCCTATCGGCGGAATGGTCTCTGCTGGTCTCGGCTCATAAGCATACTCCGTCCGCGAATGATCCTCTGGTGGGATGGATGGACACATCTGGATGTCTGCAAGTTTACTTCGATACATTTCAAACTTCCTAGTGTCAGCGAGCACCCTTATGTGGTAGCTATGGGTGGTAAGTCTGCTGCACCTTGACAAAGTGTATGGCTCGTACTTTTCGTAAGCTCTTCCACGCACCCATCGGTCTGCGGTGTACCTTGTAGGCACGCTGTAGAAGGCGGAAGAACTCTTGGTCGGAGTTGATGGTGCATATCTCGGCCTGGTGGACCTTGATACCCCATTGTAAAAAGGGAACGCAGAGTAGCACGAAGTTGTGATTGGCTTGGCCGGGCTCTGGTGAAGAGATGCAAGTGCCGAGCTCGATCGCATCACTTGGATTAGGGCAATGCTGCGGGAGACCTGGCGTTCGCCCATACAGGACGAACCTGTGGCAAAGCGAGAGAGCGGCAGAGAACGAATCTCTCCAACCTCCTCGAGGGCCCTGATTGTCCCGTGTCCCGGCGGGTTCGGCCGGTACGTTGACATCATCGTAGCCTTTTAGAAGGTTCTCAAGACGAATCAGAGCTCCTGGATGAAGTTCGATAAAGTCATCAAACAGTTGCTGTCCGCATCGCTGCCGGATTTCAGCGCAGTCCTAGAATCAGACTGGAGCTGACACTGCGCACTTACACACTTCCAGTGTATTCGCCTTCTGCCTTCTTCAACACCCGGCTGATCAAAACGTGCGACCACATTGTTGAAATAGAGCTGAACATGATAGACAGCTCTCTGAAAAATGCTTTCTCGTCGGCCGAGCGCAACATAACAGGAGAGGTTCTGGCGGAGGGATAGCATCGGACCTGTGCTAAATAGGAACTCCCTGGCGATATTGTAGTCAAACGAGGTCTCCTCTCCTTCAGCACTTCTTTCGCTCTCTTCATGTCTTAAGTTTTGCTGCAACACAAGTGGCTCTTCAATCCCCTGTCCGGCGAGGCCATGAGCGTCTAGGGCTCGTTGTGTGATCTCGCGTAACCTTCTGTTGACGAGACGGCTCACTCTGTGCTCAACGGGTATGACAGAGCCTTTTCGAGGAGCGGTCGGGTGCATCTGCTCGGCCAAGACGAGCAAATCTCCCGCATATTGCCGCAGGAGCCGCTCAATAATGTGTCGGGCCTCCTTGGTCGAAAGTGATACCGAGTTGATCTGCGGCCATAGGGAGCGAAGGTCCTTGTCACAGTACAGCAACTGCTGAATGATCATATCCGTCACATCCTTTTGCTTCATCGCCACAGAACACTCTTCCTCGCTGTATGACATCTGGTCTGTTGATCTTAGGTCATCTAACAAGGTTAGACTATCTAGGGAGTGCGGGCGGTGGATGTAATTTGCATTCTTCTTTGGAAGGTCATTGAGTGACGCATGCGCGGACCATGGATCCGCGAGGTCCCTGTGCTTCATCGCCGCGGAGCACTCTTCCTCGCTGTCTGATGTCTGGTCTGTCAGCCTTAGAGCATCTTGCAAGCTTAGATCATCTATGGAGTGCTCGTAGTTGATGTTGTCTGAATTCTTTGAAAAGTCACGTAACGCATGAGCGGACCATGGATCGGCGAGCTCATCACTCAAGTAGCTCGAGAGTTGATCTTGAGCATGCCTTTCTGTTTGACTACGGCTACTCTCGCCCATATGAGCTTCGAGGTCCTCCAGGCGTCCATTCGTGAGGTCAATATGGTGCGGTGCTGGCTCTGGAGTATCCATGTGTGCCTCGCAGGACACCCCAACGAGAACTGTCCTCCGTTGAACAGCATGTCCTGGGAGGCCATAAGAGGCACACTTGTTGATGGGATGCTGATAATACCGGCATCGGCACACAGTGTACAGCTCGTCTAGCTGGTAGCACATCAGGAGTTTAATGACAGGACGAGGAAAGGACAGCCTGAAGCTATGCGATGGGGACTGCAGGGTATCAGCAGAGGCTGAAGGTTGACGGTTGGCGGGAGGACTAGTGAAATATCTCACAAAAGGGTCAGTGGATGATGATCCGACGTTCTGTGCCACCTCTGGCGGCTGTGCGTGCTGCCTATGTGCCATATCCTGCCAATCCCATTGGCTGCAGACCTGCTGCAGACTCCAAGCCATATTCAGGAGCAAGGCTGCGGGCTTTGCGCAGCAGGCGGGGAATGGGGGCGACATATCCCCTGCGCCAGACCATCCATGAAAATAGGCACATTGCAATGTATGTCGCGCATCAGCAACTAAGCTGAGACAGAGCACAGCACCAACAAAAGGAGGAAAACGATGCTCAGCCGCCAGTGCGCAACAGGACACGGCGAGGAAGTATATTTTCCGCAGAATGGGTTTGAGCTTCCAGTCAGCACAATACGAACATCTAGGACCGTTTTACCTTCCCGCAAACTCCAGACTCCGCCCATGCAAGCGAAAGCATTCACTATCCGCGCTTACTCCTCCATAGCAGCCTTGGCAGCCTTCTTCTGCTGCTTGAGCTTGGCCTTGCGCTCGGCGATCTCACGGTCGAGCCTGTCGTCGTTGCTCTCCGGCAGAACCTCCTTCTCCTTCTTCGCCTTCTTTGCCTTCTTCGGCTTGGGCTCCTCCTCCGCAGCCTCATAGCCCCCCTCCAGGGACTTGCGCTTCTTGCCGATGTTGGCCTTCTCCTTCTTTGCCTCCTTCTTCGCCTCGATGGCCTTGGCTTGCTCCGACCCGTCGGCAACCACATCCGTGTCAGCCTCCAGCCACAACTCTTCCGTCTGGAAAATCGGTAGTGCCGCAGTCTCGGGGCCCTTGATGTATATGCTTCGGACGTTGCTCTCTTTGTGGGGGATGAATTTTGCGACCAAAACTTCAGCTACCTTCTGGGCGTTCGCGGCCAGCTGCTCGGCCTTCATGCCTGCGTAGCCGATCTTGACGGAGGTGTTCGTCGAGGGCGTCAGGTGCACGAAGGCTGATCCGATCGCCTTCTCGATCTCGGCTGCCACCTCGGCGGGAGCCTTAGCGTTGACCTCGTCCTTCTTGCCCTTCTCGCGCTTCACCCGCTTTCCGTCGACCTTCGCCCTCTCAGGCGCCAGGGCCACGGGAACGGGCCGCTTGGTCGTGTTCTTGTAGAAGCTCTTGCCGAGGGCCTTTGGCAGCCGGTTGATGATGCGGTCATCGCCGAGGAAGATGTCGTGCTCGGCGTGGAGCTTGCGCTGCGCCTCGTAGCTCTTGAACTTGGCCCTGAGGTGCTCGAGGTCGACAACCCGAGTGATGCGCTTGCGGAGCTCCTCGGGGAACTGCGATGATGCGATGAGGTTCTTATATGCGCGTTGGGGAGAAGCGGAAATGAGACATATCGTGATCTCGGGATCGGTGTTCAGCGGGTAGGGCAGGGGGATCTTGCCGGGCTTCAGTTTCGGTGACTCGTTGATGTGGCGTTTCGTGGTGAGAGTCAGGTACACTGGGGTCTCGGTGCCTGGGAGATGCTCCTCATCTTCAGGATCCTCGAGCAGGTTCTTCTTTGTCGCCTTGGTAGCCTTCTCCTTGGAGGCCTTCTTGATGTGTGCCAGAAGCGCCTTGGAGGCTTTCAACGTCTGCTGTCCAGTAAGTGACGAGCGGCAGATTGGTCGGGGATTGAGCTCATACCTGGTCGGGACTGACAGAGAATGACGACGAATCTCCTTTGCGGAGAAGGGTCTTGGAGTCGGCCATAGCTGTGCTGGTTGTCTTGTCTTCAACGGTGGGTGTGGGGTGTGCAGAGACCGTGAAACCTCCCCTGTTTCCTTCAGATTTTCAATGGCTCTTTTTCCAAAAATTTCCTCGGACCGGAAAAACATCATCGATAAGATAAGGGGGTTGTAGTTATCTCTTATCTTATCAATAACGCCCTATCGATGATAAGCACGAGACGCTATTGTGGCTAGTCGAGGACTACAAAGGAATTTCATACTCGTCCCATGGGGTATGAGATCCCGTTTGTCTGCATTCAGGCTTCTGCGACACGTCGAAGGAAGATCCTTTGACATCTCTGACTTTAGATGAGGCATCAAGGATCGCGTGGCAGTCCCGTTGTCATCGCACACTTGTTATCGATGTAGATACCTCAGACAAGGTGGGCAGAACAGTGTACACCGTCCCTTAAAGCATCTATGAGATCATCCCTACCTTTTCTGCAGCTTCAGCACATCTTGATCTGTGGGAACAGTTTACAAGATAGATACTCGAGGACAATGGGCACATTCTCTCGCCGAGATGTTTCCCCAGCCCTCACGATGCCGACGCCGAGACGAATAATCCCATCTTCGGCCAGGCCTTCATTCCCCTCTCCCTGCTATGAGCAATACGCTTCTTTGCGATCCTCCACCCAGCCACGCGACATCTGCCCAGTCCGGTGGCCTCCCTTGACATCTTTCCTGCCAATACGGCGTCGTTGACCCTTATCGTTCATCTTGAACGCCATCGCGCTCAGTACTAGCCTTGCTATGGCGGATACGAGTGTACCCGCTTCCTCTTGCCCATGGACTGGCTCGCCGAAGGCACCGAGGCTCTCCGAAAGCGCATCGTGACCGCCGCTTCTGGCCAGGCTGTCTGCCAACGTGTCGGTCCTGGATCCTCGCTACGGCGGCGAGATATGCATCAACCCCAGCGGCCCCGGCGGTCCGGATCTCAGCCTAGTCAAAAGACTAGAGGTGGCGGCGTGCGTCCATGGTGCTAGCGGAAAGGTGTTCGATATCGTGGCCCTTCGACCCGCGCGGCATCGGCTACACATCAGACCGCGTGAGTCGCTTCCCGGACATGGCATCCCAGGCGCGGTGGCACGAGACGCATGACATGCATGGGGTGTGGAGTCCGAGACGGGGGTTACTGTGGGCGACGACGCACGCGCTTAGGGGAGGCGTGCGATCCCGGTGGCTCGCAGGAAGACGCCGAGGTCATCAAGTCTGACGTCTCGACGCCGAGCGTGGTGCGGGACTGAGTGGAGATCATCGAGATGGCGAGCTCGCTCGGAAAAAGGACGACTAGGGATACTTTGCGTGCCCGTGCGCGCGGCCCGCCTGATACAGAGCAGTTGGGCGGATTTGAGAAGTCGAAATTGCCGAGGACGAACGCTCCTGATCACTGCAATCCCAAGGCGCCGAGCACCTGTATGTCCGAGGCATTTAAGAGGTACTTCCAGACAGGCGAGAAGGACGACGTCGAATGCAGGGTGGGCTGGAATATTCTCGCCGTCGGAGGCAGGGGGCGCCCACTGCTCTGGTTTAATATGGTGTTGAAAGGCGGCGCTGCGAGAGCTCGCGGGAGGGTTGAGGAAGCCCGGCTATCTGATCGGGGGTAGAAAAAGGGTCTGGGGTGGCCTTGCTATGGGAAGGGCTCGAACAGATGACTGTTTACTGCGTCTTCTCAGATGGTAAAGTGAAGGGAGTAAACAAGTCGTTGCACTTACCACTGCGCCATGTGCCAAAACCACCAGTACGTACCGCACACCACCTCGCGTGTCACTCCTATCGTCGCGATGTCCCACTCCTATCCTCACAGTCATCGCCAGATGCCCATCCCTACCGCCAGCAGCGCAATACAGGCTTCGATGCGGCACAATAAAAGAAAGCAGGCATTCCCGGGAGAACAGCGGTTTGGATAGAGGCTTAGGAAAAAAAGGGCAAAAAGAACGGCCTGGCCTTGAGCGCGTCGGAAAAGTCCCATTTTTTCCTCATGGGAGGCCATTTCGCCGACGTGCACACGCCTCTGCGCGCTGTCACGTCTCCATGGCACTGCGTGGTTCTTATGGTCCTGCCCCGATGTTGGGACTTTTGGTCCCTAATTGACCCTATAAGGGGAGGTCGAAGACGGGATGACGGAAAAAGGGGGGCGGAGCGGGCGGCGACGACGGTGAGGGCAGCAGCAGCAGCAGCAGCCTGATGTCTTCCGGGGGGCGACGACTCTGCAACACAGAACACACGCACAAGACGAGCAAGCATCAAGATGACGATTACTCTTGGTACATATAAGAGAGTGAATTCGAAAGATTTTGGAAAGAAAAAAAGACACATGAAGCTTAGAAAGGGAAGAATTAGGAGGAAATAGCGCCGTCCAGGGAGTCAGTCATTTGCATCCTTGCACCACCTCGAAAGGACCAACGGGTAGAGGACCTAAGTAAATGCTAGCTATTCGACCGTCCGGCTTCAGATTGTTTGTTACCTACTGATCATCTAACATTGGTTTATACATGCCACCCCGTCTTGGGCGAAGACGGGACGTTGTGTTAGGAAGGATCTTCACCTGCTGTCGAGGCATCTATTTTCTCGAGGGTACGAGATTGAGGACATAGCAACAATGCGTCCTTTCTCATTCTCCTACAGCAGGATTCTAGAAATGTACAGAATCCCGCCCGGCTCCTAATCTTCTCAACTTGGGCTCTTCAGGACGAGTGCCTGCCTGACATGCCAGACTGACAGAAGGAAAAGGCATGCCAAACAGCATGAGCCACCCAAATAAACTCCCCAAGCTATGCAGCAGTGATGACAGAATACATGGTATCGGGGTTGAACCGCAGGGGAATATGAACATGGAAAAAGAGGCTGTGAGACCTGGTACGAAACCCTTCTATTCGTCATTGATACCCACTCTTGCAGCATGAGTCGGCATGTTCTGCTCGTTGCTGGCATAAGACATCGTCAGGTCGGATCGACAGACAGGAAAAAACAAAGCGATCGGTGACTCGCCCAGCTATGGTGTCCTTGGGCGCTTCCAGTAGTATTGCTGTGGTGTTTTGTCAGTCCCCGTTGGTTCTTTTCTCCCCATCGATCTGGAGGATGTGGATAGTACTCACCACGTGGTGCTTCCTGCAGTTCCTCAGGCTCGGCTTCCGCAGGTCGTTCACGACCGCCGCCCTCCGGTGCTCGTCGTCATCCTTCTCTGGGACGTAGTAGTACTCGCTCTCAAGCGGCTTCCCCGCCGCGTCCTTGCCCTGCCGCTCGATGACGCCTACGCACGGCGCAGACTCAATAATGTGCCGCAGCGCCACCTTGGACAGGCCCTTGCGCTCCTCTGTCGGCAGGTTCGACATGATGGTCGTAAGTGGATTGGACGACAGCCGCGAGAACGCCAATTGGTTGATGACATGGTTTGTGATGGTCGGAACGTTGACGCCGCCTAGATCCACTTCTTCCTGCTCCACGGGAGCTACGCGTGGGCTGCCCTGCACGGGCGTGGCGGACTTGGACTTGGACACCTGGCGGGCTTGCGCGGCAGCAGAGAGGGCCCTGGACGCGGCGCCTAGGCCGGAGCTCATCCTCCTCGGGCTGCTGTTACCAACAGGGGTCTGCACGGGCGCCTTGGGACTCTGTGTCGTGAATGACGCGAGGCGGTTGTTCAGATTCGCGCCGAAGGGGCCAAAGGAGTGGATGATGGGATCATTCTCTTCGTTTGGATCGTTCTCGTCGTCGGAGATCGGGTCGCTCAGCTCGCTCGAGAAGCTACTGGCCGCAATGGTCGCAAAGCTTGCCTCCGCCTGGTCAGTCGTGTGCCGCGGCAGCTCCTGTTCGTCAGCGCTGGCATCCTCGTAGATTTGTACGGCGGGTTCTTCGTCCTCCTGCTCGCCGCCGCCGCCTGGCATCAGAATCTGTAGGGCATTGCTACTGCCGACGCTGGAAGACGTTCCCGCTGGTGTCGGTGACACCGGGGACTCAATACGTGTAGACCGCCGCAGTGGGCTTGACTGCAAAACCCCTGATGCGTTATGTCTGGCCGGGCGGGGTGAGTCATCCCAAGACGAGTCTGACAGATTGGCGAGGCTCTCGGGGTCGCGCCGAGGCCAGCGGACGAGCACGCGCGCGTCCTGGACATCGAGCATGATGTCCTCATTCTCCGCCTTGCTCTCGAACACATCGCCCTTGCCGAGTTCGCACGTGCGGCCCTGGCAGTGGACCTTTAAGCCGTTCCATCCCGTGCAGACAATCTCGATGCGGGCGGGTTGGGCGGACAGTGGGTTGTCGTCGGTACTGGCAGTTAGAGGCACATAGCGGGCGCGGACGTGGACGCGGCTGATGAGACGGTTGTTGGACAGCTGGTAGTCAGAAGAGGTGCCAGAGCGGCCCATGGTGAGGGTCTCGCCATTCTCGCTCAACTCGACGGACGGAACCGCGCCAAGAGGCACACGCTCCGGCGCTGCCGCACTCTGGACCTGAGGCAGCGGAGCTCTGCTGGGGCGGCCATGGAGGTCCCGTGGCGGCGAGGAAGAGAGGATGCCGGTGCTTGAAGTCGGGACAGGCGTGGGGTATTTAAGGCGAGCAGAAGCGACGGAGCCGGACCGAGCCGGCCTCTTAGACGGTCGAGGCAGGGCCGGAGACGACGAGAGAGGCTCAAATGCCGGAAGAAGCGAAGGTGTAGCCTTCTTGTCTCCCGTTGGCGCCGGGGAAATTGTGTTGGTGAAGGCCGGCAGCAGAGGTTCGAGAACCTTGCTTCCGGGGGACGAGTCCATATTATTGCGGGCTGAATTGCATGGCAGGGGAGGAGGCACGTAGAGACACGCTTCGGAGACGACAAGGAGACTTTGCCCTAAGAGCCGAAACTCGAATTCTGTCTTGCTGCACGTAAAATCGCGTCGAAAATGCTGGATTTCCTCAGTATGCCTCAATTTCCTGGGTCGGGACCGGATCGCGTTGATCACGCCAGGGTCACATGTAAGTCGAAGACGAAAGAGAGCGTAATTGACCAACAGACAGCCACACCGGACAGCTGCCTCGACGCTGATACAAATAGCCTTCTTGATATCCGGGTCTCGTCAGAGGAGGCCAGGAATTGGGAAGAGTGCAGGAGCGGGGGGTGCCGAATCCTTTTAAAAGAGGGCCGCGGTTACATGACCGCGGCCGCGGATTTTCGCGGGCGTGTCTTGTCGTGCGGTGCGGTCTCAGAGACGCGATTCTGGGCGCGTTTTGGCGTTGCGGGCTGGGCTCGTGCCCAGTTGCGGCACCAGCTCCAGCGCCAATGCAGCCACGCCTTTCCAGGTTCTCGTTAGCGCTGCCATCATCGATCGGCCTGCACGTATTCTCTCACACCGCCCTGACACCGCCATGGGATTGGCATACGGCTTCCCTCCTGGATCGCAATCCTCTGATCCGCGATGCCGATGCGTCTCGAGTGCCTGAGCAGAGCTCTTCCTGTCTGTTCCTTGCTCAGTCTGGTCTCTCACTCTGCTCATAATCTGGTGCTCAGCCGCGCCATGCAGTCAATAAGGCGAACCGGTATACCGCGTTCTGCCAGCCTCCTCAAATTGCGTATCGAGTGCCTGGCCCCCACTGGAGCCATCAACCACGCAAGAAATGCAAGCAATTTAGCCGCCCTTGGATGGATTGCACCGGGGCCAGCCCAGCACAAGCCACCGCGTCTTCACCCTGATCGTCGACAAGGCTAGAGGCGCGTCCAGGTCCAAGTCCTAGCAGCAGTACGACAATCCGACGCATTCCTGCTCTCATCGAGTTTGATCTCAGTAAACCACCAAGCCAGGGTGTGGTAGGATGTCGTTATGCTCGAGTCGGGCTTCCAGCCTTAGGTGCACCGGCGAGCACTGTCCACGTCAATTGTCCGCAAGGCGTTTACCGCAGGCATTGCCTGGTGGCATGCCCATTTCTTGCACCCCCTACCCTTCTCTGCAGTGACTTCCTTCCCTTTGACCGTGACCGCAATGGTGGAAGACTTGTCACCGCCGGCTCGGACGTAGCTCACGAAGGCTGCCGACAGAGAGGCTGCGGACGCGATGCTATCCGTTCCAGCTGCTTCTCTCTGGGCAAGAACTCTATGCTCTAATCGGGTGACACCTGGCAGTGTGACCTGGCGGGTTAGCACACCTTCATGGGGCACTTTAAGAGCATTCAAGACGATTTTTTTTTTTTTTTTCTTTGGCATCGGTTGAAGGATTGCCAACTGCCTCGCCCGAGTAACTAGGCGAGCGCAGCACTCACGATAGCATGTATCAGCTGAAGACACTATCCAGAAGGCCAATAGACAGTCAATTAATATAGACCGACGGGCATCGCGACTTGATGTCTTTTGCCAGGGTGAATGACAGGGTCCCGCCGCGTCTAAGGGTGCTTGAGGGCTTGTCACCAACAGTCCCTCGTCTCGACGCCCGGCCTCGACGCTAGAGAACACGTCTACATGAAGCCTCGAGGACTCGAGGAGCTGCTTTCAGAGTCCAACTAGCCATCCTGCGAGCAAAATATAGCGGCTCTCTATGTCGCGATGCGCAGGGTGTCGCGTCGACGTCGGGGTTCCGGTTGGGCGCAGGAGGCCGAGCCGTGTCGAAGTCGGGGGCCGGTATCGTGACACGGGGGCAACAGTGGTGTTTTCATGAGCATCACCAGCTTCACACCTGCCAGTCTTGAGAGGTGCCTCTGCCTTAGCTAAGCGGAATGACGAGGCATGCTGTAAGCAAAGCAGGTACGTCCATGGAAGGGAAGGCGCCCTTCTCCCGTGCCTCGGTCACTCCTGCCACGCCAGAGAGAGGGAGAGAGACGAGATAGAGAGAGGCAATGGCGGCGCGAGTGATCGATGGATGATGCATCGCTCCTGCCTGCCTTGTGTTGCTGTTGACCTTTGACGAATAAAGCAAGGTCGGTACCTTACTTTAAGGTGCCCTGACCCGGGTCATATGCCTCGCAAGGTCGATTGCAGCATGCGCAGATTCGAGGCCAGCTTCGGCTACCTGGGGCTACCTTGTGGTGCTAGTACCTTGAGGGCGTTGATGTCACGCAATTGTCTGGACCCTGGAGAAGAGGTGGAAACCTCGGTCTAGGTCTAGACATCGTCGGCAACTTCCAGGTGCCACCCCTCCAAAAGTTCCCAGCAGGTCCTGACTAACTGACTAAGGTAGCCTGGAAAGGACTCACCTCACCAGAGCGTCCCCAATGATATCGAGGCTCACAGCCAACGGCCGGTCTAGAAAGCCCAGACACAGCCCGATCCCGGATGCAACGGGACTTGCAGTCCACAGTGCGCTCGTGACGGCTCTGCGCTCTCAGCGCGGCCTGATCCTCCATTGGGTGACCAGTCTCGTGCTCGTCCTCATCCAGCCTGGTCAGCGCTGCGTCCACCAGAATGAACTGATTGCGCATGACATAGGCGCCTTTCCCGTCGCAGGGTACCTTACCCAGCGCCTTCCCGAGGGCCAGAGAAAGCACCACGGCGTTGCAGGGTGATCAAGACTCCAATAGTCGCATTCGGTGGGCAGTAAGGAGCATAGCAGCACAGTAGCGTACCAACCGACAAACGGCGGGGGGGCACAGAGGGGAGGCAAGGTACCCCGCAGCCGGCAATTGGCCAGAACAGTACCTTCTGTCTCGTTGGGTGCTACTGTACTCCGTACTGCCCCGCGTTTTCGTCACCGCAGCCAGTTCGTCATTCATAGTCGAGAAATCGTTGCTTCCTTTCCTCTCCGGTCACGCCGGCGCATTCCGCAGTCCGTGTACCGTGCGTAGGCAGGTGCTGGGCGTACCTCGAAGGTACTGTCGAGCTGTAAGGCGTCATAGACATATCGAGTGGGAAGAAAGAGCGGGTGCAGCAGCACACAGTGCCCTTCTTGTGTGTGTTGTGTAAACAGACTTGACTGAGTACATGGAGTGAGCGGGTGGGCAGCGGGTGGCGATGGAGGAACAGTCGGGTTGCCCAGATGGGAAGCCGCTTCTGCAGTATGACTTCTTTGATCGTCGCCTCCCGATGGCGGCTGGACCCTTCCTTTGGTGCTTGGGGGAGCTTGGGAGCTCGGTAATTGACGTACAGCACTGCAGCACTACGCAGTGCGCGCCCCCCCATCTTCCCACTCCCGCCCGCCTTCCGGCCTCTTCGTGATCGGGGATCCTGACTCTTCTCGCCGTTTCCGCGCCCTCAACCCAAAACACATAAATATCCTGCCCTGCATTCCAGATCCCTGCACCACCTTGCTACGTCTCCCCCAAATACACGCATCTCGTATAGAGTATACACTACCTTTGCTGAGTATCACAAAACATTACAACCTCGATACTACACACATTGACACCACACACCTCGTCTGACGACATCGATCAACCTCAACTACTACACCTCTCCACCAAATTGACCGAGGTAAGAATCCCTCCCCTCCCCGCTCCTCTCTGTCTCGCAGCCGCGTCACGCCAGCGCCAACTCGAACTAACACCCGGTCTTCTACAGAACCTCATCTACACCAATCACCCACAGACCACAAGACACACAGACGACACCATGTCCGCCACAGCAAACGGCACCAGCCAGCACCCGCAGGCCCACCAGTACAAGGTCGACAGCATCCTGACCGACCTGGACGCCTCGCTTGCATCAGCCCACACGCCCGCCGCGGGGTCCGTCTCGCCGCACAGCGCCGCGGACGCCCAGCGCGCTATGAGCCGCACCAACTCGTGGACGCCGGCGTTCAACAGGCGCCAGAGCTGGAACAAGGAGGAGCAGAAGCACGAGCAGCACATGGCGGGCCTGGCCGCCGAGGACGCCCAGACCGGGCCCGGCTTCAGCGAGAGGTCGGGCTGAAGAGGAGAGTCCCTTCTGGGGAATCGCTCGAAACTTGAATTGAACTGAAAGACCTTTCTTGTTGTATTATTCTAAACTTGCGTTGGGGGGGAAAGCAAAGGCTTTGCTGTGGATGGAAACATAAAAAGATTGGGTTTTGTGTGGTCTGGCTTTCCCGGGCGCATTGATTGATTGGGTTTTTCTTGCTCCGGCTCGTCGGGCTATGGGCTGGAGGTTTGCCCTTTTGGGAGGGCATTCAGAATGGCACAACAACAACAACAAACGAAATGATCATCGTGGGTCAACGATGAAGGAAGATCGGTCGATCCACTGGGGAGAGATTGGGGAGCTGCACAGTTTTTTCCGCTCTGCTTTGTTCCCTGCGAGTCGCTTCCCCGACGAGCCGATTGTCGCTCTGCTTTCTGCGGTCGCTTCACCAACCACACCTATGGCCCTCCCCTGTTCTATTTTCTCTGGAGGGGAATGACGGGCGGGTCGGTCTACACGCGATCACGGGCAATGGCTTCGGGATTTTGTGGCATACGCCTGCTTTGCAGGCTGGAGGAGCCCGGGGGCAGTGGGCTCGTTACGGCAGCATGCTTGATGATCATCATGATAGCAGAGTGCTCTGGGCGCTGCCTAGCAGCAGAGACGAAGAGAATGAACACGTCTCTTTGCAGAAATTTTGATTTGAATTGAGAGTTATCATACTCCAGCCCCTGATTCCATGCATGATACAATGGTTGTGCCTGATGCTGATAAGAAGATGCATACAGTACAAAGAAAGCGAGGGGACGGCGATGACTATGCGCACAGCACCCAGGCGTATTCCGCTGGGTTGAATCCAAATGATGTGTCCAAACGAAAGTAAAGCAAAAGACGGCGAGAAAATGCCACCGCTAGTATGCCAGTGAATGGCTCCCCTCGATGCCATTTCGCCATGAAGAGGGGAGAGACATCGTGAAGCCTCCGTCCTGCCCGAAAATATCCTGAACTCCAATGTGAAGGCAAATCAGATGCTCCGGTTCCCAGAAAGCGCTGCGCCCGTTAAGTTTGGGCTTTAAGAAACGCGCCTGCCACCTAATATCCAATCTGCGCGGGGTATAAAGAATTGAAAAACACCAGTGATGGGCTCACAGACCCTTCGGGCCGAGGCCATCCACACCGCCAGACTTAAAGTACTCGCCCACGACACCCAGAGCGTAGCTGATGCCCGCCACCCAAGCGGCGCCGGCGAGGAGTCTCTTGCCTGCGCTCTTGCTCTCTTTCTTCCGGCCATCGCCCTTGGGCCCGCTGAACACCGGCTCCTCGCGACGTACGTCAATGTTGGACTGGAAACGAGCAGCAGGCGGTGGCGGCAGGTCGCGAGAGGCAGACGGCGCAGCAGCCTCCTGTGTGGACCCGTAGTTCACGTAGCCGGTCGGGGATGCGAAGTTGGCGCTGGCTGGGGTGATCGGTTGCGGGCTGCCAGTCATGTCAATCGGGTTGACGGCTGGGGAGGCAGTCTCTGGGGCAGCCAAGTCAGCGACTTGAAAGGCGGCCTGCGCGTCGCGGACCTTGCGAAAGACGAGGACGTCGCCATTTCCAGACACGATCTCGTAGCCCTCGGCCTGCAGAGGAGCGAAGTGAGGGAGGAACTTCGCCGGGTGGGAGAGTGTGCGGAGAATCTCGGCGGGAGGCACAGCTTTCGCGGAGTCTGGCGCCACGGATCTCGTCTCAGCGATGTGGACCTCCTGCGTAGACGCGTCGTAGGCCAGAACCTTGTATGAGATGGGTTCTGAACTCTCCCGGTTCTGCTTAGCGGACGACTTGGACGATATGGCACCGTAGGTACGCATGTAAGGCGGACACGTCCTCTGACCCCGTACTTCTTCCGCGTAAGATGTCTCTAGACCCTGGGGCTCTTTCGAGTACGGGTCTACGTTCGCTAGCCACCGCTCACGCCTTGTCATGGTTGACTGCGACGTCCTCTGCCGATCCAGCGCGGGCTGGAGCTTGCGAGGTGAGAATGACGCGAACGCACCCTCAACTTGCTCCCTCTCTTCCCCTTGGATCTTTGACTCCAAGTTCGCTGAAGCTTCTTTCTTGTCCTTCGGGAAGAGTGTAGTCTGCGACTCCGAGTTCACCGTGCTCCATGACCGCTCAAACTCCTCTGGGAAATCGCGGACATAGTTGCCGGTCAACGTGCGCCTCGAAGCTTCCTTGGTTTCCGGGCTCTCCTCGGCTGCGATCTTTGCCCTGACGGACCGGATAGTTGAGCTAGCCTCCCGATCAACAGCGTCCGAGGTGTTCTGATAATTCGACATGAGCGACTCCAGCATTTTCCGGTAGTGAGTCTTTCCCTCCTGAGGCTGAGTCTCAGAAGCCTTGGCCGCTGACCCAGCAGCAGCTCGGACATCACTGGCGCGCAGAAGATCGAGATCTTCGGCCTTCTCCGCCTCCGTGGCATTCAAAGAAAGGTGTCTCAACTTCCTTAGGACTTCTGCACTCGACTCGTCAGCAGAATCCAGCGTCGACGATGCCAGTCGCGATGGCTCGTCGTAATTCTTTTCGGCATCAACTTCTGCTAGGCTGTCTGCTACCGGGCAGCTCTGAACCGGAGGCTTGCCATCTGGCTCCTGATGCCTGACAGCCTCGTACTGCCGAAGCTCACCGAGGTCACGGTCCTCTTCCATCCCGGCCGGCTTCCCGTCAGGTTCATTCCACCGAACAGATGTGTAACCCCCCAGCTCTGAGGCGTCGTAGCCCTGATCCTTGGTATCCAAAGGCTTGCCGTCAGGTTCCTGATATCTGAAAGCGTCGTACTGTCTGAGCTCGGCGGAGTCGTAGCCGTGCTCTTCGGCTACCTCGGGCTTCCCATTAGGCTCCTGGTACCTGAAGGCCTTGTATCGACTAAGCTCGGCCCGATCGTAGCCTTGTTCTTGCGCCTCAGGTTTGCCGTCGGGCTCTTGGTACCTAAAAGCCTGGTACTGTGCGATCTCGGCTGGATCATAGCCATGCTCCTCGGTGCCCATAGGCTTGCCATCAGGCTCCCGATATCTGAAAGCGTTGTACTTGTGCAGTTCAGCAGTACCGTCCGCGGCCTCGTGGATACCTGGGGGCTTTCCGTCAGGCTCGTTGTACCAGAATGGGGTGTACTGGTGAAGCTCTGGGGGAGTTTCTGGCAGATCTGTGTATCCAGGAGGCTTACCGTCTGGCTCATTGTACATGAAGGTTTTATACTTGTCCAGATCTTCGTACTTAGGAGTTGAGTCTTCGGCAGCAGTAGGTTCATTATTCATGACCGGAGCATATTTATCAAGATCCTCGTACTTCGGGGTTGAATTATCGGCTGCAGCAGGCTCATTGCCCATCACGGGAGTGTACTTGTCTAGGTCCTCGTACTTCGGACCTGAGTTATCGGCAGCCCCAGGTTCATTGTTCATAACCGGAGTATACTTGTCAAGATCCTCATATGGGCGCTCCGCATTCTCGGGAGCACTCGATGGCTCGACGATAGGCTTGTTGTACTTGTCAAGATCCTCATAGGGTGGGGCGGCAGCTTCGGCCGACGCAGCGTCGTCCGACCCGACAACCTTATGTTCCTTTAGGTCGTTGATCTTGGGCGGGGCCGGCGACTGGGCCTCCACAAAGGGGAAGCCGGCAGGGACGCTGGTGCCAGCTTCAGCTGCGTGTTCAGATGCCTCGGCGACATTTTCCTTGCCCGTGCGCCAGAAGACACCGTTGTGGTTCCAGGTCACGCCAGACTCTGCTGGGTGTGCCGTGTGTGCCGTGTTGTGGTCTCGCACATACGCCCCGCTCTCTAAGACGGGTGCGCTCCTCGCATCGCCTGTCGGATTCGGCTGGGGGAAGGCCCCCGGAACGATGCGGGCCCCATCAGCGTCTTCAGGCCAATGGTCAATCTTGACTTGCCGGTACTTTCGAAGCTCTTCCGGCGGAGGAGGCCCGTCGTAGAAGATGGGTGTCTGATCGTCGGCCGAGTCTGCCTGAGAAAAGCGAGATCGGTAGTCCTTGAAGGTCTTGACAGGGATGGCGACACTCTCTTTCGGAGTGGGCGCAGGGTGCTTAGGCACCTTGCGATTCGTGATCGGGTCTATCACGTAGTCTTCGCTAACTTTGGCTGGGTTAAAGTTGCTGCTCGAATACGTGCTCTGAAAGACGTCGGGCTGCTCCCGAGCGGAGTCCCTCGCCTGGTGAGCCATGTAGTTGCGGAAGCTCTGGAAGGGCGATATCCAGTGATCGTACAGCGCCTTGTCGCGGCCTGCGAAGAAGAGATGCTCCACAGCGCCGCGCTCAACATCCTCGATACTGTGACCCGGCCGCACACCAGTCTTGTTGTCCGGTGTGCAAGTCCGAGGCCTGCCTTCCGCGTCTGCATATCGGCCTGCTGACCGTCCATTACGCGGGGTCCAGCACTGGTGGACCATGCGCTTCAGCGTCGACCTGGCGTCGTCGGCAAGGGGGTGCTTCTCCCATGATAATCTCCTAGCAAGGGTATCGGCGTATTTGTGCTTCATCATCTTGTGTCGGCGGCGGACTTCCCGGTGGAAGTCCGGGTCCAGATACGACGACCACATGCCGAAACGGAAGCCCCGCGTCTGCTGGCGATGGCGAAGCAGCGCACTCCCGCAGGGAGCGAGGACCCGCGAGGCGCATTGGCGCGCCTGGAGCGCCCGCGCCCGAGGGACCACGTGAGATACGGTAGTTAGCATTGCGAGGACAACAATCAGAAATTGTAGTCCTGTGAGTGCATGCTATAGCTTATAGCTACCGGCGCTGCGAGGCTGTCAGCGATTTCTGGCCGGTCTGGATTACAAAGCGCTGGCGCACTGATAGCGACAGATGCGGGCAACGGAACAAAGAGAAGCGGTCCGGACTTACACGAAAAAGCCGAAGACGAGGGAGCGTGTCCGAGGTCCTCGCAGGAGAAATTTGGGACATCAAGGACACTTAGATGCCGGATCGTAAAGTGGTGCAGGCTGCAGGTCCTGACGTATCTTGGGACGAATGACCAGGCGTGAGTGACGTCTGGTGCTGGTCACCAAGTCGCACTCACGATAGTGGCGGATTGCACCAGATCGTGGGTGACACAGCGGTGCGGTTGGCGGGAGCGTGACACCACCACCGGAGAGATATCGTGAGCTGGTAAGCCAGGAGACCGAGGCAGTCTGTATGTCGTCCCACGTGAGTCCACAATATCGCAGGATGAGATGGAGGGATTGCTTGGATGGAGTCTGTGGTGGTGGTGATGGTGGTGGTGGGAAGAAGAAGGAGGGGAGGATAGGGTGAGGAGGGAAACACAAAACGGGGGGGTAATGCGGGGGAGCCAGAGATGTTAAGTCAAACAGCGATCGACCCTCGATTCACGATAACTCACCTTACTCACGATAACTTACCTCCGACACACGACACGAGACAGGACGAGCACGAGCAGGGCAGCGCCGCCAGCCAAAGCAAGGCCAAGCGGAGCCCGGCACGCAGAGGAACCAGCCAGCCAGCCAAGGTGTACATACTCCGCGCGTACCGTACATACACGTACGGTAGACGGGTGGGCGGACAATCGTGAAGGAGGTGGGGGGCCATGGCAATGCAGGCGAAACCGCCAAAGGAGGGGTCTCGGCGCATGCTGAATGGTCCCCTTGGCTCCGAGAGGTTCCCTCGGCGGGCCACCCGCCCCGCCTTCTCCCTGTTTGGGTTTGGTGGCGCCTCCTTCCCCATTCCATCCCACACCGTCACCTCCACGCACTCCAGGCTTTTGCTGCGCCTGCCGGCCAGGCCTGCTACTCTACAGGCTGACGAACGGGCCGATGGGGTCGATAACCGCACGAGCCTGACGACACACGGCATCCTGGGGATCGGATCCTTCCATCTCTCCTGGCCCTTTTCCCCATCGGGCTTGATGCAGCCTGCCTGCGATAACTCCCCCCTGTGAGACGAGCCAATGAATATCGGACCATCGGCGCGCCTGAGGCCGAGAGTGGACCCTGGATGTCGTGCTGCGGCCAGTGACGTGTCGCTGCTGTGTGCGGGGTAAGGTCGATAAGCCTGAAACCCCCCGAATCACCCCGAAATGTGGATCTTGCGCTGGAACTCTCGCTCTTATCCGCACAAGTCATTGGCCGGAAGGCAGGGCCGGACCCAAGGCTGCTCCGAGCCTAGCCAGATACGGCCTGAACCCTGAATCTGGCCGTTGCAGTGCAGCGGCTTGCTCGTGCCAGTGAGACATCTACGTCATAGTGCGTGCCGAGCCAATAACATGCCCCACTAGTGTCAGCCTTGTCCCTCAGGCTTTTGACGCCTTACTCGGATTCAAAAAGTGGGCACACCACCTGATATATCACGTGTTAAGCTGACTGATCTGGCGGCTAGCGGAACTGTCCAAACCCCACCATGACGAGCGTGGGGCTTGCAGGACAGCTTCGCCGTGTGATGATGCGACGGTGGAAAAATTGCTGCTGAGGAGAGAGCTTCGACCTTCGTCGCTTCGTTGCTTCGGCCTGAGTCACTCTTTGCCTGCAGACGCCGCGATTGCGGGATCCCTCAATCTTGCATTGGTGAAATCAAGGCCTGGGAGGTTCCACGCGCATTCTTTTGTCTTTCGTGCGATTTGTCATTCGGCCTTTACGCTCCCCGTCTTCACCGTGACACTCTGACAATAAGCTGTTCTTCGAGTCGTTCGCTCCCTTACGCGGCAACGACTCACACCACGTTCCCATCTACGCGCATTATACCCTCTGAGACAGCGGACGCACGAGCTGTAATGAGCAGACTACAAGGAAAAGGGCGCAATGCTAGCAGCAAAGGGTTCGCGACGCCTCCGCGCGTCGCCTTCGGAGGCTTCTCAACCGGCGCAACCACCAGCAGCTTGTCCTACCTGTCCGAGCCTCCAGACTTCTCGTCCATCTCCGACGCCAATGCGGTCGTCTCTCTCAAGAATCTCCTGAAGAAGGACAGCACAACAAAGGCCAAGGCATTGGAGGACCTGCTAGCCTATACGCAGGCGCACCCATTCGAGCGCGAGGGAGGGGTGGAGGAGCCCGTGTTGGAAGCCTGGGTTAGTCCATGTCTCTCCAGCAATACCGCCGCTTGGACAGCTAGTAATGTAATTACCTCGATAGGTCCAGCTGTATCCCCGCATATCAATAGACAATTCCCGCCGCGTCCGCGAGCTAGCCCACGCCCTGCAGCTTGAGCTGGTGAAGTCCGCACGGAAGCGCATGGAGAAACGCATCCCCAGAGTCGTCGGAGCCTGGCTGGCCGGGACATTCGACAAGGACCGGGTGGCCTCTCGAGCAGCGAGTGATGGGTTGTCATCATTCCTCAATACAGAAGAGAAGACAACGCTGTTCTGGAAGAAATGCCACGCCCAGATCCTCGAGTATGCGACCGAGGCCATCCAGGAGACTCCCGATACCCTTAGCGACGAACGATCCACGACTGCGGACGATGCGGAAGCGAAATACTACCGTGTTGTTGGTAGCAGCCTGTCATTGGTTCTTGGACTTCTGCAGAGACTGTCGGACGAAGACATAAGAAAGCTGGAAGCAGAATACGACCGATTTTTCAATGCAGATGCGGTGTGGGCGTGCGCGACAGCCAGCGATTCCTTCGTCAGGAAGGGCGTCTTCCAGTTGCTATGGGTTTCTCTGGATAGGCGGCCGGACTCGATCAAGTCACATTTGTCCCGTCTGAGCAGGATCTTCACCTCCGAAGCTCTGAAGAGCAGCCAGACAGGATCCTCGATCGAATTTGTGCGGGTCTTGACAAAGCTCACCGAGAAGCATCCAGAGATATGGGGGACTAAGAAGCCTCCATTGTCAAGACTTCAGGCCTTCCTCGAGAGGGGTTCTCAGGGTGGCTCTGCCAAATACTGGGACGCTCTCACATCGCTGCTGACCGTTGTGCCCCAGGAGACCATATCATTCGAGACGGCGTCTGACGTGTTGCGCGCTCTACGGGTTGGCATCGCGAATCGAGAGGAGCCCCGGTCGCACGCTCTAGATGCTTGGACGTGCTATATCTCTACGGTCGAGCGTTTTCTGGGCCACGTTTCGCCAAATGAATCCCGCGTAAAGCTCGCTCAGGACAACCTGTATCCTTTAACGGAGCATTATCTTTTCCCGGCGGACAAGTCTCCGTGGGCGGCAGGAGGGCATCTGCCAGTATTGTCGAGGAGTTACTTCATCGCTTCACGGCCAGAACTTGCAAAATCTTTGGAAGAGGAGTGGAAGGGCCTTGTGCAGAAGTTCTGCACGCACATGTCCAATTCCATGCCTGAAGTATCTTCCACGTTCCACGCGTCGCAGCAAGGCCTTTCGGATTCGGCCAACCGGTGGTTCTCGCTCGCTGCGGCAATCCACCAACAGGTTGGACAAGGCGCCTCGCACAACGAGCCCACTCTCACCGATAAAGCGTCACGGAAACTCCTGGAAAACGCGGCTGATCTCCTGCCAAGGAGGAATTACAAGCCTTTTGGCGTTGCAGCCGTGGTAGAAGCGGCCCTTCGACGGGCTCCATATATGTTCCGGGGAGGTGGACAGTCGGCCTTGTCGTCCGTATTCCCCACTGATTCAGACGACAAGATGTCTCTTCTCGTCTTCTCTCCATCTTCATCTGTCCTATTGGCATGTGTAAACATCATGGCTAGCACTGGAGACCTAGCTGGGCTGTATATGTCGAGTTGGAAAGCCACAGTGCGCTGCTTACTCGAGCACAAGGATAATCCCATGGCTGTCGATGGTATCACGAAGCTGATCTCTCACACATCAGCTACAGGGTTGGCAAGAGGAGATACCGACCTGCAATCTTACCTTAGGGATCTGTGCATAGAGTGCGCCCGGGGAGAGCGAGATTCGTGGGATATGTTCGAAGCTTGCTTCACTTTCGACGCTTTAACGGAGTCGATGGTCAGGGAGGTCACCCAGACTCTCACGAGCGACCTTGAAGGATCTAGTGCTTCCCTTGCGAGTACCCTGAGAGCGGTTGAGATCATTGTCGAAAGGCAGCCAGCCCTGATTTCTGAAGACGAGGACCTTAATTTAGCGTTGATCACGAAACTTCTGGCCCTGACCGAGCTCTCTGACTCTACCGTGTCAGCTAGAGCTACAGCTATTCGGTCAGTCATGGACCAGAAGGTAGGAGGGCAGTCCTCCACTACGAGCATCATCCAACAAAATCTCGAGCATGCTCGTTCCAGCTCCTTGGAGTATGTTTGCTTTCAATCCCTTGAAGTACTGGAGGCTGCTGATTGCTAACTTACCTATGCAGAGTGGATACTGTCGTCCAGCAAGCCCTGGCGATGTGGAAAGCAGACTCGATTCCTCTCGAGCAACTATTCCCGAGCACGAATATCTGGATGTCACAGTTGTCGACGTTCCTTTGCCAAATCCCGAATCCCGTGCTTTCCTTGACCAGCAGTTTAGGCGGCGCCTTCTTCCTGCCTCGTGATGACTCCTCGGTTGCGAACAGTCGAAAGCCGCAGCGTGACCGTCGAGGATGCTCCATCCCAGCTCGGATGGCGATGTATACGTCGAAGCTCTTGACGTCCGGGGTCCAGCTCAAGTCTCTGCCGCAGAAGTTCCAGGTGGAGATTTTATATCTCCTATATCTTGTCACGGAGTTGGCATCAGATCAAGTGACGCTCTTGGAACGAGACCAACTGTGGGCCAGCGCCTCTGCCGGCGACGAGGCCTCTGACGTCGAAGACTTCATTTCGTCGACAAGGTCAATCCTTCATACTATTGTCATGGACTTTGAGAGCTGGAAGGCCGGAGATGGAAGCGTTCTGGACGGACTGATACGCATCATACTCCAGCAGACGAAGCATCTCACTCCTACAGGCCTCTACAGCGCCAAGACCCTCACCGACATACTTCAAGTTCTCTCCGAAGCGCACGGGCTTCGCCCAGGAGATGAGGAATGGATCACTAAGTCCGAAGTCATGAAGGCAACTCCTACCACAGTTCTTGGAGCGGCATCGATCTTGACAGGATATGGCGAGACCTTGGCTTCGTCGAAGGTCGTCGTTAATCTTCTAAACCGCCTGGTCAGTGACGTTGCCGGCGCCGGCCCTAACTCGGAGAAGACATTAGCTACCTTGGTCCTACTGAACGCGTGCATGTCTGTCTATGAGGTTGGCGAGTTGCCAGTTGCAAATAACCGCCTCGTCTTCGCGGTCCGGCAGATTACATCCTGGTTCGAGGAGCCAGACGCCGTCGACAGCAAGCTTGCTGCAGAAAGCTGTCGTGCCCTGCAAAGACTAATGCCATGCATTAAAGACGTCTACGGATCTTACTGGGAAAAGACGATCGAATTCTGTATCCACTTGTGGAACAGGGCCGTCGGCGACAGTGTCGAGGAACGGCTGCCGTACATTCATGCTTCTCTCAAGCTGATGTCCGCTCTTGAAAACCTCGAAGAGCCGAACGACGACCTGGGGGATGTAGTAACATCTTCTGCTGAGTCCAAGTCGTCGGCATTGATTGAACTGCTAAAGCTGCCGAGAGATGAGAGCTCACAGCCGGGAGAGATTGTCGACGCCCTTCTGTGCCGACAGGTCGAGAAGATTCCCCTTGACCATGTCAGCGACCTTTCTGATCTGTACGGCCTGGTTGCTTCTGAGTCAAGAGACATTCAAACCGCCGCTTTCAGCATCCTGCACCGGGCGTTACCAGCCGCCCAGGAGCAGCTCTCTGTAGATGTTCTGCTGGAGAAGAAAGGTACTTATGGACTAGTTCTTTCGGTTTTGGACACCCAACTGACATCTCCAGATGCTCGACTCCCTGATGAGCTTCTTTCGCTCCTCCTTGACGCCCCTACTCTCGAAGCCTACCCAGACGATATTCTTGCGAATTTTCCAACTGCGATCCGGTCTTATCTCCTATCATGGCGCCTCATTTTCGATGCCTTCAGCAAGGCGTCATATAAAGTCCGAAGTGACTACAGTGACAGCCTCAAAGCAGCAAATTGCGTCAGCCCGCTGATGGAATTTACCTTTGATGTCCTGGGTCATTCCGCCGCACATCCGCTAAATCTGGATAAGGAGGGTTTTACGATCGACTACATCCGGTCCTACGACGTGAAGCTCGGTGATGCGGAGCCTCAGGAGAGGAACATGCACTGGCTGCTCGTGCACCTTTACTACCTGTCTCTGAAGTACGTTCCAGGCCTGTTCAAAGGCTGGTACATCGAGTGCCGCTCTAAGCAGACGAAGGTCGCCGTCGAGGCATGGACGACCAGGTACTTCTCGCCCATCATCATCTCGGAGGCGCTGGATGAGGTGGCGGCCTGGGCCGAGAGCCAGGAGCCGCCGGGCGAGGACGAGAAGGAGCTCATTGTCAAGATTAGCCGGGCGGGGAAGGAGGTCACGGCCGGGTATGAGGTCGACGAGCTCCAGGCGTCGATCGCTATTCGCATCCCACCAAACTATCCCCTGGAGGGTGTCAGTGTGGTTGGGATAAACAGGGTGGCGGTCAACGAGAGGAAGTGGCAGAGCTGGCTCATGACGACCCAGGGAGTCATCACATTCTCTGTAAGTTCTCGAAGTACTTCGCCATGATTTGCGCCTGCTGACTCGCACAGAACGGAAGTATCATCGACGGCCTGAGCGCCTTCCGGCGCAACGTGGTGGGTGCGCTCAAGGGCCAGAGCGAGTGCGCCATCTGCTACTCCATCATCTCGACGGACCGCAAGATGCCCGACAAGCGCTGCCAGACGTGCCGGAACCTGTTCCACCGCACGTGCCTGTACAAGTGGTTCCAGACCAGCAACCAGAACACCTGCCCGCTGTGCCGGAACCCGATCGACTATCTTGGCGCGGACACCAAGGCGAGGAGGGGCGCGGCGTACTGATTCTGGGGAGGCGGGAAATCCGGGTGGAAGACCAGCGCGGCCGCAGATAGGAGGAGCGACCGAGCCTGATGGGCATGTTTTTGCCAGTGAAACCATCGTTGGGGCTTGTCAGTATCGGGTCTCCTCGAAAGGCGGTGCACAAGTTCATTGCCAACTATGGGGCGATTATGCATGCAGCCAGGACAGAAGGGCCTTGCTGCTTCAGGAGATGTGGAGGGCGCTTATGATTCGCCCGGGCGGCTCGCCTTGTTGCCTGAATATGCAAGCTGCAATGCAAAGATCTTTGGTCACCCGCCAATGAGCAACCGTGAAAGCCTTGGTCGCCTGGCGGACTGGAGGACCATCCATCCATCCTCTTGAGCATATAAACTGTGTCCCCATGATGAAACTTTCGGATATTGCTCGTCTGTCAATTGTTCCAGACTCCCTTTCTGGTTCTATTTAAATCTCACCGTATATCCTTGCTCCCTGTCACTCTTGCTGTCATGCTGTGCTATCCTCGTGGAGCACCAGGATCGGTGGTGGCTCCGCCTCCTCCGAGGCAGAGCAAGTACGCCGACGAGGCAGCCTGGGCTCATTATCAAGCAACCATCACGTCGCTCTACCGCGACCAAGACAAGACATTGGCGGAAGTTATGAAGATCATGGAAGCCAACCACGGCTTCTTCGCCACGTGAGCGGTCTCCATCTCCGATGCAGCGGCTTCCTCCTGCTAACAATCTACCAGGCTAAAGATGTTCAAGATCCGTATCAAGAAGTGGAAGCTCGACAAGAAACATAAGGCGCCAGAAGTCCGCGAGATGCTCCGACTCAAAGCCGAGCGCGAGGCTGTCGGCAAGGAGTCCGAGTTCTTCGTCCGCGGGCGGAAGGTGGATTGGGGCGATGTCGAGCGGTACATGAGACGAAGCCGTATTCCCTTCGACTCAGCTGAGGCAGCAGGGGCCGTGAATGAGCTCCACCAGCGGGACATCATCTGCAGGACACCGTCGCCGCTACCCATGGCACGATCGCTGCAGGCTCCAGATGAGTTGCAGCGTGCACATGAGACGCTACTGATCATGAGAGGGTACGTGGATGGGTCCATCGAGAGCGGGCAGTGGTTTCTCAAACGAACTCATCTCCATGTCAAGCCTGGAGGCTTCGAAGGCTTTACTAGGATCATGTACTGGCTCCTGCTCTTCACGGACGTGATCGTGCCAATGCAGGTCAATGACTACAAGGGTGTGCGTCTCGGCCTAGGGTCGATGCTAGACCGTCTGAGCGTACTCGCCCGGGATCAGCTCCCATCGCTCGCACAATGTCTTCGATTTTTCAAGGTCATTGTCCTTACATTAGGGCCTGCAGATCTAGTGAAGGCCGTTTCAACACATGTAGGGGACATGCTGGGGGTCATACACGGACAGCATCACCCACTTCCGATGCTATGGGCGAGATTGGAATCGGTCCCACAATCCAGATGGCCGCTTGACATGACTTTCGGTTACGCGAGCTTCCAGATCAATGACCTTCAGAATATTCTGAGTACGGGTCACTGCGATGGCAATCACCCTTACTGGCACAGAAGGCAGCGATTATTCGTCGTCGTGAAAGAGCTTAGGGCTGGTATTTTGGCTTCTATACCGGAAGGCAGTGGATCACCACAGGAGCGGCTCGACGATTTCAGTGAGGCTCTACTCAACTTGCGGGCCCCAGTCCCGGGCTGTTCGTGTTGCCGCTGCTCCTTCGCGGAGGATTAAGGGACGTCACCCTTGTGTGACTGCGGTCATTTGGGGCGACTGCAGAGTCGAGTAATGTTTGTTGAGCAATAGCGTCTATGACCTATTGCATTCCCAGACAGGTATGATGACGACTCCCATGGAACTTACCTGGTGGAGGCGGCAACATATGCTCGGTGAGCTCATAGCGAATATTAATGTCCTACATCGAGTTGAAATATATGGGTAATTGAAAATATGACTATATGATGATAATGTGAATATGCCTATAAGCTCTAAGCTCAGTATCACACCGCCGAACCCGGTCTATTGCATACTACGTATTAAGCCTAAGATAAGCACAGATAACCCAGCTGGCCGCAGGTGATCTCTGTCTGAAACCAGTATGGTGGAACCTCGGCTTTTTGGCCAGTTGGCGGAATTGAACCGCACTGGCCCTTGCTCTCAAGTAATTCACCATTACAACCACTTTCGCACCAATGCATAGCCTCGCTGGGGCCGCCTTGCTGAATCTAACCTCGTCGCGGGGACACGATGACGCGGGATCCGAAGACCAACACGTCGATGGGCCGTCCTGTCGTCTCTTTGAGGCCGGCGGAGTTCCCTAAGTTCCCCCTTCTGCCGCCCGAGCTCCGCCGCGCAGTGTGGCGACAGTGTCTACCATGTCGGGTCGTACCCGTGATACGATCTCTCGGTAGTCCAGTTGGTAGCTGGGGGAGTATGCTCATGCGCAACCGAGCGGCGCCGCCTTTGATCTCTCAGGTCTGCCGCGAAGCACGCGATGTTGCCTTCGAGCTCGGGGCATTCCACTCACTGCCTGGGCTTTTTGGACGCTCCAGGCACCGTGTGTGGCTTGACGCAAGCACTGATATCCCCTTGTTGGCTGCTCGAGACGAGAACTCTCAAGCATTGCCTTGGCTGCAGAATGTTCTGTCCAAGACAGACCTAGTAGCGCTTCTATGTACGCCGTCGACTTCGACCAGCGACCATCGCGACCTCATCACGCTCATCGCCAACTTGAATAGCGTGACGAGAGTTTGGGTAATCGTCCGAACTTTCAGCATTCATGGCACTTATCAAGAAGCAGCTGCATCCAGGTTATTTGCCTCTCCGAGAGACGACCCAACAGTTGTAATCGACATGGACGATGCAATGACGCTCTCAAGGTTCGATGCCATGGATCGCCGTTCCAGTACGCGCTCTTGCATGCAGCTTATCCCGGTTGATCCTATGCATCATCAATGCGACCAGAGAACGACGAGGGGACAGGGAGATGCGGATTCGGACACTGAATGGAAATCCCTTGATTGGTACTATGCACAGCTCACGCGACTCATGATGGAGGACATTTTCCTCGATCTGTTTCTGGAGGAGGCGCCTCGCGATGATGACTCCGTCGTCGACCCGGCCATCTATCCCGCAGATGCTCATGCGAAGTTCGAGCGGTACGACAGGAGCCACCCGTGGGTCCAGGAGATCCTGGAGCGCATTCCCAAGCTGGAGATGAAAGCCATGGTTGAATTCTGCGACGTGGATCGCGCTGTTACGGAAAAGCAAAGTCATCAAGGGGACAATCATCCTGTTGCTATGTCCCTGACAGGCAGATAAATGCTGAAATGAACAAGACACCTGCAGGCGGGTAAATAGAAGATCTGTGCCTTAGGGGGAGGAGTCCTCATGAGACACGAGCACTCATGCATTCCATGGATTGATTGTCGGCTTCGCATAGTTCATAGGAGCCGCTGAAAGTTCCACAAGTCCAGCTCAAGCCCGGCCAGAGATTTGCCGCAGCCCGGCGGTGGCATGTTTCGGCCCCCTAACACATATACTACCTTAAAAGGGAATAATGTGCTATTATTAATTCGATATGAGCGCCGGGGCGGTCCGTTGTCCCCGTCGGCGATGTTCCGTCCTTCGGTCGGTGAGTCCGGCTCGGCTCGGAGTATCTAGACGAAGCGGAACCGAGACGAGACTCGGCAAGAAACTCTGAACCGGTGTGCTCAACGTGTGGCATGTATCAACTGCAAACCCAGCAATAATGTGACACGCAATGGCTGCTTGTCTGCCACAGGGTCAAGGTGTACACCCTGGCGGACCGCGAGCGGGTTTCAACACGCGTGATCTGACCCAAAACTGTACCGGCATGGTGCAGCTTCTCCAACACATCGATGCTGTATCCTGGAACGATGCCAACGACGTGGGGCTTCAGTGACCGTCTAGAGCCATATAAAAAGGTGGATTTTCCTCCTCGTCCCGTCCCAGAACAGAGCATTTCATCTTTCCACCATCCTTCAAGCGTTTCCCACCACAACAATGGCCCCTCCTGCTGAAGGCACTCCGGTTGGCCTTGAAGTTCCCGTTAGGGACACTGCTCGAGGTATTTGACTTGGGCTAAGATTCCATAATGGCAAGCCACGGCCGCGAAGAGAATAAGGTTGCTGACAAGTGGAACCTAGCATCCTCCTTCTATACTACTGTTTTCAACTGGTCCTTCGCATCCTCGACCCTCGGTATCCCTCCAGACAAACTCCTGACCTTCACCGTTCCCAGCGGTGCCTTCCCAATCGGCGGCGCTATATGTTGTGTCGAGGGTGAGGAGTCCGCACTCGTCAAGGGCGCTAAGCTCTATCTATACGTGGAGGATATCGTTGTAGTTATGGAGGTGGGCAGAAGACACACTTTGCCTTTTCTTTTGTTAATGTCCCTCGTGGCAGAGTATCTAGTTGGCTGGCTCCACCCTAACACCGATAACTAGGCCATTATCAAGAACGGAGGCAAGAAAACCAGTGAAATGATTCCCGAAGGCTCTAAGGGGCCTTTCCAGTTCTTTGAGGACCCAGAAGGCGACGGCAATGCCATCTACACTTATGTAGGGCAGAAGTGAAAGTGTATAACTTTCATAGCCCCTGAAGCAGAGTCAAGAGAGCTGGATAGGTGGACCGTTGAACTTTTCACGGTACTTCTCAAACCTCCTTTCGGTGCCATTAGTACACTAAGGACCTCTATCCATCACATGCAAGCTTTCAGCTCGACAGATGTTAATCTGCGCTAGTCACTGGGGTTTCCATGTCTTTAATAAGTTCCAATGACACAGGGATACAGGAGAGCCCTAAGACGTGCATGTAACTCTCTTCAGTATCATTAACAATCTTTAACCGTCGGAAAATCGCCAGGAGCTCCTGCAAAAGCGCATTGGCCGGTCCCACGGACGTCCGGTGAGTGTAAAGGAATTCCGCAGTGAGAAATAGGGGGATTGGGGTTAGCGGATGAATCTTCAGAGCTCCGTTAGTACAAGAACGTATATAACTCGGAGCTGCTGTTGATGTAGTGACTTGCTTTGAAGACGTGAAAGTCGTTCAGCGCCTTGGCGGAGTCCACTACCTCCTCAGCTGCGGCTAAAGCAAGCTTCTCACACTGTATCATCAGGTCACTTGTGTGGCCGGCAGACCAGGCGAGGGAGTCTACACCTTTACGTAGGTAGGCACTGGTGGCTTGGGCCATGATCTTGGTGAATAGAAGCATTGAATCATAAAGACTGCGTCGCCGAAGGGTAATGCTGAGCCAGGACATGCAACCTCGTCTGGAGGATGCTATCCAGCCACCGATGGTGGGCCGGCCAGTCCGGGGCCATTTCCCCATAGGCACAGCTGATGTGGTACTGCTGCGCTTGGAGCAGGCTCCGCGCGCAAATTGTCGCTAGTATTATGCACTCGCCGAAGAGTGAATGTGGCTTGGCGTCGGTGATGGCTTCAGAGAGAAAACTTCCCAGATCAGGCTTGCCGTTTTGGAACACAGCTTCAGGGGCCGGGAGACGAGTGCATATCTAGATTATTCGTCAACTCAGAACCTGGTATCCTTACTTTACTTTACTCGAGGTGAGATGGAGACAATCTTACGACGTGCTCATTCAATGTGATAGGCCAGCCGTTGCGTATACTGAACAAGTGGTCGAGGAGATACGCCATCCAGAACGCCCTCCGCTTCTCTTCGGTCACGATAAGGTCGGTATCGGAGATGGGATCTTTGGCTGGACTGTCAATATCGTGGATTCTCATTAGCTGCACTAGGCGGAATGCACGCCCGGTGCTCATCCAGGCATGTCGATGGTGAGTCTTCATCGACTCGTACGTGGCGATTAGGACCCACGCCTGCACCTGCTCGACATCGAGGTCACTATCCTCGCCACTCCCAAGGCCTAGTGCTTCGAGCATTTGCTTTGCCTCTCTGTAGAGAACTGCCTGGAAGTGCTGGAATTGGGCGAAAAGAAGGGCCGAGAGTGTCCACATGGTATACTGCAGGCATGTGCGGCTTGTCTTGTTTTCTGCCAGTCCTGCTCTTGACCAAGACCAGTATCGCCGCTGGTGGAGAATGGGTATCGACGGATGCACTCGATCGAAGTAGAGTTGGTCTCTGAGGCAGCAATTAGCTATCATGGGAATGGAACTGAATCCCGCTACCCCTCACAGTTCGCCATGTATCAGCTCCGTGATTCCCATCTGAGAGCTTGGAATTACCGACACACGCGGGATAATGAACAAAGCGTCAATGCTTAGAGAAGACGCTGGCATGTCCAAGTCAGTCTTAGAGGGTGCAGTCTCTGCTGCTGGGGTTGAAGCATCCCCTTGTCCTGAGAGCTCTGGAAGAGGGCTCGACTGCGATTTGCCGATCTCGTCGACAACACGCCCCACCGGCTGCTGGCTGGTCAAAGAGCTCTCGAGGGCAGCTAAGTGGAATCCATTAAGACCTGAGTAGGCACGACTGAGGAAGACTTCAGAAGTGGTTGGCCATGCACTAACCGACTCTATTTTTCAACGTTCCTAGGCGACCCTTCTTAGGCCCCCGAGCTGAGCGCCGCGTGCTGACCTCGCATATAACCCGCGAGGCGACACAGGGGCCACACTGCGGCTGGCCTCCGTCACAACGGATCTTGCGGCGTCTGCATTCTTTACATGCCGTCCTGGGCCGTTGTCGACCCGATCTCAAGACGTGCGTGGACGGGGTCTGATTGGAGCTGGGAGCCATCCCGACGGCGGATTTGATTGTGGGTGAGGTGGGTATTCTTAAGGCGTCGACTTTTGGCGGTCCAGGCTCTTCGAGACATACTCAGTAGAAGGAAGAAGGATGTGGATGGAGATGCGCGGGTAGTTGGAAGATACTTGGATTACTAATTAGAGGCCAAGTCAGGCAGTCGGACAAGGGTGAAGAGAAATGGGGGCGGTAGGTCTTGCTACTCATTGACTTACAGCATATTGAGGGGTATGAGTATATTTATCTTCATTTTTGAAAGGACTGCAGGCTTATATTCCTGTTCTATCTTTCAAAAGGCTGGTCTAGCTGTAAGAGCGGGCTCACACCTCCTCACTCTAACCGCGGGTCGTACCTTCACCTAGGTAGTCAACCGTAATGGAGTGTGTCTATCGTTTTATACTCTTAACAACTTTATGGTGCACATCGCCATTAACGAAGCCTTGCTGGGGCAATGACAACTTTATGTTTAGGCAAACTCGGTCGTCCCAGCACTGGGAGCTTTGACGCTCTGCGGTGCCCAGTGTGGCCCTACCGCATTGCCAGGCCTCTTTGGGTCAAAGTCGAACCGGTCAGGTAGTCTCAGCCCGAGCTTCTGTGCACCCTGTGTCGTGATGGCGCTCACACCGTCTCTGAACAGCCACACATCGTCCGTTTGGTACTGCCAGTCCTCCAGCTTGGCGCGCATCTCCTTCAGCACCACCTCGAACTCCGGCTTCCCCGCCAAGTTGTCGACTTCCTCTGGATCCTTCTCTAGATCGAACAGTTCCTCGGGCCCACGGAAGACATAGCTCTGCAGGCGCCGCCGGCCGATCATGACCTCGGGGGTGTCCGGCTGGCCGCCGACCGCCGAGTTGCGGAGACCTTCCCAGCTCAGGCTGCAATACAAATCAGTGGCGAATGGGAAGTCGAGCCGCCAGGCAATGTTCCGGTGGTACTTGTATCTGTGATCGCGCATGAAGCGCGTGGGCCAGTAGTTCTGGACTTCGTGGAAGGTATGGGAGCCGAAGACATGCTGCGTCCACCGGTCTGAGGGGAGGACCTCCCCGTCACTGAGAACGCGGAGGAAGGAGGTGCCTATCCTCTGTGGCGACTTGCCAGTGTTGCTGGTCTTGATATCGCTGTCCTTGGCACCAGCCCAGTCGATGCTGGTCGGGAGGATGTCGACCCAAGAGACCATATTAGGGTTCACTACACCTGCCTTACCCCTAGGCTGCCGCACGATAAGGGGAAGTCTGACCCCAGCATCGTACAATGTGGTCTTGGAGTTGAGGAAAGGAGAGCCGTTGTCGCTGATGAAGATGACAAGGGTATTCTCCGCGAAGCCGCGCTTCTTGAGCTCCTCGAGGATCAGGCCAACGCCCAGATCCATCCTGCTGATGGACTTGTAATACTCAACAAGCTCCGTCCGCAGCTCCGGGACGTCGCTGATGAATTGGGGTATCTCAACGTCCTCTGGCTTGTAGTCAGGCACCGGGATGTCCTTGACGTCGTCCTCATCGTTTCCGAACCCTTCCCTCGTCTCGTCGCGATGAGGATCCCGCAGGCCCACGGTTAGGTGGAACGGCCGTCCGGTCTCGGCGGCCTTGTCTAGGAACCGGCCAGTCTCCGCCGCATTCTCCCTCACGTCCCGGCTAAGGCTTTGAGCGTACCACTCCCACGGGTACACTTCCCGGGGGCCCACGTGCACCTTTCCAATGATCCCGGTTTGATACCCGAGAGCATTGAAGACCTGCGGAGTGGTCTCAATGTGGTCGTGCGTCTGGAAGTGGCACCAGCCCTGCTGGAGACCATACTGCCCGTTCTGGTGAGTGTGCAGACCCGTGTAAATGGTAGAACGACTGCCGCTGCAGGACGCCGTGCTGGCGAAGGCATTTGTGAACCTCGTCCCCTCGGCTGCTAGCTTGTCGACATGAGGGGTCTTGATGGCGTCGAGGCCGTAGCACCCGAGCATAAGACCCAGGTCATCAGCCACGATAAGCAGCACGTTTCTTTGTTCCTTGGCCATGGTTCAGTAGCCGACAATCAGTGAGAGCATACGGACTGGTGTAGAAAGCAGCTGACGAAGCCGTTGCATGAAGGGCTGCTAGAGACGCGATTCCGGTCTAATATATATCCGTGTTCACTGCGGTCCGAACGATTCAAAGATGCAACCGAGCGGAATCGGACTGTCGGCGGCCTGCGTCCGGTAGCCAAGCACGACATCTCTTAGCAGAGGCGAGCGATGGACGCTTCCCCATGCAAAACTAACCGTTCAGGAACTGGTCGACACCGAACCACCTCACCGGGGCCTCAAGAAGTCAATGACTTGGCCCTAATAGGACGCTGCTGCGGAGTCAAGGCCGATCGCGTAATGTAAGGCGATGATCATTGGCTAGGGGGCTACGGCTCGTCGGGGTGGAGTCCACGGGCCCTCGGCCGCTGATCCATGCGGGAAGACGTGTTACGGGGAGATGTCGAATCTACATAAGAGAATCTCATGCCCATGGCATCCAGCGCAAGTGTCGTAGTCATTGTGTACGCTTCCTTTCGCCCAAAAGCAGAGGCTTAGTCCGGGTTTGACGCGCGAAGATGGATCTCAAGGCCTGGCGTCATGTCACGCCCTACCTCGTCTTCAACTGCCTTGTCTTCCTGCAGGGCGCCATTCTGTTCGGCATGTAAGTCTTCTCGGCAAACCCAGTGTCCGACTACGATATATAACGAGGAGCTGACGCCGTCGTGCTGCTTGATTATAGCGACACTGGCTCCTTCGGCTCATTGCAGGCTCTGCCATCTTTCCTGACGCGTTTCGGAATCAAGAACGACGCGGGGAAATTCAACCTACCGGCCACTCGCAAGTCACTGCTGAACTCCCTGCCATGGATTGGAAAGATCGCCGGCTGCATGTGGTCGGAGCCCTTCATCGACCGTGCGGGATACAAGAAGGCCATGTACGCGGTGGTGATCATCCAGATCGTCGGTTTGATCGGTACGTCTACTGTGATAATACTAACCGGAAGACAATCAATGCTAATCACCGTATGCATGCAGTGGAGATGACTGCCCACCACTGGGCGCAGTTCAGCGCTGGCCGCATCATCACGTACTCGGCCGTCGGTATGGTCGAAAACGCCGTTCCCGCATACAACGCTGAAAGCTGTCCCGCCGGCGTGCGAGGCCTCCTGTCGGGAGGTATCATGACGGTGACCGCGCTAGGCAATCTCTGGGGCGCCGGCATGTCCCGCGCATACTCGACGGAGCAGGGGGATAAAGGGTGGATGATACCTGTGGCGATGCAGTTCATTCCTGCCGTGGGGCTACTCCTCCTTGTACCCTTCACCCCTGAGTCGCCTCGATGGCTCATCCTCAAGGGTCGCAAAGCTCAAGCGAAGGCTGTTCTTGATAAGATCCGGCCTAAGCGTGACGTTGACAGCGGCGCTACGGCGGCAGAGGCGGATGCTCTCGAGCAACTCGTTGAAGAGTCACTGGCTAACGAGAAAGGCTCGTGGCTCGACATATTCCGAGGCAACTACCTCAGACGGACCTGGGTAAGTGATGCAAGATTAGCCACCCCAACGATGTCCTCATCTGACAGCCGTCTGCAGATATCGATGACGCTCTTCGTCCTCGAGCAGACCAACGGCAACCAGTTCGTGCTATCATACGGTGCAACCTTCTATGTGCAACAGGGACTCGGCGCCATGTCATTCACGTATAACATTATCGGACAAGTGATCGGTACTATTGGCTGCGCTGCCGGCGTTCTCCTTACCGACACTACAGGCCGTCGACCATTGTTCATCTTCGGCAGTGCCTTGACTACTTTCTTTCTCTACCTCGCCTCCGGACTCGGGACGATCTCTAACCCTAATCAGAGCGAGACCAACATGATTCTTGCTTGCTTCATGCTGCTCCCGGCTTTCTGCCGTATCTCCGCAACGAACAATGCCTTCCTCACGGGAGCCGAGATTGGCGGAGTGAGAATGAGGAAGAAGATCATGGTGAGACCACAGGGAGCACCGGATGGGGTTCTTTTCTGAGTTCTGACACTGAGTAATAGGCATTCGGCACTGTGATCGATGTCATTGCCGCCTTCCTGGTCACCTTCGTCACTCCCTATTTGCTCCCGAGCATGGGCGTTAAGATCGGCTGGATCTTCGGCTCCGTCGCTGCGTTTTCACTCATATGGGGTATTTTCTTTTTCCCGGAACTCAAGGTGGGTGACAATCCACTCTGCGTGCCTTTAGGATTTTTGGGTGATCTCCATAAGCTGACATATGCAATAGGGACGCTCGCTGGAGGAAGTCGACGAACTGTTCGCTGCCAATCTCCAGGCTTGGCAGTTCAAGAGATACGAGACTCACGGCACCGGCCGTCTCCTTGCTGCACTCGAAAACGAAGGTATGGGTTCTGGGAAACTGCAGACAGAAGAGGTGGAAGCAGCCAATGCCGCGAGGTCAAGTGTGAGTTACCTCGAGTCCTCCCTACATTCCAGAGACTTTTCCAGCTGCTGACCGTCACCAAGGGCGAACAGGGCAAGGATATAGGTCGACACGACGAGGTGACTCGTCTGGACTGATTACATGATCAAGGAGTTTTTGACCGGTCTGTTCTGTCAAGATGAAGACTCTTCAGCTGTGTACATAGATGCTAGGACTTGGACGTCGTCTGCAGCAAATTTAGGGGCTTGAAGTGTTTAGTCAATCGGAGAAGTCCGCCGTGCAGTGTGTTTAAGCGTAATACTAATTAATACCTGATCCTTTCTTCACGTCGCCCCCAGGGTCCGTAGCTCTGCTCCCAGTTGTCTGATTTTTGTGCTTCGAGTGTAGCTCGAAACTCGAAACTCCTCGCATCATAGCGATATGGGATTGCGTGCTCGTCTTATGGCGCCTGGCATGGATTCAGTTGCCTTTCTGATTGGCGGTGCGAAGGAAGAAGCTGTTAGCTCGAAGCTACCGACACTCCGTAACCCGGCGCCGACGAACCGACGTTCCTCTGAGGCCGAGGTCCCGTTCCTCTCCCACTGACTGCGCCTCCAGAGTGCACCCGGCATAGCTCCGTTGTTCGTGCAGAATGAGCTGTAGGGTGTGCCGTGCGCGTAAGGTGAGCGCATTTATGTCTCCTCGCGTGACTTCGTTTCAGCTGAAAGCTTGTGCAGGTCAAGTGTGACGGTCGCCCAAGTGGCTGCTTGAACTGCGAGCGTCTCGATCTGGCCTGCGACACCTCCTCGGGTGTTACTTCACCATCCGCTGGGGGTCATCCAGCGCAGGGTCCAACGAGAAAGAAGAGGACCTATCGCTCCTGCACGGGCTGCCGGGCCGCCAAGGTCAAATGTGACGGTGAGAGGCCGGCCTGCAAGCGGTGTAAGTCGAAGTCGACACCATGCGTGTACAATGCCGCGCCCAGGCCTTTCTGGGCACAGGTTCTCCTGAGCCAGTCCGGAGAGGCCATTCATGAAGACCAAGGGCGTCCCAGCGAGTCCATATCCCGCACATTCAGTGAGCTCGCACGCGGAGGCGATGCTCCGTCGGCGTCTCAGGATGTTGACCATCTCTCCACGACCGCTCTACCATCAACCCCTCCAGTTGACTTCCATGATGATATCGTCACATCACCAGAAGCTTCGCTCGACCAGTCTAGGGAGACCCCGGAGGCCATCTCATGGTAAGCTGGCCTTATACCCCATTCCTCAATTACATTTCCGAGACTCACCTGGGTTTCGTTGAAGGCTCTGGTTTTCTGAGCTCCCATTGGCGTCGGACCTTCTCCGTCGACTAGCAGACCAGTATTTCAGCAATGTTCACCCTTTACGATGCTTCGCGTTTGTCCACAAACCGTCCTTCATGCAGCAGCTCGACCTGGGGTTCGACCCCAATAGTGACGACAACGCTCTTCTTCACATCGTATGCGCCCACGGTGCAAAGTCAGTCTGCTCCTCTCCTAGTATCTCTTCTTCTTTCTGGACCTCTGCTGAAGGCCGTTTGATTAGATTTTCGGCCTTGGAATATAGCCGTAATGTTCAACGCCTGCCCGCAAAGCTGATACAGTCCGCTGGTCACGAGTGGGCAAAGACCGCGGAGAGATTGCTTCTGGCTGACTATGGCAAAATCTCTGTCTCAAATCTCATGGTAAGTTGGTCGATGCCATTCCTACACCTTGAGGGGCCATCGAAAGTAGTAGCTAGCCGTTGCTTATTGCTATCTTCACCTTCAGACATCTGTACTCCTTTATGATTACCGGTTCAGACTGGGCGACTACGCACATTCCTTGATGATGAGCGGCTTCACAACTCGAATGTCTCACGCTCTCCAACTGAATCTCGAGTACATACCACGAAGAGGTAATGCCACTCCGTCCACGGCGGACAAGGAAGCAAGGCGGAGATTGATGTGGGCTTGCTACATCATCGACGCCTGGACCGGAAGTGGAGTTGATCAGTTGACTCTCATACGAGAGGAGGACCTTAAGATCCAGCTGCCGTGTGACGAGAGAGACTTCCTCTTACAAAGATCCTGCGTGACCAGGAAGCTTGACGATAACATGGAACCGGATGATAATATGGGAATGATGGCATCCTATATCCGTCTCGTCGCCATATGGAAGCGTGTCGTTCGGTAAGGCATACGGGGTCTAGTTTAGATGGGTGAATGTGCGGTGACTAACGCTGAAGAGCAGATACGTGAAACACCTCGACACTGCGAGGCCACCTTGGCTTCCCGATTCCGAGTTTTCAGTGCTTGACGCAGATCTTCGAGCCTGGCGGGATGGGCTGGCTCCATATCTTGACTTCTCCCAAGAGAGCATCTATACACGTCTCGAATCGTCTCAGCTCGGAGCTCTAGCACTGCTCCATTGCACGTACCACAACGCCATGACCGATCTATACCGCGTCTCTGTGCCGGAACTGTTTAAGCTCAGGAACGGCTTTGTCTTTCCGCCCGAACAGGCCGACTTCCTCGCCGACCTGCGGGCCGAATGCTTCCGCCAGGCCAGAGGTATGGCCACTGTTTTGGCTGAGACCGCAAGCCGAGGGCCTCATTTCCTTGCTGATTCGATGACTCCCATGTTCGCATATAATTCCAGCAGAGTCATGCTCTATTACCTTGTCAGGCTTCTCGATCTTAGCCAGCCGGACGCGAAGAGCACGATTGAGGAGACTATCCAGCAGGTACAGAGCAATAATAGAGTGCTTAGGGCTGCGTCTGCGATGATGCCTCTGTCGGAACCACTGGTAAGGCCACGTCTGCATATCCGTACTCACCTTTATCTCAAATATGTTGAGCGACTAACTAGGAAATCTCCAGTTGATCACCACGGAAAGATGGCTGCGAAAGCTGCGCACAGGCTTCACCAAGACGGATGCAGCCGCACATATCGGGCCACCCGACCCTTCAGATATCAGCGAGACAAGATGGTGCGGTCATACCCTAATCACTTCGTTGGCTCTGTCTAGCAGCGAGTCTTCGGGACTGCTTCACATTGTACTAACGCTGACTTTTACCTCGATAGGCTCGACAACATCCAGGATAACCAGGCACAAAATACGCCCGATGATGTTCTTCATCCCTTGTCTCTCTTCCGCCTGGCCAGAAAAACACTTAGCGAAAGGCGTTCGCAGCCGTCGATGAGACCGTCATATTCCCGTGTAGGTCTCCCACCCCTCAGGGAATCAAGCAGCGGGCTCCGAGATTCCACAACACAGAGAGACGTCTACGACACAGCATTGGTAGAGACTACAACAGGGAGTGGCTCCTCTTCCGCTCAAGGGGCAACAATTTCCTCGACAGCACATGTCGAATCGTCCGAGGCGTCTACTGCGTCAATAGTTTGGGAGAGAAGCGCAGCCGAGGACATCGCGCTGGGCTTGCATGACTTACAGTACTACCCGCACTGGGACATGGATGGGATCCTCAGCATCAACAGTGTCGCTATGGAGGATACAGGGCTGGCTGCCTGGCTAAGCTATGGTGATAGGTGACCGTGACGCTACGGGTCAGTAAGGAAGCTCCTGATCGTGCAGCTGACTTCACCGATGGTCTGTTGAACTTATTCTCAAACAAAAACTCCTGAAAATTTTAGTTTCTATTTGCCATGGCGCCTTAGGGTAGCAAATGAAGATACGATATCCCAATTGAGAGTATCTACCTTTTTGATAACCATGCCTTGAGTTCTGAAGAGCCATCACTGATGTGAAGCCACAGACTATAATATAGAGCAACTCGTACTCTAATTCTGTTATCAGGCTTTCCGAGAGTAGTGATTGAGAAGTTTCATTGCAGGGAGACGGGGCTCGTTTAAGCGGCAGCTGCATGCTTCGGTGGCCTTAACGGGCTTTCGTGATGCGAGTCCATCCCTTATCACTACAGCCACGTTGCAACGGGGTGAAAAAAGCTCGAAGGCGCAGACTTTTGGTAAACATGATTCCTGATTTGACGGTAGGTGTGAGTCATTTTGGTGGTGTGAAACCCCGCGCATCCAGGCGCGTTCGTGATGCTCAGATTGCCAGGTGGCCACAACTCCCAGCAGGCACCACCCTCAACACTGTCTTTAGATCACGACGCTCTTCATCTTCTACCTTTACGGCACGATAATCGGCTGTTCGCATTCCATACGACCTCGTCAACACTCAAAGAATCCTCAAGCCTAAGCACTCCCGATCATCCTCGCGATGACTCGTTTATGTTGTTTATTAATTTTCCTCGCCGTCTCCGCATCATCCAGCCTGGCAGCCGCAAACGCACAAGATGGGAAGATCCCGCAGTTCATCTTCGACATGAGACATCCTTGGGTTACTCAGAACCTGAAATTGCTCGACGATTCGCCGGACCCAGCTGGTTTACTGTGTGACCTCAGTTCTCCTCTTCGAACTGGTGGCAATGACGACCAACGCTATCCAGTGGAGCTATTCAGGAAGCTCAGAATTGACAACAACGAGCTGACGGAGCAGCGTGCCGGATGGAAGAATGCGGCAGCGCGACTCTTAGAGATAAAGGCCTGCCCAGCAGCGTTGGAAGATGTCCAGGGGCTTCATGTCGATGTTTTCGTCCATGAATCCGGGGAGTTTGCCGAGTCGTTGGTCCCTGGAGATGACCTTCCGGCGCTGTTCGCTGATGTTCTATCGGCCATGCCCAATCTCTCCATGCTATACTGGAACATTCCTGTGAAAGCGACCAAGAATTTTGAGAAATCCTTCGTCCAGTCCAAGCTCGTCCTTCCGTCAGTCAGGCACTTGACTCTCGGGCCTTACTCTGATTTTCTCGTGGTCATGAGTCCTAATCTGGACAGCCTGAACGCAGGAACTCCGCTATCGTGGAATAGATACATGCCACCTCCAGGCCCGATACACTTTCTCCTCCAGTCAGCTGCCGAAAGCGGCATTCAAAATCTTAGCATCTACAATCGTAACTCTGGCGGATCAAATGCATGGGGTCCAGAGCTAGTTCAACGTACGTTAAGTCTATCTGAGATGATCAAGATTATCATCTTTCTAGAACTTGAACTGATATTCCCAACGAGCAGAGGTCATGGCGAGCTGCCCAAATCTCACGAGCTTCACGATGAGTGGCTTCCTACAGTCCACTGGAGGATACCACTACGGTGCTCCGCAAGGAGGTACACAGAAGGGTAGTCAGTTAAAGGCCAGTCCTTCGAATTCCCGAAGAATGAAGTGTAGAGCTAACCGACAATATAGGCAATCCTTGCGGTTCTCTCGCGGTTCCCTCGCCTCGAGCATCTCGGACTTCCGAGCGCGGAACATCTCGACCTCGACTTCGATGGCGGACCTTTTTGCGGCAATGCCTTTGAAGGAGCTCAGGGAAGAGCGTTCGGACGGGTTCTCTTAGAGGAGAGCTTGATTGCTATGGAATTTGCAGCGAACATGACCATGGCTGCTCTTCCTCAGCTCAAGAGCCTCTCGATAGGATTACAGCAGCCCAATCTGATGAAGAATGAGACCGGGGAAACGTATATATCATGGCCGTGGACTGGAAGAATTGAAGAGTATGTCCATGAGATATACCCTGAGGTGGAGGATGGGGATAATGAGCAGAGTAACAACAGGCCTGTCTACTGGACAGAGGAAGACTGGGAAGACTTCTGAATTACTAGTCTAGACTCAACGGAGAAGCATTTATTCTAGACGGAAAACCTGACCTTAGGAATAGGTTACCCTGGTTCACCATTTGTTTGATAAATAGCATGTGTTAACAACTTGACGTGCATGCCTTGTCAAGTCCTTGAGCCGATGAGCGGAAGGGTATTCCAGCGGTTAGTCAAACGTACACGAAGGCCCATTGAAACTGACACAAGGAAGCCTCGCAGTTTACTCACAGCGGGCTCGTGGAATTTGTCAAACAGGGGTAGGACTGTCGCAACTGCCGAGATCCGACTTAACTACGAGGATGGAGTAATCCAGAGGGCCAGATCCAAACAAACCTTGGTGGCCAAATTCAAGAATTATCAGATTTCAAATAGCAAGGCAAGCCGAGCCCCCCTTTCGTCGTCTCCGCCGCAGTGTATGCCAGTCAGCCTAAGCCTTGGCACTGGGCGGCCTTTGAAGACCGAGATCTGATCTTCATGCCAAGAAACCCCGAAACACTTGCCCTGACCGAGCGGCAGCGCCGACCTCAGAACACCGAAGCAAAGACCCCGGGATTCGTTCCGGATCCGACACCCAGAAGATTCTTGGCTGTCGCACCACGAAACTAGGAGCGCTTGGCTGGCGGCCACCTAAACTTCTGCGACGGGTCACATGAAACATTTCCTTTTTCGGGCGTGACGCGGTTACAGGGGCGACGTCAACGGTCGGATTGCCCAGAAGCAAAAAGTTCGGCACCCTCCCGATCTCTTGGAAGTTTCTTGTCGTCTCCTCTCTTCGCTCTGGATCGTCTTGTTCAGAGTCCGCAGTGGCGTGATTTGGCTGGGCGGTGCCCTTTCCCTTCGGTTTTCTTTCCTTTCTCGCTGCAGCTGGTCTGGCCTTCCAGCGTGTTGACGTGGTATTCCTTCGTTTATGTGGGCGTCTGTTCTTGTGGGGGAGTATAGGATTTCATTTCTTGAGAAATCATGGGGTATGTGATATATATCGCTTGCATTGAACTGAATAGCACGGGACTAATGTCATCCAAGGCTCCTAGAACGACGGAGAGCTCATTTTCGGCGGCGGCTCGACGATGACCTGACCATCACAGTCAATGTCCGGCAGCTGCCCGAGGCTGCAGTTGACGCCGATATCGAGTCTGACTCCGAGCTTTCCGACTCTGAATCTGAATCTGGTCTTGCGAGCCCTGACAGTCCAGATACTCCTGACATCCCAGCAGGTGCTCTCGCCGCCGCAGAGCCGGATTCTCCTTCGTCACCATCGCCGACGTCCTTGACCTTCTCGGCATCAGCGACCGAGACCACGTCTACAGCTTCGGCGGTAATAACGACTTCTTCGTCTCAGGTAGTCTCCACTACTGCAACGTCATCAGGAAATGTTCTTACTCTCACGGCTATTCCACCCGAGTCTGTTCGCGGACAGACGACATCCTTTTCGACGTCGACTATCCCGTCAAGTACCACGGACCAGCTTCTCGCTACCGCACTGCCGCTTTCGACGGAAGAGTCCCAGTCAGCAATTTCAACCACGATTACTGCTGCCGCCGCCACCTCTGACCCAGCCACCAACGGACTTGGGACAAACGGAGCTCAGGTGAGCGAGAAAGACACACCAAGCGGTGAAAGCGGTGCTGGGGTGCATATTGTGCTTCCGGTATTAGGTATGTCCGCTTTCTGTAAGACAGGGTCTCATTTTGTTCTCATGACTAACTCAGAATAGCATCGGTGGCCGTGGTGGCAGGCTTCCTCTTCTTCCTGTGGAAATGGAAGAAGAGGCGCACTCGTGAGAACCACGATAACGACGCGCGAGTCCCAGGGCAGGCCGATGGCTCCGCGCCTCGACCACCCACCTTCTTAGCTCAAACCCGGCCCCAGTCAGTTCCCCAAACGGGCCACCAAGCACAGAATGCGCATCGAAGCGATGAGAGCATCATGGGGGAGCTCATGAACGCAGCATACGCGGCTGAGAACGGCGGGTATCGGGGGAACAGCGATTACGGAGCGAACGGTTACCTTGTCGACGAGAAGAGTGAGAGCCAGGAGCTCCAAGCGCCGCAACCCACGGCTCCTAGGCTGCGCGGCTCGGTGTCCAGGTGGCTGAGTGGCATCCGCACCAATGCTTCGAGTGTTCGCGGCAGCGTCATGACCTTCGCGCCCCCCGCGCGGGAGAGCAGCGTCCCGTCCAACCCTAGCACGGCGTGGCCCGAGGGTTTTGAGGCGGCAGATCCGCGCTTCGGGCCGCCCCAGAACGCAAAGTACATCTCCGTCTGGTCCGAGAGTACCAGCACTAAGACGAGCTCCGCAGATGAGACTGCTCCACCCTTGCCCAGCAGGTTGCAGTCTTACTACGGCGCGGAAACGGAGCCGAGCCGCATGTCGTGGCTCAGTCGGCCACCGTCACAGCAGTTTCTGGCGCAGCAGCCTGGTCAGCAGCAGTCTCCTGTGACGATGCCCGTCCGGCCTCCGTCGGTCGCCCAGACGACCGTGACAGACAGCACAGCCAACCAGACTGTGCAGACTGAGAGTACATGGAATACGTGGGGAGTGATGCAGCACAAGCCGGAGGAAAATAAGGGGTGGTTGGGCAAGCTCAAGAACGTCAGCGGCATACCTTGATCTGGCTATTCCGGACCGATTTCTCCTGATCTCGTGTGGCAAGTCTGAATGCTGGGAAGGAAAAAGGAACACCTTTGAGACAGCTACGACTTCGTTCTGGGGCATCGGATAGCGATGTCTGTATTGCATGCCCGGATTATAGTGCGACGGCCATCGAGGTCAGCAATGGACGACAGACCAGCGCGCACTCGATGAACACAGTCTTTACCAACGATTAGCTCCAGCAAAAAGAATATGTACAAAGGCAGACGGTCAAATTTTGACAAGAATAGAGTCTGTCATTCTAAAGGGTTTGACCACTGCTATCTTGACGGTCTTGACTTGATGTTCATCCTACGCCCATCATGCCCAAGTCTCATGAAAGACCTCCAGTTTCGCTTCCACATCTTCGTTTAAATCTTGTTTTCTCGGCTCCCGTGGATCCCCCGCCTTCCTTGACAGCCGAAGTTGCGCCTCAACAATATCTGCCAGGTCATCGACGGCTTCCTCGTCCAGCTCCTTACGAAGATCGACCCACTCCCGCATCTCAACCCGATCCCGGACCTCCTCCCAGTCCACCGGGCTCTCCGGAAGCCGTGGCCTCTCCTTCCAGAATGCGGAGACATCAGGGAAGTCTCGCTCCACGCTCGAAGTGAAAGCTGGATCCGCCCACTTTGGGTCGGTGTTCGGCTTCTCCTTGCAGCCGTTAAGCCTGTCCTTCAGATTCTTGAAGTCATCAAGCTTGACAACGACACTCTGGCCTTCTTCGTCCGTCTCCTGCTTGACCAGGCCGTATTCATTCGCCCCATACCAGAACTCGTAGACGATGCCACCGGAGAAGACGTGCGTCATCTCCCGCGAGTAGATCGCTGTCGTCTCCTCGAAAATACGGGGGGATGCCACGTTTGCGCCGTACTCGGAGAAGAAGACGGGCACGTGGGCGTCAGAAAACTGCTTGACCTGAAGAGTAATGACTGTGAGTCTATCGGATGGAATTGATTGCTGATGTGACTTACCTGTCGGTCATATCCAGAGATCTGCATCGAGGCTTTCCCGGCCCAGCTATAGTTGTTGAACTGCACCACTGATCAGCATCAGGCCAACGATATAAGCAAGTAGTACGAACAGCAAAGAAGTCCAGACGCTCATCCGGACCACCGGCTGTGAAGAAGTCGAAGCACGGCTTGAGCAGCGACGGCACATCCGCGGAGCTGTAGCCCACTGGGAGACACCTCTGTCCGGACGCATCTGCTGCAAGCGCCATGTACCGCTTGACGTCTCGCGTAAGAGCGCGGAGGACTGACGCCGAAGATGTTGTGGCCGCGCTGTTTATCACCTCATTCCCGACCAGGACGCCGAGGGTGTTGTTGTAGGCGGCCATACAGTCAACTGTCTTGAAGTAATCCTCGAGAAGTGTTGCATTGTATGAGTCGTAGGGGTTGCTTCTTTGGATCACATGCTTCAAGTTCGACAGCCCCTAGTTTTGGGTTAACATCACCTCCCCAGATCAAGATGCTCCTATGCTTACCACGAGAACATAGATCCCTGCATCAGCTAATAGTTTCATCACGGCATCGTGACTTTTGGAGTTGTCCACCCAGACTACTATGAGTTAGCTTAGAGATGTTTCAGGGGCTTGCTGTCGTCACATACAGAGGAAGATGGTGTTCAAGCCGAGCTCTTTGAAGAGGGCCACATCCCGCCTGACGTCTTCAAGGCGGTCGTCCGCAATAGGATCTGGCCGCAACTCTCTTACTCTCGGTCGTCTATGGTCTTGGTATACGACTCCCTTGATCAGAAACTGTCTTGGAAGTCAGAAAAGTCATGCGTCCAACCGACCGCTGCTATTTCTCCGTGGGACGAACTTACTCGCTCCCCACCCCTCCAGAGGTATCTTCCCCGGATTGTGACAGGTTCGATAGTCTTGGCCATGTTGGACCAAACAAGCATCAAGTTGACGAGTGAGAGGCTAGTCGGAACAGATGCGTTGTTGTTGTCCAGTCAGTGTTGAGCAGACAGACGACTTCAGTTGAAGGTGGCGTTGTTGAAGTGGCGGTGGGTGCCGAGATTTGACGTCACAGCTGCTGGCCAATAAGTAAACGCCGCTCGTCAACATCGCCACACGCGCCAAACCCGTAGCGGAACGGGAGACGCATACTAGGTACTATATTATCTTTGGACAAGATACTACACTGTAGTTATTGGACGCGTTTCACTAGGATAGGAGACCATATACTTTGGCTCTCGGCGACATCTAGTCACGAAACTTGCATGTTGGATGCAATATCGCATCTTGCGTGCCTAGTACTAGTCTTCTGTCTAGAAGCCGCCGTGACCGGCAATCAACGTCGCCTTGAGACTTCAACAGACACGACTACGAACAGACCCTCGGATTATCTGGCAATATATAGCAACTACCTTAATCAAACATTGCTCTTTCAGGCGCCTGGCTACTGTTGGTGTGGCTTTCGATTATCACATGGGCATGCTTAAGTGAACAGAACTAACAGCAGAAATAATTAGACTGCCCTGAGGTTTCAGTGCATCTCAGTTAAGTGCACAATTCCGGTGTCGACGCAGCCGTTTTACACATACCGAGCGAGGAACTCTGTGATGCGGCTCGCCACGATGTCGTGCGCTTCCTCCGGCAAGTAGTGCCCATACCCTTCTCCGACAGCGACCGGCTCATACGGAGTCCCAGGGGCGATCCAATCCTTCCACTCCTCCGCAACGTCGATCCTCGCGCCCAGGTTCGCCTGCGAAAATGCGACCAAGGCCGGGACGTCAATCTTACGCCCGGCCTCCTGCTCCGCGGCCTGCTCGGCGTACTCCGGCCCCGCGCTCGCGGCGTAGTCCTCGCAGCTGTGGCGGATCGTCTCCGCCTTGCTGAAGAGCGCCGCGTAGGCGTCGACGGCGCCGTCGGCTGTCAGCCTCCGCAGCCCCTCCTGGTTGCCCGCCAGGCGGAGGGCACCGCGGCACCAGTTCGCCCCGCCGAAGGCAGTAATGAGCTGGACGGCCAGGTCGACGTTTGCGAGGAGGGGCCAGTGGAAGTAGGCCTGGGCGACGGCCGGGTTCTGGAACTTGTCCCACTGGATCTTGGTCGGGACGATGTCGAGGAGGATGGTCGCGACAATCTTGAACGCAGGGAAGCGGTCCTTGTGGACTGCGAGGCGGTGGCAGATGCGCGCACCGCGGTCATGGCCTCCCAGGATGAGCTTGCGCGGCGAGGACTCGCTGATTCCGAAGGTAGATTGCAGGGCTTCGAGGAGGCCGCCCCCGACTACTAGCTTGGAGCTATCCGGCGCGGGGCTGCTAATTCCATAGCCAGGCAGCTCTGGCACGAAGAGAGAGATCTTGTCCACGAGAGCAGGGACGAGCTATGTCTCGTTTAGTATGCTTGGTTACGAGCACAGGACAACGGTCAATTACTCACATAGCGCCATCTGTATATTTATTGTTCGTTAGTCTCAGTATGAAAAGTATTAGTTCTTCAGAGTGCTCACATGAACGCGGACTGAGGATATCCGTGAATAAGGGTCAGAATGGGTGTGTCCGGGCCGAGGTCTGAGGTATAACTGACGATCGTGGACCCGGACGCAGTCGGCGTAGCATGCCTCTGGAGACCGGGGAAGAAGTTCCTCGACTCGACGGACTCTTCTGCCATGGCTGTGGTTAGGACTGGGGGACAGTGGGCGAGGGTAGATTCGAAGATGAATGCGGATGATGCGAGAGTTAGTGCCGCGCAGTCTTTAAGGGACTTTTGCTTCCTTGACAACACAAGGGCGCAAAGTGGGGTTCTGTAGGAACTGGAGGATGTGACCAGCCCACGTCATCAGTTCACATCCCTCGCTACTATGTATTCGTCGTTATCGATTGGGTCGCTCGGAATGCCACAAGCATGAAGCTGGCGTAGTGGACTCACAATACTGGAGGAAGACCTTGCCTCTTGTCTGTAATGCGATGTCTAGTTGTAATGATGCCGGGGTCCTCCTATCCTATTCCAAGGTAGGTACCTATTGCAGAATCTCTGTACTCTTCCACTGGCACCCACTCTGCGCAATCTTTCCCTTTTCTGTTGATCACAGGGCTGATACACATCACTACTGGTGTATAAGCTTCCTACTGTCGACGCGCCGATCTCAACACTCATGGCATTCGCCTTTCCGCTTGTTTGGGGGATGGAAAGGGACGCGCCGATGAACGGCCGACAGATCATCTGGCGATCCATGCAGAACTTGCCTCCAAAAACCACCGCACCATTGGCGGGAGCTTTATCCAAAACCTTGTACATGCGTCTCCCGGGCGCCTTCCTCGATATCTTCTGCAACCTGTCGCAGTTGCGCCTCGGGCATGCGTCGTATGGGTCAACTAGTCCAGGAGACCAGTAGAGGCGAGGAGAGAGTTTGACTGGGTCTTTCCCATGCTTTTCCGCAAGTGTCATTAAGCAGTCCGTAGTCGTGATGAAATAGTTCGAGTTGACGGGCGGCGGGTCCCAAGTTTCGCACTGGTGGATGGTTGGCTTGAGCGGCTCCGGATCCAGGTTCTTGCAAAAGACGTTGACAATCCTAAGTCCGTCTGTTGCTTCCCAGTTGTCCTTCAGAACCCCCACCCACCCGCCGCTTGACCTTTGTGATATTTTTGTCTGTAGGCTTGAATATCTCGCAGGTAGCGTCGAGAGATTCCGAAAATCGACACCGGCCAGTCGGTCGTCAGCCCCCATGAAAGGCGCGAGTTTCAAGCTTGCTCCGGGCTTCAAGATAACGTCCTCTTTAAGTTGAGAAAAGACGTTGGCAAATTGTGTGAAGGCGTCACGGACCTCTGAACTCGTCTTGGTTAAAAACGAGCCTAATACGTCCTTGAGAACACTAGCCCGCATATCGTCCGGCTCGGGAAAAGAGCAATCAATGTGGTTGTCCCTAGCCCAAGCCTGAATCAGATGGATGATGACGCATGCCTCCGGTAATAACCATGCGGTTTTGGTCTGGATATTGTATAGGAGTGTCAGGTTCTTCAATGTGGATTGGAAGATCTGCAACGAATCTCGAGCAATGTCGAGACGTCGCTGTATAGAACGCCCAAAACGAAATGTAGTAGAAACGCCGACACTGGCGGCCAGGGCTGATACCTGCACGAAAGGGCTGATTGTCCTCTGCCACTGTACAGCAGGCTCCGATAACGTGCGGACACTTGTGTCCCCGGCAACGCTGCGGATCTCCTCAGCCCTAGAGTCAGCGGTTCCGATGTGAATCCTTGCATCCTGGTACAGACCGAGGAAGTGACGATTCTCTCCAGAAGCCATCGCTGCGAGAGAATCATTTACCGTCCCGTAAATGTTCATGATCTCCATTCCTTTTGTGCTTGCATAGATCTCTGCCATCGATAGAGGAGCACTGTCATCACAGCCCTGAACTAGGTGCCACTGCATCACCGGGGGCGGACCATTGTCCGTGAAGACGGGGAGTATAGCAGATCTCCGGCCCTTCAGGACGATACTCTGCATGTACCGCAAGGGATAATCAACCTGTGCCAGAGCCTGCATCAGCGCGAATGGCAGCTCAAGGCCAAAGGCATTGTCCGGCCTCGAGGGAATAGGGAACGAGCCAGCCACACCGAATCCACGAAATAAGTCTATCCAGCACGTCCCTTTCAGTTTCGAAGTTCGCTCAGAAACCTCCATCTGCTTCTGATGTAGCGCAAAGGTCTGAATCAATGAAGGCTGGCCCGACGCTGACCCGAGGTAGCTAAACTCGGGCTCGAAGTAGGTGAGCTCATTTCCGACAGGCTTCCTGAGAGCTGTCATTGTCCACATTAGCTGAATCGCGACTCGCGCGATGTTGAGCTCTGATCCGGTGACGGAGACTTTTGCCTGCCGAGACTCGCTGATATACCAAACCAGACGAGTGGAACCAACTTCCCCTGCGGATTCGCGGACAGGAGGCATCAGCGTTTGTTGGTAGCAAATTTCTGAGAAGATGGAAGAGCGTGGCACCTACAATCGGCGTACGTTACGTGTGTGAGCTGGGCGAGTAGCTCCAGAAGCTGACGGCCATGCTCCGGCCAAAACCATGCGACATAACAGTCTGCTGTGTCAACAAAGACAGAACAGGCATCAGTGGCCGTTAATGTGACGGCACTGCCTAGAGACATGTCGGAGTACTCGTCTCGAATGTAGTCGAGGAACGGTCCTAGGTCGACTAGAAGGCAAACATGCCACAGTGGCTCGCTGCCGGCGGCCGTACCTCTCATCCAGGTAGCAAGAGAGACGTCGTTCAAAAAGCCTTTCTTTGAATTTCCGTCTTCAGCTCTCCCCGACGCTGTGAATACTGATGACTTATCTCCCCTACCGAAGCTCGTTCCATGCTGTGTCTGATGCTCCATCGAGCCGCCTCCTTCATGAGCATTGGTACACTGGCGAGACAGACGAGATAAAGGAGAAGATGTTGGGAGCGCCGACTCGGAGAGGGTTCGACAGCGAGCCCGCGGCCGGGACGAAGATGACAGTGGTATGCCGCTACAGTCGCTTTCATGTAATTCTGAACCCGCTGGAGGACTAAGTTGACGCGGTGCCCTCGAATTGAACTCGGCCACACGATTGGAGATTTCCAAGTCGGTATTACTTGGTTTCTGCGGATCGCTTTTCACCTCTAGCCCAGGTCGTAATGTCCCTGGAGAGCGCGACCTTAACGGCTGAGGAGGTGGTGCCACTTTATTGGTGTCGACAAGCGGGCTGGATGACTTCAGAACTTGTTCGTTGCCCTTTGGTATCCCGTGGGACGACATCCTAATGGCACTAACGCGTTCGCGTTCGATCTTCACCTTGCTGGTGACTTTTGGCAGATTTGGCGGAGAAATATATGAATGGTTCTTTGATCGGTCGCTGCGAGGCACCTTCGGACGCGAAGTTGGCCCTCCATCTGTGGGAGTGTAAATTTGAAGAAAATACCAGGTCTCGCGGTATGGCAATAAACTGACCCGAGGTATTTGAAGATTGGGGAATGCCCATCCTTGCAATCGTTCCCGTTGCTTTGAGGTGCTTCTCGTAAGTTGCGCCAATAACAGAAACTCATGTTCTGGTCGCGATGGCTCGGTGCGATCACACCTGGCTGCTTGGGTCTGGGGAGGAACCGGGGTAAGATCTAGCCAGCCTACGGACATGCACGTAAGGCTGCGAATGGAAGGAAAAGGACAACACTGGTGGAATCAGTAGCCCATTCGGTATCTGTCGAGTTTGCTTTTTATATTCTTGCCTGATGCCCAACCCCCTAGAACGAGAAGAATCGGGCGGCGGTGGCTATGCGCTGCGTACCACACAGCTTGACCAGTTTGGTGGCCTATAGCCAAGAACGGAGTCGGGGCGATGCCAGGCAAGCAGGCATCTATCGGCCAAGCGTCGAGCCTGGTTAAACGCCCCACCACACTTTCGACAGTGCCTTGCCCCTCTCGGTCGAGGCGTGTAACTTGACAAACCATTGTATTGACTACCACCTATCATGCTTCCATTTGTTCATACTCTACTCGCCCAGGTCCCAAGACAAGGCAGAACACGGTAGACGTCGCCGACAGACCCTCTTTTTGCTCCGTTGATTCACTCTCGGCAGCGCCAGCAGTTTCCTCAAAGAAGCTCCCACTCTCGCGAGACTCACAGGCGAAGAACGCCCGCTCTACTCTTCCGCATCCTCGGCCTCGGCCTCCTCGGCCTCCTCCCCGCCGTTCACAGTCTCCTCCGTGTCGCCGTTCGTGGGGGCAGCCTCAGCAGCCGGCCCCTCAGCCTCGACAGCGCCGCCCTCATTCTCGAGCCGCAGCCACTCGTCCCACTCGGGGAAGAGATCTTCGTCGCCCTCCGCACCCGGCACGCCGATCATCTTGGCCACACGGCCCTTCTTGCCCTTCTCGAGCGACTCCTTCCACTGGGCGACAACACCTGGCGCGAGGCTGGGCTTGTACGTCTGCGCGAAGAGCGCCGCCTCTGCCAGCCGGCCGGTCTTGGACAGGATCTCGACGCAGCCGTCCACGTCGCCGAGAAGCCACCGGCAGCTGAAGGCAACGTTGTGCGCGCCAGCGCTCTCTGCCTGGTCCGCTAGCTCCGACAGGCCCTCCCGGTCGGAGGTGGACGAGTAAACGAGCAGCAGCGAGCCTAGGTCCTTGGCGTGCCGGAAGCACTCCTGCGCGAGGGCGACATCCCATGCCGCAAGGGCGGCGTCGCCAACCGTCTTCCACTTGTGCTCGACGTCGGCCTGCTTGGCGAGCTCCAGGGCGATGTCGAGGTGGTTCAGAGCCAGCGCGAGGTCGAACTTGTGCTCCGGGTCGGTCGCAATCTCGAGAGCGATCTCCTTGTGGCCCTGGCCCTCCATGAAGCGGGCGATCTTGTTCAGCTGGTCCGAGGGAATGTTGGGCAGAAGCTCTTGTGCAGTGTCTAGCTCATCGCGTAGAACCAGGGTCTGGTACTCGATGACGGGCAGAGACAGGGCGTAGGACGTGACATTGACATCCTTGTCGCAGAGGTATATCCTTGAGTCCCGCTGGATATAGCCGAGAATGTACATTGGGACGTCCAATGAGGAGATGAGATACGATTGGTCGCCGACGAGGCTGTTCAGTCGGTTGGCGCTGTTGGTGTAGACAAGCGCATCGCCGACCCACACAGCTGTGCGGACACTACGACATGATTAGCACGAGGAGACGGCCTTAAGATATTGGGGAGAACCTGCCTTTCGCTGACGTCGCAGATGACCTCAAAAGCGCTCTCTACACCATCCTCTTCAACCTCGCCTGCTTGGACGGCGGCGACGTAGTTGTCCCGGGAGAAGCGCAGAATGTAGACCGTGTCTTCACAAGCGAGGGCAACCAGCTCGCCAGAGTCTGACCAGTAGACTTGCTTTGGCTCGACTTCAATCCGTCTCACCAAGCCACCAGTATTCCAATCGAAAAATGAAATGCCTCTGATTAACACAATTAGTGGATTGAAGCAGTCACCATGGTGCAGGATATCAGGCTTACCCTTGACCCTTAACACCCAGGAGAACGCCGCCAGTCAGGCCTTCCGCGGCGAAACCAACATCGAGGCCGGGCTTTTCGGTGAAATTCTTGAAGATTTTAACGCTGGTTGCCGACTCGCGGATTGCGTAGTCGTTGCTGTTCTCCTTCGACGCCCACACTGCAGTCCACTGTCAGGGGCTTGCCCACAATATCGAGGGCCTGAGGCAGCGGGAAGGCGACTCACCAAAGTCTAAAGCTGAGCCGAAGGACTTGTTCCTCCATGCCAGAGCGGTGTAAACAATGTACTCTCCGTCGCCGCAAATGGCAGCGAAGCGGCCGCTGTAACATCTAGTCAGTATCGACTCCCTGCCAAAGACTTAGTACAAAGCGAGGAATCTACTCACTTTGGCGAGTGGACAAGAGTTTGAGGGTAGACTTCACAGTTGCCCAGGTCCTTCGTGCTGAGATGGATAGGAGTACCATCCTTGATGGATGCATCCGCACCCTTGATGATTGCTGAAACCACTTCGTTGTGCTTGGCCCAGATCAGCTTTCCGGAGCCGTCCACTGCCCACGTCTGTTAGCAACTGTGGAAGAATTTACCAAGACTCAGGCTCCACTTACTCGACACAGCCGGCTCTTCTCTGCCCAGCTTGACTACGACAGCACCGTCATCGTAACCGATGGCCACCTCTGAACAGCGGGTTAGACACGTTCCTTGATGCACAGGTGGTATATTCCGTACCTTGCTTTCCCTTCTGGAAAGACACGCACCAGGCACGCTCCAGGCCGTAGTTCAATGACTGCTCGAACCGGAACGTATTTGCATGCCATATGCGGACAGTGCCGTCTTCACTACCAGAGATGATAACTAGGGACAAATTAGCTCTCGCCTGCCCCGATGTCGGCTGACATAGGTCACATACTGGGTAGTTCTGGGTGCCAGCAGGCGAAGGAGACATTGTTGGTATGGCCTTCGAGTGTTGCAATGAGCTGCTTGGTCTGGTAGTCCCACACTTTTACCGTCCGGTCTGCAAATATATTAGGCCCCGACTCAAGTTCGGGAAACAATGGGAAGGCTCACCATCTGAGGTCGTCAGGAGATACGGCTTGTCGCTGTATGGCGCATACTCGACGTAGTTCACGCCCTTGTTCTCGTGTGCCTCTAGCGTGAACCGAGGCGTCGAAGAGCCGAAGCTCCAAACCTTGACGGTTCTATCAAGACAAGCACTAGCGAAGACATTGCTGTCCTTGGGGTTCAATGCAAGGCCTGCAATGGGTTGTCAGCGCGAGCTGGGGCATATCGCAGACGCTGGCGATGCAGGCCAGGGAAGTATGCAACCAGGGAAAACCACCGCTATCAACATACCCATTACGTAGTGGCTGTGACCCTCGAATGTCTGTAGACCGAGCAGTTAGTTTAGAGCGACAGGCGTGCGGGCCCCGTGATCAAGCCTACCTGAACACATTTCCAGCCCTTCTCCCAGTCCCACAGTTTAATAGCTATCCACGGGTCAGCTTGGCAAGTGCAGTGGACTGTAGAATGGCGTACTCATATCATCACTGGCGGTGAGAACCCATGGCTGCTGGGGGTGGACGGCAATGGCTCTTATGTCTGTCGGAGAATCGGTTAGAGGAAGCCGGGTTTGCGGGGCGAAAATAGGGGGACCAGATGTTCGGCCAGGAGTGACGTCGGAGAAGATGAGATAGGAAGTTATAGAAACTAACAGTCAGGATGCGCCTCGAAGCTAGAAAGGAGGTCAGTACCTGCTCTATTGGGGCAAGGAGGAACGGTCAAGACGCGCGCCAGAGCAAAGTTGGCGGCACCAGGGGTTCCGAGTATCTTCGACTGAAGGATTGTGGGGATGCAACGTACGCAGTAACCTTCTCGGATGTGTTATAGTTGTAGACTCGCAGTTGCTATTCGAGCTGTCAGCTCGTGTCTGCTCCCTCGATCCTCCTCGGGGCCACATACGAAGTCATCTGAGCCACAGACAATCCAATTCTTGCGGGCGATGAATCGGCCGGCGCGGACAGGAACATCGGTAAGTTCGAAGGTCTTCACAACCTGCTGGGTCTCCGTCGACCAGATATACACATGGCCTAGATAGTCGCTGTCAGTCGAGGCAATCCGAGTGTGGGGTAGACGTGGAGGAGGCTCGGCGCGTACCGCTGTAGAGGGTCTGGAAAGAAGCTTGTCAGCCAATGCTACTCAATATGAAAATCCGGGAACCGAAGGGAGCACATACAGTAAGAACCCAAGGCTCAGTAGGCTGAGAGGAGCGGTGGTTAGCGATGCGAATTGCGCGTAAGACATGGGTACTTCGGAGCTCACGTGGAAGTCGATGCCCTTGACACGCTCGCTGCGCGCGAAGAGGGTTCTCTGTAGTGAGAGAAGCTTGTTAGCAAATACTACAGAGCATGCCAGATGGCAGATAGCAGGAACAGCAGGGAGAACAAAATATGCAGCGACGCAGGGGCCGAAGCAGAAGCTCGCGCCTAGCGTTAATGGAGAAGCTGGACATTGGAGCAGAACCCCAGGCTCGCTTGGAGAAGAACCCAGCTACATCCGCCGGACAGATGCCAAACCAACCTTCACGTCGAGCCTCATTATGGGCAGGTATTACAGGGTCCGTTCCTAGCTCGACGATGTAGGGCAATGCGTGCTTCGGAGAGGATGGAGGCGGGGCGGAGGAAGGGGGTCGGTCAAGAGAAGTCGGTCGGCATTCGACAAGCGTTGAGCAGCTTTTTGGTGGCCCGAAGAAATATGGCGATCAATTGACGCGTATCAGGCGGGAAAAGCGGTAGGGAGGCTTGTGGGTGGTGGGATTGTGGGCGGCGTGAGTGGTGTCGTCGAGCAGCATGTGCGAGCTACCGCCACGTATCGTTCACCCTATTTCGAACAAATTCACGAGTTACGCCAAATGTGGTCTCAAGCTTCCCTCTCAGCCTCATGGCCTTACCGAGCTTGACGCCTGAGGCAGCGACACTCCCTTGGTGGGGCAGTCGCTTTCTTTCTACGGCCACCCTGGTTTACTAAAGAGACTCCCTCATATCCGCGTACACGCACACGCAGTTCTCGCAAAATGTCTCTAAATCCACCCCTCACTGTTCCTCTCAAGAAAAGAGGGAGTGTGGTGTGTGCGTGGCTCTAGAGATGCAGCAGCGACATAGTGTTGTGGCCTTCTACGTCGCTCTCAGCTCGCAGGTCACATCATCCTCAGACGCATGTAGGGCATTACCAGCGATGACAGCTCTTGATAGTGTCACTCTTAGCATTTCCTCCTATGCTACGCTATGCTGCCTCTGCTAAGTTTACAGGCCACAGCTAATCTTCATGCAACGATGCCGAACTGCCACAGGCCCATCGACCGAGGTTCTGCCATTGCCAGGCTTCTCCGCCATGCATCTCAGAGCAAAACGGGCGTGCGGATAGTTGTGCCCCGACGCCCAAGCACCCAATCCCAGAAAAGCACAGAACACAGAAGACGCCTTTACCCGCCAAATCGGTCTTGTACCCAAGTCTCTGCTAACAGTTCGTTCATGGTCATGTGCAATCAAAAAGAGAAGAAGGGCTCAAGGAAATCCTGCTCCCCAAGATAGAGCGCCAAAACACCCAACGGCAAGCAACGGCGAGAAGCCCCTTAGTCGGACTCAGAGTCGGCCTGCACCCGCTTGACGATCTCGACCATCATGGGGTACAGCTTCTCGTCAGGGTTCAGCCCGCACACCTTGTTGACGACGTCGTTGGGCTCGTTCTCGCCCATGATGCGCGCCAGCTCCTTGCTCTCCTCATCGTCCTCGACATTCTGAAAGCGGAACGCCATCTCCGCGGCGTCCAGCAACGCGCTGACGTCCTTGTCATTTTCCGCCAGCTCGGCTGCCGGGCCGACGAACCGCTCCTTGCGGCTCAGCTTGCGCAGGGGAGCGCGGCCCACCCGCTCGACGGCGTCCTCGAGATGGGGGTTACCGATGCGGGTCATGATCTTCTTGACGTACGCCGCCTGCTGGTCGGCGGGGATGCCGTGCTTCTCAACGATCAGGTCCGACGTGTGCTCGAGCGCCTTGCGGACCTCGGCCTGGATTTGCCGGTCCTGCAGGGCGTCGTACACCGTCCGCTTCTTGCGGTTGTATCCGTGGTACGCCGCCGTCGCGTGGCCAGTGTTGACAGTGTACAGCTTGCGCTCGATGTACGGCTCCAGGTGGTCCACCCAGTTGATGCCCTGGATCGTGGGGTGGTCATCGGGCGCGAACGGCGTCTGGTCCACCACCCACTCGTAGAACTTCTCCAGCTTTACGTCCAGTCCCGCGTCGGGGTCCTGCGCGGGCACGATCCGGTCGATGGCCGAGTTGGCAAACCGGGCGCGCTCGGACATGGACTCTACACGGTCGGCGGGAGTGTTCTTCTTGATGTGCTCCTCTAGTGCCGAGGTGGCGTTGATCATGTTCTCACAGGCGATCACGGCCAGCGGCTTGAGGTCTTCTGACCTCCGGTCGATGCCCTTGGCGATGGCGGGTGCGATGAACTTCAGGATGTTGGGGCCGACCGAGCAGGTCACGACGTCAGACGTCGCGATCTCCTCAACCAGCTCCTCCTCGTGCGTCCTGGAGTTGATGGCCCGGTAGTTTGTGATCGTGTTCTCGGTGGTGCCATCGGCACCGACCTCTATTACCCGATACGACGGCTGGCTGTTCAGCTTGTCAACGATGGCGTCGTTGACGTCCGCAAAGACAACCTCATAGCCGCTGTTGTGCAGGAAGCACGCTACGAATCCACGACCTGTGAAGAGATATAGGTCAGCCTTGGATACTCTGGACAAGTGGACGAGCGAATGCCGGCGACTTTTCACGCCAGCATGCCCGAAGATGAGTTGACTAGACTTACCGATATTGCCAGCACCGAAATGGACGGCCTTCTTGGTAGGCTTATTTACGACAGTCATGTTGAAGAATGGTTAAAGTAAGGGTAGGGTGGTTGTGTGCCCGGGGTGTGGGGAGTTTTGAGGCCGGACAAGAAAGAGGCGGGATGAGAGGCGAAGGAGTCGATCAAGGATCTACCCGAAGAGGACACAAAGGATACCAAAGTGGTGAAGGTAGTTGTTTTCTCTAGCGTCGATGATTTGCGGGGAAGTGGTTGTCAAGGTGAAGGGCTGGTTTGTAAATCTGGGGATGATATTGAGGGTGGACGGAGCAAATTGACGAGAAGTGAGATATCATAAGAGTTGGGAGAGAGGAGGAGGACTTGCTTTATATCAGAGGGAAGCCCAGACTACGGTTAGGAGGGGCGAACCAGTACCATCGTGAGTCGTACCCTTTAGCGGCCAACCAAGGCGAGTGAGTTTCGCAGATAGATTGACGACACATGTGGGAATCGGGGAAAGGCGAAAGTCAAAAGTGGTCTTTGGAGGTACCGCACTAACAGAGTGTCGCGGACGATTCAGGTGTGGTGGCATCCAGGGATACCTCCCAAGACACCGCCGCCGTGAGAGTGGAGACGGACCGGGCTGCTTTCGAAACAAGGGTCAGCGACATACGTCAGTCCCCCCTTTGGTTGGGAATACATCATTTCGGTACATTGGTACCTGTACCGCCTCCATTCGGCACGATAACGCCCCTGACACTGTCCCGCATCTCGCCAGTGTCTTGCTGCACTATCTACAGCACTGAGTACGTTAATGTTGTGGCCAAACGTCCAGGAAGGCTTTTGACACGCAGCGGGTGAAACGTTGGGCTACCGTAGCATGGCACCTCACCTCGGCCTGCTGTGCCGCCATACACCTCTCAACGACCACCCGAGATCTATCGAAGCGTTGTTCCCATCATCCGGTGGTGCGAGTGTGGCCTGCTTTGCTCTTTCGGAGCCTCGCCGTTCTCTACAATTGGGCGACATTGACTGCCTGTCATTTCTAGCATTTGTGCTCCCGTTGCTGGCGGCGTGGCACTACAGCAGACAACAATAACAGCCAGGCGAAGGCGTAGTGGGTGCAGTGAGTGTCGACAAGTATCGTCATTGATGCCGTTTGTGTAACGGTGGAACAGGTGCCAAACGGTGGGGAGACAGGAAGAGCGCCCCACTCGCCAGCAGCACACCACTGAAGAGCACAGAAGACTCCACGATGGTGGTGGCAGAGGTGAGGCAGAGCCATGGAAACAAGCAGCAAATTTGCCTCTCATTCTTACGACACTGATGCGCAGCGAAATACAGACGAGACAATTCTCGCAACCTGGCCCTCTAGGCTGTCGGAGAAAGAAACAAAATGAGGTGATGGCAGGAGTCACGATGCATCTTGGCACCCTTCTCCGGTACCTGTTGAAGTTTCGCAATAACTACCTAGGCACATATGGAGAAAGGCGAGAGCCAGTCGAGCTGTCTCCTACGTTGACTTGGACACAACTGACCCGGCAAGACACCGTTTGAAGTGAGACACAAGTGCCCAGCCTCTTCACCTTTCTGACAGCCCGGCCAGATTGCCGTTGAGGCAGTGAAGACTGGCCAACGGTGAAGGGGCTGGCTGCCTCCCTTACCGGCCCAGGAATGGGAGAGAGAGGACGGTCTCTCTCTGGCTGTCGCTGGCTCACTCTATTGGGGAGGCTTCACCTGCACTTCTAATCTCCGGTCTCGCCGACTTCCTCTCTCGTTCCTGGCAACTGCAGTTCGGATTGGAAGACATCGAGGGATATGATATCAACAGATGCTGGTTCTTGTACAGCGCATACATGAGGTCTGCAGACCGCCTCCCGCACACAGCTGAGATATCAGTTTCTCCCGTGGTCCAGACGGGTCGGAAGTGACCATCTGCAGTTTTTGCAGTATCTGTTGAGGTAGCACAAAATAAGGTGAAAGACTCATCGTCCAAGCCACATATGCAGAGCACTGTCGTTGGCGTTGAGCGGATTTAATAAGGGGTCTTCTGAGCACGCCACCAACTGCACTCCCACTGGCCGTCGGCGGGCACGGTGAGAGCGCCTCATCCTCAGCGGTGGGGAGATTCCGGCAGTCTTGGCTGAGACCGGCAATGGAAAAGTTCGTCACCGAAACACCGGTGGGATGCAGTTCTGCAGCATTTTCGATGCTTGCTTGAATGGCATGATTCTGAAGGAGCGAAAAAGCACTCCATTCCCTAGGTTTCGTCCGGGGTATGGTCCGGTCCAACTGCCTTCAAATCTCGACTGGCCGCCCTATCCCAGACCAGGAAAAGACCTCATAACGGTGTTCCTCGAATTGCGGCAGCTCGCCACTTGTGTTCGCTGTTGACTTGGCCGTTTTCTGTTTCCTCTACAGTCACCGTTATCCTTCCAGCCTGCCTAGTGCGGGAAGTACAGTGTCTCGCAGGGCAGGAAATGCACGGCTCTGTCGCTCATTACCTGGAGAGGCAACAATGACGTGCGAATCATCCCATTCCATTCCCGCCAGGCCGTCGTGCCGTTGCGGTCCAAGGGGTATGTAATCGCTGATCTCACCTGCGCTCCATGAACCACGATCGTGATCGTGAGAACCCTCGATCGTGAACTGCTTTTTCCCTCGGCCCCCTCATCTCACTCCGAGGCCCGGCCCACGACGTTCGCGACCCGTTTCTGCTATCTCTCACGGTCTTCCGAGAGCCCGATATTTCCGCAGTCGCCTTCTATGATGTATTCTATGGCACTTTAGTGTGTATGATCTCGGTTTGCACGCTACACGGTGCACAGAACCTGCTGCCCAGGGCGGGTCGCCGTCTTCTTCACGTATGTGCAGCGCTCAACAAGCCGGCATCTGTAGGGGTTTAGGGTCTTCACGACAAGCATAGCCTACCGATCTTGACCCAGCAGTAGTTCCTCTCGACTCTCGCTGCCTCCAAAGGGAACAAGTAGTGCCGCCCAATCCGCAGGATGGCGCCAGAAACAGGCCCGCTTACTTGGCTGTCGTCATGGTGCAGTCCGCTATCACCCCCTAAGAAAGCCGGCCTCTACTCTTCAAACCCCCCTCTTGCCCCTCCCATCTCGAGGTGATCTTGACCTTGGCTGCTTGCCGTTCTGCCCTGCCGCCCGCCCACCCCGACCCCCAAAAGGAGAACAGGCCGAGGGCTGCAGCGCGGGTTGGTGGCTCTCCTCGGACCGTTCAGGGTCCTTGCAGCAGCCAGCAAGGGTGGCTTATTGCCCATGCACCCATGTTCGATTTCAGGGTCCTGGCCTGTAGATCTGACGCTTTATGACGTCGCAAACCCCCCACCGAGGCGATTGCCCCTCTGCCCCTCAACACTCGCCCACTCTTTGTTTCTCTCTCTTCACTTGCACGCATCCGCACTGTACCTGTAGGAACGAACGGAAGTACCTCAGCACTAGCACTTCTGGCCGTAACCACAACCGGCAGAAGTTGGGACCGAGGGCCCTCCTGCTAGCCGACCGGCTGAATATGTACGCACAGCCTGTCGTGTCGACACGAGCGAATTGCGCGAGCGGGAATACTGTCCGTCTCCGCATGCCCGCATGCCCACAGGAAAAGGGCAGTCTCCCCTCCTTCCGGCCTCTGCGGGTTCGTTGCGGGGGGTTACGCTACCAAGCACCATGCTGTAACAGTACGGAGGCCGACTGAAGAGGGCGAGAAAAGAGAGCGTGACGGGATGAATCCATCATCGCCGAGTCAGCATGAGCGCTGAGGTGCCTGTGCCAGATATCATGCGGCGGTCATACTGCGCTTCGGTACAACAAAGATCCTGTGTCCCGCAGCACAGCAGCCGCCTGGAGCAACCAACGGCTCAACACCGGAGCATGACGATGGCTTCGAATGCCAAGGCAATTTATTACCGGGCCTTTTACAACTTGGGCGGTAGGCTTGGCGATATACCCCCTGGGTCCAATCCCGACCGGCAGCGTTCGTTTTACGACAGGAAGTGTCTGTCTGCTGCGTCCGTGATCGGGAAATTTTCTGCCATTCGGCTACAAGCAGTGTGGTCTCACAAGCATCTCGCCTGGATCCTGTTCCGATCCCGCGGGCTGGCGGTAACACGCCGTGGGCGGGCGGGTGTCTTGGGTGATACAACAGCCTCAACAGACATCAACGACGTCTCAATTACGCTCTCAACTCTCAGGTTTGCAAAACTCTTCACTTTCGGCCTTCCCAACGCCGGCGGCTCACTGCTTCTTTCTGGTGGAGACCAGAATGTTAACAAGAAATGTTTGAATTGGCTACACCAGGGCCTTATCGCGGCCTATTGCCACTGGCGCTCGCTGCCACAGGGGGTCGCAATGGCACCCTGCGCCAACTAGGTCCTCGTAGAAGGTCGCCTACGCAGGCCTATCTAGCGTCCACGTTTTCCTTTCTCGGCGATTTGCTCGAGGCAATTCTTTATCCCTCCTCAGTGTGACTTGCGTTGCTCCTAGTAGCAGTCTCATGAAGCCTGCATCTTTCTCCCCAAGTGACAGCTCAACTTCCTGCAAGTCATCCAGAGACACGTTCGCACATACAGCCTCACCACTCTGAGAATCAGGCGGTGAAGGCTTCACAGGCTTCACTCCATCCCATCTGCAGCTGATATCAGCCTGACGGTTGAGGCTCCACCCACATGCTTCCCGGGCGGCTCACATGTTCGCGAGCCTCGATTGCAGGCTGCCGCTGGCCAAACCACGAAGCAATGAACCCCCAACAGGGGCTGACTTCAGCGGCCTGCTGCTTCTCACCGTTGGCTGACTAGCGGCCCGGCCAGAGGGGGCAGATCCTACAGATATGACCTATCCCACTCGGCTTGCAAACTAACCGGTAATAAATCTACTGTGCGACATCGCCAGTGCAGGCTCGTCACTTCCGCCCTGCCGGACTGTGACATTGATCCTCAAGGTCCATCTGATGTCTTTTGCTGCCGGCATGTTCTCCAAAAGGAGAATTGTTCCCTTCGCACTTTTGGCCCGTTGCATGCTCGTGTTTGCGAGGCATTTTCATGTTGTGCCCAATAGCAGTCGGCGTCTTGGGGGATACGACGTATCACGCAGAAGGATCGTCGCCTGTTCGATACCTCACGATAGCATCGCAACCTTGTAAGCAACGACCTTCAGGCGAACCGGGCCGTCTCGCTGCGCCTTTCCCGTGACTGCGCCGTCCTCTCGCGCAGCAAGCCTTGTTTCCATTGGGCCACCTGCAGATTCCCACCGCATGCCGTGTCCACGTCGACCACGGAAGCGCCCCGTCCACGCATGGAGAGGCAGGGGACAAGGAGACAGGCCGCACATGCACGTGCAAACACGTGTATCACCGCACGCAGAGACCGAGACGGACCGAGAGCCAAAGGGGTGAAGCGCCTGGCTCCCGCCCTCACCTCCCCCCTACGCAAGCACTACCTCCCTATCCCCCTCCGGAACGCTCTAACAAAGAGACCGCGAAAGCGACTCGTCGTGGCCTTTCAAGCGAGAGGCGCCGTCTCGCCGACAGACCCCATCCTGCTGCCGTAGCGCCGTTTGAGGTCCGTCGCGCGACTGGCTGGCATCACCTCGCTGGTGGGGCCGACTCTGCCCGAATTCGTATGCCGTCGTCCTTAACCGGGAGGCAGCCAGTTGGACGACGAATGGAATGCGATTGCGTACGGTGTACGGGCACGGTCTGGTTGAGATCCTTCTCGTGATAGAAGGGTACCTACAGTACTCCGTACTCCGTACTCCTGTCCGTCGTCCTTCGACGGGACGGCGCCCCGACGCCCAGGGCTGGTCCATGTCCTTCCCCCCGGTTCGCTTCGACGGCCGCGGTAGGGGGTTAGACTCTGAGACAGAAGCTTTCGCGGCAGCAATTCGGGACGCGAACAAAGGTGACAAGTGAGACAAGATGCCATCACGCGGCGACGGTTGTGGCGTATTAGTTATCATTTGGGCAAGGTGAACGAGGTAATCTCCCTGTGGGCGAGTGCCATGAGATTCTGTCTCCCATCGGGCTTCTTCCTGTGTCTCTCGATGCAAGTACATTCCTCATTAAGGCGGCCTGTGCCTGTCTTGCCTCCTCTATCCACTTCCACTTCCCCTTACGAGCATCCGTCACTGCTGGCTATTTTCGCCTTCCTTGGCGCATGTTCCGTCCCCGCTAGCAGCGGCGTGTTTGCAGCGAACATCAACGGCCGGATACGCGGCACGGGCTTTAATCACGATCCCTGAGCACCCGTATGCCTTGCTCGCGAGGGCATCCAGCGCATACTGCGGCTGCCACTTCCTACCCTCCTCTCGTTCAGGGACATATGGTATAGAATGCGGGCTCTCCCGGCGAGGACGAGTGGCGGACGGTAATGGGCGGGTGATCGACACTGGCTCTCGACCTCAGTGGTCGGGGGATGCCTACATAGTAGGGAAGAAGAGGGCCGGCCCCGCGCAGGTATCTTGGTCGCTGGGGCTCTCCACGTCGATCACTCTGGGGAGGGTGCTCCAGCGTGCTCGGCGGAGGTCCTCCAGATCTCCTCTCTCGCGTGGCGGCAGGGAAGAATTGTGCAGTCGAGAAACAAGCACCGAGAGCCAAGATTACCACGTCATTAAGCGTTGTTCTCAGGGGGTCGGCTGACGTTTCTTCGAAAATGCCGTGCGTCGCAAGCCGAGGTTTGCACCGCTTATGCCCAAAGCCGGACGTAGTGATTGATGGGGCGCCTTCTCCTGTCGTCGGTGGCGCTTGGTCACGATGCTCTCTTGCATGTGCTTCAGGACGCGCTGCTTCGCTCGCTGGCACGTACCAAGTCTATCATCTGTGCATGTCTGCAAATCGTATGATGTTCTATTCAGGGTGTCGTCGATGATCAGATCGTTTCAATCGGGCTTGACCGAGCGAGAGCCGTGGAATCAGCGCCTTCATGCGTCATTCATCTTTACAGGAGTTTCCCAGTTCACGATGGCCTCGTCGGCGACTGTGATATCTCAATACGCGGTGTACTGGACCGACCGTGCTGACGGCCGTGGCTAACCCTGGCCTGGCAGATTGCCCATTCTCAAGGCCGTGTCTTATCTCGAGCGAGCACATTCCCCGACGCTCTAGCTCAGAATGATGGCCTTGCAATGCCGTCTCGCAGCAGGAATCGCGACGAGGTTGAGAATCTTCACTGCAAAACATGATCTCCTTAGGTCGCACCAAAGAGGCAGGTCCTTTCGCCGTAGCTGTCCCGGAATTTGACCCCGCCTTAAGGCGGTGCAGCAGGCTGCAGAGCAGATCATCCTCACAAGCTTTCCCTCGTCGCCATTGTACCCGCGACAGCCGCAAGCCACCAGCACCAAGGCAGCGCCGAGGATGGAGGCCAGTGAGGGCAGCGGCAGCGGCGCAGCAGAGGCGCACTACGTCCTCCATGTCTTTCCCTTCTCGCTCTACTCCATCATGGCGCGCTTCACCGCCGCTCTCGGCGCGGCATACCAAGCGCCGCCGGGCAAGCGCCCGCCTCGCATCGAGTTGCGGCTCGTAGACCTGCACCGCGACGAGGAGCTGACGGAGCCGTACCTCACGGGGGTCAACCCGAAGGGCCAGGTCCCTGCCATGACGTCGCCGGCGCTGCCGGCCACGATCACCGACAGCCTGGACATCTCGTACTACCTGGCCAAGAAGCACTTCCCCGGGATGCTGCCCGACGCGAACCGCGGCGAGATCGAGGCGCTGTTGGCGAAACTGCATGCGATCCAGGGGATGTCGCTCTCAGTGGCTAAGGTGCCGGAGGGGTGTGAAATTGAATTTCCCAGTCCTGGCCTGAATGCACTGCTATCCAGGGATGACATATCGGAGAGCTACCGGAAAGCGTTGGAGTTCAAGAAGGAGTAGTGAGTTCGAGTGTATGATGTTTTGATAGGGTGGTATGCTCATACAAAGCAGCTACAAGTCAACCCTCGGGCCCGCGCTCCGGCCGGAGAGCATTGCTAAGGCGAAGAAGCAGGCCGAGGAGCTTTTCGAGGATATCTCAGCCTTGCGAGCAAAGACAACGGAGCAGTCCCTCTGGATCTTTGGGGATGCTGTCGGGCCTACCGTTCTCGATGCTCATGTAGCGCCGTTGATTGCTCGCCTGATTGATGCTGGGAAGGAGGACCTGGTCCCTGGCGAACTCCTGGAGTATGGGAAGAGGCTCACCGCCCTGCCGGCTTGGGCTGAGGTGACCCATGGGAGGTCGACTATTTGGAACATCTCGTATGGCCATGCACGGCTCTTGAAGGACATCTGACCTGAGCTTGAATCTCAATTACCAATGTTGAAAACGCTATTCTCGTTGCACTTCGCCCCTGTAATGTCCTCACTTCCGTCATTCTGGCTCCGCTCCATAAACTGAGGTGGCGCCCGCCGTGCCCGTGCCTCCTAGTGGAAGGCGGATGAGGAGTTTCTATCCACCCTCGCTCCCCCCAGAGAAACCGGAAAGGCCGTGTATCTCGGGGCCCGTCTTCCGGAAACCCTCCTCTACGGCCCCACACGACCGGCCCCGCTCTTCCCTTGTTGTGACATCGATCAAATCGGACATCTACTGAAGTTCGGACGTGACGGAGCAGTTGAGGACGGATCAGTTCGGAATCCTCTCCGGTCGGGCTCCGAGGGCCGAACCCGTATTCGACACCGATTCTATTCGCTGGCGAGCCAAGTAGTGAAGTCATGGGCTCTCGAAACAGATATATCCACACGGGATTCATATTCTCGATATCACAGTACACAGCGGTGTTATGGCACTGCTGCCACACACCCCGATATGTGACTGGTCTCTCTGGATAGTTCACCGCGCGGGGAATATCACTATAGATACCTGTGGCGACTCGGCACCTTTACGTCACACCGTGCAAATCATTGGTGACGAAATGTGTATCGACCATCAGGCTGGTGTCATTGATAAGGCCTTGCTCCCCAACCCCTGCATTATGCTGTGGCTCTCTGGTTCTACTATGAAGCACTGTACAATCTCGATGACCCTCCGAACTCGACGACATCTGAAGACTCTCGATCACCACGTATATCAGCTCTGCGATACTAGCAACAGCAGGTCATGGCTCCTCGAACTTCTTGCGGAACCGACGAGAACCTCTCGGCTTCCAAGATCCAGCCGTTAGACTCCGAGAACAAGGCAAATGCGCCCCGTTTCCAGGGGGGGGCTGGCGTCAGTGGCTTTGAAGAGGACGTCGACCAGTCACGTATCGATCCCCTCGGGGGACGCGGTCAGTACTGATTCTCATAGCCGTAGCTTTGGACTGAGCTGGAAGCTTACACCCATGCCGCAGGCAAGTACCAGCATCCCGCTCCGCACGCTGACAACCAAGGCGTCGTGGGGACCGAGGGCGTCATCGGGAAAACCAAAATCGACCCTCTCGCGGGCAAAGTGAACGAAGCGCAGGCGGACGCCCCGGGACTGAACGACGAGACGGTCGACACTGCGAGGATCATGCCGCTAGGTGAGGTGCGCGAGGAATACACGTAAGAGCAAGGAGAAGAAAGATGTTTCTACCTAGGCGTTGGCACAATGGACTGGTAACAGCCGGGGGTGGTATTGATCGAGTTTAAACCAAAATTATACGAAGTTTGTGACTATGAGCAACACTTTCAGGAGTCCACATCAAAAGCCTGTCGTAATGACCCTAAAGGTCAAGCTGTTTTGAAATTGGAAAGCAATGCGACTATACCGTGGTTGCACAGGGGTATTCGTCTCCTATACTTCATCGATCATCGTGCTAATTCGCCTCCCCCCTGGTGAATGTGTCCTTCACCAGCCCCCTGACGATTGACCACATTGTCCCCTTGCTCTCCCAAAGTGGCCACATCACGCAGATACACATACTGCACCACACCCAGATGAAGCTGACCACGCACCAGCCCGTGAATCCGGCGCGCGTGAACTCCCACTCAGTCCCGAACAGGGTAAAGGGGACTAGAATAAGTACGACAGCCCAGTAGAACAGGTTAAACCAGGTGGCCAGCCGGTTTGCCTTCCGAGCTGCAGCTGGATCCATGGGGGCAGTGTGCGATGCTTCGAGGAAGTCGACAACAGCGTTGCCTGTTGGTACAATGGTGTCCGGTGCCGGGTCAGACGCCGGCTGGCCAACGGTTTGTTCAGGAGCAGAAGCGGTAACGCCCTTTTCAGGGTCCACGGCTCCTTCATCTATGGTGGGAGGCGAGGCAGTTCCCGAAGACCCTGAGACGACACCAGTTCTTGGAGCTCGGCCTTCCAGACGGACCCCGTTGATGATCTTGTCCATGCGCTTCTTCGCCTCCGGGTCTTTTTCTGCCTCTGCGGCTGCCCACTGTCCCGGAAACACGTACGACAGCACAAACGCCATGACCACGCCGGTGCCGCACGCCGTCAGGTTCCCCGCCACGGCGTTCGTGACGTCCCCTGTCGTATCGACGCTGATCGAGCCGCTCCTGGCCTTGGTCACGACGAACCATACCACCAATCCCAGGGCGGTCCCGATCCACGGTGCGAAGAGCGCCGCGGCCGTCGACATGGGTTCCCACAGAAGGATGAGCCCGACGGGGATGGCGGCGCCGCCGACGATGACGCCCAGCACGGTGAGCACCCAGGTGAGGTTGATGTTGACGGCGTTGAGGATGCAGCAGAAGCCAGCGAGTATAACGGCGTAGATGACGATGCCGTAGTGCGACACGCGCACCAGCTGCTCCGACGTAGCCGTCGGTTTCAGGTACGTCTTGTACACGTCGAAGGTGATGAGCGACGACACGGCGATGAGCTCTGCGCTCGTCGAGCTGGTCACTGCCATGAAGAGCAGTAGGAGCAGCAGCCCGGCACCGCCCTTACCGAGCAAGGCGATGGCTGCGGCAGGTGACGAGAGCCCTGAGCCGTTCTGCGCAGCGGTCAGGGGGTTCGGGTAGGTGGGGAAAGTGGGCGTGCCGGTCAGGGCCGCGCACCCAAGACCCATTGCCGTTGCAAAGCCAAATGGAATACCGTACCAGGCGATGCCGCCAGCTAGGTATGCCTTGACGCTCGTCTCTGGTCGGGAGGCGATGGCGCGCTGCCAGTAGGCCTGGTCGAGCCAGACAGTCGAGAAGCCCGCGACGAGCAGGTCGATAGCGAAAATGAGCCCGTCATCGCTCTTGAAAGTCAGGTAGCTGCCGCCGTGCGCGTTGCCAGCGATGGGCATCGTCTCGCCAGCCTCTCGTAGCATGTCGTAGAACTTGCTGATGCTCCCCACGGTCGAGCTCGTCGCATACATGCTGAAGCCAAAGACGAAGATGGCGATGAACAGGATGACGGTGTGTGCGTAGTCGGCGATGAAGGTGCTCCGCAGGCCGCCGGCGATAACGTAGGCGCCGACGACGAGCGGGATCAAAAAGCAGGCGCCGTAGACGTTGACACCCGAGAGAGCGGACACGACCTGGCTACCGCCGAGGACCAGGCAGGCGCCGACGAGGAGGTTGGTCGCCCACCCGAAGAAGAGGTAGGTGATATGGGTGATGCGTCCGTGCCGCGCGAGAATAATCTCGGGGAACGTGTGGGCGCCTGGCGCGTTCGTCTTGATCTTGATGGCGATTAGGGAGAAGAGGAGGATCTGCGAGGTTCCCATCGCACCGTACCACATCGGGCCACAGATCTGATGGCATGTTAGGGCATGTGCTTGTGAAAGAATGAAAGGGAAGGGATCGCACTCCATAAGAGTACGCGAAGGTACTAGAGGTGAGGAGTGTCGAGCTCCATGTCCAGGAGCTGACGATGCCAGCAGCAATGAGGCCAGGCTTGACACTTCGCGATGCAGTGTTGAACTCCTCGGCCTGATGGGTGGAATAAGTTGTATACCGGTTTTGTAAGTACGTGATGGCGAGCCTAGAACATAGTCAGTCACTGGCTGAGAGAGGCAGTGCCCAAAGGGATAACTGTACATCAACAGGGCAAAGAATGCCCCGATTCCCACCACGATACCATATCCCACTCCTTGATTCAGCACGCGGATACCATCGCTTTCTGCCATGGTCTCAACGGTTCCGATGTCTCAGTTACAGACAGTCAGAGACTTCGAGAAGTCTCTGCAGGAAGGGGGGTGGCATTGCCAGGGCGTCTCCTTTTAAGGTAGCATGGGTCCCAGTGCGCCGCTGTCGGTTCCTGCAGCCCTTGAAGATAGGCACCCAGTCGCGCGATGACATATGGAAACATCTTTGTAGAGTAGATAGCCTCAGATAAGCGTACACAGACGTTGCACAAACAGGAGCCGTCATCCAAAAGCTCGGGATTTGCTACCGGGACGAATCGTCCGATACCCATGTCCGACCTCCGGTGATTGAGTCCTCTCATAGGCCATCCTGTCCTTCGCAACGCCGGTTCACGGTATCTGCGGCGGGGTAGCATTCCACCTTCTCGCTCGTCACTGCTATTGCAGATAGCAGGTGCTTCTGCCGCAGATGTGACGATGATATGGGTCGAGATAAGGCCGCGATAAGCTGCTCAGAACGGCAGTTCATAGGCCGATCCCAACGTCTCACGCATATGCCGAGTGACGGAGCGGTGCAGATCCGGAGATGCTCCTACGGACTAGGACCATTCTGTCCCCCTCATGCTGATATCGTCTTGACGGCCGGCTCCGAGGCGATAGAAGATCCACCAAAAGCTGAAGTCGGCGGCGTGACATCCTTGTGTTGTTGACAACTGCCGCGTTCTCATCCTGCGACTACATGTTGTCTAGCCCGCGTATGTAGTGAGTGCAAATGACGCCTGGGAACAAAAGCGTGGAATGAAATATCTTCTTTTCATGTATGTTACAACTTAAACCAAGGATGTCCCAGAATTTCAGTCGCAGAAGGACGCTTCTCGACATCATACTGAAGAACCCATCGCAGTAGGTCTATGATCTCCCTCTCCTCCGATGGTTCGATTTCCGCGATCTTCTCGTCTCCGAACTGTTTCTCCAAGGGGTCGAAAGTGTCCGCCAACGCTAGCGGGACGCTTGAGCTTGAAGCATCTGAAGGCAAGCTCTCTGCATCAGGTAGATCCTCTCCAGAATCCCCTTCTCCTTCTCCTTCCTCCTCCTCATTGGCAGGCTGTAAGCGCTTGCCATCCGGCCCGAAGTATTTATCTCCTCTCCGCCATTGCTTGGATAGGGTCACTGGCAGTGGTCCCAAGACCTCTACGAATTGGATAAGGTGCTCGTCGTTAGTCTCCTCATCGAATTCGTCTCCCTCCAAGGGCTCAAGTCGCACGAACAGTTGCTGTCCTGTAAGAAGCTCAAATATTAGGCATCCAAAACACCAGATGTCTATTCCCCTCCCAAAGGGGAGACCTAGGATGATCTCGGGTGCCCGCAAAGCAACAGGAGTGACTGTCGAAGCCGGAGGATGATCTTCGAAGAATACTGTCTAGTGTTACTTCATAGGTCCCCAAAATACGGTTTTATTGTCAGCTTACCTGCGCCTAGGTCTGTGATCTTAACCAAGGGATTGGTATCCATGGATGTATACTCATAGAGAGACTCGGGCTGGAGGAGGTATGATGGAGCCCAGGGGTCGTTCATGCCATCCAGCCTTTTCACTGGGCTTCCCTGGCTCGGGAGTTGCTCGAGGCTTTGTATGGAATTTTCACTTGCCTCTATCGGTCGGATATTCATCAGTATGTTTCCGGGATGCAAGTCGCCGTGGATGATCCCTTCGGAATGCAGAGACTCTAATCCCAATAACGTGTCTCGCAAGACTCGCTTTGCAAAGGTCTTGGTGAATCGCCGTTCCCACGGCTCGCCGACCTGGAATTCAGGACAGAGCTTCAGCATCGCATTGACATTTGGGCCCATAGGCTCAATTACAAAGCATGGATGATGTCCATTAGGGCCCTCGTGCTCGAAGTAGTCTTGTAACTTCATGATGCAATCAGACCGCGAACGACGTCCGGGCTCGGCGAGAGTCTGGTAAAGTTCAACCTCTTTCCTAACATCCTCCTTGTCCAGATTCGAGATTTCTATCTTCATTGCGACAAAGCTCTTGCATCTGGATGTTGAAACTTAGTAATATGTGCTAATAGACATCTGTCGTGGTTACTCACGCATCATCAACAGCAAGCCAAACAGTGGAGTCCTCCCCGTATCCCAGCTTGCGGATGACTCGATACCGGTCTTTGAAGATGTCACCGAGATGCACAGGGTGGTACCCTCCAGGGTGGTACGACTCGGCCCACTCGCAGGCCGTTCCATTTGTGCGGAAGCGATATTCTGCGCCGTCGCGAGGATCGGCATTCCGAGGCTCTGGGGGGAGCGACGGCATGGCGACACGCCAAATGAATACTCCGAGACGCGTTCAAGTTTGAGGCACAGAGACAAGGAATTCGGGCTACTTCATCTAGGGAAGGAAACTCGACAAAATCGTAGGTAACGTAGCTGAAGTATTCCTCGTGATGAGAATATTGCTTAATGGAACATGAAGAACTTTTAGACTCGCGGGATAGGCAAAACTCGAAAAAGGAACTCGGAGATGATGGATAAACGACTGCTAGCGGATTTGCTGACCAAGACCGTTTCAGTCCTAGGCACTGTTTGACGATCTGGACACGAAGGATACGACCTAAGGTGGGATAGCAGTATATGACAGATATTTGGGCATAGGGAAGTATCAGTCAGCGCGAAGGCGCCTATGAGCCAGTGGGGGATCACTTGCTTTCGCTAATAGATGGAAATCTTTCCCATTAACAGGGGCTTTAACATAAATTATCATTCGGCTAGATGCGTCAATTTACCTCTCCCGGCGCCTCGCTTCGTGCAGCTACCATTCAAAAAGAGGCACCGACATCTAGATCTCCCGAGGGTGTCCCGAACATCAGTAGCGGACGGACTCTTCACGATATCATAATGAAGAATTCACCGCGGTAGGCCTATGATCAAATCAGAAGGAATAATCTTCGAGCGTCTTGATGAATGACTTCAAAATGTTTCCTCCTGATCCATTCTGTATGAGGGTTGGGACATCGGCCGCCTGGTATTCGACGCTTTCAGCATCAGGCTGCAGGGACAACCAACAGGCCAACAGCATACCCTCTACAACCCAAGCCTTCCGTCTACCAGCATCCGGGAAAGGATCCTGATCAGATCCCTGGTCGCACTTTTGCTCCTCAAAGGCCTGCTCGTACTTGGCCTTCCAGCCACGATAACTCTCGAGCCACACAGCCGGGTAGCGGTTCTCGAGATCATCCTCATCAACTTCGAACTCTCCCTCCGGATTCCCTGGCCACGATGGGTCGTACCATATGAACCCAGCTCCCCAGTCTGGAAACATTCTGTATTTGTACCTGGTCTTGTGTTCTTCGTCGACGCCGGGCGTGGCTGACTGGACAGTGCCGTCCTTCAAGGCAGCAGTAAGACTACCATCTGCATTGACAGAGATGAGGAGACCATAGGGTGTCTCGATGGTAACTCTGTAGGCCCCGTCAAGAGCGGTGCACAGGTGACAGACAGTTCGAACCAAATCTGAATACGGCATTGCGATGAACGACTTCACCGGAATTGTTGGGTAGGTACAGACCAAGATGAGAGTAATAATGAATTGGGGGGTGGGAATTTGATGAGGATTTCATCGGAGTGAACGAAACTAGTTAAGGAGCTTGAAAGTTAGGCCGTACAGTTACGGGTCATGCACTTAATTTGTACTTGCGCATAAGCAAACACACCGGAGTGGCTGTGCACAAGCTAGAATCGGCCACTGAATATATCTTAGAAGACAAGAATACGCCCCTTGCCGTGCGACTACAGCTTTCGCTTGAATCGTCAGCAAGACGATGGCGCTACGATTACCCAATCAATAAGTGCCTGAAGCGCCGTCTTTGGATGCGGCCGACACTGAGTGCGGTATGCATATTATTGAGGCGCCTCCTTACTGGCTCCGATGTGGCTACAGTAAAACGGTTGGCCCTTTCTATTGACCCCACGGCCAGGCCTCTTCTGTGACCATCGAACGAAATGTCCTGTTAAACATTGTACTGGTTCCGGATGTTGCTTCACTGAAACAGCTAGCTCTGACTATTGACTCTACGGCCGGGTCCCTTTTGTGACCTTAGGAGGAAGCGCTCTGGCGGTTTACCATCAAAGCGCTACGGTTCTTTCCATACCAGCAAGGAAACCATTTGCCATGTGAGGGCATATTACATATATAAATGTTGTGATGTAGAGACATCTTCATCTCACCCAAGTTTAAGTTCGCCTTTCGTCCTTCCTAGTAGCACTAATGACATCCTATCAAGGCGATTAGAGAAATGATATAATGAAGTATGTACCTCGTAGCGATATACTCATGCTGACGCCAAACCCCGTTGTCCGAAAGAGCCTGTTGCTAAATGTCATCTTCAGTCAAAATCAGAGTCGCCAGCTTCGTGTTGTCGATAGAATCGAGGCCGACGGTCACAAGATCACGAAAGACCAAGTCGTTCATGCTTGGCATATCCCTCCAAATGGGACGAGCGAGTTTCCTCCGCCTCAGGGCCGCATAACGCGCCCGCAAAATATGTGGTTGGAACAGGGCAAGAGTGGTGTAAAAGGAGCAGGATACGCACACATTCAAGAGCGCCATGGTGCGGACTACGAGAGAGCCGGGATCCCTGCCAATCAGAAACCTCAGCGGTTGCCGCAATTGCTTGAAGCCTCAACCACCGTGGGAAGACATATTGGGTGGACTAGTAGGAAGGCCGGGCGGCCCGTCATGTCTACATATATGAAGGATGAGAAACGTGTGCACAGAGATGGAGTGACCGTCGGTAGCAACGGATTTGTTGTTGGCATGAATCCAGTGAATGAGGGAAAGGTGTATCGCGGCCCTGGCGGTCCGACGGAGGTGAGCGACCGAACCATGGAGAACTTGTACTATTATCCTCCAGATTGTCCTGAACGGAGGAGGACTCACGACCTCCCCGGAAATAATCGCCAGGTGCCACCCAGACACAGAACTGATGTCTGGTGACGAACGGTTTATATCGTCTTTGGAAGTTGACGCTGTCTTGTTTTGGGTAGGACGTCTGATATCTGTATTCCTGGGATATAGTGTTTCCTAAACCCGAATTAAGTCTGTCCCTTAAGAGCCGAAAGGGTTATTTTTCTGTGCAATTGCCTAGTTAACTTGAGTGGACCATTGCTTAAGGTAATCTGGATGGAGCTGTGAAAGTTAGCAGGAATGGAGAGTTTAGCCCTGGGCGTGGCAACAGGGGGCTGATCATGATTTTCGCGTAGGTGTGGGCGCTCGAGATTGAAACAACGTAGAAGTCTTTTTTTTTTTACAAAAAGAAAAGATAACTGTTTATATATTTTTGTAGTATTATCACTGAAAGCCTCTTTCCTTTGATAAAGCAGTACTTTTCCAGCTATATTTCGCACGTATGTCAGTAGCCAACCCCCGGGCTGTTGAGAATTTAAAAGGGCAGAACAAGATGCGAGGGTTGTCCAGATGCTTCCGCAACCTAATATTTTGAAAGCGATACAGGAAGTTGAAGTAGAAGAAGATCTACAGGAAAAAGTTGATTGCCTTTACAGGTTGCATGGTTGAATATAGCCGATGTTGATGTATCCTTTCAACTACTTAGCCTAGCGAGAACGCAATGGTCGCGTATCGTCTCCATTATTACTTCCTGCAGAAAGCCATGAGACGCACTTCTCAATCCACTTATTAAAAATCGTTTCACGCGTGAGTCGAGGCGTTTCCTTGTCAGGAGTGAAGTAATCTGTTGGTATCCAGCAGTGTCACGAGAGTATAGAAAACAAGGGGAAGGCACAGTGTCAATTGAGGCCCATGATGACCTTTATAGGTCTACAACAACAATGGAGAAGATCAAGAACACCCTGTTCACGACCATACGTACGGTAGAGCATATCCCGTCATCTTCCGGCATCGAGTGCCCAAGAGTATTGCTGTAACGGATAATGTACCAACTCCTCAATGCCACGTGTCGGTATACATCCTCAGTCAAAAGTCAGTAGCATCATTCAAGGATGCAAGGACCTCCCTTGGAAGTGGGATGGTATGATTCATTCTAGGGATCCTTAGATGTCCTGTCATTCAGTTATTACAAATCGGAGTGCCATTTGTAGTCATGGAGCGGAAGATCAAAACATACCACAAACTTCACACCAGACAACGACGGTCGTGGGGTAGGTTGATCCTCGTTTTCGGGTTCTGTCGACGTCTCTCAGGCCGTAATTTTCAGCTTCGCCTTGTCGCGAACGGCGCCCGGGGAGTAGGCTGACTCGTTAAGCTCAACCTCGGAGTGCAACCAGTGGGGGACGAAATGGACTGTAAGGTCCGTGTCGCGCGCATTCTCAAGTGACGGGAAGGTATGGCGGACAACGGCAAGAAGTTCCTCATACGAACCTGGCCGGGCAATCAAGCGACTGCGGGTCTCAAAGGAGATGGTTACCACGGGAGGCATGATGGATGAGGAATGGCAGATTTGCGATGATATCGACTTTTGGGAAAGGCAAGGTGACAAAAGTGAGGCGATCAAAGTACCTGCTGGAGAGAGCGCCGAAGGTCCAGGTGAGGCCGCGGCGAAAGAAGCAAGACGATTACTGATAGTTCGAGGCCTTAAATACCAACAAGGTCGTTTCTGAGCTGCCTGGATGGTTAAAAATACAAAATTTTGTTCTGGATATGCAGCATATAGGCAAGCTGAGACAAAGTGCCTAGGTACTTAAAGTTGGGCCTTGAGGCGACAAGTTTTCTGTTTCACGAAGTCTCAATGAGAGGGAAGCGAGGCAATGATGGAGAGAACTTCGCCGAGGCCATTAGTGCATTCTTCCATTTCGTTCTCAAAAACAAAACTTGACAACCTGATAAATCCAATACTTCTACTCGTTTGAATATAAGGAATACCAAATAAGGTGAAGTAGAAAAGAGTATGGTAACAGTAGGGGCGCGTCAAGGAGATCGAAGGCGCCTGCGAGCGTGTGACGGATCGCTCTCATTCGTCAGATGCGGATTTTCCCGAGCTGTGCCGTACGAGGGTTCGCTTTCTACTCGAGACGTAATTTTACCCCTCTCTGGGTGTCGTTTTACGGAGTCCCTGACGACCATTATCCGAAAGCGGGCACCAACGTCCGTCTTCCTCCGGCTACAAGTGCCACGGACTGCAGGTCTTGGCGCACGAAGAAAGATGGAGGACAAACGAAAGACAGGAAAGACAGAATCCTCAGAGTCTCTAATGGAGTTCGCCCTGTTCCCCAACCTACCTCTGGAACTGCGGCTCATGGTCTGGGAACGGGTCCCCCAGCCGAAGCGCATCATCGGCCTGGTGACCTGCTTCGACTGTTCCACGAGCATTGGGCGACGCCAGATCACCATGAAGAAGAAACGAACGTGTATCAACCAGAACCACCCAGACTGGCGAGTGCGATACACTGTCCAGCCGCGGGACCAGGCCATCTTCCCACCACTGCATGCCTGCAGGGAATCGCGCCTTGTCTGGCTCCCTCACTATTTCCAGCCGACGCGCTACGTTAGCCTGGCGGACTGCGGGTACAGAGAGGCCCGTGAGGGTGGCCAGGACGCAGGTGGCCCGTCATATGACATACGGTTCGACGTACCCTTCATCAACTACGAGGCGGACATCTTCGCCATGCTGTATCCTCTGAGACAAGGCGACTTCGATGTCGCTCACTCTGACTGGAGCTGGCCTTCCCTGTTTGGGTTCCTTGACCCTTTCGTGGGCCTCGATCGCAGTCTGATCCGGCAAGTCGCCCTATCCGAGGACCTAGAGTCCCTGCCAATTTTCATGATGAAGCTCCTCCCTGATATCTTTCCCTCCTTGAGGGAAGTCACTGTCCTGGTTTTCGGTGCGCGCCTGAATGATCTTTCGCAAGGTACACTGGTCGAGATATTTCCTCCTGAGATCCAGAACCTCGACTGCACACTCCAGAACATTCCCGACAAACTGATAGTTGAGCGTAAACTGTTCAACGACAACCGGCTCTACCACCGCGTGTTCAATCCTCGACCTCAATTGCGGCCGTTACAGTGCTACTTGAGAATCTTGCGGGCCTGGCTATGGCACGCTCAACGTTGCGAAGCGGTGGATATCTGGAACCAAACCGACACTGGTGCAATAGCAGAGTTTGATGATTTCGCTCTGAGCCAAGATGGACGCGTCCACTGCCCCTTGGTGATGATGGACGGCTGTGGACCGGCTGGACACACGTTCAGTGATGTCACTGACTGGGTACCTCCATTTGCCATAAACTGCATTACGGTCTCCGAAAAGTCCAGGGATGGTGCCAGGGATGGTGCCAGGGATGGACTACTCATCCTCGATTAATAATAAGGCAAACCCGGAGGTTCACCGGGGGGCTAATCCCAGCATATGTAAGCCGCCCTAAACGTGAGTTGTTCTTTCTCCAACCTAACCATATCCATCCAGGTACTGCAGATCATATAGTAGTTGAGATCGTGGAGGCTAAAGCAAGTGACCAGATAGACCTCTCACAGAAACAGAGTCGATTCATGCCATTATTGTCCCTAGTTGGCCATCTAAGAAGACAATACACCTGAGTGGCCCAGTTACCTGACTTATTTATCCCAATTCAAATGAATTGACCTGGGAAGTGTACTATGAGACATGCTCCTCTAGCCTCCTTTCTGTCCCTTCCAGTGCTTTCAGCGCAGTTTATCTCTTTAATAGAGACCTGCCCTTCCAAGCAGGTCAATGAGCTCATAGTAGTCCTCACTTGCAACATTCTCATCGATCGCAGCCCAGCCCCTGCCACTTGGCGCTCTCTTCGGGAGTACCGCGAATAAATGGGAAGGCTAATGCTTGGAACAAGCCAAGCATCACGTTTCACACCACTGTCTGTTGAGATCCATATTGACAGGTACAGCGTGAGTTGGGAATATGTCTTTGACACTCCGGTTTCCAACTTGCTTTGGCAGTGCCGACTAACATTACTAACTTTTGCAGGATGAGCCACGTTCAGGTGAAGCTACAGAGTTCTTTAATAGCTCATTGGAGGAGATGAAATTAATATGCTAAGAGAGCAGAAGGATGGAAGATTGGAAATGTTTGAGAGAAAACACTAAAGATAGGCGAGATGCTGGATAGATTATTGTGATGACAAGGGGTGTAATGATCTTTCTGAGCCTGGTAGAATTCGTGTCTGCTTCGGTTAAGCGTGTGGTCGCTGCGAGAGTGTAGGGTCACAGCCAACTCTTACTCAAACCTAATTTAGTTGCGGTAGGCTATCATCTGGACCACGTTGATTGCAAAGTCTAAACTGGAGTTTGTGTTCCCGTGTCTGAGTGAGATATATATCTAGGGCCATTCACCAACTTCTGAATGCCTTTCCACTAATCTTCAGGAGATCAAGCCGCTATATTCTAATCCGAGTGCATTGCCAATGAGCAAAAGAGCCCCCGTATCTGTTTTCAAAAACTCGTACCTGATGATGAATGCTACAGCGTCCTGGATCAAGTCTTCCTGGAGGTGGCCCAGTTCCTGGAAGAGCTCAGCAACTGAAGACAAGAAGATCGATGTTGTGGGTGACGCGCCAACAATGACCACTCCCCTTCTAGCAGATATGGAGCTAGAGAAAGACCTTGACTACGACATCACTGACTCTCTAACTGGAAAAGTAACTCCTACGAAGAATGATACAGACTCTCACCTTGTCATCTCTGCGACGAGGCATATCGAAATAGGTTACGCCTGCTTTGAGAACGAGATGGATCCACTCGTCGCAGCAGCCTACCACAATATTAATCACAGCCCCCTTTGCCGGCTTCCCGACAGCATCCTACTTTACATTATGGAGCTGCTGGATGTGGTCAGCCTGTATCAACTCCGAGAGGTGTCCCGAGTCTTTCTGCAACTCTTCGGCAACGACCGCTTCGCCGCACACCACTGGGCCCCGGGGGCCGAGCTCTCATTTGGTGTGTGGACGGTCGGCGACATCCTGGAAGATCCGGCACTGAGGGACGAGATGAGGCGACAGAGGGAGAAGAAAAGGTACTGCGAGACCTGCCTCACCCGGCGGCTGGAGAAGAGGTCGTCCGCGACCCTGTGGTGTTCAGAGTGCGAGACTGAGCATTCTGCTGACCTCTTCTCCGGGGCTCAGCGGGAGCTTCCGGATGATCTGCGGGTCTGTATCGGTCGGGAGGGCCACATACGGCTCTGCGAACACAAAATCATCACATGGCATGATGTACAGAAAGCCATGGATACCGATGGGTGGCACAAGGCAGAGATTCGATGCGACCAGGCTCACCACCAGGAGCATGCCGGCTTGTCGTCAACCGCACCGACGGCGAGGCTCTCTGCCGACTACCTAGAGCTGTCAGTCGGGGTCCACATCGCCACCCACCCGGCCCGCGAGGCCCGCAAACGGATCATGGCCAGCGATATCCGGCGTGGCCTCGAGGACGCTTCGCCCTGTCTGTGGTACCCAGAGGGAGAGGTCCCCAGCTACCTGTCCCCGATGTGTTGCTTCGACCCGAACACCTGCTTCTGTGTCGAGTACGCCGGCGCCGCACGCCTAGATTGGAAGCTCAGCCCGCTGAACCGCAAACACTCGTGGGGTCGGTGGTGCAGGCACAGCTCAGACAGGGAGAGGAGGCTCTCGCTAACTAGCGTGCCTCATGCGGAGGGGTCCATGGCCGGGCACAGGAGCTGCCTTTGGCACACGCTGTCGGTATTCACGGACGATTTTGCGACGAACTTCTTCACGATGGCCAGCCCGTGCTCCGAGGCGGCGCGGTGCCTCTTGGTGGCCAAGCACCGCACCATCGAGGTCAAGGGGCTCCGCCCGTCTGACGGTCGGTGGTACCGTGCTCTGGACCCTGCATCGTACAGACTCACGGATGACTGGGACAATTATGGGAGATCCTGGTGCGCACAACAGGGGTGTGCCAACTACTACAGGTTCCGACTCGACGAAGTACATTGAGGTCCCGGCCTAGGGACACATGAACGGGCCACTTGGTGAGAAAAGCATAAATGATTCGTTTGGTGGGGATAGTCGGCCTCTTCCTTCAGTAGCGGAAATTTCCCAGGCGTCAATTTCCAAGGATCCTTCTCGTCTTTTTTTTCTCAGCCTCCCAAAAGACACACGGCGCGGTTGATTCATCGGACTAGCAAGCAGGAAACAGTCAAAGCATGGCTGAAAAGCTCGTATACAGCAACCCTCTGGACTCCGCCTCCGCGGTCGCCGACTGGGTCGCCGAAGGCCCCGTGCAAGCTTCGACCGCCGCCGACGGCGCGCTGGAGCTCTCCTCCTCAGGGGGCGACAACGGCCACTTCACCTTCTGGTGCCCCGAGGTCTTCGGCGACCGCGTCCGCGTGACCTGGGAGTTCTCCCCCGCCGCCGAGCCGGGGCTCGCCATGCTCTTCTTCGGCGCCGCCTCCGCCACCGGCGGGGGCATCTTCGACGAGGGCCTGGCGCCCCGGACCGGCGCCTACCCGCAGTACCACTCCGGCGACGTCCGCACGCTGCACGTGTCCTACTTCCGCCGCCGCTGGGAGGACGAGCGGGCCTTCCACACCTGCAACCTGCGCAAGTCCCCCGGGTTCCACCTGGTCGCCCAGGGGGCCGACCCGCTCCCGCCCGTGGCGGACGCCCGGGGCGCCTTCTACCGCGTCGAGGTCGTCAAGGACGGCCCGCGTGTGCGCTTCGCCGTCAACGACCTGCCGCTGTTCTCGTGGACCGACGACGGCGCCAGCACGGGGCCCGTTGTCGGCGGCGGGCGCATCGGGTTCCGCCAGATGGCCCCGCTCGTCGCCCGCTACCGGAACCTGAAGGTGTGGGAGCTGCCATGAGCCGGCGAGGGAACATCGTCACTGCAGCAAGCGTTAGAGGAAGTATAGGCGACCTGTCGCCCGTGGCCTCTTCAGCCAAGGGAGTGTCCCCCTGGAGCATCGTCCGACGGAACGAGCTCCTTACGAGTACGAAGCGACGTGTCGCCACTATGAGCTCCTCGGGCTTACCCGTTGGGGCCATGCTTCCTGGTTTGAGGGGGAGAGTAGCTTCGCCCATCGACAGCCACTCGACGCGATAACGACCTAGATGACCTGGACAACTGTCCACACGAGAGAATAGTGAATTAAACAATTACGCTATTGCAAGAAGTCCCGGCTGTTTCTCTCGGGGTATCAAACAGACGGCTGGACATGCTTGCTTTTGTATACATCATATGCGGATCCAAATGCGACCCTAGATCCTCCACGTCTTTCTCTCTCACCCTCGTGACCTCTCTATATTCGTGCTCTGTCTCTCTGGTCCTCTGTTATAGCGAAGACAACGGCGTCGTCTTGGCCCGGGTCTGCCGGCATGTGGGCCTGGTAGCTCCGGAGGAAGATACGGGAAAGGATGCTCCGCGGAGGATAATTAAGAGATATAATCGACGGTCTCCTCTCATTAACTCGTGCCCGATGTCAGCACGGCCTAACGGAGACCAACGAACCGACGCGAATGCGTGTTTCTCATAGAAGTGCGCCCTTCTTTCGTTGCCATTCGTCATGTAGTCGTTCCTTCTAGCAGCAATGACTGGAGGCGGGCCAGCCTTGAGGTCGTGTACCGTCTATGCCTTGGTATTACTCGCCGAAATCTTCAGGGTAAACGCCTTCTCATTCCTCCTCAATATAGCCTCCCGGGAGATTTATCCTAGGCAGATCAAGGCTCTTCCCGACCCTGGTCGTGTCGAACTTCCCCACATGTTCCCTATCCTTCCTCGGGTCCTTCTCGTCGGCCGAGCTGCTCCTACCGTGGTGGTCCTCGCTCGACCTGTGCCCCCAGTCGTCGCTGAGCCGCCCGGGCAGGCTCCGCTGCCACTTCTCCCGCAGGCCCTCGCCGTCCTCGCTCTGGCGCGCCGCCCTCTCGGCCTGCTTCTTGTTGTGCTTCTGTACCTTGTGCATGGCCTGCTGCGTCAGCTCCTGCTTCAGCATGCGCTCGACGACGTCCTTCTTGCGCGTGCGCCGGTCGCCGATGGAGATGAGAACGCCCGCGGTGAGGTTGGCGGTGATGGAGCAGCAGAGGATGGACGTGGTAGCGGCGGCAGAGCGGTGGTGGTAGTCGGTACTCCACGTGGTGGTACCCAGCGCGATCTGCAGACAGCTATGCATGTCGAGTAGTACCACGATAATAATGAGAAGGCGCAGCGGGAAGGCGTGGTGCGTCTCAGTCTCGTGCGGCTTGTAGAAGGTGTGGGACTTTGCAAACTTGGTCTGGTGGTACACCAGGCGAGCTTGCTGCTTGGGCGGCAAGACCGGGACTTCATAGGGGCTCTTCTCTTCCTGGGCTGCTGCGTCCTGGCCCGCCTCAAGATCAGGTTCCTCGGAGCGGTCGCTTGCTGGATCCGAGGTGGGATCGGAAGTGCCAGGTTCTTCAGTCGGCAAGTCATTGTGATCTTTCAGCTTCGGCAGCAGGAGCTTCTTGCGGAGTTTCCAAGTCTTGCGGTCTGTGTGAAATGGTTAGCCTCTTCAGCTCGAGCGGACCACATCGCTGGGTTAGTCGGGCAAGCTTACGATAATGAGCGATGAAAATCATGTGGTAAGTATCGACAGCACGGAACGGCGCCAGACCATCACCAACAATAGCAAACAAGGCGACAAGCACATTGTCGATGACATTAATGGCATATAACTGCCTGTCGCCGACGTAGATCCAACCGATCAGGAACAGCACCCAGGCGAGACCGAATAGCGTGATGAGCGTCGCGTAGAGGGTGACAAGAAATCCCAGCGGCCGGCGCACGTACTTGCCGAACGCCTTGAATTGCTGCTTAATCTTGGACCGCCGTGAGTGCAGCATGTGCCGCACGTAGTCGTTGAGCAGCTTGATGTCTTCTGGGCTCCAACCCTCGAGCGTGGCATCATTGGGGAGGACAGCGTATTGCGGTGCCGTGAGCACGGACGACATGCTGTGGACTCTTGTAGGCCGCGGCCGCCCCTCCTCCTCCTCCTCCTCCTCCTCCTCGCTGGACGAAGGCTGTGTCTCGCCCGTGGTCACCTCCTCCTGTGATGGCGGGTAGGCGCCGGGTGGGCGGGGTATCTGTGGTATTTCGGACAGGTCGTATGTCGGTCGTCGATTCACCCACCTGCCCAGCGATGGGACGAAGAGTGAGTTTTGAATGTTTGTGATGGATGATAACGTCGCGACCTCAGGATCTGTCGTGGCACAATTAGCAAGCTGTCTGGAGCGACACTGGGTGCGTGAGTGGGTCTACTCACCAACAACATCCAGCAAGTCCACAATCCTTGAATCGTAGCAGTCATCGTCGGAATTGTCCTCCGGCGCAGGAGCTGCGACGGATTGGCGCCGTCGAGCAATCCCATTCAGGAAGGCCGCGCTGCCTCGCCGGAGGCTGCCGCGGCGGCTCCGAGTACTGCCAGGTGTGGGAGGGCGGAGACTGTCGTCCGGTTGTGGTACCTCAAGACGGGCCTGCGGTGGGAATGGCTGGAAGTCGGTCCTGTTGACTGCATGTGGTGAGGGCGACTCAGGGACGGGAGGCAGGGGCTTCATGGTGGCCGCCTGGTCGTGACCGCCGCCGCCGAGCCATGTCGGTCGCTGCGGCTCGGAGCTCGATCGCCGGCGGTTCGTCGTGGCATCGTCGCCATGTCTCTGCTGCTGCTGTGCTTCTAACTGGGTTGTGACGTGACCCAGAGCTGGTAGGTCGGGCTCAGCCGCGGGCCCAGGAGTGGTCGGCCGAAGGCGTCGAAGGCGGATGGCCGACTGCTGGCGGTCGAGGTGCGGGAACCTGACATCGTAGGCGCGACTGTGCGGTAGCACAGTTGGTGGCGGCCGCTCGGTGGCCGGCGTGGTCGGCACGGTCGAGTTGCCAGTGGAGGAGGAGGGAATTGCACTGCCGCGGCGGGTATCGAAGTACGGATTGGGGTCTGCACGGTTCGGATCCATCGCCAAGGCCCTCTCGGGAAGGCCGGAGGCCGGAGAGGATGATGGGAGGACGAGCAGGAAGTAAAGGCAAGCACAGAGACAACACAACACACAGTTGAGTGCTGGGCGTGAAGAAGACGCGACGAGCAGCAGCCGTGCGAGATGTAGCGAAACCCCCCGGAGTGTTATTGCCTGAGTCACATCCTCCTCCGGCGGTCGTCGTTGTTGTCGTCGGTTGTTTTTCTCTTGGCGCGGGAGCGGCAGACCAGGTACGTCAGTGAGGCGGCGGCGGCAGGGGAAAAAAACAAGAATGATAAATAAGCCCCGGGGAAAAGGGGCGCCTAATAAGCTTGATTACGCATGTAGAGTCCACGCCCATGTACCAGCACGCACTAGCGCTGAGTGACGATACTTCGCATGCCTCGCCGGGTACTCCGTACTTCCCCTTTGGGGGCGATCTCGGCATGCCGGAAAGTTCCATTGACGTCACATTCCACCACCAATTCTCACATCCGCCCGTACCTCCTGCACAGGCCGCCTTATCTCCACGATAACTCAGCAGATCTGCACTCAGGCTTATCAAATGATCTCCAATGGGCTGTTCTTGGTGCCAAGAGGGAAACTTTCAGCGATTCAGCTGGACCGAAGCAGATTCCCCAGAGAGAGATGATTACCTCCGTATGCACCGAGTACGCAGGACTTGTTTCCACAGTGTTTTCGGCCTGCTCTGAATACCCCGAGCCCATGTACGGACTACTTACGTACCCCGTGCGGAGTAGACGCGAGCCCATCGGCGATAGGGCTGGACCGCCGGCCTTAGTAAGCCGAAAGCGGGTTGGTGGCTTACATGAGAGCCTCCTCAACCACGTCCGTCCCAAGGGCCCGAAGCAAAGCAGAGTAACGAGGCAGGGAAGCTACACAATACGGCCGCCGAGATAGAACTCATCACACGATTTCCCGACTACAAGCTAATCATATCTAGATCCCTGTGTGGGGAAGCAAGCCCCTAATAACCCGCTACCCATGCCAAATTATCAGTCAACGCTTCAGGAGCTTTTCCGGCACCTCCATGGCACCCCACTCAATAACCCGGAGATTCTTATCATCCACGCCGCCGAAATAACCGAAACCATAGAGTCCAGCCCAGTGGGTCTCATTGGCACCGTCGAGAGAGTTTCGACGACTGTACCAATAAGTCCACTCGTTCGCGGACGTCGTGTCGACGCCACCGAAAAGCAGGAACACCCGTTGGATCAAGGACGGCTTAGGCTCGACAATGAGCTCGGCTTCCCGGTCCATGTTCTCCTGGGGAATAAATTTGAACGCGATGTCCTGACCGCGATTGCGGATGCTGAGAAACTTGGGCAGCCAAGTAGTCATGAAATCGGTCTTCATGGCAGCAGTGAGGCCCAGCCTTGGGAGAGTGTAGTCTAGGTGACTAACGAAATCGGGAAAGGAGAGGACGACGAAGGGTTCAATGCTGAGGGGCGTCTCCGGAGTGCCACAAGCAAAGGGTGGCTCATCATCTTCGTAGTCGTGAGTCAGGTAGTAGCATATCTCTTTCTTGTGCTCTGCCGTAGCTTCCCAGAAGAGGTAGCTGTATTTCTGTCCCTCTTCGTCAAGGATGTTGTCTGATCCGTCCGTCACGACATTCCAAGTCACGCTTGCCGTGTTGTCTCTGATGTTTCTGACTGTGTCCACCATGGGGTAGACGGCGCTGAAGTTCCAGTGTCGAGATAGGCGAACTGTGACCTTGACATTCTCATGTGGCTCGCGCCAGAGGAGGTAAATGACAGGCTTCTCTGCGACCAGGCTCGTGCTAGATTCTGTATCAAGCATGATTCGTCGATCTTCAATAGGCAGATCCGGAAGGTCCTGTGCGGCACTGGAAGTGAGGGAGCTGAGATCAATCTCAGAATTCTCGACAGGACTTGTTTTCAGCGCTTGGGAAAGTCAGTTATCTGTTATATAAGTCAAGTGTCGCTCAACGTTCAGAAGGGAAGCAAACATACTTGCGTCGACGCTATGCATAATACCTCTTCGTATCATTCTATCCATGACTTTAGTCCGGTTCTTGGACTTTGAAGGTGTTGTCATTTCTCGTGTTTGGTTCGCACCCATCGCGGACTACTGAAGACCGATTTCCTCGAGCCCAGATGCGTAACGATCCCAATAAGAGACGAAGTGAGCTGCAAGTTCTCTGAAGGGACGATTGTGCCTTGGATCTAAAATGTCGTCAACGCGTGAAAAGATATCGTGAGCTGTCGATTTTATTCTGGTTTCACGAGGGGATTAACATACTGAGCGCAGGGAATAAGTTGTTATATATGCTGTACTGCTGGCATAAGAGGCGCCGAGAAGCCCCGCCTGCGCACGAGTTAGGCCATGCGAACAGGCATCTGGGCCACCAAAGGCGTTTTCAGGATCTCTGAAACGCAGGAACCGAAAAGAATGAGTTGCCTTTGTGAGAAGTGTCAAATCTGCGTTTACCTCACCGCTGATAGACGACAGGTTAGGACGCTCCCTTTGAAACAACTCAAACACCACGACAGAGATGACTTCCAGCGAGAGGTCGCCCTGCCTGCGTCCCTGTCATCTCTAGCCACTGCAAAGTCATTGCTGATCTCCTCCGGGTCACAAGCCACATGGCAGCACACCTCCGGTCGTAGTAGTCCATTCGTCCGGCACGGTAGTTCTGGGGGATCCTTAGCAGCTCGGGCGAGGCACGATAGCTAATTAGTTAGACACTTAACCAGATTACAGCTCGGGCGACTGTCAGGCGCATGGTATTCGGCTAGTGTCAGTTGATGGTTGTACACACAGCTTCCTGAAGGGGCGGTTCTGGGGCGAACCTAGCGCAATATGTAAGTCCCTGAAGCAGATATCATTGGAATTCACCTGAACCATCTCCAAGAGGAAGTTTGACACCAAGGACAAGCTCATCGACCACACCCGTGATGCATATAGCTGAATCTTAAGGACCTATTTATACCCGGCTAGACAGGACGTAAGTATTTATTTATCTTCTAGAGAAAATAGAACATGGCCGTGGATGTGAGCGGCCTTCACATGTAGACTCAGTCCCAGTGACTTAACTGTCTTTAGCCTAGTAGACAGAGTAATCCTATGATAGCGATTACCAAGCGCTTGTTGACATTTGGATACAGGACGCAGATCGGCAGTCTTCCATGGTGAATCAAGCTCTCCATATCTAGGTATTTTTCTTGGGACGTCGGAAGGCGTACACAAAAGTAAGTGCCTGGCCCTACTTTAGCCTCTCTCCGTGCCTCACACCCCTCCTTTCCTATCTGATCTACCATTCTCATCCAAATCGCCACAGAAACAAAGCTGGTTCATTGTTACGCATTGATATGGCCATCTGATAAGCCAGGAACTAATAATTAAGACAGCATATGCAAACGTGGTCCATCACCAGAAGTCCGCAGTGTGCTTCACTGAAAAGTGCAAGGGGAATGATCACTCAAGCCGAGGTAACTTCAAGCTTCGCATCTAGAGGTTCCACCCGGAGCTGATGCCAAATGAGTTGGATCTGCTCTTCCCAACTATGAAGAGGACGGCCGTCAAGGGTAACACCTATAAATCTCAAGACTACCGGTACCCAGGATATACCTTGACAAGTTTCCTCACAAAGCGTGGTCTTCACATGGCATACCTGTTACGAACACACGCGATCAAAGAAGGAGATCCAGCCATTGATCCCGCTACTACCGCGACCAGTGCCTCCCAAGTACAAGCAGCAGAAATGTCATCATCCTGAGTGCAAGAGAGGCTCTATATTTAAATGGCTGACCCGTATGCGGAGCATCTTAATGTCCAATATTGTGTATACAGCAGCGGCGATTCCCGTGTAGGTAGAAGAGCAAGTGGAATTAATAGATAAGCAAGAGTGATAGAACAGGTTAAGTAGATGGAAGAGTTAGCAAAATAGGAAAACAGGGAAAATAAAAGGGCAAGTAGAGTAGGAGGATAAGTAGAGTAGGAGGACAAGTAGAGTAGGAGGATAAGTAGAGTAGGAGGATAAGTAGAGTAGGAGGATAAGTAGAATAGGAGGGTAAGTAGAGTAGGAGGATAAGTAGAATAGGAGGGTAAGCAAGGTTGGAGAGTAAATAGTATAAGAGAGTAGGTAAGATGAGAGAGTAGGTAGGGTGGGAAGGAAGTAGGATAAGATAATACGCATGAATTAGCAACGGTAAGAACCTCCTACCATGCTCCCGTCATGCTCCCATGTATCATAGGCATACATGGGCTACTGTTGCTGTGGGGTTGTTCGGATCAATTGGTCCATGTAAGGAAGAAAGTAGGTATGCTGCAGGCTGGAATGGAAACCAACCTACCTATGGGTAGCAGGAGCCCATCACATGACCAAGCAGAAGGTCTGAGGTCACAACAGCTGCGGACCAACCGGATACGAAGTTCCGGACTAGACAGCAGGACTACTTAGATCACGAGGTTAGACAACCAGAAAAGGGGCAATACACTCCGTTCGTAAGAACATCGCGATCTATTGACTATCCTTCAGTATCTCGTTAAGTTTGCCATCGGCCCTGACTCTTTTTTAGACCGTCTCAACCGCAGGCTTGTCCTCCTTCTCGAGCATCAGATCCCTCTGAATCGGTGCTTGCACCGCCTTCTTCGACCCCCATCTCCCGGCAAAGAAGTCACCCAGGGCGAGCCTGATGTTGTGAACGTTCTCTGCAACGATTTCGCCGGTTGACCGCTGGAAGAGTATGTCGATCTCCTCAAGAGTCTTGTCCTTGGTCTCCGGCATGAATAACAGCTGGTAGAACCAACCTATAACCGCAATGCCGCCGTAGAAACCCAGTGCTAAGCCAGTGCGAGTCATGGCATCCTGCATTGCTGAAAAGTTGTATGTGACGACAAAAGAAGCCAGGAAAAGTAGCGCGTCCGAAGTCGTCATGCCGTAGGATCGCAAGTATGTCGGATATACCTCAGAAGGCACCACCCATGTAAGGCAAGCGTAACAGCCGAAGAAGCCCATATAGAGGATGAGGCCTGACAGATACAGGCCCTCAGCTCCTTGCAGATTCGTCTCCAGGGGGATCTGGTAGCTGGCGCCGATGAGGACGAGTCCCACGAAGAACCCGGGAAGCATGGTGTTGGCCCAGAAGCGACGGCCGTACTTCTCCATGAGGAAGATAGCTGGAATCGTACCCAGAAGCAGGGAACCTCCGCCGACCAGGGACATGTAGTTGGCCTTCTCGTCGTCGAAGCCGATCTGCTTCATCAGCACCGACATGTAGTACATGATGGCGTTGACACCTGTAAGCTGACCAAGCAAGATCATGATGTTGGCGTAGACAAGAGCACGGCGCGCACGGGGCACAGTGAAGAAGTCGAGCCAGGGGAACCGCTTGTTGACGGCGCTCTCGGCGACGACCTGGGCTTCGTGGAGCACCGACACCTTCATGACGAAGAACTCCTCGCGGGCGTCGCGGTCTGTGATGCCGCGGATGCGCTTCCACACCTTGTAGGCGTCCAGGACGCGGCCCTTGTGCATCAGGTAACGTGGAGACTCGGGCAGGAAGAGCATGCCAGCGAACATGATGGTCGAGAAGACGAGGGACGAGCCCAGGATGTACCGCCAGTTCCCGTCGACGTGCAGGAACATAGCCGCTACCGCGTAGCCGAGAACCTCACCCAGAGCGATGTTGAATTGGTATAGGGACACGAGGTTGCCACGGAGCCTGCGCTCAACGGTCTCGGCAACATAGACAGGGACGGTACCTCCCTCCAGGCCGACACCCAGACCGAGGATAACACGAGCAGCAATGATCATGCCTGTTGCACTCACGAGTCAGAATAACGAAGAGCATCGGATGAAATTCCGGGGGAGGCGCTTACCATAGTTGATCGACCCAGCCTCCAGGGCAGCACCCACAGTGTAGAGGACACAAGAGATGATAATTGACCACCGCCGACCAAACCATTCATTAGAGGGAGACAGAATCAGGGCTCCTCCGACGGCACCGAGGGGCATCGCCGAGTTTACAAGACTGTTCTGTCTTGTGTCCAGACCCAGATCGCCGGGCAAGTACAGGTTGGCGCCGGAGATGAGCGACTGGTCTAGGCCGGAGAGCAAACCGCCCATGGACGCGAATGCCACAATGACCCATGTGAAATGCCTCGGGTCCTTGAACTCAAGGTCCCAGAAGCTCTTGCGCAGCCCACCCTGCGCCTCGAGCTCCTGCTCCATCTCATTGATGAGCGCGTCAATTTCCCAGCCGCCGGCCTGAGCTGCGGCCAACGCGTCCTTCTCGTCCATTGGGGGCATAGTGGACGCCTTGACTGGGTGTTCAAGCTGAGCCTCATCTCGTTTGGCGGACGCCGCTGGCGCCGCTGGTGTTGTAGCCGTGCCGGCCATGATGTGGTGTGTGTAAAATTCTCAGATGTATTTATATGCAGGAAATTAAAAGCGTACGAAGTATGTAGCTTCCCAGCTTATAGAGAGGTAGTGTTGAGGAGGAGTGTGTTGATGAAGAAGAGAAGAGACTCCGAGATTGACAGCTGTCTGCGGGACGGGCTCTTTTTACATACTCCAGGCCCAGCCTACTCCAAGGAATGCTCCATGCTCTGGAAGACAACCCCATGGTTCATCATGTCATTGTGGGTTCCCCTCATCATCACGAGGGGTATCTGCACCGCACTTGCGTGCCCGGGTGTGGAGTGGACAGGGCCCTATGTTACCGAGATAAGAGCGGTGCTATGCCTGTTTCTCTCCACCGGGGCCCCAAACGTGGCTCTCCGGTCTCTCCATGGTCTCCAGCTTCGTCCCCGGCCTTGCTTGGTCTGGAGGAAGTCGGGGGCTCCAGGGGGTTCTCCGAAAGGCAGGTTCCGATGGAGACAGGGGTCGGGCCCCTGGATCTGGCCCACTGTCCAACTGCCCATCTCACTAGCGCTTTGCCGCGTCGGTACTTGGCTCATTGTACCAAACCAAGCTCGTGATAGCGTGAGCCCGGGCGTGGGTTCTCCCGTGAGGCGCCTGGCCGTTATAAGCATGCGTCAGGCGCCAGATGAAAATCGCGCTCATTGTTCGCTCGAACTCTCGCTCAAACATCGCCCTGAAAAGTCGCCGCCAACGGCCTAGGAGTGGGACAGGCAGGGAGGCGATTGAATCTGGCGCTGTACTAGACGTTGAGGATGTCGACTGTCCTCTCCAACACGAGGAAACCCAAGGATACTGACATAGAATCTCCCTATGGATGAGCAGACTTTAGGTAGCCAGCAGGAGTGGTTTCGCCGATTTTGACCATTTCCAGCTCTGTGAAGCCTCAGCGAAACTGGCGATGTTGCCACGCGAGCAAGCCCGGCAAATCAAAGGCTGACTCGCCGGAGGGGGGGCAACGTCGCGCGCAGATCCACCGTTTCCACTGCAGCACCGAGGAAGGGCCGGAACTACGATTCAAATCTGGACTCTGCTTGGGCTCTCCGGATTCATGGGGCCATGCGAAAGAAGAGGATGGGGAGACGCTCCGGGGAGCATCAGTCTGGCTGTCCGGCTGTCTGGCAAGAGTGCGGAGGCCCCGGCGACATGATATGGAGGTCAGGCGTGCGGAGGTCGCCACCGGGATGGGTGGGAGCACGTAATGAGGGGAAGACTCAACGGAACATCAAAAGTGTAACCGAAAATAATTCCTTCTCGATTCGGGTCCAATAGTAGGTTGTGAGGTTTTCGCAGATGTCCGACGAGTCAGCGGGATCGAGAGAATAGGGGTAGTGGAAAATTAGGAGCACTCCCATTGTGCTTTTGCATAATTCGAGACAGCGGCTTCGTAGTAGATGAAGCAGCAGTCTACGACAGTGACGAACAACACTTTTACAATTGTCCACCATTTCTTTTATGGTTTATCCGACAGCCTCGAATTGAATGCATCTCCGGATCACGGCTGTGAGATCGAGATCCACAGGTTGATGTACCTCGGAGTCAGTGGTTCGACGTGTTTGTGTGCACAATGGCCCTGTACTTCGATGGCAACACGCTTGCCAACTCTGTCCCGCGCACGACTGCAAGCCTTCCACCTAGCAGCCAGACCAGCAGCGCCGCCACCGTGATCATGAATGCCCACGCCACTAGCCCGGCAAGAATGACCTCTCTATAAGTCTTTCCAGCATCCTTTGTCGAGTTGTTGTGCGGAAATGGCCGGTCCGGCACCGGGACATTCAAGATCTTGCACAAGGGGCCCCAGCCGTCCTTGACATTGTACCAGAACAGCTTATCCCCGGGGACGACGGCCCTAAGGTGGTCCTCGTGCTTCCCGAGCGTATCCCTAGTAATGCGCTCGTCACCGTACCTCCACAGCGTCATGTGTCGGAACAGCTCCCTCCAGTGCCCGTACACGCCCACCTTGGGCACCCACATGATGAGGAACGGGATGTACCAGTTAGACATCATGGAGTTCATGATGTTCATGGACGTCCACCAAGACTCGGCGTCGCGCGTCGTGGCAATGACGATGGCGTCCGGATACAGCTCCATCAGCTCAGGGGTGAGAGTGACGGCGGGGCAGTCGACAGTCGCGACATAGCCATCCAACACGTCGGCCAGGAGGTACTGAATATACTTCTTCTCTCGGAAGGTCTTGGCATACGGCGCCTTCTTCATGATCTCCATCCATTGATTTACCTGGTGGAGCGGCCCGCCCAGGGATTGAACGCCCGCATCGTGAACTGGTCCGTCGAGGAGAATTGTGAGGGCTTCGTTCAGCGTTTTGGTCCCGGTACGGCACCTGCCAGTGCAAGTCAGCCTTTCCTGTGTCGTCTTGAGATATGCAGGGCTCGCAAGCACGGCAAAGCCGCGTTTACATACATGCCAGCCCCTATCACCCGGAACTTGGTCCCAGGAGGGCCAGGTTTGGTTGGTACTTGGCCCATCCTATAACTACGACTCTGTGCATCTACACAGCCGCAAGCCGTTATAAGCCACAAATGTCACCTGCTCAAGGAAGGTCTACAAGCACCGCGGAGCGAGCTTGAGTAAAAGCTGCGAGGCGTGAAGCTATTTTCATTATCATGGCCATCGCACAACGGCTAGGCGTCTCGGCACTTTCTAGTTTCTATACAAAGACAAGACCAGAGCAATCATGTCCCAGGACATGCGTCCCGGCATCTGAGATTGAAGTCACTCTCGTGGAATTGCTCGCTTCTACCAACTATGGGGCACCATCATGCGCCAAGCCGGGTAAGATCTCAAGGGGCCGGCGCATCTCCCGGAAGTGGAGCCCCGGGTCTCTCGGCACTGGCCACCTTTCTGTTTACGGCTATTGTCTTATTATTGCCACCTCTGTCGGGACGTCGACGCGGAAGCACATCGACCTCGTCAGGGTGGACAACATACGCAAGCTCCACAAGCAATACTAAATCAATCACTCTGAAACGGAACGCTCGTTATGGGGAATATCAACCGAGATCAGAAATATTGGCGGCAGTAGGATCAGCGTGGAAGTCCGGCGATGAGAGGGGTGAAGAATACAGAAGACCAAGTTGCATGTCGACCGATCACCAAAATCTCGAAGATTCGGGTCCTCAGACCACACGGCCGACTGGGTTCTGTCAGCCGATCGGTCCTCGGCCCGCAATGACCTAGGGCTCGCGGGCACATTAGGCTAACGCCGAGGTTCTATTCTTGAATGTCGATAGAGTTGACATCCTCTCTGGTCCCTTGCGTGCCTTCTTCGTCAGCAACAGCATGGGAGACATTGGGCAATGGTCATGCAGAAAGGAGGAGTTTCATGTATCTCTCACCTTCCCATGAATTGCGAGACCGCTGCTGCAGCTGGCCGTGGGACCCCCCATTAACTTTATCGTGCACCAGGCTCGACGCCGCACCATCGTTCGTCATGATATGATTTGGTCAACTCCGCTGTTTTGAACGATTTCCTCTCATTGGTTCTGATAATAGGCCAGCTAAACTTCTTTACTGTACATTGTGATACATTGTGCGCAGGTCATCGTCCCTGATCCATCCATTCGAATCTTGTTACATGTGACGAGAGGTTGTCTCGGAGAGATCTTCCAACGCAGCCAGGCTCGAGCGTTTCAAAAACGAAGGCCCGCCTTGAAAGATTGCCACGCTCAGTGGGACGGTCAGGCCATATCTCGGAAGAATCACGAAAGACCTAGAGCAGTCTCTAGGCAGTCGACGATCGATGACCCGGTGGTTTCGTCGGTCAGTGTAGTCGTCGAGAGACAGACTAGGGCGTTGCCGGCGGCGTATGGACCAAGAGCCGCGACACAGAGCGGGATGTCCAGCAAGATGGCGGCCGAGCCAGTGTCGTCGGCGATGTCCGAGCAAGCAGTTGGCAGGGCTGCGGGGCAAGAAGCTTCAAGCGCCGTTTCCAAACAGTCAATTATAGACTGCCCTGTGGTGGAAAGGGTGATGACATCGGTGGCAAGACAGGCGGCCGCGTTTCCGACACCGTAGACGCCCAGTGCAGCGAGACAGAGTGGCGCATCGACGATGAGGTCTAGCCCAATTACGGAGGCGAGGTCAGCGCAGTCCGGCGGGAGGGTCACCGCGCAGTCGGATGCGGTCGATGTCGCGGTCGGACAGGCCGTGGCGACGACGGTGGTGGTCGCTGTGGCGTCTAAGCCGAGGGCAGTCGTGAGACAGGTGATGATGCTCTGCCCAGTGGTAAGATCGGTGATGTCAGCCGTCGACAGGCAGACAAGAGCCGAGCCCACGGCGAAAGGACCCAGGGCTACCGTGCAAGCCGGGATGTCGGCGACGAGCTCTAGACCATCCTCACTCGAGAGATCTGTGCAAGCTTCTGGCAAGGACGAGATACATGTTCCCTCGAAAGCGGTTTCCAGGCAGGAAACAATGGTCGCGCCAACGGTGGTAAGCCCGATGGTCGATGTCGTGAGGCAGGTCGCGACATTCCCGACAGCGTATGGGCCCAGAGCTGCGACGCAGAGCGGAACCAATGCGATGAGGTCAAGGCCATTTGTATCGGACAAGCTCTCGCAGGCATCAGGGAGAGAGGTGACACACGTCGGTGCATTTGTGGTAGTGACCGTGGCGAAGCAACTAGTGGCAGAAGTTGGAATGGATTCAGAAGTAGTGCTCGACTCGGAAGAGGTAGTCGGTTGAGAAGACGTCGTCAGTCCAAACGTGCTCGATTCAGAAGAGGTGATCGGTTCAGAAGACGCGGTCAGTTCAGAAGACGTGGTAGGTTCAGAAGACGTGGTCGGTTCGGACGAGATGCTAAACACCACTGCAGAGTTCGAAGCAGAAGTTGAGCTCGCGCCAGAAGTCGTACTCGCCGGTGCCTCAGAACTCGATTCTGGAGGGACACTTGACGTCGGCGTAGAACCAGATCCAGACACAGAGCTCGATCCAGAGCCAGTGCTTGGCTCCGGAGATGGCGAGGAGGCAGTGCCGGCGCTGCCAGGGTCAGATGAAACGACAGCCGTGGTGGTCGTTCTGGCTTCGGTCGATCCAGCTGGGGTGACCGGGGAAGAGATGGGCGTCTCAATGATTACCGTCCCGATAGTCCCAGTGCCAGATGGTGGCAAGGTGACGGTGATCGTAGTAGACCCCGCATATCCCCCAGTTATCGTTGTGTATGGACCAGTGAAAACCGGAGCAGACGTAGCAGGTATCTCGATAATGACGGTTCCGACAGTATCGGTGCCGGTTGGTGTCAGCGTCAAGGTCCTTATCTGAGAACCCGAGCCGGAATAAGCCGCAGTGACAGTGGTGTAAGGGCCAGTAAAAGTGGAAGGGGCTGGGTATTCGACGATGACAGTGCCAGTGCCACCCGGATCCGAAGGCGGAAACGTGACCGTGCGCGGCTCAGTAATAGACGGATCATTGAAGTAGCCGGTAAGTGTGGTGTATGCAGTAGCCGATGACTCCGTGTCGCTAATCAGGCCACTAGCTTAGCAGGAGGCTGATTTATAGTGCAGAGTTGTTTCATACCTTGTCAGTGTCGTAGTAGTGGTGGTCAGGCACGTCACAACCGTAGAGACTAACACAGGGGCATTGGTGATGGCCACAGTAAGATCATTAATAGCAATAACCGTGTTGACAGCAAAGAAGCTGCTGATAAGAACGGGGGTCTGGGCAACGACCTCGACGGGCTGAGCGATCATTGGGATGGAGCAGCTGTCAAGAATCCCGGCCTTAGCAGGTGGCAGAGCAGCACTCGCCCACCGCTGTCCGATGAACGCCCCCTGAAGAAGGCGAATGAGGCGCATGGCTTGGGAAGATAAGTTTTATGAATAATGATGTAGGGTGATAGCAATTGAAGAAGAGTAGGAAGTTGGTGTGTCGAGCCTTGCAATGAAGATGAGCCCTGAGAGAAAGCCCAATATCTATATACTTCTTTGCCTGGTCATGATGAGCTGATCCTATCGTTCAAATCAGCCGGGCATAGAAAGGAACCCTCCCTGAGCTGGAGAACTGTTCTGGGTCCTGGAATGGGGTCTTAGTTCTGAAATGTAGAGTAACTGGGAACCATCCCAGACCGGTGAAGCGGACTTTGAGCATGTTTAGGAACGATTTTGAGCGGCCGACAAGCGGTCAATGCAATTTCAGGACTTGGGTCCTGTGAAGATGAAGAATGAACTTGATCTGAAGGTATCCTCTTGCGTGTTTCCGTCTCGTCCGGGTTACTACTATGGCAGCTGCTATTCACCAAAGGCACAGCAGTCTAACATGTATACAGGTCAGTATCTACTCGCCGTATGAGAAGGACAAGGTAAATAAATCGGGTATCGGAAAGTGTTGAAGGTTCAGCGGATATGCCTTGATGGTTATTCTGCACTTTCCGTTATGCTTCTCCATCTTGTAGTTCCGCCTCGACAACGAAGGTAATGCATGCGTTTAGCTAAGCCTTGACGATATTGTTTCCGAATGTGGAATTCAACGACCTCAATGTCCGAGCTTTTCAGCTCTCGTTGTGAAACAAGAAGTCCGAAGAGAGTCAACATGTACCCCTGTCTGGCCTAGTCTAGAACTGCAGGACCATGATCCTCTCAAATGCACGACCGTCCTACTAGTAAACATAATACCGGAAGAAATATCTGTTGCACGGAAATATCGAGGAATTACTTCTCTCGTCGCGTCTCATTCGTGGACCCCTGGGAGGCTGCGTGGTAACCAAAGACATGCCGGTCTATTGGGCATGGTCCGCATTCCGCCTCTGCCAGCCAAGTCCTGTCTCAGTAGGCTTTTCGGATATCCAGATCGATTCTTGAAAGGCATTACAACCTCCTCCTATGAGGTATTCGTCTGTAATGTTGTGGTCTGACTGATTAAGCCGAGGCCTTTGTCCTATAATTCTCATATATAACTGAACAGGTCGATGTATGATATGTTCATCTCTCCCTGCTAGACCACAGAGATCCTAATTTACTGAGTCGTTCGCTTGCCAACTGTCCCTACTGTCACTCTTTACATCATGAAGCTCTCCTTGGCAGCACTCATCTCCTTCTGCTCCGTCGCTTTGACTAGTATAGAGAGACGCCACGATGGAATCGCTGACTGCGTCCCGGCCACGGTGCTCCCCGCTGTCACCGTAACGCGCTGCGAACCACACACCTCGATCTTCACTCCAACCGAAGGCCTTCATACGATGACATACACCACCGTCTTTGCGCAGTTCTGCCCCACGGGTCTTGAGTCCAAGACATACACCATTACGCATACCTGTGATAAGGCCCCTTGCACCACAACGGCTGGACAGGTGCCTCCCGGATTCACTGTGGCTGCTTCGACTTGCCACAGTTGTGGGCCCGAGCCCATCACGGCGACACTCACGTTCCCCGCGCAAGAAAGTTTGCCATCCGAGACCAACAGCGCCAGCTACCTCCCGGCAGGCCAGACTACCAACGCTATCCCAGGCACGGATGAAACTTCTTCTGTCTGCTCTGATTGTGCTGAGGTTCTCTCACACACGACTTTGGCTACTCAAACGGCTACCGAGGCTTCTACCTGTTACGGATGCGAAAAGAGCCCCTCAGCTTCCGTCGTTGTGGTGAGCTCGGCCGCTAAAGCTTCGTCTTTTATTGGAATCCACATTATACTGGCGATGGTCTACTCCTGGTTTACCCTGTGAGACTGTGCTTGGGGCTTCGAGAACTGCAGGTTTTCAATTCTTTCTTAGATTGTCATTGCAATTGGGTTCGATGTAGCTTGGATGCCTTGATAATTCTTTGTAATTAGCAATAAGATTAATCGGATTCGCCTATTTATTTGGAGATAATTGTATAACTCATCAGCCGTGCACAAAGTGTGTCTCAGCCCCGAACCAGGTATGATGAGACCACAGCAAAGTGGGCTTAAGATATGGAAAGGCCAGCACGACAGGGGTGTTCGATCACTCCAGAGGAGGCTGGTCTCGCGAATCTGAAATTGTTGTGTAGGTAGTTGACTCAGTCACAACTTCAAAGGCAGTAGCTGTGATGAGACCGATCAGGTCCAGATGCACTAGAATGCAACCTCCTTTGTGAACACCCCTGAAAGAGCCAAGTCATTGGCCCTAGGTGTGCCATCCTATACTACCGGCAAGGACGGCGGCGAAGCATCTAAAAACAGCCAGAATGTTACTGAGCCACTTTGACGCTGTTCCAGAAGGGTTTTTGAAGCTTCCGCATCTTAATCTTGTCAAACGTTTAATTGCACTGGAGTTCCCGGCTCCGACAGCTGTCATCTTTGTTCTACTGTTACTACCTGCGTCTCCAAAGCGTAGGACATGACTCCATGGCTTAGTTTCTCTATCCGCAACACTCGACGTCGACCTAGGTGAAGCATACCTCGCGCGGTCTATAGACTGATAAGACTAGTTGGAGACTTCAGTTCCATCCGAAACAGGCAGACGCCCGAATCGAGAGCTTCTCTGCCACATCTCAGCTTTCTGACAAATCGTACATCGGTGTTCTGATGTACCGCTCAGTTCGGTTTCATCCTCGGGGCCACATAGCCGTCCCGTCACCTGAACCATCACGCACAACGAATGGATTCGCAATCCTCGCGTTAGGAACATTCCGACGCGGCAGCAGGACTTCCATGATACCTTCCGCCCCAGCCACTCCTCATGAAGCTGCGAGACATGGCGATGGACATCAGCTACCCCGAGGCCTGCGATCGATACTTTCGCCATGTGGCTGAGACAGACAGACAGCCAGCAGCGGAACAAAGCCTCTTCCTCACAATTCAGAGAACTGCTTGCTATTTTACGAGGACTTGACGAAGATATTTGGCAACGCCCAACGTCGTACGACATCACCCAGTCAGTCTGTCTCCTCACTCCCGTATACATAATGCAGCCCGCGACTAGACGATCAACCTAGCCGTTGCATCTTTGCTTTACAGTTACTAGTGCGGCTATAACCAATATCTTTCGAGCCACAGTTCGACGCTAACCAACGCCAGCTGCCCGTCTCGGTGGGGAGGCACTGAGACTTCGGAGATTCGCCCAGCCACAGCCTGATGAGTTAACAAAGTTATCGATACAGTGCAGGGCGCGGACGGGAGGCGCACGATCCGGGATGAGACCGACCATCACTGAATGGGAAAGTGAGCCGAATTGCTCGAGTGCATTGGGTTGACACGGGATAACTTATGCCAAAGCTACCTGGCTCTTCTAGATACTGCATCTGAACACCAAGGTTTCTCTCCCGCAGGTAGCTTAGCTAGGTACTTCCTCCGCCTAGATTCTTCCAATCTAAGGAGACATGCGCGTTGTGACTGAATACACCATCACCTAGACATCTCTTTACGTGAGTCGGTGTGCCACAGTAACATACCTAACTACCCAGTGCACCAGGTTGGAGCCAGTTCGATAATTATGGCAAACATTAAAACAGGATGTTATTCTGGGTTCGACCTATTTGCCATTTCTTCTGCTAACCCGTGTGCCCGTAAAGGGAGACAATATCGAAACAAGACCGTGGCTTGACTAAAACAGAGCGCGACGTACGCAATCCGGGAACTTGGGACATCCCCTTCAACCAGTAACCGCCAAGACGGCAACTCCCCAAGCAGGGATGCTGATAGCGTACCCGTCCGACGAGCTGCCAGCCACTGTGCTCGTCTGCGGCGTGATTGAGACAATACCAGGATAGTTCGATGTCAGTTGTGGGCCGGACAGCAGCATCAGGGAGGCAGAGGAGCTGAAGGTTGCCCCAGAGAACTTTACGGTGACTGAGGCAGCCGAGGAGCCGTAGTTAGCGAGTTTGACGTAGTAGGTGCCGTCTGACTTGGAGGATGCTACCCAGTATACCGGTCCGAACGCGGAGTCGGACGTGACTGGCAGGATGGTGGTGCCTCGGTTGGTTGAGAACATATGCTGGACCCAGAAGGACGTGCTGCCCGTGATAGACCCTACGGTCGAGTTCACACCGAAGAGGTCGGGCTAAAGAGTGCAATCGTTGTATCAGCAACTAATGCCTCTCATGATGAAAAAAGGGAGCAAATGAAGGAAATCAAAAGAAGGCACCAGAAACGAGCAAAGCCAGGTAAAGTCGACTTACCGACCACTGAGCCATGTCATAATGCTCGAATAGGGGAGCGAAGCTGGCCATCTTGACCAGGTCACTGTTCCGCTCCATCCCGATCATGTACACCGCCTCACCACAGCTGCCCTGCATATTGGACCAGTACGTGGTCGAGCCGTCGTTGCCGCTCGTACTCGCATACTCGCCCACGAGTACACCAAATCCGTTACCTCGTGCAACATTGTCCCATTCGTTGAACTTTGCAACAAAACTGTCCGGGCTGAGGTACCAGTGGGTATCTGTGTAGGCACCTGCCGGAAGCGTGCTTGGCAAGCAGTCGGCCTCTGAGGTAGACGCGACGATGGTGATGTCCGGGTACGCAGCGTGAATCGCATTGTAGATGTCAGTGAAACGCGAGGCGTAAGTGTCACAACCACCAGACAGGAAGTCCTCATTTCCGACTTCGATGTAATTTAACGAGTACGGATCTGAACGGCCGTATTGAGCACGAAGCGCTCCCCAGGTGGTTGAAGTGTCGCCCAGGATAAACTCGAGTTCGTTCAGGATGTCATCAATGTACGGCTGCAGAGCTGAGCCCGAAACGACGCCGCCTCCAAGAGTGAGACCGGACCAGACGGCAAGGAGCGGCTCCATGCTCATATCAATACACCACTGGAAGTATTCCATGAGACCTAGTATGCCATCAGAACTAAGCTTGCAATGCGGTGTATAACCAAGCTGAATTCTCTGGGAGACGAACCTAGAGCGTCCGTGTTAGCATACCCCCAGTCGCCCTGCCGCCCGGGCCTGAGGTGGACTGGTCCGATAGTCTCGTTCCACTTCCATCGAGAAGCCACTGTCGCGCCCTCGCTTTGTGAACGATGTCAGATCAGCTCGGACCTAGTGAGGAACTTCGACTGTCTTACAGGTTGTTTCCACCAGGGAAGCGCAAAAATGACGGCGCTATTTGCTCCAGATATGTCGCCACATCATTCCGGAGCCCGTTATAACTGCCAACATGCGCCGTACACATTAGTGCAAGATTCATAAGCAGGACAGAAAGGGTAACCATCGACTTACCGCTGATGATACGTGACAGGGAAGAGCTGGACCAGATCGAAATACAAAGCCGAGCCTGCAACGAAGCTGGCATCGAAGGTCAGCTGCCAGTAGTTGCTGCTCTCATAGCTCTGTTCTGAGGTGTAAGTGGTCTCGTAGTACGTGAACGAGTCGGCATTGCTGTCGATCGTGATCGTCTTGGTAGCGTAGACTGTACCACTCGGTCCAATGAGAGACAGGGCCACAGGGCCGGAGTACGCTCCCTTCACCCAGAAGTAGTTGGCATAGGTGTCCTCGTTCACGGGAACACCGAGGTAGCCAGCATTGGAGAATCCCACTTGACCAGTCGTCCCCGATGGGACAGCAACCTTGAGAGAGTGCGTTATGGCGGTGGACAGCGGGTTGGCTGTGTCGATAGACAGCGTAACGTTGCCGACTGCTGCATAGGCGGTCAAGCTTGGGCTGTCACCTTGGAAGCCATTGTTGCGGAGCAACTGCCCATGGATGCCTCCGTCTCCTGCTCAATGGTTAGCAGTGTATCAAGTCCTATATGCTAAACACCATGGTGTGCACCAGAGTAGTTGATATCCTACCACGGCTTCCAGTCAGAGCTAGTCAATAGGTGGTACCTGTATGTTCTTACTCACTTCAAACATGATACCATAGAGCAATGGGCTACTGGCATTGCCCCCCGTAGTGGACACAGTCAAGGTAACGGCATTGGCTGTTGCCACCAAAAGCACTGAGAGGAAAGAAGAAGGTCGAACCATGATTCAGAGTCATCACAGATGTACCAGGAGATTGGTGGAGAGGTTGTCATAAACGGTTGGCAAAGCAGGGTTCGTCGGCCCCCTTATATCCCATCGCAGGCTCACCCTCGGACCTCCTGCTGGCTATTCGGAGGATTAGCCAATCTCGTCCCCCATTTCCAGGATTCAGTCGAATGGGAAAGTAATGGTTACTTGCGTCGACGACCCTGTATCCCGACTCGTGCGCCTCGGCATCGATCGTGGAATCTCATGTGGGGTGCATACAGTACAGCCGATCTCCCCGCATCAAAGCCCCTGGACGCAGGAAAACGTGCGGTTGCAGCAACAAGCTGTAAACGCGCCAATGAACCACAATCGACCGACTACTGCTCCAGGAAGGATTACGAACTTGCCCCAGACAACCTCCCTGAACCCCGTCGCCTCCTTGAGTGATCGACATAACCGCTCCAGTAAAGAGAGATGACGACTCTTTGTGTGCGTGCAGGAGCAAGTCCCCTGAGCAACTCACTGAAGACCGTCAGGAACAGCCGTGATGTTGATCCGAGGAAACAACAACACCAGGTCATGGGGTGTGCATCGGAGTGGAGCAAAGAAGCACATGGCGACCTACATTGTAACCCGCCGGACCGATCCGGACCGTAAGAAGATCCAGGTCTCCAAGTTTCCAAGGTTGGAGCAGAGCCCATATTTAATGATGTTTTTGCAAAGTGCGTAGAAGCAGATTCCAGCTAAATTCGTGTTGTTTTAGGAGTGATCACCAAATGGTATAGGAACAGTGCTAGCCCGTCGAGAGTGGAAGGTTGACAAGGTCAAACTTCAAACTTCAAATCAAATATCGCTCTGTGGTATCTCTATCTTACATAGGAACTTCTCTTTCTCCTTCTCCTCCTTGTCGATTCTCTCATCTAGAAGCCAGGCCCTCCACCACCTCCACGTCCACCGCCACCACCGGGTCCTCCCCCAAACCCTCCTCCTGGTCCACCGAACCCTCCTCCTGGTCCACCAAACCCCCCGCCTGGCCCTCCGAATCCTCCTCCTGGCTCTCCGAACCCTCCACCGCCGTGGTGATGTCCGCCGCCGGGCCCTCCGAATCCTCCGCCTGGACCCCCGAATCCTCCTCCAGGGCCCCCGAATCCCCCACCCCCGTGTCCTCCTCCACCATACCCGCCTCCAGGTCCCTGTTGCCCGAAGACTGGACGAGGTCCAGGATCACCGTAGCCCCCGTAGTTTCGTCTTGATCCCAAACCGAAACACATTGTGTCTTTGAACTGGTTGGGAGAAGGAGTGTTGAGATGCCTGAGCTCAATTCGCTTCCGAGTGGAGAGCTGTTGTTCGATTGTGTGTTGTGGTTGTTTGTCCTGAACACCTAGCTAGGGAGACAAACAATTGGTACTCGAGTGCTCTTGTAAAGATCTTCAAGCAATTGCGGCCGATTCGTGAGAGGGCTCTGTATGCTGATGCTTTCTTTGTACGTCGAGGAAAGTGGATATTTTTGATCGATTTTTCTTAATCTCGAAACTCGGCTTTTCGTGAGGGACTCCAGCTGAATCGAGAGCCGAAAGTGGGAAGTCCCTCTCTTATGATGCGCGACGCTATCTCGCCAGTGTCGTCATGCCACTCGCGGTGAACGTCACAGACAGTGGCTCATCCGGCCGCCCAGGGCTCTTTTCAGCCGACTAGCCACACTCGAGCCACGCAATCAATTACCTGTTTCGGCGAGGTGGGTTGACTCGGGAGCCTGTGACGGGCATCATCCCGCCGAACTGGGGGGCCCTGGCGTTGCCACGGGTGGATCTGATGCGAGAGGCTAACAATAGCACCGGGCTTGGCCGCCGCCCACAAGCCGAGACTGAGACTCGTGTCGCGAATGACGAGCTGGATGGCAGGATTTGACGCCGCCTCTATGGCCCTGCGCCATGAAGCCATCGTCGTTCTCTCCTACGCGCCCCTCGCTACCGGCGTAGCCAGTGACGGGGATTGATACCGGTCATGGAACTCTTCTCTCGTCGCTGGTAGACAGTGGGACTCAGTGTCTCCCTCCTTGGCTCTAGGGCAGGGCTAAGAATTACCGGGAGAGACCCCCCGCATCCCAGCGAGATGGAGGAGGGTTTGGTGTCTATCATGACCATCGCAATCTAGCGGTCGTGTTGACCTGCTGGACTCCTTGGCCCAGAACGACTAACCTGCTTTGCCCATTCGAGCTTGTTGTGGTGTTTACCGCTCAGGTACGTCGCCTGCGGCGTCATTCTCTAGTTTGAGCACGCTCCTTGGAATCAGACACATACAACTACAATGGTGATGGTATTCTCATCCAGACCAGAAGCCTTATTGACATTGAGAGCTCCTCAGGACTTAGTCAGATAAAGTCCCCCTCCTCGACTCCATCCCCCCCTCCGAGGGCGTGCTCTCGCTCCACACGCTGCGGTAATACGCCCTCGCCTGCTCCCGCGTGAACACCTCCCTCGGCACCCTCGTGAAGCTGTCCACCCCCCGCGGCACCGCCGGCACGGGCGGCACGCCCCCTCCCTCCCCGTCCTCGCCCCCCGCCGCCCTCGCCTCGTACTCGCTCCGGCTCCAGTAGCTGCTCGCCGTGCTGGTACGCACGCTCCGCCCGCCCGCGGTCCCGGGTCTGCTGCCGATCCCTCCGCTGCCACCGGGCGGGTTCAGCCGCAGCGGGTGGTGCGCGCTCGCCCGCCGGAACCAGCTCGCGATGCTGCCGCGCAGCCGCGCCTGCGGCACCGGCGTCGGCTCCATGATCGGTATCGGGTACCCCGGGCCGGGACGCTTCTCGTCTAGGTATCCCTGCGGCGTGATACCGGACATCGGGTCGTCTGTCGCCCTCGCTGCTGCAGCTGCGGCCGCGTAGCTGCCTATGCCGAAGGTGGGGACGCGCCGGCCCGGGTGCGGGTCTGAGCCCGGCGGGGCGGCGTGGGCGCGGTAGGCCGCGGCGAAGAGGGAGTTGGCGACGGCGGAGCGGGAGCGCCCGTGCGATCGAGGAGTCGGCGGCGGTGGCTGTCTGTTGCGGGAGACAAAGGGGAGGAGGAAGGGCCTCTGCCGGGTGGGCGGGCCATCGGCCAGGCGGTCGCCCTGGGTCAGGCGCCGGCGCCTGCGCCGGTAGAGGATGAAGGCCCAGATGAGGCTTACGAGGAGAATGCCTGCAGCTGGAGTGGTCTTAGCACGAGGGGCCAATATGCAAAGTGGCCAAAGGTGGGAGACGGGGAGGGAGGAAACGTACCTATCACACCGAAGGCGATGCCGACTTTGACGCCTCCCGGTAGGTCGTTGCCGTCGTCGTGATGGTGAGCCTGCTTCGTCTGCGTTTCGGCGGTAGCCACGGCCGTTGAAGACGACGAGGGGGCGCGCGTCTGTACACTGCTCGCTCTGGACGAAGCGAGGGATATCGACGAGGTAGAAGAAAACACAGAAGTCGTGGTCGTCTCGGGAGTGCTGGTTGATGTAAGGAATGTGCTAGTAGATGTGAATACCTCAGTCGACGTAGCGGAATCGGATCCGGTGCTGAGCGTCGAGCTCGTCGCCGCGAAAGCGGTGGTGGTTGAAATAGCAATCGAGGAAGTGGTCAGAGATGCAGAGGGCGCCGGCGGAGGAATTGCTGCGGGGGATGGCGCATCGTCGTCGTCGTCGTCATCATCATCCAAGTCGTCCTCATCGTGGATATCGCCGTGGAGGGCATCGACGTGATCTCGAACCCGCAGCCAATCGAGATCCACTACGGGACGGGCGCGCCTGTGGCTGGGCAGTCTGCGGACGAGGTGATGAGCGTGAGTCTGAACGGTAGCGGGTGATCGACGCGACTCACCGCATGGTATTAATGCAGCCAAGCGGCGGCGAACCACAAGAGAAAACAGATGAAAGGGCTCAAAATAAACGAGATTCAAACGGCACAGCTGTAGGAAATGCTAGCCGGTGAAGAAGACGGGCCAGCGCCGGCAGAAGCGAAAGGGTGAAGGTATGTTGATACACGGAGAAAGGCTCGGCCAGCCGGGAAATGAATTGAATGTGGTCTCAACGTCAAGACGTTGCAGACAGAGAAGAAAAAAAAAGAGAAGAGAATATGGACAGAGAAGACCCTGAGGGAAGGGTCAGTCCATCGTTTGATGAGGAGGTTGAGGATTAAGAGCAGAAAGGAGAACAAGAGACACGAAAGCCTACCCACTCCCTCCTCGGAAGACGCGACGAGGTCATCGCCAGATGAGCAGGAGACGAACGATTAAGATGGGCAGCAGCCCGGGTGGCTTGATCGTGCTCGGGGGGCCACAGCCTCTGTCTCCACGTTTGAAGTTATTCCCGACCCTGTTTCACCAGTCAGGGAGCGCTGGCCAATTGGTCCGGGGCCATGTAACCCTGCGAGATAGTGCGACAGCACGCTCCGCAGTGCGCTTGCTGGCCCACATGCCCGGCTCCGGGTGCCCTAGTCTGCGGCTGTGACCAGTGCTTGACCCGCTGGTGATTCTGGTGATGGGCAGGACGGGATCTCTGGACAGTGTCTACTCGAAACTTCTGTTGATTGCTGTTTCAAAGACACGCGGAAGACCAACGCTGGACCTGGAGAGGATTCCAGGGCGCGAAGACGATTGCTGATATCGTCTACCGCTGGAGGAATCAGTCGTTAGCCCAGGCTCCCCTGAAGACGCTAGAAGCACGAACCACATAGCCAACAGCATGTCCGGTGGAGGCTGACGCGTCAAAAGTCACCATCTAATTCTAACCAACAGATCACCAGAGGCGTGGCAGAGGCTCTTGCAGCTCTCCCCAGTGGTCTCTCGGCATTCTATCTGAGGCACAGCTTGGCACCGCGTCGTCACTCGTTGGGTCAATGCAGCCGCGGCAGTTGAGAAAGAATGGACATTTTCATTCTGAGAACTTGCTGATGACTGGTAGATACATATACACGCAAGACACCACATGCCAAGCTATCAGGTTAGGAAAGTCGGCGGCAGATCGGGACCTGGCAGAGAAATTCAGTCAGCAACAACGCAGAGACCATGAAAGCCAGGGCATCGGGAAACCCACCCCAGACGTGCAGATTGTCCGGCGCCGCCTTGGTTTTCTGCGTCGGATACGATACGTCCAGCAAGTCGCCGTCGACGTAGTGCTCCATAATGAAGCCATCGGGATCAAACCTATAGCCGGGAGATTTAGTAACCTGCACTCCGAGACCTCTAACGAAGGGGAGACTGCTCTCAGCGTGCGCCGCCAGCGAGAACTCACCAGTAGTCGAAGATCTGGCTGCCCATGACGTGTCTGCCCACGCCCCAGCAATTCTTGTATCCCTTGTGCCGCAGCCAGTCGTGGCCGAGGACCTGGGTGTCGAAGTCGTGCGTCTCGAAGGACGAGTGGTGAACGTGCATCTTGGGGCCCTCAAAGAAGAAGAAGCAGTGGTGGTCGACCTTGTCATTACCCCTGTTCAGCCGAAAGAAAACCGTGATATCTTCGCCTTTGTCGTTGTGGATGAGCTGCCGTCCGCGTGTCAGCAATGGCCAAGGAGAATGGGAAAAGAATGTGGGTGTTCAAACCTCGCTGGGGAAGAAGTTGAAGTACTTGGTGTAGAACTCATAGCACTTCTTGAAGTTAGTCACGCACATGCCGAAGTGGCCCAGCTTGTGCACCGGCGCGGGTCGTTTCTCGAAGCGCTGGAACTTTCCCGCCTCGCGGTTCTTCTCCGTGGGCTGTCATTCCCTCCGTGTCAGCTCTGATTCCTCTCTAGTCCATGTCTGCCATTTTCAACGCAGTTCCGAACAAGAACATGTACCGGCTGCTCACATAGTTGATCTTCAGCTCAGGGAAGTGCGGGTCCCTCGCCTGTACCTTCTCCTGGCCCCAGACCAGGTGGAAGGGAAAGCCGTCGACCGGATCATAGAAGGTGACGCACTTGCCGCCGCCCGGCGCGTCAGTCAGGTCGTACACCTCGCTGGGCTTGGCCTCGGCGGGCAGTGTCTTGGAGGCGTGGACGAGGTCCTCCTCGGACTCAACAGCGAAAGCGACGCCGCCAAACTCGGAGGCAGAGGCGGCCTCAAGACAGAGCACGAAGGGCTCGGTGCCGTAGCCGCGATAGTAGGTGCGAGCGCCATTGCGGGCGGTCTCGGAGAAGCCAAAGTCCTCGGCAAAGCCACGGGCGGCGTCGATATCCTGGTGCTTGTAGTAGACGTGGGCGATGCGCACCAGATTAATCTTCTTGAGCGAGTTGTAGACGCTGGCCGCGGCCATGGCTACTGTCGTCGGAGAGTAGGTCTTCGGTCCGCCCGGTGTCGTCGATACAAAGTCAGCAGTATCAGCCAGTCGTCGGCCTTGTCACTCGAGGAATCTGAAAGGCGAATGAATGTCTGAACAGGTAGGCAGATAAGTTGTCCGTATTATGGCTAGGTAAGATGTACCACACTGGGAGAGAGGAGAAGAATGGGAGAAAGTCCGGGCTGTCGCTTGAAGGCATCGCGGGCTCTCTTCAGCTGTATATATCCGCGCCCGTCTCTGCGGATCCCCCTCCCCCAACAGCACCCCAGATATGCCGCCTCCGCGGGGTACCTTAGCTTCTAGTCTGCCCTCCCTTTGGACTGCCGGTGTGCCATGAGCCCGAGTGTACTGTACGTACCTCAAAGCCCGCTGCTTAGGGAGGGGAAGCCCGGGAGTCTTGGGAGGCGTGCGGAGATGACACTAGCATTAGCAATCTGGGGTCCCGCGAGGGCGTCCAACGGGTTGGCAACCTCCCCGTATCGGTGAGCCACCGGCGGCACGCATTTCTAACAACCGCCTGGGCGACCGCTATAGCGGGACGCGGTTGTATCGTGCGGAGTAGATCGATAGAATGAGGATGCCAACTCGGCAGATTTCCAGTCGTGGCGGGTTTCGGATAATCTGCGTATTGTTGAATGGATGCCTATGCTCCGCGATGACGTCTGGTACAGAGGGAAGTACTTGAATTACCAAATCATGTACTCCCATCGCAACAACACCGGAGAAAGATACTTGCTACGCTATCTCGCACACGTATCGCATACCCCGCGAAGTTGCTCCGCCATAAATCTGCCCGTGAGAGAAGAGGCTTTCCGGCAAATCCTGACCTTCGGACAGCACATTTGGAATCCGCATATCTCTAGGAGAAGCTTCCAAGACCGACCGAAATTCGACCGCGCAGGCCAAAACACACGCCTCCACTCCTCCCCACATCCGCACCCGCACCCGCACCGTCCTTCGTCGCAGTCTCCAGTCCCGCGTCCGTCCCACACCTCATCACCATCTAACACGTACTGTACGGTACCACGGATACAGCACCCCACTACGGAACTCGTCCCGGAGCAACCGAAGGGTCATCGACACCTCCGTCCTCCCCAACTCCGCCTCGAGGCCGCACAGCATGGTCCGGAAGCTCTCCAAGGCCGGCCCCGGCAGCCTTCCGCCCTCCTCATCCACAGCCTCCGCCGCGACCGACAGCACTACCCTGTCGGCATCCTCCGCCTCCTCCCTCCTCCCCAGGATCCTCACCGATGAGCTACCGCTCCCCAAGCTAATCGTCTTCGACCTCGACTACACACTCTGGCCCTTCTGGGTCGACACCCACGTCACGCCCCCCATAAAGCCGGTCTCGCGCGACAACACCGCCGCCATCGACCGCACCGGCGAGACCTTCGCCTTCTACACCGACGTCCCGCACATCCTGCACACCCTGCCCCTGGCCGGCGTGCGCCTCGCCGTCGCCAGCAGGACGCACGCCCCCGACCTCGCCCGCGACATGCTCAAGCTGCTGCACGTCGCCCCGCCCGACCCCTCCGACCTGCCTCCCCCGATCACGACCTCCTCCTCATCGTCCGCGCCAGACAAGAAGGCCAAGAAGGGCAAGGACAGCAGCGCCGGCGGCAAGCCGCGGCGGGCGCTCGACTTCTTCGACGCGGGCGCGGAGATGTACCCCAGCAGCAAGCTGCGGCACATGGAGGCGCTGCGGCGGCGGACGGGCGTGCCGCACGAGGAGGTGCTCTTCTTCGACGACGAGGCGCGCAACCGCGAGGTGGAGCAACTGGGCGTCACCATGTGCCTCGTGCGCGACGGGGTGTCGTGGGCGGAGGTGGAGAGGGGCGTGCGCGAGTGGAGGAGACGGAGGGGCGTCGGGGAGGGGACGTGGAGGGCGCACCCGCACGCGCAGGACCCGGCAGCGTGGCAGGAGTGAAGGGGGTTCTTTTACCTAGAGGTCACGGCTGGGTTAGCTGGGGATGACGGTGATGATGACTCGCGGATCGCAGGTGGCCGCGTGTTGTCCAGCGAGCGATGTGGAACGCTAGCACTGGAACGCGTTGCGTATCCGGAGCCAATCTCACGGAAACTCCTGAAGGACGAAGGTCTCATGGGTAGGCATGGGGCGTTTAAAATGTTGGGATATGCGATTTTAGACATAGAACACGGCATGGCGCAGGGGGTACACAGTAGAACCATGGGACGACGGCGGGCGGGCCATGATGCCACAAACCACCCATAAGTTGGGCGTTTTATTGCGACTAGATCTATCCGTCTCCTGAGAATAAAACTATCCACAAATGAAGAAAAACATCCCCCATACGTTTATCGTGTTACATACAGCAGATCCGCGCGTACTTGAGAGATCCAATGCCGGAAAACACCCCAAACACGCAATGCACCATGGTCTACTTCTCCCCTGTCATCCCCCCTTCCCAATCTTTATTTCCTCTTTCCATCTCCTCCTTCATTATATCCAATTGTTATGCCACGACGGCCTGTCCGTTCGTGGCCGTATCAGTCTCGACCTTCTTCTCATCAGTGATCGACAGGTTCTGAACGCCCTGCGTCTCGGTGACGAGCACATCCTTGCCCTTCTCTTCGGCCTTCTCCTCCTCCTTCTCCCCCGTCGAGCTCGCCGGGACCTCAGCCTCCTTGACGCCGTCCACGACCACCGGGGCCTCCGCACCCGTCGGCTCAGGACCCTCCGGGATGTCGGCCTTCGCCTCGACCAGCTTGCCGTTGGCGCCGTCCGGCGCCTCCTCGGCGGCCTGCTCGGCGGCCTGCTCGGCGGCGGCGGGAGCGGGCGCCGCCTCGTCCTCGGCCATCCTGTGCACGGCGTGGCCGTTGACCTTCTCGTCCGCGAAGGCGACCGGGATGGTCGCGACGCGGACCAGGCGCTCCTTCTGCTCGACGCTGCCGACCGCGACGCACTCGAGCCGCGCCCCGCCGTCGATGGGCCGCCAGTACACGGGGCCCTTGGGGAACTCGTCGAAGCCGTTCTCCCACGCCACGGCGCCGCGGATGACCGGGTCGAGGTTGGGCATGTCGCCCCACTTGAAGTCGAGCTCGCCGCCGTACTGTGTGGGGATGTTGGCCGGGTCGATGAAGGAGGTCAGCACGGGCTTGACCTCGTGGTGGCTGAGGATGAAGATCTTGGACACGGTGATGGGGTCGAACCACCGCTTGATCCAGCCCCAGACGGTGGAGAAGAACATGGGCGCGCCGATGATCTGTTGTTGAGGAGCTTCCTGTCAGCACGCAGCCTTTTTCTCCGCGAAAGTCCCATCCACCTGAGTCCGTCACACATATGAAGCCGAAGCTGGGAGGGGGAGGCAGGGCGTTCTCACAAATATCCTATCCAGCGTCTCGGGGTAGTGCGCCGTGGCCAGCTGGCTCGCGGCTTGCATGTGGCCTTTGAGGTTCCAGAACTGGCGCAGGCTGACGCCGGACACGTCGACGATGTTGGTGCTCAGCGTGATGGGCACGCGGGCGTTGTCGCGGTCGGTCAACTCGGTACACAGAGGCTGCACGAAGCGCGTCAGGTTCTCGTAGAGTGCGAACAGGCGCAGCAGCTTGGGCGGCGTCGTGCCGTCCGTGTGCGCCTTGCTGTAGGTCTCGTTGGTCGACCGCTCGTAGTTGTGGATCGTCTTGGAGTCCAGGCCGCGGATCTCGAAGACGTAGACGGGGATGCCGCTGCGCGCAAGGTGGGTTGATCAGCGAGCGCAGGTCTGTGGACGGAAGAAGCGGGAGGGAGGAGGGGGAACATACCGCTTGTCGCGCCGGCCCGTCCACTGCGGATACAGCCGCCGGCTCTCCTCGTAGGCGTCGACGTCGATGGTGTCGTACAGCACGCTCAGCTCGTTGGCGGCGCGCCAGTCCTCCGTATCCTTGAACTGCTTGTAGCCATCCTGCACCGACCACCGCCGGGCGCGCAGGAAACGTCTGTATGACGCGTAGAAAACATTGGTTAGCCAGAGCAATAAGTGGACATCGTGGACCCGGGCTTTTTCGCAGCCTTATCCGGCCTCGTACGGGTGGTCAAGGGAAGGAAAAAAGAGGGCAGCTGCAGGGAGAGGGGGAACGAGGGGGGACGAGAGGGCACGAGAGGGCACGAGAGGGCACACATACAGCAAGGTAGCATCGTCGTGTGACGGAGGAGGGCCTGGCTTGTACAGACCCTTCTCGACCAGGAAGATCTTGAAGTTCTTGAAGGCCTCCTCCTCGTCGGGGGTCAGGTGGCCGATGTGGCCGTGTGGGTAGCCGTACTCGACGCCTGCCGACTGGACCCGGGAGGCGGGGTGGCCATGACCGTGGCCGTGGTGGCCGTGGCCGTGGCCGGAAGCCGCGGCAGCGTCGGGGGACATGGCGTGGTGTGGGAGCGGTGGTGGTAGTGCTGCTGCTGCTGCTGCTGCTGCTGGTTCGGAGGTGACTCGGCTATGGCAGAGAGAGCGGGCACGGCTTTGTCTGGCTGGCCTTCGGGGGGTTCAGCGGCCGGATAGAGCGGGTGGGACAGTCGAACGAGGTCTGGCCAGGGCGCCGGTGATAGGACGAAGCTCGGCAGCTTCGGAGGTGATTTGCGCGGATGCTGACATGAATGACATGCGCACTAATACTCTGGACTAAGGCGATTGTTGACGGCATCGGATCTCGGAGCAGCAAATCCCACGCTAATACTAACTACGTGAGATGCAACGATGCGCCACGCCCGTTCGGGTCCGATGCCATTGCCGCATGCTCAGACTACCTACAGTACGGAGACCGTAGGCGAATACTGCATGGGTAGATATCATCATATCGCAGAGTAAGCGTAGGAAAGAACGCGCCGTAAAAGAAAGAAGAAGAGCGGAATAGAGGAAATCAAACAATCAATTAAAGGAAAAGGAAATAAAAAAAAAAATGCGTGCTGTGTTACCGGGTGGAGTTGAACGCAGGGCAAAAAGAACCGCCTTGGCCTTCAGCGGCCGGAAAAGTCTTTTTTTTTTTCCTCATGGGAAGCCATATAATGGACGCGGGCACGCTGAACGTGGCACACGGACGTCTAATGGCATTGCGTGGTTCTGATGGTCCTGTCCCGTTGCAGGCTTTTGCTCCCTTTTTGATCCTTACGGCAAGGTCAACGTCGGGATGCCGCACCTCTCGACGGCGACGGCGACGGCGAGGGCGAGGGCGGTCCGTCCCGCAGTGACCATCCGAACAGCCAGCCACCTTCTGCCTCAGGCAAAATATCGATACGAGTCTCACATCGTTCTCGGCGTGAACACTGTCTGCTCTACCTTTCTTAGATACTGTCCTCTCAATTTCCGCATCGGAAGTGCTGTACTCATATGGCCTTCAGGCCGAATGCAGGCGTGTCAAGTCACAATGCAGCCCGAGGAACGGTGAGGATGGCTGTATTAAAGCCCAACTAGTTGGACAATCTTGGGTCTAACGCGAGTCCGCAACCGATAAAAGCATACCCCTAACAGGGCTGTCGCTTGAATGCCTCTCTTGTAATTGCATCACCTGCCCCCATGACTGCATGCCTCTCCGTCTACGAGATGGTTCCCGAGTTATCCGCGCAGTCAAAGACCTTGGAGATCAGCCCAGACCTGTAGGCATCGCGGATCGAGACGGCGGTTCCGTATCTAGAAAAAGAGGAAAATGTCAGCGGGCTGCTTGTCACAGTGCACAGCAAGGCAGAGGAAGGAAACTCACGTTCCGCCAACGACCATGAACAGGCCGACCAGCACGATGAAGATGTGCATCCCGTACGCGGCCTTCTGTGGCGCGCTCCCCGACCTGTACCCCTTGAAGTCGTACATCCACAGCATGGCCGGGAACACCAGGCTGAACGGCGCGAAGCACAGCGAGCCGGCCAGGCCCAGCAGGTAGTTGAGGATAGGCACCGCCTCGGCGATGATGAAGGAGATGGCGCCCAGCACCAGGTTGGACCCCAGCCAGGTGCCCCAGTGCACCGCCGTGTTGGCCTGCAGGTGGCGCGAGTCGCGCAGCACCCGCACGAACAGGTACTTGGCCGCCACGTGCTGATAGATGCCAACACCGATGACCAGGCCCGGCAGCGCGATGCCGTAGCTGATCTTCTTGAAGAGGGTGCCCGCGCTGCCAAAGGCCGGCGTGGCCAGCCACGAGCCGCACCACCGGTAGATGACCAGCGAGAAGGTCAGGTACATGATGCCCACCAGGAGGCCGGCCAGCAGCGCCGCCTTGCGGTAGTCGCGGGGGTTGCGCATCTCCGACACGATGGGCAGGTACATGGACGAGCCGGACCCGGAGATGAAGATGTTGGCGCTGGCGGTCATGCCCGCCGTGAAGGTCGGGTACGCGATGGCGTGCCAGCCGAGGTCGAAGTCGCCCGTTGCCGGCGCGGCGGCCGGCCGGTCCTGCTGGGTGACGGCGACGACGAAGATGAAGACGGCAATGAAGAAAGTGCCGAAGCCGACCCAGGTCAGCCAGCCGAGCTTGGAGAAGGTGCGCACCGACGAGAAGCCCGTGATGAGGATCGCCGATACCAGGCTGAAGACCACGGTGCAGGCGCCGTGCTCTGACAGCGCGTTAAAGGCGGTGGAGCACGACACGATGCCCGCTGCCGTGATGAGAACCTGCGCGACGAGGATCTGGATTCCCACGAGCTCCCTGCCGAAGCGGCCCCAGAGCAGCCCGCACATGTCGGCCATTGCTGTTGGCAAAGAGAGTCAGCTGGCAGTTTGACCTAAGGGGTGAAAGCGTGTTTCGCGGTGAGAACGTACTGTGGCACTCAGGGTGCCTGTTACGGAAATCTCCCAGGATGACAGCAGTGTCTGTATTCCGAACCAGTCAGTCTCCACCTCAGAGCAGTCGAGTCCTTGGAATGAGCACGAACATGTGTTCAGAATCTCCCATCCGATAATTGATAGCGCGCCTCCCACGGCACCGAGGGTCGCCAGTGATCCCGGGACACTCAAGATGCTCATGGCGAACTGGATCTTGAGGAACAGGACGGTAGCGCGCTGCCAGCTGACCGTGCGGAAGTTGACGCCATCCGCCGACTGCTTGAAGACCTCGTTGGCCTCGAGCATGTCGCCCTTCTCACTCGGCGGCCTGCTGCTGAAGACCTGAGGCTCGATGAGGTCCTCATTGACGCCGGTAGGCGTCTTCTCCTTTGTTCCGGTGGCCATTGTTGCGGCGGTAATGGTGACAGTGATAGCGACGATGGCCAGGCTTCTTGCAGCTAGGAATGACTACCGGCCAAGATGATCGACACCGCGACGAGAGGCAACCCCAGCACAGATATACCCGTCCATCGCGTCCACGACCTCGCAGTAGTTGCCACCGGGGTGCAGGCTAAGTCGTTATCAGTCTCTCCCGAAGAGGCATCGGCCCCGGTAGCGGACAGCGCCGGCTGGTCCCTGCCGATACCACAGGGTCTCATCCGGACCGCACTAGGCCGCGAAAGGATCATAACTCCGTACTTCCGGACGGGGTCGCTTGGCGGTGTCATGGCTCATTGGATCTCCAGCAAGATAAGCTTCCGGGAGAACAGCTATCAGATAAAGATATCCCGGCGTGGCCACGAGGTGCTCGGGCCGTGACCGTCGGTAAGGAGCCCGAGATCTTAAGATGTCTATCTTCTCGCCCTTTTGCTCTCCTGATCTGAGAACCGACGCTCTGGTACCGTATGCAGGGAGCTGATGACAGCTCTGATGACAGATGCTAACTAAGAGACAAACGGCCTACTCCTTATCGCCAATGTTAACTACATTTGGTCTAACACGGAGACCGTGCCGCGTGGCCGGGGCAACTCGCCTAGCCTTGGCTCCGTCTCCGCAGGCCCGGACTGTCAATCCTTCGCCTCGGTAGAGGCAGCTTCATCTCCGACTCGGAGCACATAGGGCGGAAACGCCACGTGATCTCAACGGCTTTGCGGTTTGCGGTGCAGCCTGCTTTTGAGGCTCTGTTGGGTAGGTAGTCGTGACTGAGTCGAGTCGTACTTGGCTTGGCTGCTGATCGTGCTGGACTATGATGCAGGCGAGACTGAGCTCGGCCAAGTTGTCCAGTCTTCCATCAGGACATCAGTCCGTCACTCTGTCACTCTGTAACTCTGTCAGTGCAAAACCGCATTGAGGCTGTAGTTCGCTACAGCTATTGACCATGTTCCAGTTGCCGTGTCTGCTGAGACCTCAGCAAAGCTGGACTTGCATATCTCCTTGGCGGCAGACTCTGTGTCAGCCTTGATATCAAGTTTTTTATACGCATTCGTTAGTTCGGAGATTATAGACCCGTGGCTGGGAGACTTTATTTTGGCTGGAATCCTTCAAGGCGTGCAACGTCCAATATACTCTATGAATTCGCGTGGTGTAATTATCCGCCTGGTGGTACGCTCCCGACATGCGTACTACGGATCACACTGTCTTCCATCCTTTCGTCCTCCACCTTACGCTCGCAAGAACCGGGCTGAGAACACGAAGAACAATGGGCCGCCGACCAACACTCGAGAGACGACACCCTTGAAACAGATTTGTCTGCCTCAGTCAATTTGCAGGTGGCGGAGTCCGGTTGTTGGTCTGTCAGTTGGGTCTTGGTGAACTCCTCGGGCCTCCCCTTCCGGAAGGTCGGACAGGTCCCAATCTGGCAGCGCATTCTGCCAGCTCCCGAGCCGTCAAAATCGTGCATGGTGATATATAAGAAAGCCTTGCGTTATCGATGGCTCGTGCGGCGCAGTCCACTGGTAATCATCCGCTCGAAGCAAGATCGGCCGGGAACAAGCATCGCCCTCGACATCTCGACAGCTGTCGTGCGCCCTCGCCGTCCTATCACTGCCTCAACGGTCAAGCTCCATCCCGTCGGCAGGGATGAGCTTCCAGGAAAATGATTGCCATCCTCGTGCAAGGCGAAGGACTACATAAGGTCCTGATCGGAGCGACACTGGCTCGACCTCGCTATGGCTGCCAGCGCCAATCTTCATGCGTTACCACCACCATAAGTGAATCATGAAGCCCTTCAACGCTCTTCCCACCCTCGCGGTGGCCCCACAGGCCCTAGCAGCCATAAACATCTACCACACCGGAGGCATGCAGCTGGGCCCTCCCGTCCAGGTTACCAACCTTACAGGCGGTGACCGCTTTAGCGGCTGGGGCACCTTCGACCAGCTTGTCGACCACTCCGACCCCTCCCTCGGCACCTTTCCCCAGCGGTTCTGGTACAGCACCCAGTTCTGGCGCGGGTCTGGCTCCCCCGTCATTCTGATGACACCCGGCGAGCAGGCGGCCGACGACTTCAACACGACGTACACGACGGACGCCCGCCTAACCGGCGTCTTCGCGCAGGCGACGGGTGGCGCGGTGGTGGTCCTGGAGCACCGGTACTGGGGCGACAGCTCGCCCTTCGAGGACCTGACGGCCGAGAACCTGGCGTACCTCACGCTGGAGAACTCCGTGGTCGACCTGACCTACTTCGCGCGCAACTTTGATGCGCCGTTCGACTCATCAGGCGGCAGCGCGCCGACGGAGGCGCCGTGGATCCTGTCTGGGGGCTCGTACTCGGGGGCGCTAGCCGGGTGGACGGCGGCGCTGGACCCGGGGACGTTCTGGGCGTACCACGGCACGAGCGGCGTCGTGGAGGCGGTGGGTGACTTCTGGCGGTACTTTGTCCCTGTCCTGGAGGCCACGCCGAAAAACTGCAGCAAGGACCTGGTTGCGGCTATTGATCGCGTGGACGACATCCTCCTGCACGGGAGTGACAAGGAGAAACAAGCGCTTAAGGATAAGTTTGGCCTCGGGGAGCTGCTAGACGCTGACTTCGGCGGGTGAGTTGGCATCCTCATCCTAAAAAGCGATGGCTTCCTGTCGCGACAAATCCTTTCCCCCTATCTGCGCGCTTCCTTGCTGACCTGTCGGCTGCAGTGCGCTGGAATGGGGTCCCTGGCAGTGGCAGTCGAACGATTTCGCATCCTTCAATTATACTGGCAACACCTACTACCAGTTCTGCGATTACATCGAGGTATGCGCGTCGTCCGCCATCAGTCTAGCTCAGACTAACATATTCTCGTAGAATGCCTGGCCGAACTCGACCAGCCGGATTCCAGACAGTCGCGGCGTTGGCGCAAGCAAGGCCCTCGACGGCTACGCCAAATGGTTCAAGGAGGTCGCAATCCCGGGCAGTAAGTCATCTCCTGACAGCGCAACCCCGGTTGGCTATGAAATTGCGTTCTGACATTGGCGCGTCGAAGCCTGCGAGCAGTACGGTTACAACGAGTTCAAGGGAAAGACCAACACGCTCTGTTTCCAGAACCTGAACGCGTCCAACCCAATCTTCACTGACTTGTCAGTCCGCAACTCAGGCAACCGCCAGTGGAATTGGATGCTGTGCAACGAGCCGTAAGTGCCCCTCGGGCGAACCATATTTAGCTGGGCATCTACTGACAGCACTTGACCCCGGTAGCTTCGAGTTCTGGCAGGACGGTGCACCCAAGGATCAGCCCAGCATCGTCTCCCGCCTGGTAAACTCCCAGTACTGGACCGCGCAGTGCGCGTTCTGGTTCCCCGGCTCGCCCGGCCGGTACGGCATCGCGCGGGGAGAGTCGGCGGCGGCGGTCAACACGCGGACGGGTGGCTGGGCGGCCGCCGCGAAGACGAACGCGACGGCACGGCTGATGTACGTCAACGGCGAGAGGGACCCGTGGCGCGAGGCGACGGTGAGCGCCCAGTCGCGCCCGGGCGGGCCCCTGGGGAGCACGGAGGAGCTGCCGGTGTGGATCGTCCCCGGGGGGTTCCACTGCTCGGACTTGTATGGCGATAACTGGGTGTTTAACTCGGCGCTGCGCGGGATCGTGAGGGAGGAGATCGCCACTGTCAAGAAGTGGGTTGCGGAGTTTCATAAGGAGAAGAGCAACAAGAAGAGGGGCGTTGAGTGGGTTGCGTAGAGGTCCGGAGCCGAGCGTCACGGATTCTGTAGGTAGATAGGGAGGCACTTCTGACGGTGTAAGCATTCTACAATAGCCTATCTTTCGCTGATGGACGTCACTCGTCCGGCCCCGTAAGCGGCTCATTCGACAAAGGTATGATCCTCGCCCCGAGGTCCGGCTCCCTCTCAAACGCCCGGTCAAACGGAAACATTGGCCGCCTGATCCGGCGGTGCCCCAACCTCTCCAGCTGCTGGTCCACCCCTCCGGGAGTGAGGCCTAGCATCCAGTCCGCGGCCATGTCGTACAGCTCCGGCTCCAGGTAACCGATCTTGACAATGACGATGTCGGCGGATCGCGGCTTCAGGTGCAGGTCGGTGAAGTCGTGCTCCTTGTGGTATGGTTTGCGCAGCTTGGTGAGGATGGCGTAGACGCTGCCGACCTGGAGGACGACTTCGACCTCGGCATTTCTGTCGCCGTACTTGATAGAGTGCACGCGGCCAGTCATCGTGATGGGCCCGGCGTGGAGGTTGTCCACCTCGGCGCCCGCGGTCACGGTTATTGTGGCACCTACGCCGGCGGCTACAGCGGTCTCGATGGCCCTCGGCCCAGGAACGCTGGCGTATATCACGGTCGGGCCGGAAGGGTCTTTGAACTCCGGACGCGCAAGCAGCTGCGTCAGGCCCCATGTCACATCACCAGAGCCGCCAGCCGTCGGGTTGTCGCCTGAATCAGAGATGAAGAACGGCCGTCTGTCCGACTTGAGCGCCGTGTCGATACACTCGCCAAACGAGCCCGTCGGCGCCACAAACTTGAAGTCCGCCCTGGCCCTCCAGAACAGCCTCGCCAGCTGCTCTGCCCCGGCGGCGACGGCCTCCTCGTCCCAGCCCGTGACGACCACGGCGGCCCTGTTCCGCGGCTCGTCCGCCCACGCGTAGCCGACCCATATCGCCGCGTCCAGCACGCCCGCGCGGCGCTCCACCCCCGGCACGGCGGCGTAGATGTGCTTGGCCGGCTCATCTCGCGTACTGGTCTGCTCGCCGGGCAGCAGGATGGGCACCGGCACCCACGCCTTGACCGGCCGCGCCGGCAGGCCCTGCGCCCTGCGCTCCGTCAGGACGCCCACCAGGTTGGCGCAGGCGCGCTCGCGCGTCTCACCCTCGTCCTCGTGCGGCGCCATGCGGTAGCACGTGATAAGGTCGCACTGGTGCGCCAGCTCGCGTGAGACGTTGCCGTGCAGGTCCATGGAGGCGGACACGATGGGGTCCGGGCCGATGACCGCGCGAACGCGCCGCAGCAGCTCCGCCTCGATATCGTCGAGCTCCTCCACAACCATGGCGCCGTGGATGTCGAACCACAGGCCGTCGAGGGGCCCGTCGGCGGCGATGATGGCGGCCAGGTGGCTCACGATCTCGCCGGCCAGCTCCTCGAAGGCAGGTCGCGTGATGACGCCGCCGGGCAGGGCGTGGCCGGCCAGCGCGCCGCGCCAGAGGGCGGCGTCTCCGAGGCGCGTCCCCGCCCGCAGAAAGGGGTTGTAAGAGAGGATCTCATCGCCGCGCTGGGGGTGGAAGGCAGGCGCGAGGGTGCGCGAGGGTGTGAAGGTCGAGGTCTCGCAAGCGAGGCCGGCAATGGCGATGAGGGGCTTTGTCGCAGTCATGGCGCTGATGCGGGGTACCTTGCGGCAGTGCTGTATTTTGATACGGCTTATATGAAGCCAGGGGCGTGTACCATGAGTGGAAGATGCTTGAGGCGATGGAAAGAAGGCCAGTCAAAAGGTGCGTGGTCTATCAATCTATGAAATACATGGCTCAGATCAGCGAATGAAGATAATCGGCGACCGGCACCCGGCGGCCGGGCCGCATCTCGGCCGATGTGTGGTCAATTCCGGACAAGGCCGAGCAACTCGATGTTTCTCACTTCTCTCTTCGTTCTCTTCGGGGAGAAGCAGCAGGTCCCAAAATTATCAAGAGATCGATGCAACTGTCAACGATGAGGCTTAGTAGCCAGTCTCAATCATCATCACAGGACCCAAACTCTTGGGACTGCGGTGCAGCGTTCTGCACCGTCTTTAAAAGAGCATCCCTCCGTCTAACTTCAAGTTCATCACAACCGTACGCTTGATTCACCCGGCGAATGCGCAAAACCGCAACGTCGTGGCCACTATCTCGCCTCAGACCGTGATTGTCGTGCCTAGTCATGCCCTGAGCGATATCCGAGTCAAGCGGCGAGGGATGGAGAGAATAAACCAGAGCTGGGCGAGGAAGAATAAATCTGGATACCTACAAGGAAGTGCTACTTCTAAAGCGAGCAGTCCCACAACACATATAAGACCTACCAATACATCCACTCGTTTATATATATATATATCACTTCTGAATTCGAAGAAACCTGTTACAGAGGCAAAAGACCACACGCCAAGAGAAGATATGATTGACCCCAGAACCTTCCTCAACGAACAGCATCTCCGAAGTGGTCGTTGTTTCCATAGTTAGTCAGTGAACACAGAAACCTTCATTTCCTGACTACTGACTCCTATATTTTGGTAAGTACCTCATGCGCACTGGGTCACCTTCATATCTTGCACTGACGCCTGGCCGTCCGTGTCGATGTTCGCACACGGCTAATTCGCCGCCGTCCTCGTCTCTTGCAGGCCATGTGCTCACACGGTTGACGTCAGAGGCATCATCTGCGTGACGCTTCTGGAACTGCCGTCCCTCTCGACTCATTGGCTCTAGCGGCGCCCGACGGAAGCCTTCCCGGTCGCCTTCGGGGTGGTAGTCAACCCCGACAGTATCGTAACGCCGTCCGGCTTTTTCGTCGTAGCCCGCAACCCCATGGAACATACCAGGGTCATTATGAGGCTTCAAGACAACTCGACGCCGATTGTTGGGGTGAACTGGCCGTTCCACTTGTTCCGCGCGGGCCGGCCGCCTGTCCATCGCGAAACGAGTGTTGATTGGGACTTCCTGCAGTGATGTTGCGGCTTGGGGAGCGTTCGAACTGCTTAAAGTCCCCTTCGTCATCTCGTTATAGGGCTGGTTATCGTTGATTGGGTCCGTGCTCCTTGGAGATGGGGAGCTGCTCGGACTTGTTCGTCAACGACGTCGTACGGGATCACACCACGTGGGGTATGATATTGCTTCATTGGAAGAATACAGTCAGCTGCCTGGCGCAGAACTCAACAGAGAAAAGGTTTGAACAACACACAACATTTCTGCGGTCAGTATTAGAGTTGCGCCTTAGACCATTGTATTGTTCAGACATTCTAGAGACGGGCACTCGCTTCTGGACAATAGGAGAGGAACTGAACTCGAAAACGAAGAGTAGATTGGTGATATCGAGGGAGAGACAAAAGTCATAGAGAGCCTGAGAGCTTGTGCTTCTGCAGCATCTTGCCTTTGACAGGCGGAGCTGTCATTTATGGTGAGACTAAGACATGACAGGCACAACACCTGCCCGACAAAGTGAGGTTGGAAACGTAAGGCGCGACTAAACCGCAATGTTGCCCTGCAATTGTAACTAATATTGAGACAGAAACAATTGACAGGCCATGTTGGAAAGCATTGTTTTAGACTGATCGAGTCTTCGGGCCGACGAGCTGATCTGCCCGATGCGCCAGATGGCACACTCGCTCGTTACCCTAGCCAGATTCCGTAAGCAGGCAACGGTATACACGGACGAAATAGGCGCCTGGTCGACGTTGAGTGGCCAACATGCATTTCCGAAACATGAGCAGGGTCTGTGTTGGGTCACGTAGTGACAATCCTAGGCGAGGCCTCGATTGAAAGACCTGCCCCTAGGGTCGAAGCAAAAAGCTGCGCGTTTAGCAGGTGATGGTCGGATTAGCGGCTCGATGGCTACCTGAGTATCAGCGGGGCTGCATTAGCAGTCTAGAGTAGACCACAACAGCTGCATAGCTCCATCACATTGTAACAATTATTCTCTCTTCTCGCCCTCTAGCCCGTCCCCGTCTTGCTGCCTCAGCGAGGTACATCGTGTTTCTTTGCTCTACGCTCCGCATCCATCACGTATTCGTCACCACCTTTGGCTTTTGTTACTCTCCATCATGAGCGCCGAGGAATCCAGCTCCTCAACTGGCGGTGGTGATGCCTCGCGGAAACCCCGTTGGCTGACCTACATGACGGACGAAATCGAGTCAGATGCGGACGATGTAGAGCGCGACTTCATCGAGATTATGCGAGACATGCTCCTCGCGCCAGGTGATCAAGAGACAGCAGCCTCTGACGCGGTCCAGAAAGTCCGAGAATACTATAACACGCACTATACAGACGATCGTCGCACATGGCGCCTTCAAAAGGACCATGCAACCTGGGGCCTTCTCAACACCCTCAGTACTTACGCCTTCGAACTAGTCAGCCAAATCCCTGTCACGGATGTCGGCCACTAGCGACTGGCAGATTTCTTGATCGGGTTTAAAGATACTGCGCCTCAGGAGTTTGACTTGGAGGTATGCCATCAACCGTACGGGCCTTATCGGAGATGGATCGAAAGCTGATACCAGACCAGAATCCCCAGCTTCTTTACGACGATACATCGTATAGCGCCGCTGCACGCGATTTCTGGAACCATGACAACGGTGAGTCAGATCCCATAATCATCGACCCGCGGGTTATGAAGCCTGATTTCCTTGCTTCTAGTGAATGCTGTCCCGGGTATCAGTATTGACGACGATCTTCGGGAGCGGTGCGAGAAGTGGATTAGTATATCTGCATTCCTGGCCAAGCTCCTTAACGCAGGGGCGCTCGGTGAGACAGCGATTGTCTGGGCAGCCATGGATCTCAAAGAAGGACTTGAAAAGACTGACGATGATAGCCGTATCAACCTTCTGGCCCTCGCATGCAAGCAGGTCGTTGCTGTGCAGTATATCCTCTTGGCAGGGGACCTACTCGCATGGGCAGCCCAAGCTCGTTCATCAGAGAAAATTGCTGGAGGGCTGAACTTGGAGAAATGGAGGCTCTGGGCTGACAGACTGGGGGAGATCTCGCGTGAAACACCTGAAGACGCCGAATGGGGGCTGAAGGTTGCCGCTGGAAAAGCCCATGCGAGAATGATCAACCTCCATCCGGAGCTGTTACAGGAGGCTTCCTAGCACACTAGCATGCACCGGGTGATGCCTCGATAAATTAGTATGAGTAGAAGTAGATGATTTAGGGTAGCTTACAATTTCCCTTTCTCCATAAGGCTAATTAATACTTAGAGTGCTACGTCTGCGAAAAGCCAAATCGCGAAGGAAATGGCCCGTGTGTGACGTCCCTTTTATAGCGACGTCGACAAAGGCGCTTGGAGCCTCAGGTAACGAGAACAAGTCGGTTGTTAGTTGGAATATACCGTTGAAATTTGACAGGGTCTTCTTCAAACACCTCGCTGAGTGTCGACCTCGTTACAATTCACCAGGGAGCAGCAGCCAAGTGGCGAATGGCTAGGGTCTGCCTTGCGATTCACAAGGCGAATCCATCTCAACAAACTCGAGGCAGTCCAGAAATCGTCTTCAGCATCACCAAGTGTCGTCTCGCAGCATCATCAGGATCTTCTTTCGCAAGGGCTTTGGAGTCAGTCACACTGCAAGCGAGTTAAAGGATTTAGTCCTTCGGACCTTAAATAAGGGGACGGGTCTAGAGACTTCCTGATCCACCTGGGCGGAGGCTAAAGAGGTCCACCAGATAATGCGGACACACTGCAAAATCTACCCGCTTCCCCAATGATCAGCCAGATCATCCCGGCGCGTAATCACTACAGTGGGTGTAGCAGGCGAACATCGGCGATCATTGGGGAGACCTGAAACTTGACTCAATTTCGCAGAAGTTGGGTCTCTCTAGAAACTGAAAATGGCAAAGGAAACGTCCAGGCATTATTAGCACAAGCTGCTGAAGACGTGCTGTATACAGTAGCTCAGGGTTGTGGAATGCTGGCCGTGACGAATAACTATTAGGCGCCGAACAGATTGCTGTCAGTGGGGCCTGTGTCAATTTAGGCGCGTGCTAGAGGCCTCCCGACTTGGGGATTGGCGGGACAGAGATCTGGATATCCAGTTGGTGGCAGTGCAGCCCCTTATTCAAGGCATTGTTGGATGGTGTTTTGCCAACATGAAACATCGATAGGCAGATTCGTGAGAAAGAGGAGAGCCAAGGCAATGACTATAACGACGTAGGGTCGCTGCCGACTTCAGCGATCTGGGAAAACCATCGACTTGAATGGTGAGCAATTAACGCTCGACAGAGATCGATTTACCTCAAGCAGCAGCTCTGCGATTCCTCGACATGGCCTCTGCCAGGAAACGACACGTTCGCGGCGATGACATGTACTCGCCAGTAAAGAGGCGGGAATCAACGAGGCTACGAAACAAGTCGCCAGTGCAGTTCAACCCGGTGCCGTCTCCGCCTCCAGCGACGTTAGACGAGATCCGAGAATTCCAAGCCCGTCAGGATGATGGGAGCGTTGCTGGTAAGCAATTTCTCCGCCATACGCACAATAATAACATGAAAAATAATAAAAGAACTCATGGTATTAGCAAAGGGCGACGTGAGAGAAAATGCAGTTGCTGCGGGAGATGAGAGTAGTCTCGTGGCTAGTTCTTCCGACAATACGAGTGCGGTCACAGATCTTAACATGTCCCTGGTCAAGGCCCAAAGGCTAACGTGAGCTAGTTGTTTCTAGCGAGGTTCCTGTAGATTTACCGTATGACATTTGCTTTGGCATGGTACGGAATCTTCACGTTCCATTTCCTCAAATACCTTTGACTGATTTCTACAGCTCTTGATGGAGGCGGCCTGCACATACTGGAAATGGAACCCTCCTCCAGAAAACTCTCCTGTGCAGATCACCTGCCTCGACAATCGATTGATGCTGTGCTATGAAGGCAGCGAGAGGCACGCTGGGATCTTAGTGTCGAAAACCTTATCGCGCCTCATTAGGGAGTGCTCGGTGACTCTGGTCGCATTTTTAAGTACGCGAAGTGGACGGGCCTCCAACATGCTGGGGACATCACCGTGGGAGCTAGATTCCGTTCGAGTACGCCCGCTAAGAGTTACTGTCTACGGTCTGCTCTCGGAGAAGGACACCGTCACCAACATTTTAGATGAAGGCGGTCTATTCCTCCAACGTCCAGAGGAGTCCGATTATGACAGGAGGGTGAGGTATCATAATCCCATGTACCTCCTCCCCTCCGGAGAGGACATGCCAAAGAATGGGAATTCTTTCATGACTGCGGGTCGAAGAAAGGTGGCTCCGTCTGCCGATGAAGAGCAGCTCGGAGAAGTTGAGAGAAGTCGGATACTGAGATTATTCGATGAATTCAGCGGGCCAGATGCGAGCATTGCATCGGAGGTCAAGCAGAGTTCGCGGATCATCTCGACGCTGAAAGAGTATGTGGTGCAGCGCATTCGTTTTGGAGAGTAAGCCGACTAAACGGTGCCACAGTCATCAGCTCGAAGCAGTCGCCATGATGATTGAACGGGAGCAGGGCTCACCGAGCAGCAAACCGAAGTTCCCTTTGTTGTGGGAAGCTGTTCTTGAGGGGAGTGAGATGAAGTACGCATATTCCAGCTGCATCGTGGCCAAGCAGTTCATATGGGTACTTTCTCTGACGATTCTGCAGATATCGACATATTGTTACGAAGTCTCCTCAACGCACACCTCTGCCATGCTTACGAGGAGGTATATTAGCTGACGTATGTCCGGTATTCTTGTCCCAATATGTATGAACCTTCCTGACAGAGATTAGGAAATGGGTTTGGGAAAGACGTTGTCTGCTCTGGCGCTCATCTGTCATCACATTGACAAAATATCCGACCTGCCTTCTCCTCAGGCAACCCGAATGTCCAGGGCGACATTGATAGTCACACCGAAGTCAAGTATGGTCATGTTACCCTATATGAGATGCGCAACCACTATTTCGTATGAGAATGAGCTGACCTGACGGACTTAAAGCGATCTACGGATGGCAGCAACAGATTGAAAGGTAACTAACACTGCGATGTTGTTCCTCGTCCCCGCGTTGTGACCTGACGATGCATAGACATATCCGGCCAGGCGCAATAAGATCCGTGCTGTATCACGGTGCTAAACGACAAGACACGGCCCTGGAACTACACGATATCGATCTAGTTCTCACCACATATGACACGCTTCGTTCAGATTGGACCACATACGGTCCTCTGTACATACACACTTGGTCTAGAATCATCCTGGATGAAGGTGAGTAGATACCCCGAATGCATAATGCTTCTCCTACTTTGCATCTCCCGCTCTCCTCTTATCGCACTGCTGACCTAGTCTGGCCTGGGCCCCTAGCCCACCGAATCCGCAACCGATCGTCCCAGATCTTTCGCGCAACCTGTGAAGTTCGGGCGCACAATCGCTGGTGCCTGACTGGCACACCAATTCAGAACTCTCTTGGCGACTTCGGCTCTCTCCTTGCCTTCATCGGCGTCCCGCCTTTCGTGACTCGCGAGCAATTCAGGTTCTGGATCTCCTCGCCCATTCTCTCCAACCAACAGCACAGCTTGCAAATACTACGGAAGCTCGTGCGCGCAACATGTCTGCGCCGGACCAAGGCACACCCCTACCTAGCATCGACGCTGAAACTGCCTCGAAAGACGGAGCGAGTCGAGATAGTAGAGTTGGCCCCCTACGAGAGGGAGCTGTACAACTTCTTCAAGCGGAGGTCGTATTTGCTTGCGGCGGAAGACGTGTCGCCGGATTTGGAGGCGGGTGGTCCCAAAGCGATGAAGCGACGACGCAAACCTGCCAAGAAGGGGCGTGGATCTGAAAGCTTGCCGCGCAAGAACGCGGGAAATATCATTGTTCTGATATCGGTGCTGCGGATGATTTGCGACCATGGCGAGACGCTGCTCCCTCGCATTGCTCTCGAAGCATGGCGTAAGCGAGACGCTAATGCAGTCAGTTGGGGTTTACTCCAGACGGCGACCGATGCTTGCCGGACTTGTTGCATGTGTGGTCAAGAGATCGATGGTGAAAAGGAGGCGAAGCAGGAGTTCCCATGCAAGAAGCACGTTGCATGCGAAATATGCGTGACACAGATGGAGGATGAGATAACATGTCCGACATGTTCAACTACTAAGAATGTCTCGTCTGCATCAGCATCACCGAAGAGCGTCAGCTTTGCCCCTACCCCGTCATCAAAGGTCTCGGTCCTACTTCGCAACGTCCTCTCCACGCACCAAAGCGATGCTATTCCGCTCGTCAAGAGGTACGTCTCAGAAGCACTATGATAAACTTGTCGCCGACGATCCATAGCGTTATCTTTTCCCACTGGACTGGCATGCTCGACCTAATATCTGACGCTTTGAGCCCACACCTCTCTTGCCTCGATCTCTCATCTGTACGAATTGACGGCAGCTCCTCGCTGCAGCAACGCCGCAACGCTTTGGACCAGTTCAATTCTGATAACGGCTGCATGGTCATGCTGGCTACAATCGGGGCCGTGGGTGAAGGGTACGTCTTTTCTATCTTGATGGTATTATTTTCTTCATCGCCTGCGTCATTCGTCTTCTTCCGCACGGGACTACTCGTGCCCAGGTAAATGAAAGAGGAACTTACTATTCTGGATTTTAAAATATAGGATCGATCTTAGCGTCGCATCTGAGGTACACATAGTCGAACCGCACTGGAATCCCATGGCTGAGGCCCAGGCCGTGGATCGCGTGCATCGAATTGGTCAGATCAGGGATGTGAAAGTCACAAGATACTGTGTGAAGGAGAGTATTGAGGAGGTAAGTCTCTTTTCGTTTGTATGTAACTGGGTTGGCCGAGATATGTCGTCTATCTGCGTGTTTTTTTCCCTTTTTTTCACTCTCCATACTAATCTCCCAACATCCGCATCACGCATACACTGACCTCCTTAACTTAGTACATCCAATGGGTTCAGACCCAGAAAGTAAATCTCATTAGTGAGTCCCTATCCTCTCCAGAAGAAGGACAAGGCAAGACAAAGAATGCAGAGGAAGAGCTTGTCGAGGAACGGTGGGAAGTGAGTTTAACCCTATTTGTCGGCGTTGGAGAGAGAAATCGCTGACCGCGAACCAACCAGAAACTCCTCAAATTCCTCAAGTAGTATGATAAGTCCGTCGGTTTAGTTTTGGCTTCTTGAGGGGATCTTTTATAGAACTTTCTAGAAAAGCAGCAGATAATAAATTCAGTCTGCCGTTTCACTCTATCCTACGCATCTTCTCATTCTAAGCTGGAAGAACTCATACTTGATTACCCGTTCTTCGTTTGCTCGCTCCCGCGGTTTCCCTGCGTTAATGTTATGTCACAATGCAGAAAGACACTGGTGACATGTACCATCAATTTCCAGGCACTTCTCTCATCCTGATCTAGTCGCTCATTTTCGCAACCTCTCCATCATCACTACCACTACACCTCCTCTTTATCGTCTTCCGACGTCGTTTTGGATTTGGCGCTGCCTCCTCTTTCTCCGCATTCTCTTCGTCGCCATCGCTATCGTCGTCAACCTCGTCCAGCAAGACTTCCGAATCCTCCGATCCTGTTTCCAGTCTAGTCTGCTTAGTCCTCTCTACTACCTCCTCCCACGATTCACCCAACCACTTCTGCATCAATGCTGCTCCCCTCTCTTGTGCCGGTTTCATGCCAATATACCCATACTCCGGGTTGGCCCCTTTCTCGAGCAAGAACCGCACGAACCGCGCTGCCTGCTCTGACGTTCTCCGTGATGCGTAGTGCAGCGCCGTCATACCCTTGTAGCGCTTTGCACGCCGCCGTCGCCGCCGTTCCCATCCACCACGACGATCAACACCTTCATTCCCAGGATTAGGGTGCACGCTCGATCCTGGCTGCTGATTAGCCTTCGCATGAGTGGTGGTGGTGATTCTTGCGGCCTCTCCACGCGGAAAGTCAATAGGCGCCCCAAGGCGCAACAGTTCTCCAGCTATCGTAATAGAAAGGTTCGATGACTGTCCCAAGCTCACCAGTGACCAGCCTAGAAAGTGTGGATTCAAAGGACCACTGCCGAGGAGATCGATCAGGCGATGCCATGTCCGGATGAGACGCGCTTCCAACAAGGCGTTTTGTTTTGTTGCGTTGAAGGCAACTTTGGAGAATAGTACTGAGCGTTTGTGGAACTGTGGTATCAGGCTTCTGGCCGGACGAAATCTCTCCTCTTCGTCCGCTTTCGCATAGGTATCCGAGTCATCAAGAAAGGAAATAGATACGTCTAAACGGCGCGATGGGTCGAGTAGGAATTCCTCCCACTCGGCGTACATATCGGGCGAATCAATGGCAAAAGCCTCGCAGGCCAACAAGCCATAATGGTAAATTCTGTCCGAGCTGCACAGTTTGTCCAGAAGCCAGCGGAAGAGCTCTCTGTTCCCACTCTTCACGATAGACCTGTATAAGAAACGATAGTCGCTAGATGTGCCCCAGGAATCGTAGAACTGGGACAGGACTTCTACCATTGGTAGTGATCCTATCTCTGCTGCAAGATGTAATGCAGGCTGAACAACACTCTCATGCGGCTCCAAGAATGCTGCAAGCCGCTGAATTTCGTCAATGTCGCCAGCTTTGGTTAACTCGAATAATAGGACCCGACTATCACTACGGGAGATGCGGTCTGCAGGTAGGTTCGCCGGCTCCCACGGCTTCGAAATTCGGTGCATTTTTTGCCAGTGGTCAGCTTGACCCCGTCTCGTTGCGAACCCAATGACGGCGAATTCGCAAGATGGCACAGAACACTTCCAAGGCCGCGAGTGGTGTTCAACATGCGTCCTGCGGGCTCTGCGTGTGTGAAATCCTTGCCGGCTGAGAACGCAGCTGGGGAATGTGCACTTAAAGATTTTGGTTCCGTAGTGTCTTTGCAGCGTCGCACAGTGGCAGTCGCGCTTTTTGTGCTCCCTCTCGTCGCATATCAACTCCTCGAGGTGTTCGTGAATACGTGTCAACATGTTTGACATGATTGAAGGGTCGAAGTTAACCCAAGTACGGCCTGTGAGATCAATATTCGTTTCCTTCTGATTCAAGAGTCTCGGCCTTTGAACTTACTGTTGGTATAATTCCAGTCAGTGTGCCTATCGTCCCGATGAAACTGTAAGACTCCGCGGATAATTTCAGTGATTTCGGGCCAGTCCAACCCTATGCTTCGGAAGATATCATCTGTGAGGTTTATCTGGCCCTCATAATTGCAGTTTCTCAACTCCACCGCCATGCGCGTGAGCAGCGCGAGGAGATCCGGATAGGCTGACAGATCCTTGGATTTTTCGACACAACATCTAGTGAGGCCGATCCATTGGCTCATGGCAAACCAGTGAAGTCGATATTTCCCGGCCAGGATATTTTCTTGGAGCTGTTCGTCTGAAATGTATATGTCGAATACTCCAGAGCACAGATACGTCACCAATGATTTTGCAAGGCTGTAATTGGCCTCGGATTTCTCGATGAAGCCACTGATCTGTTGACTAAAGATATATCTGCTCTTCTGTGAGTGTTTGACCGCTGCAGAAGTTAAACATCTCGCTTCAAGAACCTGACTCCCACTTACTCCTTCACCGTGAAATGCACGAACTGCGGGATATCATCCACAATTTCGATAATTGGACCACAAATACGGACGAAGTTCACACTGGCTATGACTGAAGGAGCTGCCTTGGATTCTGAGTCGACTAACAAAGCTTGCTCCATCTCGTGCCGTGTCATGGGAACGGGAGCACACCCAGTCCAGCCAAGGATCGTCTTTGCTTTTCGTCGCAAGGCCGGCTGTAGTTCGTTTATTCGGGCGAATATTCGGTGATACCTAAAAGAATCAGTCTTGACCCTGAAGACGGAAGTTGCTGAACTCACGCGTCATTCAAATCTAGGGGAAGTACTTTAAGTTCTCGTTCAATTTCCTCCATGTCCGTGAACAGTTCAACATTGTCCATGATGATGCGAGCGTAGAGGAACATCCCTTTCTCTCCAGGTTAGCAAGTTGTTAATGACATAAGTGTAGATAAAGCTTGGGTGATGGGCAGTCGGAAATCCGTTAATTACCATTTGCATTTGCAGCCACGGGAGCTAGCATGCACTGTATCTCTTCCTGTGCTTTCCGGTCGAAGTCTCCGTTGTGGATCCAATCCTGAGTCCTCTGGGTGATGTACGACTGAATGCTGCCCGAATTCATCTTGTCTACACGGATGCTAGAAGCTTTGGCCTCTAGAATATTGGCGATGTCATCCTCGGGTCTACTGCTCACGAGTATCTTTATCTCGGAGCAGGTCTCTAGGCCGGTGATCTGTTGTAATAATATCCTGCGTTCGACGGCCTCCATCTCGTCCAACCCATCGAGGATGATGTATGTCGGCCCAACGCTATTTAAGAGCGTCTTGAGCAACTCTGAGACATATTTGGTGCCGCTCAGCAGGTCACGTTCGTTTGATTGGATTAGGACAGACTGAATATCCTTAGCATCAGAAGCCAACTGGAATAGCAAAGACTGCAGAACGGATCTGGCTGTGGTATTGCTTTGATCGACGTGGCTCGCGAACACGAAGAGGGTTCGATGACGTGTCTTAGCCTCCTCGACAGCCGCTGCGGAAAGATAGGTCTTGCCTGGACGGTACAATAAGTTCTCGGAAATCATTTGAGCCGAGGGATAAAGAATACTACTCGCCTGCTCCTGGTATGCCCTGCAGCCACAACAGCCGCAAGGCCGGATTCGAGTTGTCGAGCCACTCTAAGAAGCTCTTGTTGCTGAGAAGCCACTTCACCGACCCTTCGTACGAGCGGTTTAGCAACGAGTCTAGTCGATCGTCGTAGTTCCGAGGGGAGACACGTGTCTCTAGAGTTCGAAATTTCTGTGACTCTTGGAAGTCGGTCTCCTGATCGAAATGTGCCAAAGATTGGGCTCGAAGTTCGTGTTCCTCTCTTATGTGCTGTAATGTGACTTCGTTTGTCATCAGAGTGGTGTGCCGCTCAATGTTGCTGACCACGACATCGATCTTGTCCTGTTTCTTTGGCCATATCGATTCGAAAATGAGTTGTGGTCCTGCAAGTCGTGAGCGGGCGTAATACATTCGGCTCGTGTATCTCATGAGAGCTTACTTGACAGACTGAAAAATTTCAAAGCAATCACATGAAAGTCGAGGATGTCCCTGTAGAACAGCGCCAATAAATCTTTCAACCTGTCGTTATCGCTTAAAGTCTTGGTTATCTCGACGAATTGCGGTAGTGCGTCGCCGATCTTCGTCATCACCTGTGTGATGGCGTCCGCGAACTTGGTGATGCTTGCGGTCATTACTAGCAATAGACGAATTGGGCCCCAAATCAACGCCATGATATCCGGTTTGACCTGCACGAACGTGTCCACGGTGGAGGTATATGCTGACAATTTGTCAAGAAAGGTCTTGATCTTGGCCATGTGTCGGAGACGCCTCTCGGCATCTTGCTTTGCTTGCACATCCCTGGCAGCCTTCCAGACCCCCTGGATGCTTGTAGTTTCCATCAAGTCCTTGAACAGTTTCTCGTCATTCAGGCTCTTCCTGAAGGCATTTTTGGCGGCTTCAAATGCTTTCTGCGAGGGATCCAACGTCGACATTCTTTATACTGAGGCGCCGTCAATGTTCGAACCGTGTGTATCTCGTGTTGTAGGTTATCAGTAAGTAGACCGGGAGGACGCTTCGTACCAAACGTAAGAGGACCGGCGCTTGCGCACACGTATTGCAAGATCCCGAGGAACCTTGCTTTATTGCTGCCTCTCTTGATTTCAAGCGCTTGACGCCGAGCGATGTGTGGCCGTGTTGAATAGGATGAAGTGGATGAAACAGTGACTTTAGGTAGGTACCAGGTAGCCAGATAGCCTAGGTAAGGTACATTGAGGCTGTGCAGTTCGATTCAGCCATTTCATGTTTAGCGGCGTAGCGCCGGGGTCTGTGATTGATTCCGTAGCCGCCTGGCCGCATCAAGCTCGGCCATAGTATGACAAGACAGATTGATGTGCCACATTTTTGCCTTGGAATCATCGCAGGGTGACTGGCCGTCACCAGTTCGCATTTGCAGTTCACCACGCCAGCTGCGAATGTGAAACCGAGCGGGGCCAACCCTGCCGCCAGCTCCTGTGACCCCATCACGAGAACAAACAGTTTAGCTTAGGTACCTACTTAGCACGCCAGCCAGACAATTGACTACACCAATCAGAGTACGATCCCTCAGGATCGGCGCCGACTTGCGCTTTTCGACGTATTCATCTTTCTGAAGACTTCATCAGAAGTGCAGACACCTTGTGCAAATGGAAGCAATTATTTTGCAATAGAATTAGTCAACCGAGTTTCGGAGTCGCATGTAACGGATCTACCTGCAATGGCCACCTGTCTTTACTGCCTCTCGGACAATCAGCCTGTCTCCAAAATCTGTCGTTACCCTCTCAATATTCTCCCCAGCGAACAGTTTAGCTATCTTCAGGGAGAGGCTCCTTGCTCAGCTTCCACGGCACCGGCTTCGGACGCCCAACCACCTGCAGGCGCACGCCAACGCTCTCAAAAGGCTTCTCGAAGGAGACGATCTCCTCGAGCGTCAGGCCCGTCCTGTGCTTGTGGTGGCCGAAGTACACTAGCTCCAAGGCCGGGCAGTGCATCTTCGCCTGCGGAGCAAAGCTGGCAATAGCGTCCTTGAGCCCCTGATGGGTCTTGATGAGGTAGAACTTCTTCATGGACGGTGGCAGCAGGGTAGTGAAGAAGGTCGCTGAAGCGGCTGTCGCCGACGTGCCGCCGAAGTAGACGGCGTCACACTCAAGCTTGAGGGTCTCCAGGGACGTGAAAAGCTTGAATGTGGAAATCAGACCGGTGGCGGGGATGTGACCGCGTTTCATGCCGAAATCTATCTGTAGGTGCTTGAGTCGTCCGGCCAAGGGCTCGATATGCCTGAGAAAGACGTTAGGGCGGACGTCCTTCCACTCGGCGCGGGGAGTCAGCTTGAAGGACTCGAGGTGGTGGCAGCGGTTGACGACCTCGTGGAGCTGGGTCAAGTTGAACCGGGAGGAGGAGATGTTCAGCTCAGAGAGGTTCTCGAAGGGAATTAATTCTAGTCGGAGAAGGCCCTCCTGGATCGTGAGCGACTCAAGGCTTGGTGCGTTGGCGAAGATTCCGTCTACATGCGCGGCGTTCATTGTGTTGTAGCGGCCGATAGTGATCTTCTTGAGCGAGGCCAGAGCGTTGGACTCGGGAACGTCCCACGCGTAGTCGGCTCGGCGGTAAGCCCGGGTCGTGTTGGGCGGCCGGGGTGGCATATAGACGAGCCTCTGCAGGTTCGGCAGCCGCAGGATGATCATCAGGGCCAGGACGCGCCCCTGTTCTGGGTCGTTCTGATTGCTGAAGACATAGCTGCTCTTCTGACCGTCAACCATCGCGCGAGGGAGTCCCATGATGCCCCGGAGGAGCAGGTCGTTTTTGGTTGCCTCGTTGAACATAGCCTTTTCGGCAATAGTGAGCATCAGACCAGAAGTGCCATGATGTAGGATGCAAAAATCAGTGACACAAGTGGCCAGGTCGGGGCGCTCGACAATGGTGCGGGCAAAGGGGATCATCTTGCTCTTGTCCCACTTGCAGTTCTTCTGGACCTCACAGAAAGTGTGGAACAGTATCGGCTGGCCGATGGCGCGGAACACCTTGCAGGTCCGTGATAGTTTTGACAGATTGCTGCGCTGTCGCGTAAGCTCGCCATGGGTTGCATCCTGCGAGCTGCTCGACGCCCAGCCCTTGCGACGGCAGTGGACGCACAGGCCCTGACAAATGATCTCGAGAATCTCGGCGGGCAGGCGCTGGAGGCTCATCGGCGCCTTTTTGCCTGTCTTGTGCGGCTTGGGAGGATTTCGCTCGAGTCCAGCAAGCTTCACCAGAGACATGTAAGGCTTGACTGACGGCGGGAGCCAGCGGTGTTTAGGGAGAAGAGCTCTCTTCCTCTTTCTGGCACGACAGCCGAGAAATGGAGGAGGCTTGACGAGCTCCTCTACTCGGCGCTTTCGCTCGGAAGCGTTGTTGACGGCAGTCATTTCGTGAGTCTGAGCAGGAGAAGTGGTGCTTTGTCGAAGGCGAAGTGGAAGATGATTTGGAGGATTTTCGATCTCGATACGGCGTCGCTTGCGAGGGGGCGTTTCTGCGGGACGGCTTCGAATAGGGAGTGTTGAGGAGCTTTGCTCTTTTAACGGAGGCTGTGTTGACGGCGCCATCTCTGGACAAGTCGAAATTCAAGGGAGGGCGTTGGCCTGCCAATTATAATTGAGAATAGAGAACAATAGGTGCGAGAGATACACAATAGGAACTAGGTTGTAAACAATGAGCTCAAGTGGAAAATGCGTCTTTCAATAAGCACAATAGGACACTCGGCTCGTGTCAAAGCTTTGTGGGCGTGGAAACCCTGAGAAGTGGTTGTAGGGTGAGTGTAGTCGTGTACCTTGCCTGAGGTTGTTGCTTGGCCCACTTCGTTGTCTACCATTCTGCCGGCTGTCAGCTACTTGCGAGCTCCTCATTTGAAATTGCCCCCTTCACTCGACAATCTACTGAGCAAGAGGGCGTAGGGCCATTATACCTGACATTGCGCGGCGCTAGGGACCTCCAAAATACGTTGTTGAGTATGGCCGCGGTCCAATATCATTCCCCTCCCAATCAGCTCCAAGCTCAGCCTGAGTTCTTCGTCTTTCGTATCGATTATCTCCAATCTTTGCAGTCCCCTTCCCAAGCTCTAGGTTTCCCCTGACTTCCCGGGGTGCTGTATAGAGAATTTCCTTCGTCTCAGCCCGTTTCGCACTGGAGACGATCCATTTGTGAGGGGATCTGGTTGACATCCTGACGATAAATTGGAGAAGGCCTGTCAAGTCTAGTCGGCATTCATCGAGGCCGTCGATGATCAAATAGGTTTGAGCTAAGGCTGGGTCCAGCAGCATGGACTCTAAGATGCCGGTTAAGGCCGTCCATGCGTTTAAATCCTCGAAAAGCCGTTTGCCTACGTCGTTGTACCTCTTTTGCACATGTGTGGCGAGTAGCCGCTGCTGCGTAACTAGCATGAAGATCAAGCCACGTAGTACAGCAGTGACGCTGTCAGTACGTGCGTCCAAGTCCTGGCAAAAGAAGTAGGAGATGAGAACGACCTGGTTGGTGCTCTGAACCTGGTTGTAGCCCAGCTTATCTATTATGTCACAGAGCAGCATGGTCCTGTCCTTGTCGAAACCTCCCTTGACCCACAGCAAGCGACTTTCCCAGTTGTCACACCATTGCTTGAAGTCGGGGATATCGAGGATCCACCGATGTGAGTCTTGAAGTAGTCCACCGTTGCTGCTGCTCTGGATGCGGGCTTTGTCGTCGCGAGGATCGGTCGTGGCTAGATCGGCCAGGCAACGGTGCAGAGCTTCTTGGTCGCGACCTATTAAGCCAAATGTAAGTAACCCTTACAATAGATATGGCGGCTGTAAAGCGATGATTTGGGGAGTCTGTTAAGAAATACGGTGGTTACACGTACTATCGTAGAGATTTACCCGGCCCACGGGACCGTTAAACTGTTTTGAGCTATCGCGGGATGTATTTGCCGCCCAAGCGGATGATCCAGTTTCACAGCTGCTCCTTAGCGACTTAGTACAGTGATTGGTTCACCAGAAAATGGCTCTTACATATTCCATCTTCTGTTGCTTTCTTCCATTGTGTCTCACAGGACGGGATGTTTTTGGGTGATGAACCAAGTCGAAGCGAGTCGCCCTTGAGAGCGTAAACGGCTAATATAGGTAGAACGCGTGGGACGACGGGAAGCAAGGAGTGGGAGGGAGGGAGAGGCGGAGATTTTTAGGAGCTGATACGTTAGCAACTTGGGCTAAGTTCGTGAGGTTCTGACAGGAGAGCCTCGGGCTCTAGATACCCCGCGTCGAAGGCTGTTCTTGATACATTTGTGCTGGGGCGGATGCTTACGAGTAGAAGTGAGCGAATAAGAGCCGATCTTCTCGCCGGCTCAGCCAAGGCAACCACTCGCCAAGTAAGGAGTGTCAAGAGCTTGTGAGAAAGCCGCCTGGGTAGACACGCAGCAGCCAACAGCCACCACAAACCTCTTGTCATTCCGTTGTCTCTAGATACGAGTAGCCCCAAGACTGTCCATGATCTCACGCTACCAGTTGTGGAAGCCGTCCGGATATGAAGCTGATCTAGTCTCGCGCCTTTGTCACTTGTAAGAATCGAAGGGAGGCGTTCGGATACGGGAAGGCTGTGGCCGTCTTGGTAAACCACATGGGAGCCAGCGGCCTGTCTCGGCTCCTTCAGCTCGTCGGTTCGCGCACCAATGGTCGCCTACTTTGCCTTACCCCTCATTAAAGAGGGCGAGAAACAGCATCTACAACACTGCAGACAACTTTATCCCAGATTGACTCGCTCTAGACAAGAAGGGCTAAGAGTTTACAGGGCGCACATGTCCCTTGGGGATCGACCGCTCGTCTATCGCACCCGTCCAGAGACCCTTTGACTAAAGTAACGCAAGCGCGAGGCAGTCCACTAACGAGCCCCATACAAATCCGACTCCGCTATAGCAGACCGAGCCTAGACTGCGCCTAGGCACTTGACCTAGGATATGGCCACGAGGACAGGATGTGACGTGAAGGTGGGTGACGTTCGCGTGAGAATTGGTACGACCAGCCCATTTGCCTCTCGCTGTACTGGGTTAATCGTGCGTTGACAGTCGGTAATCTAGGTGGCGAAGCTGTATCATTCCCAATCGACGCGTCCACTACGGTCACTCGGCTCAAGGTCGAGGTCTGCCGCAAGGCGCAGGTTTCCCCAGAGCGCAAACGCCTGGTAGTCCCGCTCAAGGGTCCCCTAAAAGATGCGGACCTCGTCTTGGCCGTCTGTGCAAAGGGGCAACTTCTGGTTTTGGAAGAGGCTGGAATACCAGCGCCGAGTGATGTCCAGGGCGGAGTGACGACATGGGAAGGCAACACCTCCCACGAACAGTCCCAACAGATCAATGGGCCTGTTGGGGATGGCTATGCGCCGCCTGCGTCTGCTTTTGGGGGCAGAACCTCCTACATCGATAATGAATCGAGGGATAGAAGTCTGCAAGTGAACGGTCCAGTCGCAACCGTTGGACTCTTCGAGACGCACCAGCTTTCTCAGATGGATGGATAGTCAACTCCTGTGGTATGCACTAGTTTAATTAGTTGTCTTCTGTTCACTTTGCCATCTACTGGCTCCCGTGCACGTACTTCTCGACTGATTCGGTCCCCTGTGTGAAGCTGTGTCACCAAAGCTGTGTCACCGTCACTGTCCGTCGCACTTATTCGCCGCGATGCTCAGCCAAAGAGACGAGGCTCTTCTTATTACTGCGACAACATCACGTGATTCACGCTGTGGTTGGGCTACCTCGGGCACAGCTCAGTGCCCGCAGCTCGGGATAACCGCTCAACGTCAAGCCAAACTAGGTCTAACGTGCGCTATGGTCAGTGTGCCTGAGCTGTAGTGATTGCGCTGTGTTGATCAGATCGCTCCAGGAAATCATCGGCTCCGCGGCTAGTATCGCGCAGTTACTAGCTCAAGTCGTCAGCCTCGTCCAGCACATCTCCGAAGCCCGAGAAAGGGTACGCGGATATCCCAAGCTCCTTGTAGATCACCAGGGCCATCTAGACGATCTACGAAACACCCTCAGCCTCATTGAAGAGGAGAAGCGGTTACACACAGCGGGGGTGGGGGAGCAAGTTGGGAAGCTACGAGACATCTCTGTCGAGCTGTACCTCTTCCTGGAGGACATAGCTCGGGTCGACAGACGGCGTACAGCAAAAGCGTACATCCACGCAATTAGTTCGGGCAAACGAGACGAGAAGAGCCTCGCTGAGATACTCCATCGCTTAGACAGGGCAAAGTCTGAGCTGCAGACACGCATTCAGGTTGTCCTGGTTGGCATGACCAGCACTATCCACGACGGGCTCCTCGCGACGCAACTGGTGATGGACAGGACTAGTGGGAACGCACAGGGCGCGCCCGCAGTGGACCAGACGATTGAGGCGTGTCCGCCGGACGGTTTACAGGGATGCACGCATCGCTCTCAGTCTCGTCAAGGACAAGCCAGCGGTGACGGCCCTCCCTCAATTGATGCCAGCCAACAAGGTCGAGACTCGCCGGCTGCGGCAAGATGCGGGCGGATTTACACTGACAATGTGTCCTTCAATCAGGCCTACATGATCAACGGGGATGTAGGTTCCATGGCATGGACGCAGGCCGCAACCGGCGACTACACGCGGAACGAAGCAAGAGATTGCAGCTTGCAGGTGAACGGCAGGATGGACGCGGAGTCATTCAGTTCACTTCTCACTATTCGTAGATGACATGATCATCTCGCTTTCTTGTAGAGGTGTGGTGATCTTGTCTGGTTGCATGGTCTGCACGAGGCGAATGATCGAGACTTCTTAAGTTGAACATTCAAGGAATTAATTGTCCCTCATTAACGACTAAAGATATCTGTCTCGAATGAGGATACCTAGATATGAACAGATACTTGACACGACACAGCAATTAGTAGCTCAAGTAAAACGCTTGACTCGAAGGTACAAGCCTCCTATTAAACAAGATTGCTGTTCCTATCTATATACCAAGGGTTATACGTCTTTCAGCACATCAAAGCCTCGTAGACAATAAAAACAGCCGGTAATGTAGTAGAGTAGAGAGCCGCACACGATTGGGTAGAGGAGTAGCGACTGCCAGGAAACTTCACGAGCCTCTATATAAGATGACTAGACAAACTGTCTCCCGTACGCGCTATAACTCCCTTACCGAGGGAACTTCGTGTGCTTGAGGCGCCTATACCGGGCCTAGGCCGATATTCTGGGCTCGTTGGGTTAGTACGACTACCTGGCACGCTGAACACTCCAGTCAGAACCGCAGTGGACCCGTTTCCGCAGTCTACAGAGGTACCCGTGGTAAGTATGCTCACCAGGAGAAATAGGTGGCCCTTACGGCGGAGGTCGCAGAGACATGCCTAATCGCTCTGTCGAGCATCCCAAGGACCTGAGGCCGTGGGTAATCTCTATCGAAGCTGGTCTCGCTGGCTTCTCTCATGAAGAGAGTGTAGTCGGCAGCAATCCCGGGAGCACGTCCTGTGACAAGGAAAGAGTACAACCGAGCCTCCATTGGCTTATCAAGGTCGCGGTACTGCACTTCATTTTCACAAGTATGGGGATATTCACGACTCAGCTGGATTGCAAAGGCCGTGAATCATTGAGACTGTACTAAGGAATTACCGACTTATAGGAAAGCCCAGAGCAAGTAGCAAGGAAGTGGCATCCATCAGTAATCCTATGGCGGTTCGTTGCTGGAGATGGCTACCCAGGTTCGCTTAAATGGCATGCATCAGAGGACTATGTCCAAAGAACCATCGGGCTGGACGTACTTCAAGACGTCATATCGCTTGACCAGAGTTCTGCACGAGCCGGACTCTGTTAGTAAAGGGCCAAGAGCTCAACAGGAGAACGGAGTACTCACGTATATTCCAGGGTGCCAGTGTCCATGAGACGGCACCCATTGACGAACACCATGACATTCTCATTCAGGGAGGGATTGTCTCTCGTCATGTGGTTGAGCTTTGCCTCAACAGTGTTCAGACGATCTCGTGAGTCTTCCAACTCAGTCATCATGAGGTTCACGATGGTGTCGAGGGGCTTGCCAGCGAAGAACAAGACGGGAACAGCGCTGATGACACAGTTGGTGACCTAGACCAATTAGTTCTGCTTCATGTCACTAGAAGACTCGGGGTATTGCACTAGTTCTTTCTTCAAAGACAAGATGTCATTGATGCTAACAGGACTTAGCTGCCGTATCAGTACTTACGCCTTCAGGCTACTCACATGATAATGCAGTGATTGCATTCGGTGACGACAGCATTCAGCTCAGCCGAGTCCATGATCCATTTTGGAAGATTAATGCGATGCACCACCCTAGACTAAGATCAATGGCCGACACTCGAAGGAGAGGCCAAGAGCCAAGGAACGTACTCGAGAAGGAGGACGAAGATCCGTACGGCGGTAACGCCATGACGCATTCCCATGTAGTGGTTGTAATCGGGTACATGTCCGGCTAGACGCTCTGCTTGCTCCATTTCTGAGTGCTTGAAGAAGAGTTTAACCTCGTCGAAGAAGCGCTGGCACTTGGCTGGATCGTCACACGGCAATTAGGTTCTTTGGTGCTTAAGTTCATTTCAGAAACAGGTTCTAGGTGAGGCGTACCTTGGCTGAAGATCTGAGTGTATCGTTTGCCGAAGTCCTTGAAGACAGCGCTGGCGGGGCTTGGGCAGATAGGCTCCAGCTCGCCCTGAGAGGTGAGTCCCAACCAGTATCGAACGTAGGATAGGGACTGAGTGCGAAAGACGCAGGCCTTTTCGAAATCGTCTGAGAGGATATCCTCGTTCGTGTCGATAGTGTCATCCCAAATGAAGGCCCAGACAGTAAACAGAGCTGCCGTATAAAGCTCTTCCCACTCGGCCTCCGGCCACCAGCTAACCGGAAAGTCAGGCTCTTGACGTGTCGTGTCCCGGGTATTGTCGGACTCGAACTCACATGCAGCAGAAGATGGCAAAGTCTCCATCTTTGAACTTCTGGCACCGCTTGGGATCTGGAATCACCCTGTGACTGCAGTCAGATAGGACAAAGAAGATCTAAAGAAAGGCGGGACAAGACTGCTGACCGTGTAAGGATCTCGTCTACGATCTTACGAAGGCGTAGGTAGTGCTTGTTCCGCTTGCCATGAGGCCAGTCCTGCAACTTGAGCAGCATATTGGGCACGTGCATAGTCCGGCCACGCAAGCCGGCAGCCAGGAGAGCGTTGACGTCAATCTTCGGCTCCATCCTGCGGTTTGGTTTCTTGTGACGTGGTTGTCGGTCGTATTGGTACGAAGATATGCGTGGGTGGCACGCTCGGGTTGAGGGAAGGTTGAAGAGGGTTAGCTCAAAGAGCGGGAGTCACGCTCGGAAAGGGTGTGAGCTCGCTTGATTTTCCCGATTCTGTCGAAGTCGAGTTTCGAAGCGAGTGAAGATGGAGCAAGGCGCGACTGAAGGCGTGGTATGGCTACCCTTTAATAGCAACGTCATTCACTCTCAAACCGACTGCCTGTGCTGAATAGGCACCTGGACGCGCTCAAGCGGCCGCAAGGCCACATGGCTCTGTACCCGCCGCCATGTATCCACGCGCCGAGACATCGCGAGCAGCTACTTGTGAGCAGGTAGCCAGCTCTTGCCGAAAGAGGTTGTCGTCGCTTGTTCTCGGCTTTGTGGGTAACTCGGATAGAAGTACCGTGTACTTTGTTCGCCAAGTCTGAATTAGAAGAAACTTGGTGAATGGACTTAACTGCCCAGATAATCATTATACGGGATGGAAGTCCTAAAGACTTACGAAGGACTCGTCATCTGCACTCCACCTCTTCAAATCTGCAGGAGTACATGGATACTAACCTGGGTACCTATGTGAAGGATGAACGCAATACAAAGACTGAAGTCACACGTTGAAGACGGAGAGTGCGAGGGCAACAAGATCCTCGGAGGAGGGTTATCATCCGGGCTCACCGGTCGAGAAAAAGGGAGCACGATTCTAAGACCCGAGCCTTCCCGGAGAGCATGCCGTGTCGGTGACGGGTTATCAGACTGATGCCCTGACGAGATTCAGGCCGTCAGGGATTGCCGTACTGACGAGGAGCGAATCCGACAGGGACTTGGCATATTCAGTCCGTCGCACAAAATCCCTAGCTGCAGCCGAAGAAGCAAGAAGGCGCGGCACGGCCAACTGAGACAGGCCAGCTCCGACGACGTGGTTAACTCACTGATCAGATAAGAGCGCCTCATCTTGCGTTACTCTCGTTTTCTCCAGCAATGATCCCTGGCTCACGCGTCTCATTGGTGTCATCCCATCTACGGATCTGACGCTAAGATCTCGATATCGTCACGAGCCTCATGCCACCGGGAGCTTGCATATCCACAATTCTGACACCGGTGCTTCAGAGACCAATAGAAATCTTGACGTAGTCCTAGCGCTGCTGAATATGTGAAGAGGCTGCTTATTCCGACGCTATCCTGCTTGCCGAAACCTTGCCCATGCCACCGATGGGAAGAATGGTGAGGAGCCCAATTCAGGGCACGAGAGTATGAGGAAAGAGATTATCAGGGGCTAATTTTTCTTTTCTTTCTACGTGACAGGTATTTGGTTGCCTTTTCCCCTTTCCTTTAGATGAATATATCTATGACCTGGCTAGTAGATATCGTTATACCACTGGCAGGACGGAGGCAAGGCCGATGGTTTATACCCCATGCCTTACTGGATTTGAACAAAGAGTCTCAAACCGGTTGATCGACCGAGTCTATCATGATTGGAATCTTTTACCTAGATAGACGAGGTATTATGATATCGTGATGCGCTCACAGTACCGTCGACTTGCAGACGCCGATCCAATGCCTCGTCCAAGTATGCTATCAAGAGATAGATAAGACGTCTGCTGAAGGGCGAGGCTTCGCTGTCCGTGCGTTGATTCAGACTACATAGAATTGCCGTCCGACCATTTTCGGGAAGTAAAGCTCTTAAGATGGCCCGATAATACTTCGGAGGACTGTCAGTTAGTTGGAAAGTGAATACCTTAATATTCTACCGACCCGAGGACACACAGCCTTGATCAGGTCCGGCCGGAGGAAGCCCGAAAGCGTCAGGTGATGAGAGCGTGAACGTCGAAATACCTTAAAATAGGGCGTATGAAGCAGAGAATTGAACTCCGGGGGCAACCTTCTAACTATAGTGTAAGAGATAAGGTCGGATCAGGATCGTGACAAGGACGACACCTCGAGCCTTTGCTAGCTGATTGGATACGTCGACGCGGTGAATGTTTCCCCGTAAGGGAATCTGGGCTAAGAGGCCTGGATCGTGATCATGAGACGCCAAGAAGGTTATTCGAGGTCGGGGCTTGGAATTCTTGGCGACAAGCCTTGTCTGTTCCGGAACGAGAAGGCGAAGAAGCTTGAGCACCACTCCTTTCTATCGCGCAATATGGTAGAGCTATTCATTACGTATTCTCACCATCTAATCTTGTATTTCACGTTATTCACGGGGCACATCATCAAGCCTTCCGCTTGCTCAATACAAGGAGGTCGAGCCTTAGGAAGGAGAACGCTTGACGTCGGGGAGATGAAACGTTGGGGAAAAGCAGTCAAGTAAACGACTAATGAACGACAACAAATAACGGCTCGGGGTAAGCGGGCACTTCCCCAGGTCTTCGGTCAAAAATGGGTTTCTAGAAGCCCCTGCGGCTTCTAAAGTGCCAACCACCCTCTCCGAGTTTTACGCTGCATATGTACATTCTCGGACTTCATAATGGGTGCCACAAACAATGCAACCGTAATCCCGAGGGCTTGGCAACGCCATAAGCAGCTTGGCATACCCTCCCACAACTGCGTTTCAGGAAGGAGGATAGGCCGCAACCGCTAAGAGCCTGAGGCTGCCGTGAGAGGTGGCGTGCCGCCTCCAACCTTGGAGTGCAAGTCGGCAGCTTGGCGACGACGCCATTTCAGATTCGAGATGCGGAGGGTGGCAGCATCCTGCCCAACAGAGGCACATACCACACGAGCTCCCGGGGCCTTCCACTTGTCCTATCGACTCCTTCCACTCCTTCAGAGTAACCGCTGCCGAGCATTTGAGGTCCCGACGCAATCTTCCAATATGCCCGGGTGTGACATTGGCAGGGATACCCCCAAAACAATCGCTGTTGCCTCACGGTAGGACAAGGGGAAATAGAGCATATCATCCCTGCTGTGGATGGAGGAGGGACAGCATCATCGAGCATTGGACAAATAGGCAAATGCAGATAACGATCACGCACATCTGTTGTCTCAACAGACGATTCGCTGCTGCAGTGGGATTTGGATGCAACGCCGCGAGGGGTACGACTCTTGGCAGCATCATGCTGGCTCGTTGGAAGCTCTCCGCTTGGACGATCCGAGGGCACGAGCTTCGATTTCCGGCTACCAACCTTCTGAAAGCCGCAGGCAGACCGCTTCTGCGGTGGAGGTATAGAACTGGAGGGGGTGACGGCGGATGAAAGCTGCAGAGCTACCATGAATCATGTTATTGCAGGGTCCAGATTTGTCCTCCTTCATCACATAAGAGATCGTCACACATAACACGGTTCGTATATTAACCTTCCCCTGTCTCTCCTACCCGTGCTGCAACACAAACTTGAGGATTACCACTCTCGCGCACACCTTGCTTCTTCCCGCGTGTCAGAAAGCCTCCTGTTGCGTCTTATTACGAACTGAAAGTAACATAACCAGTCCTCCATCCACTTTGGCTTGGATCTCCTCTTTACCCTGAGATAAGAGTGGGCGACTCCTAGGGATCGCCATGTCTGCAGTGGGAACAGTAGACGCCGTTGAGGCGGCTGCGGCGCAGGTCAAGGGTATTGGCTTGCCCGAAGAGACGAGGGACCTCGACGGACGCCATGACGATAACATCTCCGATGACGCTGTCATCATCCCGACTGAGGAGGAAATGCACTCGCTGCGTAGAGTGCCTGCTCCTATTCCCTACATCGCCTTCACCATTGCCTTCGTCGAACTCTGTGAGCGCTTTGCCTACTACGGCACCACGGCAGTCAGTGAGTTCTCCCCTCCCAAGACAGTGCTGCATCTCGCAGCTCGGCTCTGTCGAACGACGTCTTGTACACCTGGATCAACGTCGCCCAGCATATGCACGGCAGTTGAGATGCACACGCAACATGTACGGAGGATTGCCAGCTGATAGCGGGCTGCAGTGACGAACTTCATCCAGAAGGACTTGCCGCCGGGATCTACGACCGGCAATGACCCGCATCCGAATGGCCACCCCGGTGCTCTCGGCGCCGGGCAGCGGGCCAGCACCGGCCTAGTCACCTTCAACCGCTTCTGGGCGTACTTCATCCCCCTTTTCGGCGGCTACCTTGCTGACACCAAATGGGGCCGGTTCAAGACCATCCACGCCGCCATTGCTATGGCCATGTTGGGCCATATCATCATTATTATCTCCGCCGTCCCGTCCGTGATCAAGCACCCGAACGGCGCTCTGGGCTGCTTCTCTGTCGGTCTGGTCTTCTTTGGTATTGGAGTCGGTGGCTTCAAGTATGTTCACTCTCTGGCTGATTTTGTGAAGCTGTTCATTGTCTTCCATCACCGTAATCTCACCAGCTGTGTAGGCCCAATATCTCGCCTCTTATGGCGGAGCAGCTGAACGCCAAGCCCATGCATGTCGACACGCTCAGATCTGGCGAGCGCGTGATCATTGACCCGGCACTGACGACGCAGCGGATGTTCATGTATTTCTATCTCTTCATCAATATCGGGTCGATTGTAGGCCAGATTACCATGGTCTACGCAGAGCGATACGTCGGCTTCTGGCTCTCCTTCACCCTGCCGACCATCATGTTCGCGCTCTGCCCGTTGGTCTTGGCCGTCTTCCACAAGAAATATAGGACCCGCCCTCCTACCGGCTCCGTGCTCGGCAAGTCCATGCAGTTGATCCGCTATGCCCTCAAGGACAAGGTGTCATGGAACCCGTCAAAGACGTACGTTACCTAGGCCTTCCCCTAACCCCATGTCTATCGTCGCTCACTTCTTTGCTGTGCAGTCTCGCGAATATTCGTGACCCAACCTTCTGGGAGGATGTCAAGCCCTCACGTGTAGAGAAACGGCCGCACTGGATGACATTTGACGACCTCTGGGTCGACGAGGTTGCTCGTGGTGTTAAGGCGTGCCTCGTCTTCTCCTTCTACCCCCTCTTCTGTAAGACATCGCTTCAATGGCAGTTTACACTGAGTACCGACTGACGTACGACCACTCAGGGCTGGCATACAACCAGATTGACAACAACCTCGTCTCGCAGGCCAACACAATGGAGCTGCACGGCGTGCCCAACGACCTCCTCAACAACCTCAACCCGCTGGGCATCATCATCATGATCCCCATCCTGGACAACATAATCTACCCGCTGCTGCGTAGGGCAAAGATCCGCTTCTCCCCGCTCAAGCGCATGTGCGCGGGCTTCTTCATCGCCTGCTCCGCCATGATCTGGGCTACTGTCGTGCAGTACTACATCTACAAGCTCGGCCCTTGCGGCCACCACATGAACAGCTGCGACAACGTCCCTGCCCCCATCAATGTCTGGTCTCAGGCCGGCTCGTATGTGCTCATTGGCCTGGCGGAGATCATGGCATCCATCACTGGCTTGGAGTATGCGTACACTAAGGCGCCGGCCAACATGAAGTCGCTTGTTTTCGGTAAGTCTTCTTTCGTTTTCCACTGTCCCATTCTTTCCCCCTCACGCCGCCGCTGATGCTAATGACCTAATTCCTATGTGCCAGGCTTCTATAACTTCACCTCCGCCATCTCCGCAGCCATCGGCCAGGCCTTCGTCTCGCTGTCCGACGACCCGCTGCTGGTCTGGAACTACGGCTCCGTGGCCATCATCGCCTTCGTCGGCGGCCTGATGTTCTGGTGGTTTTTCGTGCGGCCGTGGGACGCGCAGGAGGAGGCCATGAACCTGCTCAAGGAGTCCGCCTATAAGGGTGACAACCTCGGCGGCGTCCCCGACAGCGAGAAGCTGGCGGGCCTGGACGAGAAGCACAGCCACGAGCCGGACCAGGCGGTGGCGGACAAGGTCTGAGGGACTGGGTAGGTTTGCTAACGGCGGCTCAACGGGGGCCAGTTGGTTCTTCACTGTAGGAGAGGCGTGGAGAGCTCTTGTACTGGAGCTCGACTGTCAAGGCCTTGGTCTCAGCGACGAGAAAAGGGAAGCCAGCGTGTACTGTGCTAAGGTGAATATGTGAGAATGAAAGTTTCAAATCTTGATGCAATTCAATTTTTCAATATCACAATTTCCATAGTACACAATAGAAGCAAGTGTCAGACGATGATTACTTCCTCCAGCAACGTTGCCTCATCGAATAGAGACCGGACAAACGGCCCCAGCCCCATCTCGAACACTGTAGCAACACCTATCCGCGTCCAAGTAGCTGCACTGTGGTGGTCGCCGCTCCTGGCCTGGTTCTTGGCCTGGTCCTCCCGAAGCAATAGACCAGACGGATGTTGGTTACTGTTAACATGAACGTACAGAAGCGCGCCGTCCTTATCTGTGAGAGGGCTCTCCCGGCTCTCTCTATCCAGAAAGCCGTGTGCAAAGACGACGCTTCGACCTCCACTTTCCCCCGGCCATGTTGGACTCGTGAAGATGTCGTATGGGAAGCTAGCGCGGTTGACGGAGCGCCAGTAATCGTCATCGTCGATGTGCCTGATCTCGCAGACACGTCGCACCCATGACCTCAGCCTCATGCGGCCATCCTCTGGCGAGGGAGGACGCAACGTGGGTGTTTCTGCGCAGCCGAGAACCCGAAAGCAGTCTCGCAGACATTCTGGCACTTCTAGCCCAGACCTATCGCCCTTGGTAAAGGAGATCCTGGCGTCGAGGGAAGCCCACGACCACGACGGAGCACGATACTCGGTCGGCCAGGACGGGATGCCCTCCACCACGAACCAGAGCAGTTGGACTTCGAGGTTCCCGAGCCACATACCCGCGTAGGGTATATATCCCCCACCAAGTTGCGACTCCATCTCTGCAGCGACACTCTGTATCGCGAGCAGCTTGTCCGAGCCACGGGTGAGGTTCCGCCCTGTGTACAAGGCCACCGTCCAGCACCACCTGGCATAGAGTTTCCCCGCCCCCAGCGGGCTATCCTCAGCACTTGTGTGTCTCGGGCCTACTGGGCTGCGCGGCCACAGATGGACGAGCTGGAAGGCCTCATGCTTCTCTGGCTCGCCTTCTTCCGACTGGAGGCCGCTCCGGCACTCGAAGTAGAGCTTGTTTTGGCAGAAGTGTATCAGCCGCGTCGACAGGGCACGCTCCTGCATCGTCCAGCCTCTGGTGTTCCACTGCGAGGATTCGACATCACCAGGGCGGAGGCCAGTCCCCACGTCATTGAGAGGACAGAGGATCATACTGTGTGGCTCCGGGCTTGGAGGGTTTTCTTCTAGGCCTTTGCTGATGCGGACCTTGACAGCTGGGATCAGTTCTATGCTACGCTTCAGGAAGCCGCTTCGAGATGACGTTGCCGAAGTCCTGACGGTCAAATATAGTGTCAGCGACAGGTGTACAAGGTTTACAAGGGACGGAGCGTGTTTCCACTGCTCTGAGAAGGGACTTACGCTACAATAGTCACCTCAGCATATCTATAAACGAGATGCATCGTCCCCGCTTCCCGCTTCCAGTCCTCCCCATCATCCTGTACGATGCAAAGAGAGTCGATCCAGAGATAGCGGATGCCTAGGCCGGCGCAGACAACTAGGGCATCGATAAAGTTCCGAGGCAGATCCTGGGAGCCAATCTCTCCCAGCATTGCTTTGTAGTTGGATTTGAGGGTGCGCAGCGGGGCGAGCACTTTCGTATTTCCCCACATGTGACTCAAGGCCGCGTACATAGGAGGACTGGCAGAGGAGCTGAGGGTTGCAGTTTCGACAAGCCGGAAGGATAAGGAGTCTGCGAGGTCACTGATCTCTACCAGCCGTGTGGGAAGCCACGGAGAAGCCGGGGTTGCACACTCGGCATGGTTCTCCTTACAGTTATTGATCCATCTCTTCATAAGCTTTATGTTGTCTGGAGAAAGGGTTTGGTGACTTGGGAGTCTTCGTCTAGTGTCATCACTCCCCCTCTCAAGGTCTTCGCGAGACGATCAGTCGATCTGTCTGCAATAAAGATTGAAGAGCTGAACCTACCGAGTGAATCAAAAATTTTGAAGCTGATTGTCTGGCTAATATGACCGTATTCTCCAGGGATGTCGGGTCCTAGAGGGGGAGTTGAGGCAGGACCAAACTGAAGCCCCATTGTCGTGATGGTGCCTCCGAGTCGACCGTGAACCCTGGATGAATCCCCGCCATTCCCTGGTGCCAGTTGACCTCTATGATCAACAACCGGTACGCATCTAAAGGTGAGCCGGTGAATCCTGACCTTGCCGTCCCATTTTTTAGGGAATAGATCGTCCCACATACCATTACCGTCGGTAAGGGGACCCACGCCTTCTTCCTCCATCGGACGCACCGCCCACGCCTGGCGGATCGCCTTGCGCAGAATTCGGCAGAGACTGCATCCAGATTTCGCAGACTCCTTGAGAACAGGAAACTCAGGGAAGGTGTCGATTAGTTCGTAATCTGTTTGGATGATACTATTCTCGGCCTTTTGGCGGTCTGGTATGACGGAGCGGCAATTTGGGCATGGTTGACTTGCCTCAAGCGCGGCGACATTAGCAAGATTGGTTCGGGGGCAAATAGGCTGCACTAGAGCTCTATATGAATAGATTGGGTTCATCGGGAAACCGATTTTTCTTGTGTCTAACGGATTACGTCGGCGACGGGGTGTCAAGTGATATCACGAGCTTCGGATGGAGCAAGGAGTCTGATTTCGAAGTCCTGCACTGGACGGAAGTTTCACCGATGCTCAGGCTACTGCATGCGCCAACGCCGCTGAGCTCAACATGAGCGCACCTTACGTTGGATACTGCCGCAAAGACGAGTTGTTCGTGACAGGGCGAGGCTGTTATTGTAACCTAGCCGGCAACTTGCGCTGAACATTAACTTGGTGTCCCCAGAATTTTGTTACACAGGTAATCAAAGCTCGTCATGCCCAAAACCTCGGTAAGATGAGCTGCATCCTGTTGCATAAATTGGCATAAACAGCTCGCCGGTAACGTTACATTATCGGAACCGGAAAAACATTACCATTCCCTCAGGCCAATATGGGTCGGGATAAACGAATAGCGCAGTACAGGCTCTGCGGTCCGTCACGAGGTGAAGTAAGTTCTGAGAGAACGAGGCGATTAACAGCAGATGAGAGACAGCCGTTTGTAGTTGACCAGGAAGTTGAAGATCCCGCGGCGGGCGGGCAGCTTGAAGGAGACGCGGAAGACGGTGGCGTCGGCGCTGTCCCGCGCCACCAGGGGCTTCAGGGGCAGCCACTAGAAGGACGAAACATGCTGAACTCGAGCTGGATTTTATTACCCACGGTAACAGAAAATGCCAATATTGATGCTCATGAGGACTTGGACCCGATATGCCGAGGTTGGAGGGCCCAATGTAGGTAGCCTTTAAACGTCAGCTCGGGCGACATCAGCACAGGAGGTGGCGACGGCATGCTTGCTCGTAACGCGAAGGAGAGGGTTACAATCGGCGCTGTTACACTAGACACATGAGTCAAACTGATGCGGATTAGAGATGCCATAAGACCCGCAACTAATCCAAGGGTTGTAGAGCTGAAGGAGACCCCCAGGAAAGGCCCTCGGCAACAAGCCGGACGAGGCCATGAGCTGGGAGCCATCAGCATCAATGCAGAGTGCCTACTTCTGACGGATCGGTCTACCAGCTGAGGCACTGGAAGGAAAATTATTGCACGGATTTAGAACTGCCGGCGTTTTTATCTTCTGGGAAACCCATCTAGCTAGCGTATCTCGGTTGATCAGTGAACCCTATCGATCTACGCTAGAGTAGCTGGAATAACTCCGCAAGCCCATTACACTCTCTAAGCTGCTTCCGTCCTCGTGAATCTTGGGCGTGTAACCTTCATTGTGACTATGCCATGGCGTGACTACACAGTAAGGTTGCCTCTGCCTAAGAACCTTCGACGACATGTGCGAATACTTACTGTGCCCAGCTACATGTCCCGCGAAGCGCATGCTACCTTTGTACAGCCCTTGTAGACTCCACGGGTAAGTAGAGCAGAGCAGCAATCAACGTGAACAGGACTGTGGGGACGGCGGACAGTAGCAAGACACTACGGATGTCCAGTGGAGCGACCGCAGCGGCGTTCGACGTGCTAGTAGCTGCTGACGTACTAGCAGCTATGGTCGGCGTTGACGAAGTAGTACTGGACGACGCTGACAAAGAGGTAGCGGTGGAGAACGTTGAAGAAGACGTCGAATTCTGCAAGCTCCGTTAACCTCCTATCACAGAAGTGGCAGTAAATTTCCTAGACATGGTTTCGCGACGATCACCGTGATGGGAGAATACCAGGCCTCCAAGGAGAGGGAGGAAGAGAAAGCACCAGATATAGATGCTTGGTGGTCCTGTTGATTGACATTGCTTGTTAGCTTCGAGCTTCGTTTCCTAATTTATATGGTAGCTGGGCAGAAGGCGGCGACCAGACAACTGGGAGGGAAGAGGTGTGTACTTACTTACAGCAACCGAGCTGGACGGCACTACCTTTCCCGAGGTGGTCATTGTCCATCCTTTGGGGACGTCGGTCGTGCTGGAACCGCCTCCTATACCTCCAATGCCGGAAGTAGGGATGTTGCTCGCTGTAGCAGTGGCAGTCATGGTCGCTGTTACTGAGAGGCTTGCCACGCTATCCAAGTTGCCGTTGATGGTGCCGTCGACGGCTACAATGGACTTCCACGAGCCGGTCGTGTCGCCGTACTCGTACTGGTTTCCCGTGCTGTAGTCCGTCACCTTGATGCTCTTCACATACATGTTGAAGGGCCCCTGGCTGTAGTTTGTCGGACCATGCGCCCATTCCACAGTCCCCTCAGCGTTGGTGTCTGAGTCACCCGCTGACCATGCGCCCAGCTTGACCTGCATAGGCGTCTGCGGGTACTCAGAGGTGCTGGCATTGCCAGCTTCCAGAGTCCGCAGGACCGTGCCGCTAGCGATCCACTCAATACGCTCGCTCGTCCAGTCTAGCGCGTAGTCGATAAATTCCTCCTGGTTGTTGGCAACCGGCACGATGTTAAGACGACTGCTGGGCCCCACGCCCTGGTCGAAGTACATTGTCTGGAGGTTTGCTCCATCGTACCCCATCCATTCCGCGTCAATTTCATCCAGATCGTCAGATAGGAGGACAAGAGAGGAGACGATCCCGTCGCCCGTGGCTGCCTTCAGGCTGACCTCCACGCGGCCGAACATGATGTAAAAGGTGGACGTCAGTGTTGGTGCATCCCCCGACTCGGAGACGGTCAAGACGACACCGTCTGAGCCGTATGTTGGGTCGCCGGAACCTGTGAAGAGATCGGAGGCGCCGCTTGTGAAATCTACGCTGATGGACTTGCCGAGCGCCGTGTCCGCAGAACATGCTGCCGCTTATTAGTTGCCTGTGCATTCCAATTCGTAGAGCATGAGCAGGCTCCGTGGGAACAGAGGGTCGGGAACACGTACTGGTATCCAGAGGGTTACATGACGTCGACGTCTGTGCATTGCTTGACGTAAGGAGGAAGAGGATCCTGGCTAATATCGCCACTTTCGCCCTGCAGATGATCATGATGGGGGATGGTAGAACAGAAACCAAAATACAACAAATTGAACGTGGTAGGACTGGCACAGTGTGGCGGCGGCTCGTGTACGTAGAGAAGCGAAAAGAACCGTCGGACGCTCTGGGAGATATCATGAGGAAATCGATGTCTAAAAAGAAAAGAGAAGGTTAGCGAGCGTGAGTTCGAAAAGAGCGTAGAAAGAAGTACGAGATAATGCCTGCGATCAGGAGGAGGTTGGTATCAGAGTAAACAAAACCTTTTATGATTACGCGTTGTCGGGGTGCTCCACCGTCCACGTACTCCCTCGTGAAGCGTGGAAAGATTTAACCAACCACCCAGCCACCGCATTCATTCCCTTTGCCGGCATGACCTACGATTTTCGCCGCAATCCATGTTACATGGGCTTCCTGAGCACCACCTGGATGGCTGCAAGTGGTCCTCTCTACTCCATAGAGACTAAAAAGTGGTTACGTAGCTGGGCGCAAAGACCTCAGGTTTTCGGGAGCATTCAGTGTTTAACCGTTTAATTAACCGAGTCTCTTAGCACCATGTTTAACCGTTCAACTAGCCGAGTCTCTTTGCGAGACCGGGCCACAGGGAACCTTGTAAAACACGAGTTCTGAAGCATCAGCCCATAAATCAATGGTGATCAGAGCCCCTTGGGAAACATTCGAGGGCGTCACTCCAGATGTAGGGAATCTGTGTGGGTTAGTAGCCAACATCTCGGCTTCTCGGCTACCTCCAGCTGAGGCAGATGTCTCTATCATCCGGCCAGTTTGTAGGAGCAGGGCCAGGACCTGATTGCAAACACTCAAAGAGACGACCTGGTCTGCTCTTGCAGCAGTAGCATATTTGACGTTATGCCTTGATCCGAGCACTGAACAGATGTTGACGGCTATACCACCGCCGTCATCATTGAAGCCCACAAGTGCCAATGGCAGATTTGTGGATATCATCACAACCCTCTGTATCTAACCCGCTAGAGTCTCTCCTGCTACGTTTCGACTCTCCTTATTTGCAGGCGCCGTCGTTCTCGGTCAACTATGCACGTGTGAATGTTACCGCAGAAAATGTCTCAAGGACTGCTAATTAGTTAAGCTACTTCCATCATGTTGCATCCGAAAATAATTAGCTTGGAGTGAGCTCAGCGTTAACTCTAGTAAAAGCGACATGTCCACTGTGAGTCCCAGCGCAGCATGACCTGCGAAGATGCACTTCAGAACGGGCTGCCCGCAATGTACCTACTAAGCTGCAGTGGAATTTTGTATTCTCAACTTAGCCTTGATCATTCTCGCATTGTAAAGCCTGTGAAATACAAGAAGGAACATCTAAATCAGCTTCTGGTTACCAAAATGGCTTGCAAACAGCACCCAAAGAATAGTCCGTGTTCAGCAACTTAGACATCGGAGGACAGTGAAGATTACGAAGCAAGAAATTCGATTGCCTATAGCATTTCCGGGTCATTTACAGTCCTCAGATGTAGGGAGCACAGTACACTGCAAATGAAAGATAAGGGGGAAGATCTCTCAAGTCCCGTAGGCGCGGTGGCCGAAGTCGGCCCATGGCCGGTTAATCTCCTACTCGTGGGCGCCTGCCTCTCCCCAAAGAATATTCCCTACGGTTATTCACTGCTTCCAACCAAATCGAAGGATGAAAAAGCAAAATAGAAAGGTAGAGGAGTAAAACCTAAAGATAGCTTCATACAATCTTCAGCCTTGCAAGTCTTAGAGGCCGTTTGAAGCGTGATACTCCTGCCATCTAATAATTCTACTCGCCAGCAAAAGGTTCTCGTGTTCGCGATGGCTGAGACCACCTCTTTAAGTGAGCTCCCTACTCAGCATCCGCCAGCGGCGGGCACGGCAAACCCTGAGCCACACGCTAGACCAGAGGGAACCCCTCCCGAGACTGTACTTGGTCCGGGAGCTGGCCGATCAAGCAATCCAGATTCTCAACAGAGCGGACATGCCGGTAACGAGCACGAACAGACTCTGCAGGATCAAACCAACCTCCTACCACGCAGACAACTTATCATCATCTTCGCGGGTTTGAGTTGTGCTCTATTCTGTAAGTCTTGCTCTCCCTTGGTTTTGCGTCTTCCATGACCAAGCCTGTTGCTGAAATTTGTCCATGCAAGGTTCCTTTCTCGATCAGATGATGTAAGCTCAAAGCAGGTCTGTCTCCATGTGCTGCTTCTCACAACGTGTTCCAGTGTCTCCACGGCTCTTCCCACCATGGGACGGGACTTTCATAGCACTACTATCACTTCGTGGGTGGGAACAGCGTACCTCTTAGCCTCCACCTCCTGCCAGCCTTTGTATGGCCGTCTCTCAGACATCTTCGGACGCAAGGTTGTTCTTACTGCAAGCATGGCGATCTTCCTGATAAGTTCAATACTCTGTGCCACTGCGCAGAGCATAACCGCTCTGATCATTTTCCGTGTGTAGCTGCGTCCCCGAGCTTGTTCTGCCAAGTACAGAGACAACTGACATCTGTTATCTATCTAGGTGCTGTGCAAGGTTCAGGAGGGGGAGGTATCTTGACAACGGTGCAGACTGTAGTATCAGACGTTGTCACGCTTGAGCAGCGCGGCCTATACGAAGGCATTCTTGGAGCTGTGGTATCCGTCTCCTCCGCGCTCGGTCCCCTTTTGGGTGGCGTCTTTACAGAGAAGCTCTCCTGGCGTTGGTGTTTTGTATGTCCCCCGTTTGTGCACACGTCCGTCAACCAGAGGCTTACGTCTGTGGAAGTACATCAACATCCCTCTCACGGGTTCGGCCATTCTTGTCATCATATTTGGACTTCCCCTGAAGCGGGTAGAGGGAGATATCAAGCGGAAGCTTAAGCAGATCGACTATTCAGGTTCCCTGCTCATGGTGCTGTCTGTGACCCTGATACTTCTTGCCCTGTCATGGTGCGTAGCGTCATATTCACTTCACTCTCTGTCACCAAAACTGAGAAGTATAGGGGTGGGACCATGTATCCCTGGGACTCAGCGGGCGTTCTGGCGCCGCTCATTGTAGGGACTGTTTTTCTAGTGCCTTTTTTCTATGTGGAAAAGGTTGCGGCGCTGCCAATAATACCAAGTGAGTCATCTCAGGTCTGCAGAAGGCTAAACACTGACGGTCTTAGTGTACATCTTCAAGGTTGGGACGGTCAACGGCATCCTCAGCGGAAACTTCTTCATCGGCTTTGTTTTCTATGCTAATCTATACTACGTAAGACAACAAAGTGTCCAGTCTTGTTTCAGGTCGTTAATGCATTCCTGTCCAGCTCCCTCAATTTTACCAAGTTGTGCACGGCGCCTCTCCGGTCATGTCCGGTATCCTCACCATTCCACTCGTTGTTTCGCAGACCTTGTGTTCGCTTGTCTCCGGCGTCATCGTCTCAAAGACGGGAAACTACCTGATTCAAATGAAGCTGGGCTATCTCATTTGGGCAGTTGCCTGTGGTCTCCTGACCCTTGTGTCCCCTACCATATCGAACGCCGAGATTGTCATCTTTCAACTTCTCAGCGGAATAGGCTCCGGGTCAACTCTCATGACGGGCATAATAGCTGTTCAGGCCTTCTTGCCGAGGAAGCAGATGGCGGTTGCCACCGGAACAAGGAATTTTCTTAGACTGCTCGGCGGCACTATTTCTCTGGCTGTCTGTGCCGCGATCTTGAATAACACGTTCAAGTAAGTGTAGGCCGACAACTCTCTTCCGTCCTTTGTATCTCACCATGATGTAGGAGAGAGCTTTCTGGCAGGTTTCCAGCCGATACACTGAAAGCTATTCTGTCAGACCCAACACAAATTACCTCCGACGTGCTTGGTCTCAGCGCAGTTGAGCAAGAAGTAGCACTCATTGCTTACAGCAAGACTCTTGATCTCCAGTTTGTCTCTGATTCTCCTAGTTGCTTCTTGGCGATACTGATGCTGACATATCTAAGCTCATGGCATTCGCAACATATATTATTTCATGATACCCAACTGCTGCATCTGCTTTCTGGTCACCTGGTTTACTGTCAAGGGTCAGAAGACACTGAAGCGTGAGGACGACGAGAAGTTGAAGCGAGAAGGCAAAGAATGGATCCAGCAGCACGGAGTGCGGAAGCACAAGAACAAGAGTGTAGTACATAGTCCAAATGATGAGGAGACCGTCCTCGAGTTGTCAGGGGCAATCAGGGAAGCGACGACCACAGAAAAAGGAAACACGACAAGCTGCAATGCCGTGTAGGCGCACATCTTTTATATTGAATGTCGTTAAAGAGGTGATCATGTTGCAAATGGGGCTTAGTGGAACGAAGCGCTTCATATGTCTACGGACCGCTGAGAACGATATGGGCCAGTACTTACAGGGCGTTCGCAATGAGGGCCAACGTTTGCTGTTATTTTGCAGTATAAGACTTACAACCATGTTTCGAGCAACCGCGCGACAAGCTTTAACAACGATTGGGGTAATTGTCTAGGGCGGTTGTCGAAAGAGGGTGTCATTGCGGATTTTTGTAAATAGACATAGCTTCTTTCAGCACAGCATCAGATATAGGGCGTCTTGGCGGCATCTATACACCAAGTCAAGGGCTGCTAAAATATATGGTCGCAATAGAAACATCTAGAAAACTACTCTCCAAGCTATGTAAAAGCCAAGCAAACGCCCAACACCCTCTTTGAAGGAACTTCCCGAACCGGGCCCCTCGACTGGCCCTTCAATCTCTAAGTGACACGAGCTCAGAAGCTGCAAGCCCCTAATGAATGGAGGCAAGATTCATGGTATGCAAACCTAACCTGAGGGGCAAGCAATGATTGTCATGCATGAAGTTCATAGATGCAGGCGAATCGCCGGTCGTTCTGACATTTCTCCCCTGTTTCTGTCCGCGACAGCTGCGATCATGCGGCAGCTCTACCTCTAGTCTCATAAGGCAAGACGAGAAACACAAGCCCAGCCACCATGAACAGGGCGGCCGAGATCCAGATAGGCATGTCCGTGTCGATCCCGACATAAGCCGCGATGATGGGGGCCATAAGGCCGCTCAAGCGGTTGAACACGGCGACGAGCCCGTTGGCGGTGCCCCTGACCGGCGCCGGGAATAGCTCCGGCGTGTACGAGTAGAGCAGCCCGTAGACGAGGTTCTGGAAGAAGGCGATGGCGCAGGAGAAGCCGAGCACGGCCGCGGCCGAACCGGCGCGCGTGTAGAGGAAGAGGAACACGCCCGTCCCGAGGCAGGCGAGCGTGCCGGTGCCCTTGCGGCCCATGCGCTTCATGTCGACGGTGAATCCGCCGAGCACGGACGCGGGGATGCCGCACACGGCCTGGATGGCGTAGTTGCGGTAGGTGGTGTCCAGGGAGGAGCTGCCCTGCGCGACGCCCTTGTTCTCGAGGTAGATGGGGATGAAGGAGTTGTAGAGCGGGTACGCCATGCCGATCGAGCACCAGAGGAAGATCATGAGGCAGGTGGACAGGGTCAGGCGGGGCGAGGCGAAGAGCGCGCGGATCTTCTCGGGCTTGAACTTGTCGAGGCTCTTCTTCACCACTGCCCGGGAATTGCCGGGAGCAGTAGAGGAGATGGGTGTCTCCGCTCTCCGGACTGCAGCGATCTCGACATCGACGGCCTCGAAGTGCGAGACTGTAAGCCACGTGGTCGCCTTGCTGCGCCTGGCAATATTCTGCACGACCTTGACGGCCTGCTGGTCAAGGCCCTTGCCCAGCAGGTACTTGGGCGTCTCGTAGACCTTGAAGAGCAGCCGCAGCAGGAACATTGCCAGGGTCAGGCCGCCAAACGTCCAGTACGTGTACCGCCAGCCCATGTTGCCTTCGTACCTGCACTGCCCAGCAGGTAGTCCTGACTCACAGGAGTAGTTCGCAATGAGTGGCCTATTAACCCAAGCACCATTAGCTGACAGTATTATGGTGGATATAGGAGCGTAAGGCTGTTGCGACTGATAGCGAACAGATGGGCTTGGCTTACCATGCGATCAAGGCAGCAACCGCCTGGCCTACAGACCAGAACGCGGACTGCATAGTGAGTAGGTACTGGTGGGTAGCTGGAATAAACTCCAGGAATATGGCGCTATCCACTGGCTGATTACCGCCAGTGCCGACGCCGATAATCGCACAGAATGTACAGATAGCGACAAAGTTGGGACTTCCGGCACCGATCAGCCCTCCAACAGCGGACAAAAGCAGCGTCACGTTGAAAGCTAGGCGCCGCCCGATGAAGTCGGCGGTCATAGGCCACAGGCTGGAGCCGAGAACTAGCCCGACGTACTTGGCCACCGTCAGAAACGCTATCCTCTTGACGTTGAACTCGTTCCGGACAGGCGTGCTGATGATGGTGATTGCCTGCATCCAAAACTGCAAGAGCACAGAGCGGTCAGCCAGAGGTGTTCATTTGGTCGGCTCCCCGAAGCAGGGCAGGCATAAGTCCCTACATTGTCGACAAACCATCCAAACCCCGTCACGGCAAAGACCATCCATTGGAACGAGCCCATGCCCATGTCGATCAGGGCCTGGTTCATGATGGCGACTTTCTTCTCATAGACCTCGTCAACCCCTGAGGGGATGGCGTGCGCGTCGATGCCATGGTAGTTACGGGCATCAATGGTTGTGGTTCCATTTCCCAAGGACTCACGTCCATCCCCGACCGCCTTCTTATCGAGAGTAGACATCGTGGGAGCTTGCAGAATCTGGTAAAGGTAGTACGATATCTCATTTTCATGCGAGACCAGAGCAAGGCTCGACCCATCTCATATAGGACAGCGGAGGGAGTGAACTGGTGAACTTCAATCTCCAAACGCGACCCCTTTTCTGGTAGATCGCCCTTATCTCCACAAGAGTCTCAGCTGTGTCCCAATGCTTCTGCGTTGTACTTAGCCGTGGGGGGAAGACATGAAAGCGAGCCTTAACTGGCAGTAGTATGGCATTCTTGCTCTGTGAGGATGTATCCATAACGCTTCACATGCCTCTTTCTGGGTAAAAGGTCCTTGGTCGAGGAGGAAGAAGGACAACATTTCGAACTCTTGCGAGGCTTGCGATAGCCAGCTCGTTCCGGGCGGCTCGAATGGCCTCCTTTGGGTTTAGTGAGCTGGTCGTCTCCACCTCCTCTATCTCAACCTTCGCAAATGTACAGTGACATAGACTCCACCAGCCCAGAACCACCTGAGATAAGGCTTGACTTGGGGTTATTGAACTGTTGATCGGAGCCAGCGAACTGCCCTACAACGCCGAGCTGTCGTAGGCGTCTCGAATTGTCTGATCCAGACAAGATCTCCTCGCCGTCTTATCCCCTACCCGGACTCAAACAGATAGATTAAGTGGAACCTATAGGGTCTTAGGGCAATGGTCCATCTTGCCGTCACTCTTGCGGTGGTCATCGGGCTGGCGGACGTGTCGTCCGAGATCACAGCGCAGTCGGGGATCCGACCTCGGGAGCAGATGTGACTAAGTTGCTACTGCAGTTGACCTCTAGTCTATATAAAGAAGCTTCAATATGCGCTTTCGCAGCTCGTGTAATCAGCATCTAGATAGAATACTCTTCAGCAAGACCTACAGAAAGGCACTCCTTGCTTACACGGGCTTATTGGCGTACCCTACTTGTCACAACAATGGCTTCCTCTGCTTCTGTCGCCTCGGTGAGTCCGGAGGCAATTAAGCCTGCCGGCTTGAATGGTCGTGCCATCGATGTCAAGCCCTCCCGTTTCGATCCCACCAAGCATCTCGCCTTCTCGCCCCCATCCCAGGTTCTTAACATGCAAGACCTCGGTCTGGAGCCCTCGGTTCTGTCTCCCATCGCCACCACGGAACCATTCCCTCTTCTTTCCCACGAAGGGGTGCTGCAGCATCGCCGTGAGCTGTTCAGCCCGGAGGTCCTGAACAACTGCATCCACCACACGCGGCCCGGGTCTGTCCAGCTGCGCGGTATGGCCCCGCGCTACGCCCCCTTCATCCACGAGTTCTGGCACTCTTCCGAGGTGCTCAAGATCGTCAGCGACATTGCCCGTGTCGAGCTCGTCCCCGCAATGGACTACGAGATCAGCCATACCAACGTGCAGCTGGGCCCGGATGGTATTGATGCCATGCGAAACACGCCTGTGCAGCCCCCCGTTGCGACGGAGGAGGCCATCAGGCGGTTCGAGGAGGATAAGCCTAAGAAGCAGGAGATCACAGACCAGTCCAAACCTATCATCGAGTGGCACAAGGACTCGCACCCTTGGGTGTGCGTCGTCATGCTCTCTGATGCGAGGTACATGACCGGCGGCGAGACTGAGCTCCTGAAGGCCGATGGAACCACGATAAAGGCCAAGGCACCGCAGATGGTACGTGTTTCCAACCCTATGAACGACCCTTAAGGGAACGAGATAGAGTAAGTACTAATATATGACGCCAGGGATGTGCTGTTCTACTGCAGGGACGATACATCACGCATACCGCCGCCCCGGTCACAAACATGCCCGAGCGAGTCACGATCGTGACATCTTTCCGGCCCAAGAACCCGACGCTTCCCGACGAGACCACGAACGCCAACGTGCGGAACAAGTCGCAGCTGACTGAGCTCTACTACCAGTGGACTGTGTACCGCCTCGACGTGATCGAACAGCGTGTGCACATTGCCAAGGAGGCTCTCAAGAAGAGGTATGAGGAGAACGTCAAGTCCTCCGATCCTCAGGGCAAGGCTGGCCTGTGTCGCCTCGACACAGTGAATGTGGCTGAGGTGGAGAGGTGGGCCAAGGATATGATCCAGTACATCCAGGAGACACTACACGAGATGCGGCCCCTCGATAGCAATGGCCGGTAGGATGGTGATATGTCTGATAATTGACTTTGTCCTGTTGGCCCCATTCTAAGCTATGGCCCAGTAGATGCTGCATGTAATCAACCGTTGTTATCCAAATAAGACAGCTTCCTCATCCTGAACTGCTTCACCCATGTCACTTGACGTCCAAACCTTCTCTAGGTACTCCCTGACACGACAAAAGTTCCTCATCTTGAAACGCCTCTCGAGTGATTTCAGCCTATTCATGACCATTTGCCTCTCCTCTGTATCACTAGCCGTGAGCACCTTGGCAATTACCCCCATCGGCCAAAGGAGGCTGTTCTCAAACACCGACCCCTCTGGCAGGTGACTGATTAGCTGGACCGCCCAGGAGGCAAGGTTCCCCACGGGCTGTTCGCATACGTCGATATCCATCGCAGACCCGTCAGGGGCTGTCTCTACACTGCATCGCGAGAGGCTTGTTCTCCTGTATGTTGCTGCTGCGACGCGGTACAGCTCCGTTATCGCGCCGGATTCATCCAGCCCTTCAAGATTGATGATGACTCCGAGAAAGCGGAAGCGTGGGTCCATGACGAGAGCTGGCTCGCTGATGGGGACCGGACAGTGAGCCTGTCTCTTCTTGTGGGGCGCCAGCGCAAAGCTCGGGAGCCAGTCCAGTGTCCCCTGCCATGAGGCGATCTCTGCGTCTGTCACGCCTCTGTCGCCGGCACTGATCCGTGCGATAATATGAGGAAACTGAAAGCGTCTTGAGCTGTAGCTCGAGCCACGATCCTGAGAGAACTCATCGTGGGTAGCTACCGCTCCCTCCTCGAGATGGAGATATAGATCGAACAAGGTCGGCGTTCCGAGCGAGGTAGACCAGACGAGATCGTTGTACAGAAACAAACTGGCCAGGAACTGGAACTCATCGCTCCATATTCGGTTCCCGCTCCCACCAGGGGGAGATGCTCGCGTGGTGGCCCGAATGACGTTTGCCGGCAAGATCCTGGCCAGGAACTGGAGGTGAGGCGAGCCGTGTCTTCCACCTTCACCGGCCAGTTTCTCGTATAGCATGAACAGCACGCAACTCGCAAGGAGATGCAGAACCTCTTCCCTGCGAGTCGCATCCGTGCAGTCGATGGCCCACTCTATGGTCGAGTCCGCTTTCTCCGGTCCGGAGAAGGCGAATTCCAGGGGGCAGTGTTGTGTCTGTGAAGAGTGCGTGACACCTTCTACCAGCTCTATGCAGCTTCTCAGGGCATTTTGCCGGACCCTCAGAAGCCTCGCCCCTAGAGTGAAACTGCCATTTTCCCAGCACTGAACTCCGCTGAGCGCCAGCAGCGCATCCAGCACGGCGCGGCTCCTCACAGATAGCGGGAGGAAGACACGCAGGAAAGGATTGGAGGGATCTGAGCACGTCGGATACACCCTCGAAAATCGCTGGATGTAGTGATCTAGGAGGAAACGCTCGGTGTCGTCGAGCTCAAAAGACCAAGCCGGTATGGCGCTCTGCAGCTGCAGTGGCGAGGGCGCCCGCCACTCCCGATCACGCTGCGTCTTTCTCTCGACAAATTTGCTGTTTTTTGAGCAGGGTTCCTTGCCCAGGACCCCCTTAGACGTCTGTGATCCTTGTGATCCCGATGGTCCTCTCCTCCTCATGCCTTGCCTCCTCGAGTCATCTTCCCATACGAGCCTCGTCTCGATCTGACACTCGAGACCCAGCCTGTTGCAGCTTTGGCAGGGAAAAGTGGCCGAGTCACATTTCTTCTTCCTGATAAGGTATCATCAGTTCATCTCATTTCCTCTTAGTCGGCCTCGAGAGTTTCCGAGTACTGTGTACCTTTTCCTGCATGTCCAGCACCCATCGCGAGACCGACGGCTGGTCTCGGGTCGACGATCCTTATCCATCATAGAAGTTCTAGGATTCCTTCTATACAGCCTTGTGCCAATGTCATATCTCCGTCATGTTGTCAGGACTGTTTGTCATGATGCAACATCGAGCAGATCCTCTAGGAGTAACAGGATCGAATCCCACAAGCAACATTTCCCCGCGCTTGTAAATGACCACGCTAATGCCCTGGTGTAGAGACCGCCTGTAATAACCAATAGTCTCGCGTCATTATCCCGGCCCTCGGGTCAGACGAAGTAGTGGTACAAGGTAAATAGAGTGCCTCCATCTTGGCTTCTCCACTTAGGTAGTCAGTGTGCGTCTTGCACGGGATCGTATCTCAATCGCGTGTTCGCACGGCTAGAGACTGCTTTCCTTACATGGTAATAAGCTCCAGCAGGACAAATCACGCCTGGAGCGTCGTGTTTCGCGCTCACAGGATTTTCAGGTGCCGTTGAACGTTGTCTACTAGAACTGTCTCGCTCACCATGGCATACGAGCCGGAGGTGTACCGCTTCTCACAGACAGCATACGTGCCCAACAACAGGCTACCGGTACTGGTATACCGAGGCGTCTTACCGCAGCCGCATTATGAAGAGACAACCATGCAGTTCCTGGAGCAAAATGGTTGGCTTAGAGGAGTGAGAGCATCTTTCAAACCCATCCCCACGCCAACAGAGGGTCTTCAAGCTGATGGGGGTCGATAGGGAACTTGAGGGGGGGCGGTTCCCCGACACCATTTTCGCCCAAATACACACGAGTGCTACGGTTTGTTCACTCCCACCCAACCAGCTGCTCGAACTATGGAACTAACGCCACCAAGCTGTCTTCCGAGGATCCTCTACACTCCTGTTAGGTGTCGGGCCCTTGGAAGACGAGTCAGGCGGCCAACAGGTCCGCCTCCAAGCAGGCGATGTCATCATCCTTCCTGCTGGTTTTTCACTATTCAAAGACTTCCGAGCATGACTACCGCTATGTTGGCGTGTACCCCAAGGGTGCCCCTGTTTCATCATGGCTAGTATTTGGCAAATCTGTGATGCAAGCTGATGAACATCAAGGGATCCCCTAAGTGGAAGAACGAGTGCTGCAGGGATAAGGACACATGCTCGTCCCTGCGAAGTGAGGTAGGGAAAGTTCCAGTTCCTGAGCGGGGCTCTGTTGGCGGTCGCCAGGGATCGTTGCTGGATCTGTGGGCTTTGGCTGCCTAGGGAGCGTCAACGTGTATGACATGATTACACTCTGAGATATGGTGAAACGGATCTTTCCCAGGATATTGTCGCGTCCTCCATTCGAAAATCCGCAAATAGGATAAGTCGGGACTTCGCTGGACAAACCCATGACGTGTAGGGATGGGTTTCATTTCTCCATCCAGAAGTTGGTCTGTGACGAAGCCAGCCTCGCATATATGGTGGGTAGGGTCTACGATGTGGTCGACGGAGGGCAATGTCAAGAAGCGTCGAGCACACTTGAATTGAATGACACTAGATTAAGTCCTCAAGAACTAAAGAGTAGGGTCGTTGCTAGTGCCCTGTTTCTGTTTGGTGTTGATGTTCTGAAGTCAGACGGTGCCCCTTCTTATCCATACCTTGGCAAAGCATGACAGCTACGACATAGTTGGTTATTTGAGCGGCTATGATTTCACGGCGGGACTCGGAGGCTCTAGCTGAATCTTCCCGTTCCTCTTTAAAGCTGCCGCCTGTCGTTATCCTTTTATCGTTCGAGGCATATTAGTGGCTATCAAAGGTTAATATGAAAAGGACGGTATGAGTGAAACTTAGAGGTCTCTGATTTCCTATATTAAGTGCTGCCGTACAAACAGTCGATCTAGAAGCTTATGCACGTAATTTCCAAGGCGTGACAAACGGGCTCCTGGCTCAATTCCCTGTGGCTTGGTACACTAAGCTGTTGAAGGAGCCTTTTTAGCCGGCCTGGGCTTGGCTCAAAGTCTTCTATATCGTGGTATGGCTCTACCACGTCACTTTGAGACGAGACCCGAACCTACCAAAATACACCTTGTCTTTAGATATGAGCACTTGCAGCGAATCTGGCTCTGAGCGAACGCCGAGAAACTCGGAGGCCCAGCTGAGTCGGAATGGTCGGCGCGGGATCTGGACGACGCTTGCGGTGGCAGAAGAGTTGAGTTAGACAAGGGCCTTGCCACCTTAAACTCGTTCCCACACTATCGGAGATCAAAATAAACGAGGTTTCCGTGGTCGAAGACTCATGCAAAGACCTTCAAGCCTTCCATGCAACGCCAGAGGGAACAATCATCACGAATTACCCGGACAGGCGGTGGCACATGTCGACGACGGACGAGGAACGATAGAACCTGCAGGTTGCTGATTGTGTCTAACAGCAACTCAGTGGCGTCCAGAAATTCTTCATGGTGGCTGCACCGTGCCATAGACGCTCACCCTCGGGCTCTCGTGCGGATACCGAGGATTGGAAGATATCATTATCACAAGATCCCCTCTCGGTGAAAGGCAGAGACGCCGAGGATGGTGCTTTTCATGTGAATACCTAAAACTTGTCCTGACAAGACCACCACCTCAACAGTCCAATGCGATGAGTGCTGTAGTCGGATTAGCCTTGGGACTGGTTAACTTAAATACCTGCCTGAGGTCGCGCAGCCTACGGGCAGGGGTCGTTGAGCGCGAATACGGAACCATATAGCGAATACGACGGAGAAGTAGCAATAGCTGGTGTTCCGGGGAAGTGATCGGCATGAGCCCCTTGATCGCAGGAACATCGTATTTCCCTTCAAGATTAGCGGAATGCTCTGTGTGATGAACTCGGCATTGCGAAGGGCGCTAGCCACCCCGGCCAGCTTCTCAACGAAAGAGAGCTACAGCACCCCTGATGATGCTGTCGGCGGATGGGCACGAATCTGGAAAGGATCTCACTCCGTCAATTCGCACCAGTTGTTTACCCCGCAAAAGAGCCGGATATTCACATGCACCCCGGATTTGAGAACGGCCAGACCGCATTCTCGTCGTTCTCGGATACTTAAGTAAACATCCGTTCGTTGATGTCGCGGCGGAGGCAACATTGCTTGACCTCCAGAGGCGCCGGTCTGACAAGCACCCGCGGACTCCGAATTGTCGATCCATCATGGCCTGTCTTCTGCCTGCTGTGTTCCCGGCGCTGCTGTTAATTCTGCTTGTGCCGCAGGCCGTTGAAGCTGTCTCATCGGACACCTTGGCGGTATGCTCAGCCTTATATTCCGAGTACCCGGATCAGCTCGTTTGGGACCCTCTCGGGCCGAAAGGCATTGCAACTATCCTAAACGCTTCCGTGTACAACACGGCCAATACGGAGTATTGGAACGCCAAGAGCTCCTCCAACCGCGCGGCCTGCACCTTCTTTCCGTCCAACGCCGAGGATGTGTCGTTTGCAGTCCAGACGCTCAATAACTACTCAGCTGTGGGCTTCGCGCTCAAGTGCGCCGGCCACAATCCCAACCTAGGCTTCTCTAGTGTGGATGGGGGCGTGCTCATAGCCTTCCGGCCCAACTCTCAGTACGCGACGCCCTCAGCCGACTTGCAAACAGTGGACGTTGGCGCGGGCGCGAAATGGGAGGACGTCTATGCAGTCCTGCAGCCGTTCAACAAGGCGGTTGTAGGAGGCCGCTTAGGGGATATTGGCGTCATTGGCTTCACCACCGGCGGCGGGCTGTCATATCTCTCGTCTCAATATGTAAATAGACCACCTTTGCGAACGAGGCCGATCTTCGGAAAACTGACGTTGTCCCCAGGGTCTGGCTTGCGACAACGTGGTGAACTTTGAGTGTGTTCTCGCGGACGGCACCATCACCAACGCCAATGCCACCTCCAACCCGGATCTGTACTTTGTCCTCCGCGGCGGAGGTAACCAGTTCGCTATCGTCACTAAGATGACTTTGAAGACCCACGACATCGGCGATGCCGGCACCGTTTGGGGCGGCACCCGCGCCTATACAGGCGATAAGCACTCGGCTATACTGGCTGCCGTCTCCAACTTCACGGCCAACAACGAGGATACCAAGGCGGCTCTGATCCCCACCTTCAACTTCCTAGGAGTCGTGGGAATCAACATCCCCGCTATCGTAGTCTTCTTCTTCTACGACGCCGCCAGCCCGGCGGGGGGCATCTTCGACGCGTTCGACGCTATCGAGGAACTGAGCGACGACGCGAAGGCGAGGACGTACGAGGACCTCACCCAGATCGACCTGGCCGGGAAGGTGGAGGGCCTCCGCTTCCAGATCAGAGAGAACACCTTCCCCAACATGCCGTTGGCGAACATGTCGGCGTTCCTAGACGAGCACTTCGACATGCTGGAGACGGCGACAGCCGCGGGCGCGCTATCTGACTTCCTGGACCTACGGATCTTCACGACGGCCATCCAGCCGATGACGCACCTCATCACGCGGGCGTCTAGCGCCTCAGGGGGCAACGCCCTTGGGCTTTCGCCGGAGACGGGAGACAGACTGTGGATCGAGTACGATCTTGCATGGCTAAGCTCGGCGTGTGACAGCAACTGCCCGGCGTACTTGGAAGAGGTCGCCACCTCGCTTCACAACCTGCACGCGCAGAACTACAGCGGAATCTACCCGACCAACTATGAGAGCGGAGATTTGAGCTACATCAGGTGAGATCCATGATCTGAGGAGAGACTCCGCCATACAAGCTGCTAACTGCAGGCTGTGCAGCTATAACCCACTCTTTATGAATGATGCTATGTACGATCAGCCGGTCCTCCAGAGCTATGGCGAGGCCACGTACCAGAAGCTGAAATCCACCCATGCCAAGTATGACCCGGAGGGATTCTTCTCACAGCGGCAGAAGGGGTTTACATTTACGACGTGATGACATTCACAAAGTGGATGGCTGGCGATATCCTGGGTTGTTGAGGCAGCGCATCGGGAACGACTCTTTCTAACCTGAAAGACTCCAGGGGTAACGGTCCGCAAAATAGCTCCTTCGTCGGCCGCTATAGTTACTCTTAAGGGCCGATTGACTCTGTCCGCTCACAAATCTCCGATAGCATGATGCGCAGGCCTCTCGATGTCCAGTTCCCCTCAATGCTTTGCCCGTTCTAGCGCCCCATCCACTCCAGCAAAGCGAAGTTCCTCCATCGTCTCCTTCCAGAGTTTGTCGCTGAGACGACGACCGTGATCGGTGTACATGATCACAGGCCACCTGTAGAGTAAAGGTCAGCAGCGCAACTCTTAATACCTGACTTTTGGTTTTACTCACGCTCTCACGAGCCAGTCAGTAAACGAGCCGTGGCTCTCCTTTCCCAGCACCAGACACGAGTGGACGTATATTCTTGCACCATCTACTGCTGTCCGGCCCAGGATGCTGAACATAATGGCAAATACCATTTTAGCCAGCCAAGGGTCCACATCACGCAGGAACGCGGTGCCCTTGACGGCACCGGGGTTGCAGCAGTTGATGATGACCTCATCGGGGTCAACAGCATCAGCCAGCCTCGCGCCAAACATTGTGACCAGAATCTTTGACCTGGTGTACTGCTGGAAACCCTCGTACTTCTCCGGCCGTTCGAGCGAATCGAGGAGCCCCCCTTCTCCAGGGTCCTCGAGCTTGGCCCCGAGTGCTACGTCGGAAGTGATGATTGTCAGGCGACCCGGCCCGGGCGATGAGGCGGACGGCCTCATCTTCGGAAGGAGAAGAATGGCGAGCAACGCGGTGGACAGGTAGTTGACCTGGAGTGTGGTCTCGCGGCGAGATCCCTCCTCCACGCGCTCGAACTTGAGCTTGCCCACCGCGGCGTTCAGCACCGCGACGTGCAGCCGGTCCAGCTCCTGCTCGCACCTCGCCGCGAAGCGCTGCACGGAGCCGAGCGACTCCATGTCGAGCTGCCAGATCTCAATCCTCGCGCCCGGGAATTCGGCGCGCAGGCCCGCCGCCGCGACCTCGCCCTTCTGGAGGGACCGCACGCCCATGATGAGCCGACCGGCGCGCAGCTTGAGGAAGTGGCGCGCGCATTCCAGGCCGAGGCCGATGTTGGAGCCCGTGACCAGCGCGGTCTTCCCGACGAGATCGATGCCTGGCGGGATGGGAGGGACGCTTTGGAACAATTGTTTCCAGGCGTTGTAGAGGAAGCCGGCCTGAAGAGAGGCCTGCTTTTCTAACCGAGCAGACATGCTGTGCTAATATGGAATGGTTGATTGCAGAAGTAGATGACGTGCGACCTGAAGGACGTGGAGAAAACTGGTGAAGCAGGGGATCGTTCGTATCCTCATGTTGCTAGGGAGGTGTCAGTCTGCAGCTCCTTTGGCTCGAGGAGGTTGAGAGGTGTTTAATACGACGGAGTCACCCCTTTGCTGCTTGCACCTGAGGACTCAGCCATCGCAGGCCCCCACCGCCATCGTAGAGATATACCCGTTGCCGTTCATGGACAGTCCAACAAAGGAACTTTTCTATGACATCTCATTCGTGCGGACACAGAAGCCTCACCTATGGCCGGCGCTGTCAGTAGCGCGAAGCTATGCAGGGAACTTTTTCTTGCTTTCTTATTGGTGGCGCTCTGGCCAGGGCCGGTTTCCCCTTGATTTATCATCAGTTCTTCATTAGTCTTTCCCGACTACCTACCTAAAGCACTTCATCTCAGCCAGCCAGAGCCAAGCAAAAAGTTCCCTGTGCTCACTCTATGGAGCTGTTTCACGTACAGCAGGATGAAAGGCCCCATATTGGCCCCTCGGCCGACCTCTCCAGTTGTGTCCCTTGTGCCGAAGCCACAATCGGTGCTGGCACACAGCGACTTGGAGTGGGCAACTGTATACCCCGAGATCGAGCGATTGTATGTCCGCGAGCGTCGGAAGCTGCGGCATGTGATGCAATACATGGAGAGTGAGCATGGCTTCAAGGCGACGTAAGACGAGCTCCCTTTTGCCCTCCCTGCCTCGAGTCTCTGCAGTCCTAGCCACAGAGAGACAATGCCTCTGGTGCCCTTGGGATCGACTGACGTTCCTTGTCCATCCATATATGTAGGGAGCAGATGTACAAGAAGAGGTTCACCAAGTGGGGGTTCCAAAAGAACTCCAGACGCTCGACTGCGACTGTGCACCCTTTGAAGACGAAGGGCGTATGCAGAAGGGTGGCGAACAGAAAGTCCAGCCCGGCTACCCCGCCAGTCTCCATGCCAGCAGTCCCTGGATTCCACAAAAATGATGGTCTGACTCTCCTGTTTTTAACCAGCGTGCGGACATGGAACGCGGGATTCTTTGACTCGGTGCAGTTCAGTGACGGGTTCCTGGCGTCTCAGCAGTCACGGCTCCTGACAGGTCCGCCTCGGCTCTCCAATAGCCAAGAGATCAACTTCGCATTCAAGCTAGTCATTAACCTGCTGGATCGGGGCCATGGGGATCTGGCAGGTAGGATGGCCCGGAAGGCGTTCCTACTGGTGGAGGACATGCTGACACTGGAGCCGCCCGTCCTGTTGTGGAACCTGCTTGACATGATGCACTATATGGTGACGCTGGGTCATGCACAACTGTTTCATATACTGCTGGCCCATCTCATTGCACTAGCTGACGGCCAGATGCCGGAGTCCCATCCTTTCCCTACCATGCTCCGCGGCTTGTGGAGGCTTACTGCAAGTTTAGGGACTCTGGCGCCCACCTCGAGTAATTCACTCTCATCCTCATCGGTGCCTTGCTCATTTGATCATGACGGAACAACGACCAACGACAACCCTTGGCTCCTCTCTCGTGTCCTTCAATCCTTGCTAGAGCAGGCATGGACTCTCAACGCAGAGATTTTCTTCAACAACTTCGACCCCCGTCTGTTCCCGCTCTACTTTCGCGTCCCCTGGGACTCGTGCTCGATCAGCTTCCCTGCAACCGTCGTCGGCACTGCAGGACAGTGGTTCAGCCAGATCGAAGCACAGCAGATGCTCATCGCTACAGCCATGGCTCACCTTAGCGGGGGACAGCCTGCGAACACTGCTGTCGAGGAGGATAGGCTGATGGGACGCCTCCTCACCCCGCGGATGGATGCCTCGCCGCCACAGGACTACGAGATGCTCCGTACGAGCAGTATTGCCGCTCTTCAGGAGCGTGCAGACTCCATTTTTGGCAAGGCGCCGACCTTCAACCGTGAAGCTGCCTTGTTGCTGCGCATGCTAGCGGGCCTGGCAACCGCTAAAGTCCTTGACGGATCACCTGCGGCGATTCAGCAGTCGGGTACAGCTGACTTTATGACGACCAAGGTGCCACGCCTCCACGCAGGCAACGTCGCTTGTGCGATCAGGACTTTGCTTGACCTCGCTGCCGAGAACGGCGGCGACGACACTGGCTCATCCTTGGGCGATGCCGAGCGGATTCGCGCTATCGTGGCTCTCCGCGGATACGCCGATGGCGAGACAGCTCCGCAGGTCGTGCGGGAGATGTGGCTGCTGCAGGACGCGCTCGTCGCGGCCGGCGAATATGGAGAGGCAAAAGAAGTCGAACGAGACGCGTATCGGCGGATGGAAAAGTACATCCAAGACATTCCTGTTGATTCCGTATAGGTTTAACTTGTATACAACTTTTAAACGAAAACTCACGCCGAGACCGGAAATGTAGGCTACAGGGAAGACAGTTTACATAGACAATCTTGAAATAAGGGATAGATCTCAAGTTCGCAAAGTAGAGAGCAGCCCGGTGCCATCCATCTGCCCGTGCAAGAATCAACCGAGGCACAGCATGCCGTACATGAAAGATCCCAAGTTTAAAGCCTTTCGCTAATCACCTCAAATTCCAATCCACCGCAAGCGCCAAACTCCTATAACGATTGTGTATCCGCCTTCCGCTCCCTCTCATCTTCTGGACACAACCCGCCGCCCCTCCCCATCGTTCATGACCAGGTCCTGCGCCGTGATGAACAGCCCGAGACCCGCCCTCTTCGCCTCGCCTATCCACTTCAGCGCGGGCATGGTGGGCAGGAGCCTGAAGGCCGGGTCCTCTTGCGCGAACTTCTCCGCGTACTCTGCAAAGTCCCTCGTGCTCGCCCTCAGCGTGCCCTGGTGGCTGACAACCTCGAACTCTCCTTGAGTGCCCTCTTCACCCGCGTCTTCTGCTATCCCACAGACGGCATCGGCAAGGCGGCCGGCTATCCCCTCTACGGGGACTAGGTCTATTGTCCCGCTCAGGATTCCAAAGTCAGGTCGTGCGCCAACTTTCCGAGCTAAATGTAGAATCTCCTGTGCTGCGGCTCTGATGTCCTCGCTGTTATGGGATATAGTCGGCTGCAGGGTCGGTTCCGGCCGATGTACTGTAACCTGCAGACCCAGCTGACTCGCTGCTTTGCCGAGATACCGCTCAACCGCCCATTTGCTTGACACGTACCCGTCTGAGCCGTCAGTAGGGGGTCGCAGCGAGCGCGTCCCGTTCGCATCCTCTCCTCCCGCGTACAGAGACACCGCGCCTGAGGACAGGACATGTAGCTTGGCGCGGTTCGGCAGCGCGAGGCGCGCGAGCGCCTTGGTGGCATCCACGTTGACGGGGCGCAAAACCTCGTAGCCGTCCCAGAAGCTGCGGTTGGCCGCGCAATGAAGGATCACATCGACATCTCGGGCTAAGGCGGCAAAGTCGGCGTCGCTCAGGCCAAGGTTCGGCTGGGCGAGGTCGCCCTCTAGAGCGGAGACGTTGGTGAAGTCGCGGAACATGTCCTCGAAGCCTGACGGCTCTCTCTGCGGACGATGCAGACGATCTTCTCGACGCGACGGGAGCCCGCCAGATGCGGTAAGATGTAGCGGCCGAGGTTGCCTGTCGCACCTGTCATGACAACACGGAGTGCGGTGGTCCTCCTGGACAGTGTCACGGCGCCGGCAGCTTGTCCGGCGCTGAAGATCGAGTCTTCCAGGGCTGTCTCAGCGTCCCAGTCGATAGCGCCTGTGGCCAAATTGCTGCTCAGGAGCGACGCCATCTCCGCCAAGCCACTGGAGTTCATCAGGTCGATGAGGCGGGGAGCCACTCCGAACTCGCGCTTGATCAAGACCTGGAGCTTCACTAATAGGAGCGAGTTGCCGCCTACGTCAAAGAAATTGCTCTGTGGAGTTAGTCCAGACGGTCTGTGGGATATCACATCCTTCCAGAGCCTGGAGAGTATCTCTTCCGTCTGTGAGAGCTCTCGCTGCCCTTCAAGTGTTGAGACCTTGACGGTGTCCGGAAGTGGCAGGTCTTGCACAGCCTTCCTGTCAATCTTACCGTGGCTAGTCAGAGGCAGCTCATCTATCGGGAGGACGATCGAAGGGCGCATGTAAGATGGAAGTGGCAGGTTAGACCGTAGCTGATCCAGGACTTTATCCCGGCTGGTCTCCGATGTTGATGGGCCGAATATCACATGCGCGACTAAGAGGCCGTCCCGCAATGTCACCACGGCTCGAGCGATGGTGCCGGCAGCCTCTTTAACGATGACGTTCTCTATCTCGCCCAGTTCAATCCTAAAGCCGCGCAGTTTCACCTGAGTGTCGCCCTCGATGCGTCCCTCGCAGGAAAGGGCGCCATCTTCTCGAAGCCGGCCGATGTCGCCGCTACGATACATGCGGTCCCAATGGTTGGTGACATAGTGGGAGTTCTTGGTGAGGAACGGATTCTGCAGAAACTTCTCCTTTGTAGCGTCCTCCTGATCGAGGTAGCCCAGGGCGACGCCGGCTCCGCCTAAGACGATCTCGCCGGGCACGCCTAGAGGCACCGGTCGCAGCTGCTCGTCGACGATATATGCAGAATAGTTGGGCAGGAGGAAGCCAGGCAGGGGATACTGAAGGTCTTCATTCTGATACAAGACCTCGCCTTTGGTTGATGATCCCGTGAGCTCGGCGGGGCCGTAGCTTGTGAATGTGCGGAGGCCGGAGAGGCCGAGACTGCGGAAGCCGCTGATTAGACCGGCGCTGGCGGGCTCGCCGCCGAACCAAGCCGTCTTCCACGCCGTGCAGCGGCGGAGGTTATCCGACGCGAAGCGGAACCACATGTCGTACTCCGAGGGCGTGGCAGATGTGTAAGTCACGCCGTTGTCCACCATGATCTTAGTGAGCTCCTGGGGATCACCCCTTGCCTCGGCGGGCGCCACATAGAGAGAGCCGCCGCTGGCGAGGGCAGCGAATATCTGGTGGAGGGAGTAGTCGAAACTAAATGGGCTCTGCTGCAGGACGACTTGCGCCACGGCGGGTATATCCCACGCGCGGTGGTAGCCTTCATGCTGGGCTCGGAGACCAGCATGAGACATGACAATGCCTTTAGGCTCACCGGTTGAGCCGCTGGTGAACAGAATGACAGCCGGCAGGTCTGGCCTCGCAGCGACAGGCTCCGCACTCGCCGGACGAGTTTCGATTTCCGACACTGTGAGGTTCAAGACGTCTTCGGCTCCGATCTCGTGGACTCGCGGCAGTGTTATACTGTCGGTCAGGATGATGGCCGGCTTCGCCGCTACCACGACGCTTCTCAGCCGTGGGATTGAGTTGCGAAGATCGAGAGGCACATAGACGGCGCCAACGCGGAGAATAGCAAGCATTGAACAGATCCAGTCCGCCGAGGGCATCTGGAACACGGCGACCTTGGCGGCTTCTTGGACGTTAGAGTCCCGAAGTGCGCGGGCAATGCTCTCTATCCGCTGTCCCATAGCCTGGTAGCTGAGGACGCGGCCATATCCGTCCATGAGAGCGGTGTTAGTAGGGTGCGTGAGGACCATTTGGTCAACTCTGTGGGAGACGGTCGCAGGCCACTCGAATTGAAGACCAGGGCCTGCGTGGATGATCAGCGCATAATCCACCGGCGACGCGTGACACTGAGAATTACTTACCCCTGCCGGTGACGAGAGCTTTCTCGATGTCAGCCGGAGCCCAAATGGGCAGAGAATCCACAGCAATGTCCACGCCTTCTGAGAGCTCCGTCAACAGATTCCCGTAACTGCGCAGAAGCAGCTCCGTGCTGTCCCGAGAGTACAGCGCCTCCTGGAGCCTCAAGACCAAGTTCGACTCGCCTGTCGGGTTTTCCGTGATCTCGAGGCCCATGTCGTAGCCGATCCGCGCGTTATGCCAGCGTTCTTCGCCCAGTTTGCAGCCCGCCCATGTCGCCCGCTCCTGTACCACAAGGCGGTAGTCGACGAGGATCTGGAAGATGGGCGAGTAGGTGTTGGATCGCGGCACATTAAGCTCGTCTAAGAGGACATCGAATGGCACATTCGAGTGTTCAAGCGCTGTGTAAACCGTGTCGCGCGTCCTCTGCACACTCGCGCTGAACTTAGTGGCAGCGTTAACCCTGTCAAAGCGCAGAGGAAGGAGGTTGAGGAAGTTGCCGATGCTACCCATGAAGGCCTTGTCTAGACGGTTGGCATCTGCCATGCCAATGAAGAACGTATCAGTCCTCGGAAGCAGGCGGAATATGAGCGCCTGAAGGGCCGCCAAGTAGAGATGGAACGAGGTTGATCGATGCTTGCGGGCCAGTTGCTTGATCTTCGAAGTGATAATTGGGCTAAGCTGTACGCGAGCCTCGTGAGTGCTGTAGCGATCCAAAGCGACGCGCACCTGGGATTTCGCGAAGGGTAGCAGACTTATTGGGCCCAAGTCCGAAGGTACTACACCACGGTAATAATCAATGGCCTTGGCCATCTTGCCATTCTTTAGGTTCTCTCTTTGTGATCTTGCGAATGCTCTGTATTGAGATTCAGTCGGGAGATCAGCTTGGAGTCGATTGAAATATGCCGCCTCGAGATCGAGGAAGAGAACGTTGAAGCTATGACCGTCGAGAGAGATATGATGAGTCCCAACCAGAAGATAATGGATACTGTCAGACAGCGAGAGTAATCGGATTCTGATGGGATTCCAGTCGCCGAGATCCCACTCATGCTCCTGCATAGCATCCAGCTCCTTGACCGCATCTGCCTCGGAGCCGATCTTGGTGGACTCCAGTCGCAAAAGGGGGTTCGAAAGAACGTTCTGGATTGGTGTCCGAGTGTCATCGTCTGACCATAAGTACTTCGTGCGTAGGGCTTCATGCCGCCGCCCCAGGATATCCACAGCCTTCTCTAAGGCGTTCACGTTAAGTGACCCGGTAAGCTTGAACATACACGAGATATTGAACGTCTTTGGATCTTTGACATAGTGACTCAGGAACCAGAACCTGGACTGGCCGAACGACATCTGTTCCGTCGCTTGGGTAGACGAGGTTATGACTAGCTGTCGCCAGTCTGGCTCCTCTTGATCCAACTTGCTCGGTTCTTCAACATCCGGGGGGCTTCCCGGGCTGGTCAGGAGCGATGGTATACTCGCAGATGGATCTGTTGTTGACGGTGTAGAGGTCGAGTCCGCCTCACTGACTGAAGACGGCCCAGTTCGGGGAGACGCAACTTTCACCGGTTGAGAAGCCTTTGGAGGAGGCAATTGCGCACCGCCGGCATCAAGCTTATTTAGATCAACGACCGATGTGGGTAGCTTTTCCATTGCATCCTCTAGAAGTTCAAAGACTGTTGACGAGGCACTCAGTATCTTCAAAACGGGCATGTCGACGTCCAGCTCCTTCAGGAACCAGGCGCGGACTTCAACAGCCATAATGGAGTCGACGCCCTGTTCGACGAGTGTGACGGTCTCGTTGACTGTGTCATCCGGCGACATCATCAGAATTCGCTTGAGACGGTTCATGAATGCTTCTATTTTCGAGCAAGTCAGCAAAAGCTCTCTACTCACAGCGAGCGACTCTCAGCACTTGCCTTTGACCACCTCCGCGGCCTCCTCGCGCGTCTTCACTTCGGTAAGGCGCACTCGGGCCGGAACGGCCGCAGTGCTGCTAGACACAATCTGACTATCGGGTCGCTCCTTGACAAAATGGACAAACTTGGGATCACTCCGGAAATTGGCCTGGATTTTGGCGTCGTTGTAGATGGGACTCATGCCGGTAGCAATCTCAGAGTTCTCGGGATTGTCTGGTCTGCCAACAAGAACGCCTTCCGCAAACAGCTGGAGGTAGTCTTGTTCGGACATGTTGCGATAACCGATCTTGGTGAAGTGGTCGGAATCGAAGGCTTCTGACCGCTCGACGTAGCCAATGCCTAGGAGAGAACTGATAGCGATCGCAGAGCCGGCCACACCGCGCTTCTTGCGCTGAGCAGCAAGAGCAACCATGAACTGGTTGGCGGCGACGTAGCTCGACTGACCCGTGTTTCCTATGATGTTTCCGAGAGACGTGAAGAGGATGAAATAATCCAGGCTGGACGAGTAGAACAGCTCGTCAAGAAGCCGGCTACCGTCCACTTTGGGAGCCACTGACCGGTCGAAAGATTCGAAGGTGAGACTATCGAAGAGCGTGTCTTCAAGGATCATAGCGCCGTTGGCAACCCCAATTATTGGGGGCATGGTGCGGCAGATCTCGTCGTAGCAGGCGTGAAGCGAGTCGCGGTCCGTCACGTCCCTGATAGGCATGTTAGCTTTGATGTACCGACGTGTGGACATATTTCTCCATCAGCAACTTCAATGGCGCGTACATAGACATGATTCTGATCTCAGCACCCATGCTCGCGATCATTTCGATATACTTCGGATGGACAACTGGTCTCCGGCTGCTGAGCACGACGTGGCGCGCACCGTGCTGCACCATCCACGTACAAAGAGACTGGCCAAGCTGGCCCGAGAGTCCGACCAATAAATGTGTCCCATCGCCGCGGAACAGGGTCCCCGTGTCAATGGACTGTAGTGATACTTGGATGGAGGAGGACACATTCCAGTCCACCACTGCCAGCGGCTCGTCAACTAGGGAGTGGCTTTCAACGTCCTGGAGTGACATAATAGGAACGTCATGCGATGGATCAGTGTGCCTCTGGAGTGCGGACTTCCAGGTCATCACGAGTTCATTCTGGATCTGTTCGGCAGAGGCGCCAGGCGAAGCGGTCGGCTCGGGACGGACGAAGTCAGAAGCGGTAGCGACAGGCGTGTAACGGGGAAGGCTTTTGGCAATCGACTCCCCGACAACGACAGCCCCTGTCTCCCGAGCGAGGTTGACGAAGAGGGAGACGTCATGTGGGATAATTCGCTCTATCAGGCGTAAAGGGAGGTTTGGGTGTACGACTGCACAGCCCTTCATCGAGGCCCTTTTCGTCGAAACGAACTGGACGCCAACTTGTGCTTGCTCGAATTCCTCGGCTATGGCATGCGCAAGTGCGGGTCCTGCCTCGTGTATCAGGACCGTCCCAGACCTGGGCGCAAGCGCATGTAGGCTTCTTGCGACAAGCTGTGCAGCTACCAGGGCAAGCGTTTGCACTGACGGTGGCGAGGTGACTGGTATGGACCATTCGGCTAGTGTAGAAGCTGGAGACTGAGCCGAGTCGGACACCGCAACGAGGTGCTCGCCAGTGTCGGTGTCCGTCCCCGCGACTAACATGAAGAAGCCACTTTGACCAATCCTGATCATTGGGAGGACTGAGTGCGAGATGTGGAAGGTCCTGCGACGCCCATCAAAGCGGTTGGTCTCGCGTAGTCGAAGTGGTGAGACGCTCTGCAGCTCATATGAAGGCCCATTCGATGCAAGTGCAACAGTCGTCTCTCTCAGTCCCACTTCTTCACGCACCGTACGACGATACGTGTTGTAACGGCCATTGGCCTTACTGTGCGGGTACATTCGTGGAATAAGAAGGCGATCATCCTTGAAGATCAGCTCTGGCTCCAGAGACCACAAAAACCTGGCCCCGGAGTCGGGATCTTCCTTCCACCTGCCAAGAAGCTCAAGGCGGATGAGGCTTTCAGCTAGTGCGTGGGCCGTCTGTGGCCCCACGACGTCGATGTCAAGCATCTGAAGATTGATATTGGGATATTCAAAGCGCATGGCACGCGACAGCCCGAGGATCATGGACGAATAGGGAGTCTCGTCACGGACACTCCGAGTAACCCACAGGATGCTCCCGCCGTTTCTCCACAGGCTTCTGAGCGCTTCCAGCTTAGAGCTAGTTCTTGTCTCCAGAAACTGTTCGTCAAGTTCTGTGAGAGATACAACGGAGCTCAGGTGAGGCAGTCGTTTGTCGTGAACCTCTTCGAGAGTGTCGAGACGCGTGATGGTCGAGTATCTCGTCCTGAGGAGCGTGGACAACAGCCCAGCAAGCCTATGGACTTCAAATGTCTTGCCTCCAACGATAGTCAAGTGATCTGAGACGCTCGGAGCTGGGTCAAGAAGAGGACTGCGCAGGATGCTGACGCGGTCGTCGACGGCTTGCGCGGCAAAGACGGAGTAAGGATGGAGTTTATGCATGGGCGGTGTAGCCGTCTCAACGCCACCAAATCCGTTCCGCCGTGTCAGGTTATCCCACTGCGGCAGTGTGAGAGTCGGGCCAGAAAGGCGTTGCTTGTCACGCTCTGCGCCGGCCCACCATCCGGGCAGGCCTCCCATGGCACATCCGATGCCGAGGAACTCGTTGCTTATGATCTCCAGTACAACCAGGTAGCCGCCAGGCTTGAGGAGCCGCCTCACGTTGGACATCATCTCATCCAGCCTACCTGTAGCGTGCAGGACATTAGAAGCAAGAACCACATCGTAGTAGCCCTCACTAAATCCCTGGTCCTCAGGTGCCTTCTCCATGTCGAACGTCTTGTAGACCATGCGGTCGTCGAATTTCTCGAACCGCTTCTGGGCGCGTTCAAAGAAGCCTGCGGACACGTCAGTATAGGTATACGAGGAGAAGGCAGACCCGAGTTCCGGCAAGATGGAACGGGTCGAGCCCCCCGTGCCGGCACCGATCTCCAGAATGTGCATGTGCGGATAGCGGTGGGCGATCTGAGCGATCATCCGGCCGATCCAGATGTTGGACGTGTCTAGCCCCACGGCCTCTTCGTAGAAGCGATCAAGCACACCATCCCTGAGCATGTACTCGAGAATGCTGCCACTCGTCCTGACTTGCTCGCAGATATTCTCACCCACAGCCTCGACCAGTCGGACATCTGTGTGGCTGTAATGCTTCTTGATAAGAGCCCTGATGGACTCGTGGGTATCATTCAAAGCATCTCGCGGCACGTTCGGGTGCCTGCCGCTGGAGACAACATCAACTACGTGCCCGGCCCAGTTGAGAAGGTGTTGGTAGTGGGGCAGCGTCTTCCTCTTCTGCTCGGGAGTGATCTCGTTGAACAATCGCCGCAGATAGTAGAACCCCATGCGTTCGGTTGTGAGGACAACTTCGGCCTTCTCTGGCGGGAGGGGGTCGTCTCCCACGACTGCGGCTTCTCCACTTGGCCCCGCGAGCTTGTAGTCGAAGTGGGAAAAGAGGACCGCGTCGGAGTCGGGAGTTGCGGCAGCGAACGGCCTTAGCTCTATAGACTCAAACTGGACGAACAGATGAGATCCGTTTCCTCCAGTTAGCACGTCGATATCCCCGGTAACACGGTGGCTTCCTGAATCGTCGATGAAAGACCGATAGGAATAGATCCGTTCCTTTCCGGCTCCCAGCTTCGTGAAGTACGGGTTGATCACAACGGACCGGAAGCCCGTAGGAACGTGGAGGGTCCAGAGACGCTCATCCTGCGGGTAGCTGTAGGCAGCAAGACCCGTCTGAACCGCCGAGTCAAGCCAAGATGGGTGAACTATGAGCTCATCCTCCCAGTCATTGCCGGCCTCGTCCACAATTTGGCCAGTTGCGAATCCAGCCTTGCGTTGAATTGTCTTGATAGAGGTGAAAGGTGAGCTGTAGTTGTAGCCCAGTCGAGTAAGCTGGGTGTAGAAACGCTCAACCTCGACGTCTACCAGATTGATCTGTTCGGATTCAATGACAGGCAGGGCTTCTGGCTGGGGTTGATGAAATGTCACGGTGACGGTCGCGCTGGCGTTCAAAGTCAGGGAGGATGATGAGTCAAAAGGCAAGCCAGAGTAGCACGCGAATTCCGCGCCGAGCTCGTTATCGGAAGAATGGACTATTCTCAAAGTGACTAAGGCCTCTATCCCGATCGACTCGTTATCGAAGGTCATTGCGCGGCCTATGGCAAAATCCTTTAGCATGAAGAGGCCGACAGGCCTGCCAGCCGCCAGGACGGCGATAGCCTCGACGGCCATAGCAATGTAGCCGGTCGCTGGGAAGACGGTCTGGCCTTCCAGCTGATGGCCCTTGAGCCAGCCAATCTCGGTCGGTCTCAGGACGTTGCGCCACTGGACCTCCTGGGTGGTCTCGTGTTCGACACATCGTCGGCCGAGAAGCGGGTGTGGGGCCTGATGAATGTTCATGTGTGCGCCAGACACGCGGGACAGCATGTAGAACGAGCGAGAGTGGTCAAAGGGATACTTCGGAAGACCATCCACGAGCCGCTTGCGATGAGAGATTCCAGACACCGCGGTCTCAAAGGCGTCAAAGTCGACGGAGCCGGCGCCGAGATGCGTCCAGATGTAGCTGAGGGCAGAAGCAAATTCAGCGACGTCATCTTTGTTTCGAGAGAGGAGCCCAGTGTATTTAGTCTGACCACCGCCTGCCTGTTCGATCGTATCTAGACAGGGACCTTTCAGGGCCGGATGGGGACCGATCTCAAGGGCGAGGTCAAATGGACCGGCTTCGGAGACGGCCGCAGTGACAGCTGGAGCGAAGAGAACAGCGCTGGTCATGTTGTCGACCCAATATTGAGGTTCAAATACCTCTCGGGACATGATCTGCCCCTCTAAGACGCTGGAGTACCACGTCGGGCCGTTGGCGGCGGCGCCAGTGCTGATTTTGCATCTCTTCATGGCCTCGAGGTACGGCCTTGCGCAAGGCACCATGTGGCGAGAGTGGTATGCGGTGTCAACCTTTAGCTGCCGTGCGAACTTTCCCTCGTCCTTGAAGATCTCGACCGCTTCCGCAACAACGTCCTCATCCCCTGAAAGTGTAATGCTCGAGGAGGAGTTCCGGGCCGCTACTTGAATCCGGCCCTCAAAACCCTCGAGCTCGCAAAACTCAACGGCGTCTTCAAACGAGGTTCCAACAGCCATCATGGCTCCTCTGACGTCCCGGTCCGGTGACCTGGCGAGCTCCGCATACAGGCCACGATAGTAAGCGATACGAATGGCGTCCGCAGCCGAGAGGAAACCGGTAGCATAGGCCGCGGCAATTTCGCCAGACGAATGGCCAACAACGGCACGGAGCTTCACGCCTGCCGATCTCAGAAGGTCAACGAGGACGATTTGGATGGCCGTACAGAGCGGCTGAGATATTGCTGCCTCTGAGAGACGAGATATGGACGAGTCGGCGAGCAGTTGGTCCCTCAACGTCCAGCCTGGCCGGTCAGCATCAGGAAGACCCGCCAGGGCATTGTCAAGATCCGCCAGGCACTGGGCAGCAAACGGCGAGGATTCTATAAGCCGCGCTCCCATTCGGGGCCACTGAGCACCCTGGCCAGTAAAGACGCCAAGGATACTCGGATTCGCTTGGTCAGAGTGGCGGTTACTGATCTCTCGGTTGCTAGCCTTATCTTCGGCCAGGATGCCGCCGATCTTAGCGACAATATCCGGGACAGACTTGCCCGTGATGGACGTGCGCCAGGGCAGTGTCGAGCGACGTGTGTTGAGAGTGAAGGCAAGATCACGGAGGCTGGTGTCAGGCTTGGATGCGAGGAAGTCGCTGAGATCTGAGAGCTGGATACGAAGAGCATCGCCCGAGGCAGCTGAGATGTTGAGCGGAGTGAATATTGGAGCCGTGACAGGAGCAGGCTGCTCCGCCTCAAACGATTCAATAATGGCGTGCGCGTTGGTTCCTCCAAAGCCTATGTAGGAGTGAGAACCATAGTCGCGTTACAGGGTAGATATTTGAATCTTACCAAAACTGTTGATACTTGCGCGCCGGGGCTGGCCCGGCGTCGGACGTGGCCAAGCCTTTGGCTCTGTAGGAACTTCGAGATGCGAGTAGAAAGGCGCCACACGCGGGCTCAGAGTCCCGAAATGCATGTTCGGGGGGATGATGCCATTCTGCAGGGCAAGCGAGGTGCCGATCAGACTCGCAAGGCCGGCAGCGCCTTCAGTGTGCCTGTGCAACTCTTCATGTCAGGAGAGGGCCTGTAAAAGCAGCAGGGGCGAGATGCGCACCCAATGACGGTCTTGATAGATCCCACATAGAGTGTCTCGGTCACTTTCCCATCCCCGAAGAAAGCGGATGATATGGCCTCGGCTTCCTGCGGGTCGCCTGCTGGGGTGCCTGTCCCATGTGCGTGGAAGAACTGCGGGCGATCCCGTGGGTTGCTGAGGTCCAGCCCGGCACGTGCGTAGGTCTCACGGATGAGGCCCGCCTGGGCAATGTTGCTCGGCATCGTCAAGCCGGCAGTCTTGCCATCCTGGTTGACGCCGGTTGCACGGATAACACACTCGATGTGATCGCCGTCTCGGAGCGCGGCACTCAGGGGCTTGAGTACAACTGACGCGAGACCCTCTCCACGCGCGTAGCCGTCCGCGGCAGCATCCCACATACGGCTTCGGCCCGTGGGCGATAACATATGGAGCTTGCTCTCGGCAACATACATGCCTAAGGTTGAGGAGCGAAAGTTAGCAAGGAGCTTCAGGCAGAATGCCCTGCTCAAGCGTGTTGTGATATGTTGCTCACCGGGGGACAAGATCAGGTTCGCGCCTGCTGCGATGGCAACCTGGGCTTCGCCGCTCCGGAGAGCCTGTACTGCCAAGTGGACGGCCACGAGGGAAGAGGAGCAGGCCGTGTCTATGGTCATACAGGGGCCGTGCCAGTCAAAAAAGTAGGAGATCCGATTCGAGATGATGGCACGGCTTGTGCCGGTAGCGGCATACGTGTGGACAAGGTCCCAATCGCGATTCGACATGTACGCCCAGTCATCGCACATCAGCCCCACGTACACGGCGGTTGATGAACCGCGAAGCCCTTCGATAGTCTGGCCGGCAGCACACCTAGTCCAAGGATATCAGCCCTGGGACAAGAACAAAAGGAGGAAAGGGGCAAAATATAGATTGGAGATTCCTGCTTCCAGGATTATGAAACAACAATAATTCATCTCTATTTAACATACAGCGAGTCGTAGACAGTCTCCATGAGCATACGTTGTTGCGGGTCCACAGCTTCGCTCTCAGCCGGCTGGATGTTGAAGAACCCATTGTCAAACCTAGACGGATTTTCGTCCAGGAAGTATGCACTTTGCGAGTCGGTGGTGCCGTGGTGATTCCCATCGGGGTGATAATAGGCAGTTGGATCAAAACGGCCGCGGGGGACACGCGTCAGGAGATCGCGTGGCGAGCGAAGAAGTTCCCATAGCTTCGAGGGCGTGTCTGAGCTACCTGGGAAACGACACGCAGTGCCAATGATAGCGATGGGCTCTTTCTGGGACGGTGTCATTGTACAGGTTCGTGCTTAGTCGCAGGCAAGGTCAGGTGCTTGGTTGAACAATGCTAAGTTAGGATCGGCCGTGCTAGGGTCAAAAGATGCAAGCGAGAGGCCAACAATATAATCACAAGTGGTTCTCTTTCCCTTGGAGGAGGATAAATAACAGCTTTAGATGCTTCTTTGGGGTCTGACACAGGAGCTGCAATGTCGTGCTAGCGAGTTCTATTTGGATCGGACGCCTTAGCTTCTCCCCTTACCATCAGGCCGGCACGGGGCGCTACAGACCGAACAACGCCGAAGATTTGCGGCAAGCAGCCTGTAGGGGGTGGCTCGTCGTATGGCACCCTCTCGAACGCGTTGTCAAGGCCCCCAGACCAGAAAGTCTCTCGTCTGTCTCACGGTGAGCTAGCTCAACTCTAACGCAGATCCTGGCATGTCCCTTACATTAAATGGATCGAGCGTCCCCGTGCTTGCGCTTGGACGATCATGCTCTGTTGACGCGCCATACGATGTGGTTGCTGGCAAATCTATTGCCATCAGATCCATGCCATAAGGCACAGAAAAGTCTATGCCTCAAACTGTTAGCATGTAAGAGGAGGCCTGTTTATGCAGAGTCGGCCTCAGAGCTGACTTGGCTGGATGGCACCATACCTTGATAAGCGTCCCAAGGGGGTTGATCTACAGGATTGACGTCTTGCGAAGGATAATCCACGGTGTCTTGTCTGTCAAGCGAGCGTTCGGTTCCCTGTTGACCGAGAATGATGCTCAGATAGTCGACGGCCTTTCGCGCCTCCTGAGAGGTTGGACTAGCGCGAAGCCATATCTCATATGAACTTCTCAACAGTCTCCGAATCTTGGCCAGTGTTTCGGGGTCCAGGAGAGCTTGAGGCCTCACGGATACTAATTGGATGTAGTAACATAGCACGCTCATAGCCAACAAAAAGTTGTTCTGGACAACCGAAGACATCATCCAGCGGACGAAATACAGTTGCCCATCGGGCTGGGTCTCCTCATCAATCAGCTGTTGGTACTCAAGGATTTTCATGGAAGCTTCCAAACAGCAGTCTCGGGAGTACTTGTACCGCTCCTGTGCTAGAGAGAGTGCGAGATACTTTCTGTGAAGGCATACCGTCAACCTCTGGACGCCGAGCTGGAGCCATACCCGGTGCATGACGATGCGAGGTGGCACCGCAATGGAGCGGCCTAGTGGTTCCCACTGTAGAATGGGAGGTAAAGATGTCTGCGCTTCGCGGAGCTTCTTGTCAAGTTCCATGATTTTGGAGTACGAACATGGTCGGGTATCAGAGATGGTGTCTATGATAAGACCGCTTATGGCGTCGATTCTGTTCTTCGCCAGACCGTAGAGTAATGGAGTGGCCTCTGTCTCGGGCCGTGAGGGAGGTAGCTCGGCAGTGTTCTCATCAAAATCAGAGTCAAGCAGATTGCGCGGTTCAGCGACGTCACAGTGCTCGGGCTTGATGATGCGTGGCAGTCCCATCTGGCCCGAAATTCTGAGATCGAGTTGAACGACTGTCGTCCATACTCTGCGACGCATCTCGCCATCGAACGGCGAGATGGCTGAAAAGTTTCGAGGGTCTCTATGATACCCCATGCTTAAGGATAATCGAACCACTGTCCCTGACAATATCCAAAGCCCAATGTCTGCGTCTTTACACAGCAGGAGCTCCGTGGCACAGTAATTAATCAGGGCTTCCATGACGTGAGCTCCACCACGGGTATAGTGGCCGAGAACAAGACACTGCACGGTTCTTTCCCTGAGTATGTAGACACGGTTCCCGATGTCTTGATCGGGAGTTGATGTGAGGGACAGCTGCCCAATATGTGTTGCAAGGCACATGATGCTGAATAGGAGAGCCACCCAAAGTATTGGCGTGGCGCGAGGGTCCTCCCAGAACCTCTCATACTGACAGACGTACGAGTTAGCGGGATTGGTCTTCAAACGTCAGTCACGCTATCTAGGAAAACGCGGCCCTCTCACTAGAGAAGGTGCAGGGGCTGTTACAGTGGAGGCGGGCCTGGGTAGGGAGACGAGGTAGGCGGTTAGAGCCAAAAGACGCTCACCTCGCGGAGGAATTGTCCACTATGGAGTACTGCTTTGGTTTCCCCTCTGTTGTTAGCACGTTGTACGAGACACGCGAATGAAGCGGCGGCCAAGAAGGAGCTGATGATTGGGTGGGTACCAGGATGGCCAATGTATGGAGAAATCATAGGGAGCTAAGATACCTGGTGTTATTCCCACTGCATCAAAGTACCGCGAGACCAAGCGATCAACCACTGGCCGGGCCGGGATGGATGCAAGGATCTCCGTCTTGGTAGCTTGGACCGGCTCATAGAGCAGCCGTGGACCGGGGCTATCCCGTAGCTCGTATTCGTCAGGTTCGGCCATTTTCTCCTCCTCCTCCTTCTCCCAATGGTCCTTGAGTTGAGAGATGCTGTCGAGGACAGCCGTCCAATGGGCGCTGTCGACGTAATTCGCGCCGTGGGGATGCATGCGCATGCTACCGTGCTCCGAAGGAGCAAGGTCCAAGTCATCTTCTCGAGATGGAGGGCATTGTCTGTCCCCAGGTGGGAATGATTCGTCAACACCTTCGGGTGATGAGGTGGCGACGGTTGGGGCGGCCTCGATCTGGCGGACTGGAGATGTCTCCCCCTCGGCGGAACCGACTGGAGATTTGGAGGCGGGGTTCTGCACGGTCGGAGCAGCACTGGCAGCCTGCTGCGGAGCATGTTGCTGCATTAGTGACACCACAAGCCCCTCCAATAGCTGAATGCGATCATGAACAGTGATTCCTCGGGGCGCGGCGGTATTCGGCGGCTCTGGTGTGTAGGTGCAAGTGAGGCCGAGACCCCTGCTAAGACAGGTGTAGCACGGGTGCTGGCGGTCGCAACGCACTCTGCCGTACGCGTCAGCCTGGACTTGAGACCGCGGCCGGCATTTGCGCTAGGTTCAGGGGGATGAGCATACTTCCGGCGCCTGCAGTTGTTGCATGAGAACTGCAGCCTTTCACGACGTCGGTCGGGGAACGCCCGCTGCGAGCCAGGTTGCTGAGGTGATCTGTCCTGGGATGGTGATCCTTCGGCCGCGCGCAAGTCTGCCGGTGAATTTCGGTCATTGCCGGACGGTGCGGCGGGAGGTGCGGGAGGTGCGGGCGGCACCTCCATGCTTGGTGAGGATAGCAAAGTGCTGCGTGCTGAGAGGCTTGAAGTGCAGCGTGGGCCTAAACTTGGACCTCGGGAGAGTGTCAGCGAACGCGAGGGAGGAGGAAGCTAAAGCAGATGAGAAAACGGCTTTCCGAAGAAATCTCCACGGAGGAATGGAGGGAGGTGACCAAGGGCGGGTGGCGTTGTCTGTGTGTGTGTGTATGCGTGCGCGTTCGGGGCGCGGCGGGAGTCGTCGTCGGGCCGCCTGCGGGCTCCGTGTCAGCTGGCAGCCGGCTCGCTTACGTCGCGGGGAGCGGTCGGGACCCACTTGCTCTTCGGAGCAACCGCGGAGCCCCGGCACTAATGCCGAGTTAGGGCGGAGTGGGGCTACAGTCGCCTCTTGTACCCCAATGTATCTCCGCCGAGGCTCCGCTCCGCGCGCCGCCGGGCTGCCACTCTGCGCAGGGGGGCAACACAGAATTGCATGATGTACCTTCAAAAGAGAACGTATCTCTTTTGTTTTCGACCAGCTAGGTCATGCCTCGACCGGTCATCCAGCCCAGCTCCAATCCTTCTTTACATAATCGCCGAAATGGCTGCTGCAAACTTGTCTGAGGCGTCAACGGCGACCGGCGTGGACGGTCACGGCTCATCGGGGGACAGTATCTCTGACCCACCTGCCGACCAGGCGGCCATCTTCCGTCCAGGAGAGGCAGCCTCCCAACCAGAAGAGGCCGGCCTGGCAGAGAAAGGTCGCAGCGGCGGCGAGGACGGCGATGCGTTCGCAGTTGACTGGGACGGACCTACAGACCCGGCGAACCCCCGCAACTGGTCCAGAACGCGGAAAACGGCGAGCGTTGTGCTTGTTAGCTGCTTTGTGTTCTACTCGTGAGACATCTTGTCAAAGGCTCCCGGAAGGGCGGTATATAGGATATACAGGGCTGACCAACAACATCGCAGGAACCTCGCTACGACCATGTTTGCTCCGGGGGCCGACTCTCTCGCGAAAGAGTTCGGCGTGACAAACGATACTGTCATTGCCTTGACCGTCACAATTGCCGTCCTCGGATTCTCCATGGGCCCGCTCGTCTTTGCTCCCGCGTCTGAGCTCTTCGGGCGGGTACCCATCTACAATGTGTGCGGGACGATCTACGTGGCCTTTACCATCGGGCTGGCTCTTAGCAAGAATGTTGCCATGTTCCTTGTCTTCCGATTTATTTGCGGCTGTGCCGCCTCTGCATTCATGACCTGCGGAGGAGGCACCATAGCCGACCTCCTTCCTCCCCAGGAGAGAGGTCGGGCGGCGGCCGTCTTCAGCGCAGGCCCTCTTCTCGGTCCTGTAAGTGACTAAGAAATAATTAGATTATGTAGAAGTATGGAAACGCTAACAAATAGCCCTTCAGGTCATTGGTCCCATCATTGGAGGCTTTGTTACGGAGAAAATAGGTTGGCGGTTAGTAGCTACTTCCGACATACTCGACAACAGCCGCTCTTGAGCCTTGGGCGTGGGCTAATCTTGCGGAACTTAGGTGGACTTTCTGGCTCATTACTATAGTGGTAAGCCGGGCACTCAACTATATCAAGCAAAGCACTCGAGAGTTAACCAGCGAGCCCAGTCTGGCATAGTCACTTCAGTAGCCGCAATTCTCATGCGCGAGACTAACGCCAGTGTCCTTTTGTCCCGCAAGGCGGCTCGCCTTCGGAAAGAGACCGGAAATGATAACTACCATCCCATCAACGAGAAGAACATTCCAGTGAAACAGCTCGTACGCCGTGCTCTGGTCCGACCCCTGAGGATGTTGGTATTCTCGCCCATGGTACTCCTCATCGCGCTGTACTTGGCCCTCATATTCGGCATGATGTACCTCCTTTTCGCTACATTCCCGTCGGTTTTCCAGGACACATACGGCTTCAACGAGGGAATCTCAGGTCTGTGCTACCTCGGCCTGGGCCTTGGCCTCGTAATCGGCCTTCAAATGTTCGGCAGGCTGAGCGACAGGCTGCTCCAGCCGAGGAACGGGGACCAGGTAAACCAGACAGTGCGGCCCGAGCGCCGCCTAATCTTGATGATGTGGTTTTGTCCCGCCGTCCCTGCGGGCATATTCTGGTACGGATGGACCACGTACTACAAGACGCACTGGATAGTCCCCATCATCGGCACCGGGTTTATCGGCCTGGGCGCCTTGTTTATCTTCACTTCGCCGCAGGTCTATATGATGGATATGTTCGGCCCTGAAGGTGCAGCGTCCGCTCTTGGTGCCATCACGCTGGTCCGCAACCTGTCAGGAGCGTTCCTCGCCCTTGCAGCCCCTTCGCTATACGCCAGACTTGGGCTGGGTTGGGGAAACTCCGTTCTGGGCTTTATCATTCTTGCCTTCACCCCTGTGCCATTCCTATTCTACAGGTACGGAGAGTGGTTGCGGGATCGGTTTCCAGTCAAGCTTTAATAGAGATGGAATATATGGTGGGGCCTTGGGTTAGGCAGTGCTTGAAGGACATTTTCTAGTAATAATAAGACTCGAGATGTACTATTAGATAGAGTAGAGTGCGAGAGAAAAGAAGTGTTCCCCCATGTCTCTACCAGTCTTATTACTTTTCCTTGGCTCCTGCAGACGCGGATCCAGAGAGAGACTGTCTCCATTACCGACTTAGGGAGATGCTCCCCGAAATACGCCGAAAATCTCACCCATCACATATTATCACCGCAGGAAGTGACGCATATCGGACGGCTCGGACACGGCATGATGTCCTTCGCACAGATAAAAAGGGCTCTGGTATCTTCCAGTCCGCGACTTAAAACCCCAACCCCAAATTCAGGATTTGGCATGTGTGGCAGATCCTGCAGCTTACAGGGCGAATCTCACGACACTTGCACCCGTCCGCCTGCTGGAGGCGTCGGACGTTTTTCAGAAAGACTTGCGTGCTCAGCTGATTATCCAGCATCATCGCGTCGTACTCCGCGCTCCTACATCCTTCTACGCGCCCCTTACGTGCAGAAGTTCGTTATTATGACAAATATGTCGTCATCACACCTGAAGGCGCAGACGTCCATCAGCCCGTCGAGCGTCCCTCCGTCTGACTTCCTGCCGGACAGCGGCAACTTGTTCCCCAAGTGGCCCCACCAGATCGACAAGGGCACCGTCGAGGTGTGGCTGTTCGACGGCATCGCCGCAGATGCCAGCTCTGCCGTCACCGTCTCCTTCTACCGTGATGTCTTGACGGCCCCCGCGGGCTTCCGCGTCGCCATCAACGCCAACTGGGCCGACGGGACTAAGTGGGGAGGCCACCCGGTCTTTGCAGAGTCGGTGGTTACTTCGGAAGGTCCAGACATTGCCAATGGCCGCGTCGTGGGTGTCTGGCAATCAATCAGTGCTGACGGTGGCGGCGGCAGCAGCAGCAGCAGGGCAAGTTTCGAGGTGGCAGCTGACTTGTCCACGGCTCGGGTCAGCTTCGACGTACCGGGCAAAGTCACCGGCACGATCGTGCTTACCACCAGCTCGGCCTTTCAGCACCTGCCAAAGACAGCCGAGGAGGCCAAGATGTCCCCGGAAGCGTACTGGATGCGGCCCATCGCCATGGCTGGCGTCACGGCCCACCTGACCTTCACCACCGAGAACCCCGAGGGAACACCGTCCGAGAAGCTCCTGCGGCTGGACGCAGACCAGGGGTCGTTTGGCGGCATGGACCGGGCGTGGTCGCCGCTCTCGTGGGCGAAGCTCATTAGCGACTCTTGGTTCTTGCGCGCTAGGGCCGGGCCGTACCTAGTCCAGGCGATGCGCCTGATCGACAGGCCTGAGAGGGGCCACGCTCTGCACGCCACAGCGCGGCTGTACCACAACGGCAAGCTGGAGTGCGCTGCGCAAAGGGCCATCCGGGCCGGGGAGGGAGACGCGGAGGGTGGGGGTGGGACCGCGGATGCAGCTGGCGCCTCCGGCGGAGCTGGTGGCGTCCCCGACGTCGTGGTGATTGTGGAGAAGCTGTTTGACGAGAGCTCGGACTTGTCCCGCTCGACAGGCCGGGAACAAGGAGGAGGAGGAGGGGTGACCGGCGCTTTTCGGGACAAGAATGTGGGCTACCGTATCGAGTTCCGAACCGGGATCGCTGGGCAGCAGCAGAGGCGATGGGCGTTCGAATCGCGCCATCGCCGAGGATGGTGGAACACTCCTACAGGCCCGCCGGGTCCTAACGCAACTGGCCTGTCAGGATTCGTAGACACGTTCGTGGGTGGCGTGATTGGCTCTGCGGAGCGCTTCGAAGGCGTGGGCATCGCCGGGCAAGGCGACATGCCCTGACACCGCCAGGCGCCCTGGCCGGGCGGGTCGTGGGATATTGCACCCCTGAGCCCGCCCGTGAGGACTTATGGTCTTGGCTCCATGAATCAATAGTCCTGTCGCTCCCTGCTGCGAGTGTGTGCGACCGCAAAAATTACTTGCATGCTCCTTACGTTAGCGTGCTGCACAGCTGCCGGACCTAATAATGCCGCTCCTGTGAGATTGATAATTCGAATGGATAACTCATTGCGCTCAGCAGAATCCTTCGCGGAGATCCAGCCGTGCAGGTACTTGACTGTCGGCCAACGCCGCACACGTACCTAAGTATGTAGTAGTCAGGGTAACATGATAAGTGGTTTGTCGAACACGAGCAGCGGCTCGCCTTGAAACCTCTTTGGCTCGAAGTGAAGAACCCCTGTGTATCTCGGAATCCTTCTGGTAATATTCGTACACTATAATCGGTCTTGACATTCGAAAAGGAGGGTTGGCTAGTCATGAACTGTTGTTAACTGTTCTACGAGGGCCAGCTAAGAATATCCCTCCCTAGCCGTCTCGCTCACTAGCCTTTCGGAAGAGAGGGCCGGGGGAACGTGCAGAGAGCGTTGGGGGTGGCGTCCAGGAGGAGACTGCCTTACGGGGCTAGTCCTCAATCTGATCTTCGTGATCTTGCCAAGAACGGTGAGAAATTGCATCTATCAGCCCCTAGTGTGGTCGTACTCTTAATCCTTCTCTTGCCTGCCGTTGGAGGGAGAGGGTGTAAGTGAGGCACCTCGAATGCATGCGCGTCCACACACGCAATTCCACGAAATCCTTGCCTACGCACATCATCAGGACGAGCAGTGAGAGAGAGAGAGAGAGAGCCTCTGTCGAGTTGTGAGGGATATGAATTCCCTGACCGAATTGGCGGCGCCTCGGCTTCTCAAGGGCTTCCGCTACGATATGCTGTGGAACTGGTCTCACTTCCAACTTCACTCAAAGAAGGCCCCTCTGCAACAGACCCATGGCTTTCCTCGACTCTTCAGATCAGCAGGCATCGCCCCCCGCCGTAGCTGCCAGCGGTGACGAGTTCCTGTCCATCCGATCGGCGTGTGACCGTTGCCGTGTCCACAAGCTTAAATGCGTCGTACCGGCGGCATCGGACGGCAGGGGGCCATGTGAACGCTGCACTCGGGCAAGTCTCACATGTGTCTTTGGCCGGCGTCGACGGGCCGCCCGACTCGCCGGCTACGATTCAAATAAGAAGAGCTCTGAGACAGGTCCTCTGCACAGCCCGATAACGACCCCCGCGTCCACCACGGCTCCGCCCTGCGAGAGTTGGGCGGATCACACGGGCACCATCTCCACCATTGATAATGGTTCCAACCTGTCGGTATCGCTAGGGCCCAGAACAACTACCGCGTATCCTGGTCACCCCTGGGAGGGGCCCGCTGCTCTCTGTAACGCCTTAGATGAGGGTCCGATAGACTTTGGAGCTGAGCCAACCGCTTACGACTGCCTGAATCCAGGGAGTGGACTGGGGAACTTGTACGTCTTGGACGCGGACCAGCCATTACTCTCCCTGCCGGCTCAGTGGTCCCCAGAATCAACCGCCCTGGTCGCACCTCGACCCACCATAGGCAGCGAAGGCAGCGTCACCTCCAGCGGCCTTGTCCAGGAGCTACTTGGGCTGATGTCGGAGATGCAGCAACGCCTGAGAATGCTTGAGGCGGGCCCTTGGCAGCACGACAACGGGCGGGCCCTCGATGACTACCCCATCGGCACTGTTCTGTATTTGTCTCAAAAGTTCGGCACCATTGCCGGGCCCGTTCTCAGTGCTGCCGGTGGCGACAAAAGGCCAAAGGCGCAGTCGCCGGGCAGCGACGCCAGCGTGGACACGCCAACGACCCTCCTAATCCTCAGCGGTTACATGTGGCTCATGCGCATCTACAGCATCGTCCTGAGCCATTTCCAGACCCACCTCAGCCGGATGCCGGGCCACCAGCAGGGCCGGGCTCTAGTCGGCAACGAAGACACGACAAACCCGACGCTCCAGCTTGGCGAGCTGCCGTGCGCCAGTGGCGGTCTCGGGCTGGTGCGGATCCATACCGCCGTGTGCCTGCTGCTGGACTCGTTGAATAAAGTTGAGGAGCAGGCGGGAAAAGGAGGCGTGCTCGCTCGGGACTTGGTCATGGCGCTGCTGAAACAGGACGACGTAATGAGCTCAAGCTTCCTCCAACACGACTCCGTACACCTGAGCAGAAAAGCAAGTGCCGTGAAGGGGCTCTTGAGGGAAAAGATGGGCCTCTGAACGTGGCAAAGACAGCCTTCGAGCACGGTTCCCAATAGAATACTTTGGGGAGTGCCCTCGAAAGAATGAACATCCACAAGTGTCCAGACCAAACCCAATTTTCCCACCTTAAACGCAAACACTCACGTTGGTAACTCCTCAGTTACTCGACGACTTTGTATATAGCAATTACCTCACTAGCCATACGACGCGGCACATGTGCCGTGGCCAACGGCAGCCTGTCTATATGAGAAGCTACGCAGGCAATTCCCCAATTCCTCAATTCAACGAATCCGTCAAATACAGCAGCTCAAATGATACGTTGCCAACCACGGACCCTCTAGGCCTTCTCACCGTCTCTTGCTTGTCTCCTTCTCGGCGTGGGCGTAAGGCACAACCGATATTTTTAAGACAGCCTCCAATGCCCCCCGAGAAGGATCTAGAGACTGTAGCCCGTGAAGACACTACAGACAGGCATAATTACCTACTCTACCTCCAGCTTAGAGGCCTACCTATCTGTATACCCAGTTAATCAGTCTCTGTCCTTGCCTACCGTGCGCAGATCAGCTCTCCGCGTCGTAACCTTCCAGGCTTTGTTATCGGCAATTTTCGGCCCTTCTCGGAGTTCGAATATAGCCACGCGTTCATCCAGAATATTTCCTGCTTGTCCGTAAGTATATCTGCATAGCAGAGCTTCAGGATAGGCATTGAAGAAAACCGGACGTCAGGGATGACTAGTCACCCCATTGTGTCAAGTTAGCTCGTCCCCAGTAAGTGACTTATTTTTCGAGCTCCTTCAGCGTCGTTACCGTCTCGTGACGCTAGACGATCTGAGGACCGTCATATCGAAAGTTGCCCACGACTTCGCACCTAGTTAAGTCTACTTAAGTCGAGGAAGGGAGATACCGCTAAGGACAGCAACCATGGCCACCACGACGCAGACCCAGACAGCTCTTGTGGGTGACAATGACGGAAATATCGTGTTGTCTCGGTCCGCACCCGTCCCACGACTTACCGATGACGACCACATCGCCGTGTCTGTTAAGGCTGTCTCCCTCAACCCAGTCGACACCAAGATGGTTGGCGCGTACCACACACCCGACGCCATCTCGGGCTGTGACTTTGCCGGTGTCGTCACGGCGGTAGGACCGGCTGTTGCCACCTGCAGCGATATCAAGGTGGGCGACCGTGTTTGCGCCGCCATCTCGGGCTTAAACCCCCTCCGACCGGAAAACGGGGCGTTCGGGGAGCATGCGACCGCGCCGGCCTGGGCCTCGCTCAAGATCCCACCCAGCTGGAGCTTCGCCCATGGCGCCAGCCTCGGTACGCCGTGGATGACGGTCGGCATGGCTCTTTTCTGGAGCCTGGATCTGGACCGCGGGCCGCTCCTTGAGCTCTCCGGGCAAGCCGACCCACGCCCCGCGGCGACCAACGGCGACAAGAAGCCCACGACGGTGCTCGTCAGCGGCGGCGCCAGCGCGACGGGGACCGCCACCATCCAGCTGCTCAAGCTCGCCGGCTACGACGTGGTCGCGACATGCTCCCCGCGCAACTCCGAGCTGGTGCGCTCGTACGGCGCCGACCGCGTCTTCGACTACCACTCGCCCGGCTGCGCCGCCGACATCAAGGCGCACACGCGCAACGTGCTGCGCTACGCCGTCGACTGCATTACCTCGCCGGACAGCACGCGGCTGTGCTACGCCGCGCTCGGCCGCGCCGGCGGGCGCTACACGGCGCTGGACGCGTACAGCGAGGCCGTGACCGCTACGCGCAAGATCGTGCGGGCGGACTGGGTGCTGGGGCCGGAGCTCCTCGGCGAGGACATTGCGTGGCCGGCGCCGCACGGGCGCCCGGCAAACCCGGAGGCGAAGGCGTTCTGCGTCGAGTGGACGCGCACGCTGCAGGGGCTGCTGGATCGCGGCCTCATCCGCCCGCATCCCCTACGAGTGAGTGATAAGGGGCTGAAGGGGGTGCTCGATGGTTTTGCGGAGATTCGAGCTAAGAAGGTGTCGGGAGAGAAGCTGGTTTACACCCTGTAACAAGATGGCCTTTCAAAAAGCGCCGTCAGAAACGTTGGGTTAGGGGCGGCGGATCTGAGTCGTGACAACAAGGTGGATGAACCACTACACGTCCTTAGTCCTTAGTCGACTTGACATCGACGAGGTCCTCCCGTTCGTTCTCACATGTCAAGTCACTCTATAATGCCTTATCCGCAAGGTAGCTGGGAGTCGACCAACAATTTTACATATGCTGGGCCGCCTGACCTAGAAGCAACTTGTGAATGCTTCACGGAATCTCTAAAAAAACAGCTGCAGTACCTGGAATGGGTAATCATGAACTGTCTGTATGGTCATAAAGCAGAATACTAAAGACCCGCTGGTTATCCTCCAGCTCGAGAGACTTTCGGGGGTTAGACGTCTCGCGGAAGACTGTCTTGCTCGGTGTAATTCAGCCCGCATAAAGCTGTGTCCATCATTTCTCGTTTCGGCTCGCGAAGCCGTAGCCGTAGGTGCCAAGCCTACCAGGCTGCTTTTGAACGGCGCGAAGGGTTGAGACGTGCCCGAGCTCGTGGAGCAAAGTCTTGTTCGCTCACCGCTTCCCCGGATTCCCCATGATTCTGGGGACTAAATCTCGTTGCCCCAGTTGCCCAGCCCTATTAGTGACACCACGGCGAGTTAGCTTCTGTCAACTCGGAGTTGATTGTCCCGGATCGGCGCGATTCTCCAAGAGACAGGTCTAAACAATAAGAGATCGGGTGACGGCACGGCCATTGAGAGAATGTTGAATTCGTAGATACTGGGTTAGCCTTTGACTTGTCGTGGTTTATCATGGTCACCCCTCGAGTCGTCGTATTTTGGATGCCAATAGTAGCACTGGCATCAATCGACAGGCAAGCAAGTTCTCACACATTTGAAAATAGCTCGCTTCCCGCTAATATACCAATTCAGACAAGCTATAGTGACTCGATTTAATGTCGTCCGTACGAGCTTGCCGGAGGTCGTTGGTAACGAGACAACGCCGCTCCAGGTCGGCAATGGGGACTTCGCCTTTAATGTCGACAACACTGGAATGCAAACGTTTATACCCTTCAACACACTGTCAAGCTGGGGATGGCATAACGATTCTTTGCCCGCTGACGGGTGAGTGCGCATCTGGTTTACTTCAGACTGAATGAGTTGTTAATTAACTTGCCTCTAGCGAGAAACCAAGCGATTACCGCGGAGTGGACGTGTTGACACACGGCAGGAATGTCTCGTATGACTTGGAAGACCCGAACTTGCCCGAGATATCAAAGTGGCTGACGGCGAACCCCAACCGGATCAATCTGGGTCGCATCGGCCTCAAATACAAAGGGGCCACTCTAGAGAAGTCACTACTTCAGGCACCACGACAGGAGCTCGACCTCTGGAACGGAGGTATCACGTCGACCTTCGAGATCGAGGGACAGGCCGTCAAGGTCGTGACCCAGGGCGATTTTGACTCCGATTCCGTCGCTTTCCAGATCACGTCGGACCTCGTCTCATCTGGTGACTTACAAGTAGAATTCGACTTCCCCTATCCTCCTCGCCACAATGTGACATCCAGCTCCGACTTTGAGATCTTCATGGGCTCCTACGACTTCCCTTTGAATCATACAACGTCAATCGTCAGCAAGCCGACAACACCCGGCCACGCTCATGTATACCATGAGATGGACGAGACGACCTACTTCGTCAACCTCCGTTGGCCATGCGGCGCTCCACTATCTTTGACTCGGAACGAGCCTCAGGGCTCAAGCGCCGTTACGGCCCACCGCTTCACCCTATCTCCGGCGGCTGGCCTTGCCGTAGGAACTCTGTCTTTTACTGCACATTTCTCCCTGGACAAACAGGTGCCCGCCCTGCCAGCAGCTATCCGAAAGCGCAACAGCATCGGCTGGAACAATTACTGGAATAGCGGCGGCTTCGTCGACGTCACCGGCTCGTCGAACCCAAATGCGACCGAGCTCCAGCGGCGCATTGTCCTCACGCAGTATCATATGCGGGTGAACAGCGCGGCCACGGGCCAGATTCCCCAGGAGAGCGGGCTGGTGTATAACGGCTGGTGGGGCAAGTTCCATCTCGAGATGACGGTATGGCACTGCGCGCACTGGGCGACCTGGGGTCAGCAGGACATCTTCGACAAGATCTTCCCCGGGATCTACGAGGCTCTGCTGCCTACCTCGGTCGCGAGAGCGAAGCGCATGGGCTGGGAAGGCGCAAGGTAGGAGCTCTCGCCTTCACACACCAGATTGGTTGGAACCGGTCCCTTACTGAAAGCTTTGTTAGGTGGCCGAAGATGACGGAACTGGGCACAGGTGGGATCGCGCCCGGCGAAACAAGGGCCTATCTCATGTGGCAGCAGCCTCACCCCGTCTACCTGGCCAAACTGGCCTACCAGGCAAAGCCAACTCGGGAGACGCTCGAACGGTGGGACCGTGTACTCACGGCGACTGCTGACTATATGGCTTCTTTTGCGTGGAAGAATGAGACAAGCGGGTACTATGATCTCGGACTTCCGTGAGCAGCTTCCCTCTTGGCCACAAGCTATGCGATGCGGTGTTTGACAAATGTTCCAGGTCGAAGGGCGTGACAGAGAACTCATTCCCTCTCGAGACCCAGAACCTAGCATACGAGGTGAGTCCTGGCACCAGCACATAGAGATGGCGTCCAGTCTCTTACTTCCGCAAAGATAGCGTACTGGCGTTGGGCACTCGATGCCGCTTGCGACTGGAAGAAAGCGCTCGGTCAAGCCGTCCCGGCGAGCTGGGCAGCTGTTGCGGCAAATCTAGCTCCGCCGCCACAGACCGATGGGATGTACATGCCTTGGGAAGGGCTGAACAGCTCCTGGTGGGACGACCCGAGCCTCAACAAGGACCCTCGGAGCGTCATCATGCTCCAGGGCAGTAAGTCACCTCCCCCGGGCATCCTGTGCCGTTTCGGTTTGGCCGGGGTACTTACTGATGGATGTTGCAGTCCTCCCAGATACGCCGGCCGTGGACCCGGAGGTCGGCTTAAAGACAGCGGATAAGATGTGGGACGTGTGGACTGACATAAACATTCGAGGATGGGGAAGATCCGTGCTTGCCATCAACTCGGCGAGAGTTGGAAACCCGGAGCGTGCTATATACCATCTGACCAACTACGGGTACTGGAAGTTCGATGACGCAGGTACGACTGTAGCTTTTATCCGGTTTAATTGAGTCCCATACTTACAAGATTGCTCGTTGCTTCAGGTTTCGCCCATCGATCGGGTCCTAGTAAGTGTTCGGAATCAATACCCACCAAATGCTTTCTAACAGGTTGTCTAGGCCCATCACCGCCTCCCTACTTCCCTGGTGCCGCTAGTTTCCTCTACGCAGGTGAGTCCACGGCGGACTTGATATGAGTTCCATGCAGCTCTAACTACGTCTTCAGTTGCATATTTGGCGGCAGGTTGGCATGGTTCCACTGGTAATGCGCCAGGCTTTCCCAACGATGGAACATGGGTTGTGAGACACGAGGGAATGCTCAAAGCGCTTTGATAGCATTGGTTGCAATCGGGAAATATAGTAGGGCTCTCTCTGCGCAAGTAAATAATCTTCAAAGACTAGAACAATCCTGGTTAGTCGGATACTGGTAGACCAAGTACTGTTACCTAGCAGATAGAATACAAGTAAATGGCTATGGAGGCCTTGAAATCGCGGTTGTTCTATAATGAAACTACGGAGGGAAAATGGCATCTGTCTACTATCGAGTCAATGTACGCGCGGCTAATTAAGGGCCGCACTCATCGCCCATGGCAGGTGTCAAGGGAGACTAGCACACATTATGCGAAGAGGACGATCTGAGGACGATCTGGACAGGTGAGAACTGAAATTCATTGAAGTAAAGACACAAAGTTGCAATAGATGACACTGGTATATGTTTCTCCTGTTCTCTTCCTACCGAGCTAGCGAGAAGCACGAAAAGTTGTCTAGATGCTCCCACGCGCGGACTCACGGCACCAGGATTTACTTGAGCTAGAACTCAACCTGAGCCTGGCTTAGCATGAAGCCCTTAAACTCGTCCTCAGCGGCACTAGCCATCGAGACAGCAGCCTTTTTGAAGTGCAGCTCGGCCCGCGCATCCGACACCCGGCGAGAGAGGAGAGCAATCTCCTCTCTGAGGGCATCGCTGAACACGCCTACGCACCGGCCACTCTCGTACGCATCGTCCCGAGCGCGTTCACAGCGGAACACTGTAGCCTGAGCGGCTCGCATCTCCGCAGCGCACCTGTCGTAGTCCTCCCCCAGCGCGTCTTGTTTCCGAGACCAGGGGCCGCCTTCGGCGAGAAGGCCGCTGTGGGCGATCAGGGGCTCGCCGTGGACGTTAGCCTTCCAGCAGCTGAGGCAATTCGTGTCCTTCTTGTGTCGGCACTTGCAGGTGTGCTCGTCTTTGTTGCATTTGCAGCAGACGCGCTGGAAGTGGACGAGCATGTCGCGGGACAAATTCATCCTGGAGAATCTGTGCAAGCTCAAGGCGTTGGGAGAATCCGCTTCGACTGCCGTCGGAGCTTGAGTATTCAATCGGGAAGGCATGATGAATGCGGTTGATTGGGAAATTGGTGGTTGGTTGAAGAAAAGGGACATGATCAAATCGAACTCGACAGTGCCATTATATAGGTCTATGGATTCGACGACTTGGTCTAACAACCGCCGAGCGCCCCATTGCCCAGCTGCCCTGAACAACCCCAATGCTCAATAAATGAATCAAAGGGAAAAGTCATCAAGGGCTTTTGTCTCGCACCAAGCCTTTCACGCGGATGATTGGGAAGATTAAACCAATGTCTTTGAAAGACTACGGATCGGATCCAAAAATACCCATTCGCCACAACCTCAAGAGTTGTCCGCACAAAGAGGGACTGCTGAAGCCCCAATGGCATACGGGAGCCGCGCAGGAGTCGTGATCTCGGTATTCATCACGATTTGCCATGACACTAGGTTCTTCCCTGCGTAAAGGATCTTTCAACATGTCTCGAGGTCCATCGGCCCGAGGTAGGCGAGGGAATCGCCGCGGAACAGACCTTCTACTCTTTGTGCCGAAAGAGATAGTCCTTCGGTCAGCCACGTGACGGAGGAGGCAGACTGCATTGTCATCATCGACCCGGATTTGAATATCCCAGTGCTGCCATGGACATTGGCTCATGAAAGACGCGTCCAGGCGGCAGCGGTGGATGACAAGTAGACATGGGCCACTCGCAAAAACGCGTAGTGTCCATCTGGCAAAGATCGCCCGAGACAGAGACCATCCGGTTAGACGTCCGAAGGGTAAACCACCCCCTTGTTTTGGAAAGTATCCGAAGCCCCGAAGGGTTGCTAAGGTGGTGTTAATAGGGACCAAGCTTGGTGTGCACATTTAAACTGTTAATGTACTCGTCTGCCAGCTACCACCCGTGCCTAAAGTTGAGCTCCTTCAGGCTCACCTTCAAATCTCTCCCGCCGGTGACGAGCCACTTGTATCCATCCCTCGTCCGCTGGCCCATCCCTACCACATGCCGCTTGTAGTAATCTGTTCCATCGCAATCGTCCAGCGAGCACGACCCACTCGACCAGTGAGCGGGTGGCACCATCTCGGCGTACATGAACACGATCAGCTCTCTCAGTTCCGGGATCAGGTTCCGGACGAACATTCGGACTGAAGCGGCGGCCCCGGGGTGGTACGTCCAGCTGGCACTGACGGCCATCCGCTTCAGGCCCTCGCCGGTCGGGTCGAGGCGGCGAAACTCCGGCGGGAGCCGCGACATCCTGCGGAAGTCCATGTCCCCGAGTATGACGAGGACGTCGGTAGCAAGATTCAGGTAGAGCACGCGGTACAGGTCGGTCACGCTGTCGCCGGCGCGCTCACATGCCGCGACGGTCGCGAGCGGGAACCTGACGGTGTAATGCCTCTGCGCCGCCGCCCTCGCCTCGGAGCTGGTGGCCAGCGCGGCGGGGTTTGTGCAGCCGCTCTGCCACTTGGGCATTCCGCCGTGCTGGAAGTCGTCCGCATAGTGGGATCTGCGAGCGTGGATCTCGACGGCTCGCGGCTCAAAGGAGAAGCGCCAGACCTTGAGGCGCAGCTCGGCAGGGAGGTACGAGAACAAGTGAAAGGACGGCGCGGGCGAGCCTGAGACTGCTGTCGACACCGCCGGCAGCGGTGATGACTCCCCGCCTGGCTGCAGCCAAACGTGGGCCATAGTGCGGGTACCGTTCGGCGATGATCGACAGGGTTCAACGCGGAAGATGGAGTGGGAAAATCCCGGACGAGCTCAGGCGGGTCAAAATCCGCTTCCCCCTTTTGCTGACTAACGCAAGTGCACCAGACTCGGAGCCGGCCGGTGGAGAGTGAGCGGCCGCTTCACTAACCTCATTCTGAACTATCCTGTCCACAGGACAATAGTATTACCGCGTGATAATACTACCACGTATATTGCCGCTCAGTAAATCCTAGCTACTGTAGTTATCCTGTACTTGTCTCCGACCTATACATCGGTGTTAACACGGACTTCACGACTATGATAAGCGCAACAGTCGCCTGCTTTGAGGGCTTAGTTGTGGAGACCCGATATTGCTATCGCTATGCCGTCCCCCAATCTCGCAAAACAACCGACATCCCAGAGAGATCACGGAATCCATCATGCGAGACCTACGACTTGGAAGTTAAAATTGCAAAGGGAGGTCGAACTGCTAACCTGTTGGATGATTTAGCACTTCTCTAGCCACAGACTTCTTGAGCGGCGGGAACTAACACTGATGGGACCAGTCCCTGAAATGACAGTACTTGACCCCTGGGCCACCCTGACCGAAACGGCGCCCGTCGTCAAGCCGCTGAAGCTGAACTTGTTGAAGCCTTCCGCCAGAGTCGCCTGTCCCAGCGTACTGGCTCCGCTCGTGACAGTGACAATGAGACCAGTCTGGCCTTTTGCAACAAGGATCACGCCCTGGGATAGGAAACAATGTCAGTGAATGGAGGCTTTTTGGCCTGGGCCATCGGCTTCTCGGACCACGACTCACACTAACAAGGTCCTCCGCATTCTGATACCCTGACGGCTCCCCGATGCCGAGCTGGTCTGGAGCACAGCTAGCGCTCACAAGTTGCGTGTGATGCCAGAACACACCCTGGGCGGCTGCCCCATTCGTCGGGACCATGTCCGCGGTGCCCGTGTCGCCGCGTTTCCATGCCTGTATGAACGATGGTAGCACCTGCCAGTAGCCCGTGTGATCGTAGCCGTCCGTGTAGTCGGGGATGACGGAGCCGGAGATGGGCTCGGGCCAGATATTGCCCATGTAGTGGCTCTCGCCCGCGTCGTTCCAGGTCTGCAGCTCGAGCATGTCCGGCTGGAGGGACAGGGCCTGGCCGAGGCGGTACTCGAGGTTTGCCTCGCCGCGGAGGTACCAGTTCTGTCCGGAGTCGATATGCTTGAACTGCAATGGCGAAATTCCCATTATGAAGAGTTTTCCGGCACTCTTCGCGGCCTGCAGGTAGGTCTCGTCGTCTGTGGTTGGGACAACGATCTTGCCTTGGCCTTCGCTTGCCCAAGAGTTCCAGTTGAAAGCGCCATCCTGTGATACGTTTCAGGAGATTAGATATGGGGATTTTATTGGAGGGATTAGGAGGCACGAGGACGACGTACAAGAGCAGGGTTGTTACTGAAGAATGATGACGATGGAGTGGTTTGGTAGAATGCCGGGATCAAGACAATACTACCGACCGTAGACTTAAACTGGTTCCACTGGCTCGTGCTCACAGACCCTCCCTATAGACTGTTTGAGTTGGTGATCTCAAGCCATGTGAAGGAGTGAATAGATACTTACCCCGAAAGTTGTCACTAGGGGCTTCTCGTCGTACGTATAATACGAAGACCGGCTTATGTACTGCATTAGGTAGCTTGCGTACTGGTTTGGGTCGTTGAAGTAGCCTGTACTCATGTCAAAAGAGAAAAAGAGCTTGAATCCTAGAGCTTCAGCGTTGTTGAATAGGTTATCAACTGTGGTGTTAGACCACGACGCAAACTGGTCTACAGAGCCGCAATAATGTTAATTAGCAAATGTATGATGCCTCAACGGGATGCTAAGAGGCAAGGTACACAGAGCTTGACATACCAAAATTCAGTGCAAAAGCATCAATACCCAAGCCCTGGGCGTCGACAATATCCTGGTGGCAGTGATCGTTGGTAATTGTACCGATCTGCACCGCTCAAGTTAGCTTCGTTTTACTATCCCCCTTGATCATGCTAGGAGTACCATATAGTGCGCAAAGCTGTTGTATACCCGTCAGCTTACCCTGCTTGGTATTGTGTGTAGGCTAAATTACTTACGCTGGCTTTCCGGTCGTTGTCGTAGGTTGCGAAATGGAGCTTGAAGTTGATGTCGATTTCACAGTCGATGTTGTCGTGACTGTAGCGACTGTCAATGAGGTTGAAGTCATAGATGTGGTTTTGACAGTTGTAGTTGCCGTTGCTGTTCCCGTAGTGACCTTATTTATCGGAGTTACTCCTTCATCGAATGGAAATCGCCTGCTATGACGGAAAGCAAGCTTTAGATGAACATACCAACACAGCAGTTGACATGGTTGCCGGTACGGAAGTGACGCAAGTTCCAGCTACACTGCCACCATTGACGAAAGCTCCGAGGAGGCCGATTTCGCAGCAGAACCCATTACCGTAACTGCCCTTCCACAGTGACCATGCCGAGTCTGCGCAGACTGGGTTGCCCTCAACTGACCCACGGCAATTGCTCGCTGGAAGTAGGTGTATCAGAACGATGGGGCCATTGCAGCGTGAGCTTTCTCAAGCGATACTTACTTGAAGGGCAACAAGCATAAACCTCGCCGTTACCGGTTGCCTGGCAGTACATGCCTGAGGGGCAGCATGCCCCGCTGCCACAGGAAATGGTGTTCGCGGGGCAAGTTGCAGCCTGAAGAGACCAACCCTGTACCGCGGACCGCACATTGATTCCAGTAAGGGGATGTACAACCGCCGCACTTGCGGCTACGCCGAGGTAGCTCAAAGTTGAAAAGATCTTCGGTATGGCCATCATCATTGAAGGGTGAGGACCTGAAATAGGGGAGATACACAGGTCTAATCGCGGCCGCAACAGTTCAAGTTGTGCTAAACCCATCTTCCATGTGATTTATATAAGTATCTAAGCATACATCGTCGCTACCACCACGGAGTTCTATTCCCGAAGTTAGCTACATACGTAGCTTGAACGCGCTGTCCCCTGGAATGATAGAATGATCTTCTGGTTCCTTGCGCACTAAAACCCCGGCTATGAGGAGTAACGAAACGTCTCATGAGGAATAGGGCCGACTTTCGCTCTGCGGCAACATCAGATGCGGAGACCCCAGACACGAGGAACGGAGGAAGGCGGGAGTCCGGGAGAAGCCGATGCTTAAACAGGCCAGGTTTACGCGCTCCTACGGTATGCACAAGCGCGCTCTCGCACGGTGACCTTGGAATATCTTAGCGGGGACAAAGATCAAGCCAAGATCGTGTGAATTCAGCCGAAATGGTCATGGGAGTTGCCGAATCATCATGGTGATAGCTAGGGCCAAAGACGCCAAGTTACTGCGGCATCGTTAAGCTAGGACTAGTGGCGGTAACGTTAATTTGTTGCTAACCATTGTAGGATCACTATCCCTTTCCTCACGTGAAACGATCAAGATACTGAGGTGACCCGGCAAACTCAGGGGCTTCACGAGATACACTTAAGTAGGCATTGGCGGTGGCGGGCAAGCGCATTTGATTCTTTTTAATGGTCTATTACTGTCGGGAACGCCCGGCTGCCCCGGCTGCCCGGCGTAGTATGACACAGGTGTAATATGACATCCTCACTTTCTACCAGCACTTTGTATACGGAGATGACTGGCTATGACACTTGTCTCTTGAATTGATAGGTAAATAACATATCTGACAATAATTCACTTTCTCTGCCGATCAAGATGATAAACATGGCCGGTTGTTTATGCCTGATCCTCCTCCCACGGGGTTCCATTGCGGTTCGAGAGTAATGAATCTTGCGACGGCAAAGCCGTTAAGCCTAGACGTTCTGTCAGCTCTCTGCAAGGAGCAGGCTGAAAAATACTACTTCGAATCAGTACAGGGCCATGCTGTGTATCTACGTACGCAACGGAGCGAGTTGAGTACAACATCAAGAGATCCTGGAGGTGTCTGTATCTCAAGAATCCATCGGGGGTGTGTTGCTGTTTTTGGGTGACATGTCTCAAGTCGACACGGAAGTGTCAGCGCCTCAAAGTCTCCAGGGCGCCACGCTGCAATTCTATTCCTGGATTGGGCAGTGATCTTGCCAAGAGACAGCTCGCAAGAGAAAAGAAGGCTGCACTAGACCGCAGGTGACGAAGAAATGCAGAACAAGGGCACAACCTCCCTAACACCAAAGGCAGAGGCAACCGTGAAATGCCATCTAGAACGTGCTGGGATCGAAAGTGCCTAGGATCACCCCGCTTGATCCCAATCCAGCCTAGTAGAATAGATGTCTTCGCTATCTGGCTTCTTTCTTTCTGGAGCCAAGAGAAAGCCGTGGGATGATTGAGGTGCCAGGACAACTAAGATCTTGAGCAGACAGTTGGCCTTGCGAACGATCTTGAGGAGCCAGAGCATCAAAGGCTTCAATTCGGTTCGGCATTGATCAAGGCGGTCGAGGACCACTACCACAAGCGCGTTCTTGTCTAGGGAAGAGAGAACTTTGACGAATGCTTGCTGGATGGCCGTAAGCGCCTCTTCATCGTCGGGGTCGTTCCACTCTAGACTTTCCACAGATCGGCGCATGTCCTCAACACCAGAACGAAGGATGCTGGGTGATTGGCGGGCTATCTGGTACAAGAGGCTCGCTGCAACAGTCTGTACAGTCACCTGGGATCGACGGGATGATACTGAAGTTATCTGGCAAAGGTAATATGCCACAATCGTTTTCCCTTGAAAATGCTGAATGGTCAACATAGCACCATACGAGATCCAGCTCAAGGTAGAATTATTGATCGACTCCCAATTCTGGCCAGCTAGAACAACAATATTTGAACCTGGATGACTCATCCAGTGCTGGATGCTGGGCTCTGTGGTGAACCTCTCCCAGGTCATGGTGCCGGCGTCTTCTAAGTCAGAGAATACATAGTCGAGTAGCATCTTGTAGGCGGCGATGTCTAGGTGAGGACAATGTTCGCTGACATTCAGGATAGATCTGAGTAAGCTTAGGTTATTCTGGTCTTCGTGGTCTTGCTTTTGGTTGAGTTGGGCTCGCAGGTCTATTGAATGGAAGTAGTTGTCAGGATAAATTTGACTGATATTCCAGGCAGCCTGAACAGACCTTCAACTTGTGCTGAGAGTTTTCGAGAATCATTATGCAGCTCTGCAATCCGTTGATGTAGCAGGACTTCTGATTCTTCTCGAATCTGAGACATAAGACGTCTAATGGAACTGATTTTTGGCTGGATCCCAGTTCTAGGGGGGTGCACAATGGTTCCTTTGAGCCGTTCTTTATAGAGGCGCGATTTAGTCATAATGAAGGATTCTAAGCATGTGGCATGACAGACTCACCAAGGGAGGATGTATAATAGTATGTGACGCATTCTCTGGTGAATTCAATGACCTCTGCGTATGCCTTCGCGATAAGCGTCTTCAGAGTCTTGCTCCTTTCTGGGTAAGCGCCCTGTAGGCTCTGGAGGCGGGGGAATGACAATGCAAACTCCTCAAGGGCGTCTTCAATATCAGACTCGTGCTGACTCTTATTCACCGGTATCTAGTTGAGAACATCAGCTTAATGTATTGAATAACTCCGAAGCAGGCTAGGCTGACGCAAAGCAGGACAGAGAGTGTTCCATAAGCTATGCCTCCATATTGATTATCCGCCCCCTTCACAATCTCCACGATACTCGAGTAGTTTGTGAGAAAGACGCTAAAGTGTTGAGCCATGTTTGGATCCATTTTCCCGGTAGCCCTGCCGAATGTTTGCGGGCCGCTTTCCACTCATTGCGAGCTAGAACAGCTTTGACCAAGTTCTTATAGACGTGCTCTGGAGCTGGGTCCGTGTCACGATCAGGGATCCGTTTGCGCATCTTCTCAATCTGCTCCCGCAGAGCCTCGAGCGTTGTGTTGTACTGCAAATTCTCTCCACTGTTCCGAACAGCTACATCCCAGTCTTCGTGATCCTTGATGACCTGTCTTGCGGGCTCTAAAGCATCATCCCGAGGATCTTCAAACAGCACCAGCGCGTCTGCCGCAGGTACGGGGACTGAGTTATCTCCACTATAAGCCATCGAACCGATGAGGCTCTGCATCGCGGAGAGCAACTCCCAGGGCTCCGGGGTTTAGACGGATCAAGGTTGATTTGACATCCTGCATTCTGCAACTCAGGAATACAGCTCCCATCCAGTTGGACGAGCATATGCCTGGTTAGTTCTCCCTTTGCTTTCAGCTTGAGCCAAAAATAGGCAGCAGTGCTCATGCAGGTAACGTTACTTCCGTCGAATCCTTGCAAGTTGACTGTCTGCCTATGCCAATAGCACCAAAGCGTCAAGCAGCAGCCGAGTTTCAGCTGACCCAATCCAATCATTGTCGCAAGGCTGTGACAAACCCCGCAGTGTTTTGGTGTTGCACACCGCGTTAACTTGAAGGTACTATTACTGTTTAATGGGACGATTCCTCGCTAAGCCTGGAATGACAGGAGAGTACGAATCTTGCACGTACCGAGTTTGTGCGGATGGCAAGAATCTGACCAAGGCGACAGCGGCACGTGCTGGTCAGCCTGTCATACATAATTTCATACTCTTTCTTGTGTTACGAAAGACCATTTCTTTTCCTGCCTATGACCTCGCGGCCACGGCCAGACTGAGTGGTGGCGTATTCGAACTGTTGAATCCATTATTGAAATCAAAGGTGTTTAATGCCATAGCGACTGAGCGTATGACAACAGATATGGAATCCGTCGTATGTGCTCACGGGACGAACCTTGGAATCCTACAAAGTTGATCATTGAAACGGGCTGATATCAAGCTGCAGAACGGGACGACGGCGACCTTGGAGAAGCGATACATTGAGCTCCTTGAGCAGAAGATTGCTCAACTAGAAGCGCGTCTCAAAGACGCAGGTGATGTAGGTGTTCACAAGCTTGTCTTGGACTTCGCCTAGCCGCCTGATTGCGGCAGGTCTCAGCATTCTACTGCTCCGCTGCCCCTTTCTGTCCGAAACCTTCTCTGACAAGACCTTCATCTATATCTATCATGTCGCTAACGACGCCTGGATTAGAATGACGACAAGTCTAGCAGTGGCCCGAAGGATAAAGATGGGAAAGACAAGGTGATTATGTTTCTTATTAGTTCAACCAGGACCCTCAGTTAACGGCGTATCCAATTCTATAGGAGGAACCTCCTACAACCACCTCAGCAGAGAATTCTGGGAATGAACCAGGCTCTTTAATTCACATCGTCGTCAGCAAATTCGACCACGGAAGTTCTCAGCGCCGGGACTTTGACAGCGGCAAGCTCCTAGAGCCATCTAGTCAGGCAACTGTGCAGCATCCTGTCATTTTCCGCCGTTATATGGACCCGGAAAACAGTAAGAGGCTCGAGTACGAGGAACTCGTTGTTGCCTTTGACGGGCTCAAGGAATTGCTCAATGAGACCTTGAAGCACCACACGGAGAGACAATTCAATGCGGAGCTGGTCAACTTCCGCTCGCCTTTCCGGACCTTTGTCTGGCAGTGGGATCAACTAACGCAAGCATGCGAGCCGTGCGTTACGGACACAGATAAGAGGGAGCTGGCAAGAAGGTATCTGAAAGAAGTCATGGCTCTGATTTCGGCATCAGAGGGCCTCGACTCCTATTTCAAAAGCTTCGCGTCTAATCATGCTGGCGGGACGATTACCTTTGACTTTCTCTGGACAGTGTACCCCCCGGGAGCTAAAGTCATAGCCAGGTCATTTATGGATGAAGTCCAAATCTTTGAGGTTCAATCTTGCAACAAAATCCGCACTACCTCAAACAAGTTCGCTTTCCTCCTTGTCATTGCAGGCTTCGACTGGGATGGAGTCGACTTCAACAGGGCAGGGTATTGCCTCGCCATTCAGGAATTCCAAGGACCGATGCCTATCAGGAATCTTCCTTGCGTCCCCGTCTCATACTACTATTCCGAGAACGATCCAAAGGGCGAAAAGCTCAATTCAGACTTGCTGAAGCGTGGCCGAAAGTTCGTCGAGCTCTGTACTTCGAAGACGATCCACCACAGATACCAAGGACAAGTCCTGTATCACGTACGAGGAAACAAGACGGAGTACGGTTTGGACGAACCCCGACAACCTTTCCAGGGTCCGATCACGAAGAACGGTCAGTTGAGGCGGTCCGAGATCATCGTCGACAACGCCTCCTTTATGCGGTCGAGCAGATGTCCAGCCAGTGGATCTCTTCCACTTGGGTCATATGAGCTCGCAAGCGCCAGTTTCCCCGAATGCCCTTGTCCAAGTTGTCGGGCTTCTCTGACCCAGCGATGGTTCCACAATCTGCACAAGTTCGAAACAAAACAGATGCAATACGAAGCCTTCAAGGCGTCAGATGAGCTTCTGCTCCTGTGTTCGCCCAAAGTCCTCGGATACAGCCTGAAAGTCGGCCGCTGGGCTCAGTTCAGTATCCAAAACGTGCAACCCATTGCGGCTTCTACCACCGCAGACTTGGGAGAGGCTTTTGACAAGAAGCTCAAGATGGAACCGGGATGCAAGAAGCTGATCAAGGTGAGTCTGTATTCCTCGAGTCCTGATAGGTACCGATTGCTTTCACAGCATGAGGGGTTTCTAAGGATGACTTCGTTAGGCACTTGTCAAGACCCACCAGAGTAACGTGGACTTGCCCGAAAAGTCAGATATTGTTGAAGGGAAGGGAAAAGGATTGGTAATCCTGCTTCATGGACCTCCAGGGGTGGGAAAGACGTTGACGGCCGAGACTGTGGCTCTTGCAACACGCAAGCCGTTGATGCCGGTTTCCACCGCCGAGATCGGCTTAGAGCCTGATGAAGCAGAGAGAAACCTTGCGGATATCTTCGAAGATGCTGGACGGTGGCAGGCCGTCCTCCTGATGTAAGTGCACGCTTCTACCCTTCTCAATCCCTGGCACGATCGAAGCGCTCAAACTTTGTCATAGGGACGAGGCGGACGTCTTCTTAGAGGAGCGCAGAGGTACGAGAGACCTACAACGGAATGCCTTAGTTGGCGTACTCCTCCGCGTGCTTGAGTACTACGAGGGCATCATCATCCTCACGACAAACCGTATCACATCGCTAGACGTGGCGGTGGAGAGCCGAATACACCTCGCGATTCGGTACCGAGACTTGGCGCTCACAGACAGGGTGCGCCTATTCCAGAACTTCCTAGATGATATCGTCAAAGAAGAGAACATGGAGCCCCGCGAAGACATGGACGACAAGATCAAGAAGATGGTGCGGCGGTCGCGAATCAATGGCCGTCAGATCCGGAACATTGTCACTTCGGCGAACCTGCTGGCAAAGTCACAGAATAAGAAGCTGAAGTTTGCACACATCGAGGAGGTCCACGAGATCACTGAGCAATTCCTCGACGGTCTCAAGGAGTTGACGCAGCAGAAGCGTCTAGCAAACGAAGGACCGAAACATGATTCGGATTGAGATACACGCTGGCAAATACTAGAGCAGGAGAGTAATCAGAGTCTTATACAAATTCTATCTTAGCTCTAGCTTAGGCATTGCTTGCTCGCTAATCGGTGCACTATCCCGTCATTGTAGCTTAGCAGCAGTGTGAAACGCAAGTCTCACGTACTTGTACAGCAAATTAACAGATTTATTGGGTAACACACCGCTACTCTCCCATACGCGTAGTCTCAATCTGCCCCTTTATTCGAGCTGAAGAGGATGCGCCTGCAAGTACTCTTCATAAGTGGAAAGTTTGCCTCGGGCATTCTTAGCAGCCCAAGCCACCAACTTCTCAGTGCCCGGGCCGTAGTAGCCAAAATCCTCGAAGTAGCTGAACCCTTCGACGAACACGTCGACCGCGATCGGTACACTCTTCCTGAAGTCCTCAAGTGGAATCTGCTTGAAGACGACGGTCTTTCCTGTTGCCTTGGACATGATGGCGGCCACTTCCTCCAAACTGTACAGTGCCGTAGCGGCGCAGAACGTCTTGTCTTCGTACTTGTCGGGCTCGGCAAGGATGGCGCCGATGAAGTTTCCCGTGTTCCCTGTAGCGTCCAACAGGGGCAACTGGGACTTGGGAGAGTTGTGGCGGGTCAAGACCCAAGTCCCATCGGCAGCCTTTTGTGGACCCAAGAAGGTATTCGGCTGGAAATTCTCCATGAATGATCCCGCCGAGTAGAAGGCGCTCTTGATGGAAAGCCCTCGGATGTATTCCTCGACTTTTGCCTTGGCGTCAAAGGCGGTGACCTTGGTGTACTTGCCGCTAGAGATTTGACTGACAGGCGGAAGGGTGCTGAAGATAATGTACCCGGCTCCTTTTTCGACGGCAACATCGGCAATCCTCTTGCCATTGTTGTACTCAACTTCGAAGCCATTGGGGCCGAAGTCAGGAGTAGTCATGGCGAAGATGGTATCCACGCCGGCCAAAGCCGTCTCGAGGGAAGCTCGGTCAGACACATCACCTTGGATGACGTCGACCTTCTTCTCCTTGAGCTGCTTGGCCTTCTCCGAGTTGACATCGCGGGTGATTGCACGAATTTTGTACGCCTGGGAGAGCTCAGGATCGTTTAGGACATAGTTGATGACTGAACCGCCTTGTTGGCCGGTAGCGCCAAAGACAGCAAGGGTCTTAGACATGTTCAGGGCTTTTGGAGGGTTTCGATATAAAGTTCGAGGTCGATTTTGTAGATCTGGTTCTATGGATTAATTCAATTTTATTGCTAACTCTCAAGAGAGCATGTGTTCTCGACCCTATTATACGATGTGAGCTGACAAATTCCACGGCGTGACCTTCGCCGTGGAGGTGGCGCCGTGGAGATGATTTTGGTGTAGTAGGCACGGTCGACTCCACTATCCCTGTTCGGGAACATCAGCAGCATTGATACTTTGGCATATGGGATCTATACGATCTTACGGGATGCTTCGACTGCAAACTAAACGAAAACAAAATACTTATCCCTTCATTACTCGCTCTCAGTAACAGCCGGGCTTCAGGAAAAATAAAATTGGTAAAAGAGGGTTATCAGCTGCTCCGCGACCCGTAGCTCTATCTTAGCTCTGGGATAGGAGCTGAGGACTGATGCGAATCTCTATGAAAGGGTGTCACGACTGCATGTCTGGTCAATGCCCCAAGGTGCAAGCTCCTTGTATTCGTCCCCAACTATCATAATACAACGAAAACGGCTCAACGCTAACTAACAGGCACGCCAGACCAGTTTGTATCACATCATCGCAGTCGTCCAAGAATGTAGCCTGCAAATTACCCCGTAGAGCACCCTTTCCCAGGCTCCCTGCATCTACCCCTGAGGCCACCTCTTCCAGCAGAACAGGATCACAACCGTCAACACGATCTCGATGGCGAAGAACATGCTCGCCATCTGGTACCCGATCTTGAAGTGCGGCGCCTCGCCCGTGTTGTAGATCAGCAGCGGCACCCAGGCCTGGAACGTGAAGGCCATGGTCTCGACGACGCCGATGATGATGGCGCGGTGCTCGGCGCTGTGCGAGCAGATCTCGTTGATCCACGTGATGATGAGCGCGCCGGCGCCCGTCTCGCAAAAGGTCAGCAGCCAGCCCGCCAGCATGGCGGAGGTGTTGTGCTCCGGCCACACCGACAGGATGATGGTGCCGGCCAGCGAGACCAGCACGGCGGCGATGATGACGGGCCACCGCGTGCGCAGCGCGTCCGACACCCACGCGTAAGTGAGCGTGCAGGCGATCTGCAGGCCGTAGCCGGCCGTGGGGATCAGGTTGACCTGCTCGGTCGAGTACAGGTGCGTCGACTTGAGCCAGACGTTGAAGTAGCTGTAGATGCGGATGGCGCACACGTGGGCGATGAAGATGGCGCAGAACAGCCAGATCGGCCAGTTGAGGAAGATCTCGCGGATGGTCCGCCAGGTGAGCTTCTTCAGGGGCGCGCGGCCGACCTTCTCCATACGGGAAATAGCGATCTCGCGGTCCCGTGGCTTGAGCCACCGCGCCCGGGACGAAGTCGGCTGGTCCGGGAGAGCCCAGTAACCGTACAGGGCGATGGGTACGCCGATTATTCCGTCAAATATGAAGAGCCATCGCCAGGCTGCCATACCGGCCCGCCCGTTCATGCCGTGGTAAAGACCTGCCTGGAGGTATCTACATGAAGTTGTTAGTCTCGCTCTCCCCGGTTTTCTTTGTTTCGGTCCAAACAAGTTGGTCGTATATAAACTCACCCCGAGAACATCTGCGCAGCACTGCTGGATGCCTGGAAGATACAGGCACGCTTGCCCAGCTCACTGGGAGTGTACCAGTTTCCTAGCAGCGTCATGATACCAGGGTAGGCGCTGGCCTCAAGCAGGCCGATGAAGAAACGTAGCGCATATAAAGTCTTGACATTCTTGGCGCCAGCCATGCCCATGACGATGAAGCCCCAGGCTAACTCAAGAGATGGCAGCCACAGCGACGGCCGAACCTTTGTGAGCATGAACTGCGAGGGTATCTGGCCGATGATGTAGCCAATAGTCCAATACGTGGTGAGGAAGTTAAGGTCGTTGCCGGCCAGGGAAAGGTCTTCTTTCATGCCAGAGACGTATGCATTAGAGACCTGGGTGGCACATCAGCCTTGCTCTTAGTACAACGGTTCTGCTTAAACTCCCGAGCAGCGACAACACTGATCAAATAGAAATGGTGTTAAGACTTACATTCGTCTGGTCCAGATATTTGACGAAGTAGGCGATGCAGCAATAACTCAGAATCCACCAGTCGATCTTTGCGATAAACGCCCGCTCCTCCGGCGTCTTATCCAGAGAGTCCCATATGACTCCAAGGATCCGCTTGCTTAGGGGCAGCTTTCGCTCAGTCGTAGACTCCTCTTCGGCCGAGCTCATGTTGACGGATGAGGTATCCTTCTCCGGAGAGGCATGTCTCGGGGTGTTTTCCGCGTCCATGTTGCCCAAGTCGTATCCCGACACGGCTATGCACACGCGCGTAGTTATTAATAAGTCGGTTAACTGAGATACAACACCGTATAGGTCGATGTCTGCGGTATGGTCTCGCCGAGGGAGGTCACCGCTCCGTCCACAAGAGGCCTACAATATATATCCCCAAGGCGGCAGTTTGGTGTAAGTTTTAGTGGCCTGCCTCGATTGGCGTCCTGAAGGCGTCATCACAACTTTGATCAATATATTGTGATAAGATACGCCCACCCCGACAATGGAGGCTCTTCTCCCACGGAAAATCAGAGGGATGGCGACATCGCAGGATGAGATATCGTCAGTATCTTGTGCGGAGCGTTGTGGGCCTTCCCGACGTCTAGCGGCGAGATAACTGGAGATAATGCCCATTGATAGCGGCGAGATCGCGGGCGGGTGCCGACGAGTCAGTGTTCAGTCGGGGGCGCCCCGACTCAGGGCTGCGCCGGCTCAGTCAGGCCCACACACCGGTTGCCGGAAGTGAAGCACGTCAACTTCGCGATAAATCAAACCCGACACAGTCTATTGGGTGGGAAGAGGACTATTGAGAAGAGGCAGATCCAGACTTTAGACAGCCACTTACATCTCCTCTCACACAACGTCCGTGAGTTCTCAGGGGCTCGCTCACCCGCTCTCATCCATCCACCCCGTACCCCTGAAGAACCTGAGGGAGGTCGTCACAGCCCACAGAGTTCGTCATGGTGTCCGAGTCAGAAGCTCGCGCGATCTACGCGTCGGCCATCCACTTCGACGGCCTCAACATCTGCAACTTCTCACGCACCATCTTCGAGGCGTGGCACACGGGCGGCATCACCGGCGTGTCCTGCACGTGCGGGCTGTGGGAGAACTTCCGCGACAGCATCCTCAACGTGGTGCAGTGGAAGGAGTGGTTCGAGGAGCATGCCGACCTGATCGTGCAGGCGCACAGCGTCGCCGACATCCGGGCCGCCAAGGCCGCGGGGAGGACGGCGGTGCTGCTGAGCTGGCAGAACACGGCGGGCATCGAGGACCGGCTCGAGTACCTGCGCGTGTTCCGTGACCTGGGCGTGCGCAAGATGCAGCTCACCTACAACACCCAGAACTACAGCGGCGCCGGCTACACGGAGCTGCGGGACAGCGGGCTCACCGGCTTCGGACGGCAGGTGGTCGACGAGATGGCCAAGCTGGGTATCGTGTGCGACCTGTCCCACGTCGGGCCCCAGACCAGCGCCGACGTTATTGAGTATGCGCCGGCTGGGAAGCCGCCCTGCTTCTCCCACATTCTGCCTGGCGGGATGAAGGAGCATCCGCGCAACAAGTCGGACGAGCTGATCAAGGCCATTGGCGCCAAGGGCGGCTTTGTTGGTCTGTCTCAGTTCGGCCCGCACATGGCCCGCGGCAATGACAGCACGATAGACGACTATGTGGACGCGCTGGACTATGTGATCGGCCTTATCGGCGAGGATCTGGTGGGCATCGGATCCGATGCCAGTGAGGGCCACGGCCGGCCAAGCGACTTCATGGCCTGGTGCAACAAAGATAAGGGCTATGCGCGCCAGCTGACGCCCTGGGGCAGCCAGAAGGTTGTGAAGCCCCTGGGGCCTCTGGCCGAGCGGGCAGAGCTGGCTGTGGCAATGGCGCGGAAGGGCTGGAGTGAGGAGAAGATGCGCAAAGTGCTTGGCGAGAACTGGCTGCGGTATCTGGAGAAGATATTTGGTGCTTGAATGGTTCGCAACAAGAATAAAACTCACCATCTCTAAGTTTTGAAGTTCGTCACCTGGTGCTTGGGACTTGTATGGCCGATATCCCTGAAGTTCCTTGACTGTGCAAAACACACCCAGCTTCGGAATAAGATGTCCGTTTGATTCCCCGTTCAAGACAAGCTACGAACGACACAACGGAAAACAAACACCAGGTGAGGGAGCAGAAGGCAACAGAGAAGGTTTGGACAAGAAGAATTACTTAAGAAAAAAAAGAAGGTGAGAGAAAAAGGGTGTTACAGGAGAGACTTGAACCGGGGACCAAAAGAAGAAACCACTTGGTCTTCGTGGCCCAGCCCTCAACGACTACTGCGCCCCCAAGCCTTTCCGCCGGGCCCTTCGTGGGGCCCGCGGGTACTTCTTTGCGACTGATCCCTCCTCCCCAGCATGCGTTATGAGGGCAAGTACGGTAGGGTAGCCGTGTCTGAGGATCATAGGATGAAAGCTGGATGCGTTTTAGAAGGTCTATGAATGACTGACGCGGTTGACCGCTGCACTACCACCTCCCCAGCTAGCTCACCTGTTCGAAATTCTCACTTCTTAATATTAACTCTATACGGGACGGGCCTCACAAGATGGCCTCAGGAAGAGGTTCCGGCGTCACCTTCACACTACCCGCGTAAATAGTCACTCATGTCCCACTGAGATGCTCTCCTCGATGGCCTCCTTCAGTGTGTCTTAGATGCAGCCTCAGTTATATGCAAGGTATCGAATCAACCTCCTCCTACCAAGGCAGTCTAGCTTTCTTTGATGCCCTATGTACAACAGTCCACTGGTCTGCGAGCCTCTGGGTCTATGACAGTTACCTGCGCCTCACAGCAGCTTCTCTTCCACCGCCTGAGCGGCCTTCCATGCCTTGTAGTCAAACCCCAGGTCCTCCAGCCTCTTGACCTCATGCTTCCGCTCCCCGAGCTTCCTCGACGCGATCTTGATCAGCGGGAACCTCTCCCGCACCCACGCCGTCTCCGCGTTCCAGTACGGCGGCATCTTGCCCACGCCGTCGTTGTCGAGCCCCGCGCTCTTCCTCGCGCCCATGCTCCAGTCGTGCAGCCTGTTGATGTACTCGACGTCCTTGGGGAACGCCAGGTTGTGCAGCGTCTTGCCCCGACCCTTCTCCTCGACCATCCAGCTCTCCCACTCGCGCATCTCCGCGGTCGGTGGGAGGTGCAGCCGGTCGGACCACAGGCGCGCCACCCAGGCGGTCTGGGCCTCGGCGATGGGGAAGGGCACCACGCGCTGGGGCACGCCGACGAAGGCCAGGGTCGGATCGTCGATGTAGAGGATGTGCTCGTACAGGTTGTGGGCGTACGAGCCGTCGGTGGTGACTGGCGGCGAAAGCCCCTTCAGGAAGGGGTAGCTGTAGAAGTAGCCGGTGCAGAAGACGACAGCGTTGATACCGGTCTCTATACCGCCATTGGCGAAGCGCACGGTGCGGTCCTCCGTCTTGAACTCGACGATCTCCGGGACATTCTTAGCCCAGGAGCGGTCCTCGACTGGCGTGTTCGGCGCGGACTTCTCTGAGACGATGATGGGCCGCTGGCAGACAGTCGATATCTGTGAGCTCAGGTCGATGCCCGAGGCGGAGTTGCCCACTATTATGACTTTCTGCGCAGGTGTCAGCAACGTGACTGACATGTCTTCACTCAATGTCCTTGATATACTCACCTTGTCTTTGTACTGCGCAGGTCTCCTGTAGAACTTGGAGTGTGAAATGGCCCCGGGATACGCCTTGTTGAATTCGGCAAGGCCGGGGATGTCCGGAATGAAAGGATCGTTGTAGTGACCGCTTGCGACCATGACGGCGTCAAACAACGACTTTCGTGTCGCGTTGGTCTTCAAGTCTAGCACCTCAACCTCCCATTGCCTCTTCTCTCCATTCTCGACTTTCCTGATTCCAAGGACTTGCGTCGATAGTGACAGAATAGGCTCTAGTTCGCCAGCATATGCCTCAAGATATTTCTTAACCGCAGGATGCGGCGGGAATAACGACGTGTCCTCCGGAAACCTCTGGTCTGAATAGTTCATGAGGGTGTTGGGGATGTTCGTCTCCAGGAAGTCATAGACCGGGGAGACAAATTGTGCAGCTTCATGGCCATCAACACGGATAGCCGTATCTGGCCTTGTGGTGGGGTTTGTACGGGGGACAGTGAAGTTGTCGTCGACAACGTTCAGCGAGCTGTAAGTCCAGATACCGCCGACGGTATCCCTCTGCTCGAAGACCTCGATCTTTGAGAACTTCTTCTCGGCTGTGAGGTACCTGCGGGTATGTTAGCACAAAGCACGTAATTATGGCTGAATATGGCTCGGGTGCAAGTTGCTGACTTGGCCGCAGCGAGCCCGCAGGGGCCGGCCCCGATGACCGCCACGGAGTCGACATTCAACGTCTCTTCAAGATACATTGGCGACATTGTGAGAGAAATACGAAGTTCGACGGGTTGTATATCTTCCAGAGCAGTGAGCAATGCACTGACTATGCCAACTTGTTCTCGTGAATTGTGAAGTTGACCCGTCAAGTCTTATCATGTTTTAACCACCCAGAGAGACCGCGATTCCCTACAGCAGTCGTACTTTGTTCAACGGAGCTGGTGGACTCCATCATGCGATGTCAGAGTTCGGTACCGGCGACCGATAAAGCAGTGCGGATCAGCCCCGACACCCACGCGTTCGCCAGCAAGCGTGCCATGCTGCCGGGATCAGGCGATGATATCGGGTCGCACTGCGCCCGACGCGATTTTAGCCCGTCGTCGGCCATGCCCCGACAGCCGGGTGGGGAAAAGGGCGTCTTTGCCACGAACTGTCGACTGGCGGACCCGCCCGCGAGTCAGGGGTCCAGCTCGCCTCGATATCGCTTATCCGGACTCCCATCGGCAAGGACGGGCGACAGGGAATGAGGTGATTGCGCTCGGTGAGCAAGGCGATGAGCAGCGGAGAGGAGAGAGACTGGCGGAAACGGAAGCGCTGATAACCAAACCCCCCCTTGATGGTGTAATCGGGAGAGCAAGTCACGACAGGCCGCATTGAGGTGACGAACGCTTCCACTCGACGTCCAGAGATGTCGTCGCCTCCTCAACCGATACGCCCAAACATGAACCGCCGGATCCGCCGTGAATCCCCTCCATGCAGGTCCGGCTCCAGCCCCATGTCGTCCACACTAGCCCGCGGCCGCTCCGCCTCGCCAAGGGACGGAGACCCGACTCGCGCAGTCGGGACCCCGGCGACGGTCTCCGGGGGCAGCACCGGCAGCAGGAGGGCGGCCCACACCCGAGACATCCCCGCCTGCGACAGGTGCCGGAGCTTCAAGAAGAAGTGCAGCCGGACGTTCCCTGTCTGCACGCTGTGCGCCAACGCCGGGCAGAAGTGCTCATTCTCGACTCCAGTAACCTCCAGCGCAGCCGAGGCCCACCATCTCCGCGCGAGGGTCGAATGGCTCACGCGATACATTAACGAGAACCTCCCAGCTGGTACGGGGGGCATCGAGCGTATCGAGACGGGCACTGACCTCAGCACCGTCCTGTCCGTTCGAAATGCCTCTTCTACTGCCGGCTCGCACCTCGAGCTCGGCCTGTCGCCCGCTGGGCCCGGAAGCACGCCAGGGTCTGCCAGCGTCGGAAGTCACAGCGCATTTCATACCAGGGACGCGACGTCTGCGGCTATCTTGTACGACCAGCGCAGCGTCGAGGTGAACCTGGGCGGCGAAGCCATCCCGGCTAGGGGCCACCTCGCTGCCTTGCTCCATCCTGACGAGCAGCTCACCCTGGCCATGTCCAGCGCCGCCGGACGTTTCCCTGCTCCAGTTCTCCCGAGAGATGCGGCGGCCCGGAGGTTTATTGATGCTTACTTTCGGAACGTCAACAAGGCGTACCCTTTTGTCGACCGGGCGAAGGTGCTGCGGAACCTGGAGTCGATCAAGGGGGTCCCGGGCAGCCGGGGCAACACGGAGTCGACTCTCCTGTACCTCATCATGGCCATCGGCTGCACGACCCTGCAGCGGGCGGGACAGATACCCAGCGACACCGCCTCCAAGTTCGACATTGCCTACGCGGACATCATACAGGAGTGCCTCGCGCGGGAGGACGTCGAGTCGGTGCAGATCCTCGTGGCCCTGGGGCTGTACTCGCTCTTCGACCCCAAGGGCGCGTCGGTGTGGTCCATCGTCGGCATCGCCTGCCGCAAGGCTATGCTGCTGGGCCTGAGCCGCAAGGCGTCGTCCGAGGACAAGGCGCTGTCGCCGACGGACGTCGAGCTGCGGCGGCGGCTCTTCTGGAGCCTGTACGTCCTGGACCGCATGACGGCCATCTCGATGGGCCACTCGGTGGCGCTCATCGACGACAACATGGACGTGCCGCTGCCCGGGCTGACGGTCGAGGAGTTCGCGTCGCCGGAGAAGCCGCACGTCATCTCCATCCTGCAGACGAACCGGCACGTCATCCAGCTGCGGCAGATCGAGGACCGCATCCTGCGGGAGATCCACCTGAAGCGGCGCGCCGACGTGGCGGCGCTCTCGCGGGCGGACCGCCGCGCCGTGCTGCAGGACGTGCGCGCCAGCATCGAGGACTGGTACAGCCACGGCTGCCTGGTGTCGCCGCTCGAGCCGGACAACGTGCCCATCCACAGCTCCGTCGCCTGGCAGAGCGCGCGCTACTACCACCTGCTCGTGCTGCTCTACTACCCCTGCCACTTCAACTCCTTCGGGCCCGTGCCCGCCGCCGAGCTGCTGCGCTTCGCCCAGAAGCACCTGCAGTCCACGTCGGTCCTGCTGGAGCAGCAGCTCCTGCCCCTCAACAAGATCACGCTCTGCCGCCTGTTCCCCGTCGGGCTGGTGTTGCTGCAGAGCTTCATGTCCTCCGCCGGCAGCGGCGGCGGCCAGCCCGGTCACCACCAACACCAGGCACAGCATCACGGGCACGGCCATGACTCGGGCCAGCCACCTCAGCAGCCTCCCTTCCCGGCGCGCGACGAGGTGGCCGTCATCATCGGCATCCTGCAGGCCTTCCCGGACGGCTGGACGCAGGCGCACCAGGTGGCGCACATCTTCCGGCAGTTCATGGCCGTCGCGTCGGGGGTATCCGGCGACGGCCCGCCCCTGCACGTCTCGGCGCCGCTGTACGGCGGCGGCAGCTTCGAGCTGGGCGTCACGCGCGAGCTGTACCAGGCGCTGCTGCGGCCCGTCGTGGCGGGCCTGCTGTCCGTCATGCAGGAGGTGCTGGGCAGGGCGACGTGCTACGCCTTCTGTGAGCCACTGCTCGACTACGACCGGGAAGGGGGCGGCGGTGCCGGCGTCCAGCAGCAGCAGCAGCAGCAGCCGCTGTCAGGGGCGGGAGGTGGCGGGGAGAGGTACCACACCGCAGCGGCGCTGTCGCCTCTGGGCACTGCTGCTGCGCGGACGCCGGTGCCCTTCGCGGGAGTTCCGGGTAATGATGTGTCTTCCATGAGCTATGACTGGGGATCAGTGGAGCTGGGCTTCATATAACTGGAAATGACTCGTGATTTGCTGCTTTTGGAGGGGAGTGAGGAGGATATTATAGATGCAGTTGACTGCAAGGCTGCAAGGTAGGTATATAGGACTCGTATTGGGAGTCTGGTGGGAATAGGGGCGTTGATACAGCGTTTGCCGTATATCTCGAAACTTACAGATACTAACTTCTTCTCACGGAACCAGGGCAAGGGATCGGTGCAATAGTGCTTGTTAATCGATTATTGTATTAGCCATACCCGCTCAACTATCCCGAGTCGAGAGCTATAGAGCCGCGAGTTTCTCTTTGCTTTTGTCCTATCCTTATTCGTCTTCTTCCACTCTCCCGGCCCAAACACCCTCATCCCGCGCGCTCATTGACCGTCCACCGCCGCTTAGTCGACGACATATCCCGCAGCCGCTCCGCCTCCCCCGGCGGCCGCGGACTGCTCATGCCCCACAGCCCTCCTGCACCCGAGCCCAGCTGCCGCGACGTGGACACCTTCTCAGGCTGCCCGTCGCCGACCGGCGAGCCCAAGTCTCCTATCCCGTGGATGCTGTTATTACGAGCTACCGACGGATCCCCGCTGTCCCCGTTGCTCCTCGCCGACGGCGAGACCGGCTCGTATGCGTCGAAGTTCGGGAAGACGTCATCCTCTTCATCTTCCTCATCCGGCGACTCGTCTCGCCTCACGGGTGACCATAGGCCGATCGAGGGCGACCTCGCCAGTCTGGACGTCCGAGAAAAGGAGGTCACGCCGCTCCCGACTGTGATGCCGTACAGTCCATTGCTGCTTATCCCGGGGCGGGAGAAGGATGATGCAGACCCGGAGTCACGCCTGGCGCTGCTGAGGTTGGCGGTGGCCGAGGAGCTCCGATTCGGAGAACCGTCGCCGAAAACGCCGCTGAGTGGAGAGGAGAAGGTATTAGAATGCCTCCCACGGTTGATGTTGGCGACAGATGGCGACCGCGATGATGTCGGGGTGTGGGAGTGGAGATGGTCGGTGGCAGCGAAGATGCGTAGGTCGTAATATTCGTGGATGGGAATGAGTCCCCGCGGGTGAGAAGCGGATGAGCCGTCCTCCAGATCCAGAGCCGGAAGCTCTGCAGAGTCTATATCTTCGCCCTTCCCAGACTTCCGGACGGCCATGGTGAGCGAAGCCAGGCCGACGTCCATCAGCACAGGCTGGTGCGTAATGGCCCCAATCAGGGCATTGCAGCCCGCTCCATGAGAGACAAGGATGACCACGGCCTCAACGTCGTCATCTTCGGCGTCATCAACGGCGCACTCATTGTCGTCACTCGACTTTTCTGTCACACGCCGCTTCTCTCGTGTGACCATCTCAGTCGGGTTTTCCGTCGTCGAGTACCAGTCCACCAGCTTCTGGACTCCTCTACGGAACCTCTTGTGCATCTCTGTCCATTCTTCTCCGAACTGCCCACCACTGCCCCAGTCCAGCGGTTCCCGCGTGGAGTCCCACTGATAGTCCACATCTAAGCAGTAGTCTCTCGCATGGTACACGTACCCCTTGGGAATCTCCGAACTGTGGGATATGGCGTAGGCTGGCCTCAGAGGGATGTAGCCTCCACTCTGAGAGCTCGAGATTCGGCTTTGGCTGCTCGACTCGCTTGCGTTGCTGGCTATGCTACCACTACGCGGCAATGAACCAGCAAGGCTGGCGAGGTTGTCGAGACCCCGAAGTGCTCCATTAGATCCGTTAGGCGTCTGAGACATGGAACTAGTCCTGTAATCCATACCCCACATCTGCCCGGACCCGGAGTTCGAGTGTACGTGGTGGTGGTGATTCTGAAGCAGGTTGCTGTAATCCTCCCTCCGTAAAAGCTCGGCCTTTGCACTCGCTATCATGAGGCTGGAAGAGGGAGGGGGTGTGATGAGCTCGAAATACGTCGGTGTGAGCCACTCCCCGAGAAACGCGTCGACGCGTATGACTGATTTTTGTATTTCCAGAGGCTCGACCGGTAGCTGCACTGATGATGAGCGGCCATCTGTCCTCGGTAGCAGAGCGAGAGGGGAGCCGCGTGTGATGTTTGTGTTGATTGTCGGGCGCTGGTGTGGGCTCGGTGAAGGACCATTGGGCGGATGTTGGGGCTTCAGCGCCGGCGACGCATCCGGTGTACCCTCAGAAGCTGCGAGTGGAGGTATCGTAGCCAGACCTGCACTGATGCCTATCGCGGTCTGGACACATCGAATGAAGGGCGAGCTGTGTATGACGACCTTGAAGCGCCGGCGCCTACGCTTCTTCGCCTGCGACTGCGAGTGTTCCGCGGCATCCTGTATCTCGCGTTCTCTCAGTATCTCTCCTATTCTGGCGCCCAGCGCCTTCGACTGTGTCCATCCGCTGTACGTCAGAGGAGGGTCGTAAGGAGTGGGAGAGTGGAGGTGCCATTGCTTGTTCGCGGCGTCGAGTCGGTTTCCGTGCCTGTAGCAGAGATGTTTGTCAGCACATCGGTTGGACTTGACAATCCGGCGGGCCATACGGACCTGACGACAAAGACGTAGGCTGGAGCGCGGCCCATGGTGAAGGTCAGTGGAGAGACCGACCGTAGTGCCCAAGGGAGCAGATGTTCTCTGAACGGACAGACTGGGCCGTAGAAAAAGGTCGTCGATCCCCTGCCGAGCAGCTCTTCAACTCGCGTGGCAGGATGGAGACCACGCCCATCAAGCTGTTCTTACTGAGGAAGATGGGGAAGCAATGTTTACAAATCAAGTCAGTGCCTGCTTGATGAGAGCTAGCTCGCTCCTCCAAACAGAGGCCCGCCTTAGCTGTTGTTGCTCGAGACGGTGAGACAACGGCAGAAGGCGCGACTGCTGATCTAGGCCAGGGAATCCTTAGAGAGGCTTGGGAGGGACCAGGGTGAAGCGCGAGAGGGGAAGGGGTCGTCCAGGGTGTTTATAAGGGTGGCGGCCGCTCGAGGAGGAATCGCGGGGAACCTAGAACAGTGGTGCGAGCTCTCAGACCATCTGTCGTCACGTTGCGGAGAGTGAGCCTCGGGGGCAGGGAGTATCGTGACGGCGCGGGGTAAGTTGAGCCGTGCGGAGGCGGAGGAGGAGGAGGAGGAGCAGCAGGATGAGGAGAAAGGCCCGGCCTTCACAAACAAAACACTCGTTCTAATTAGTGATTGTCCTGCCTCAAAGAGTCGTCAGATGGCCGCTCTCTTTCATACAAAATGGCGCGGTCTGCCCACGCAATAATTGTTAGTAGCTACCTACTTACGGTATGGGTTAGCCGCTGTTTCTGCATCGCATGTGACATGTGATGAGCGCGACGGCTCCACTTTATTTACACGGCCTTGTGGGCCCGCTTCATCCCGGATCCGCTAGGCCCTTTATGTGCTGGCGCCATCTGCGACCCTTGTACCGGATTTGTGCATCCCTGTCCCTCTCCCTTTTTGACTTTTTGACAGCGGAGCCAGGGTCGATTATGTAATCCCTGCTACTCCGAAGTCACCTTTGGATTCCCGGACCGCGCCCTGTCGGTCGTGACAAATGCCAATACGAGACGACAGGCCGGACGTCAGTTACACGCTCCTTAAGCCCTTCGTCTTCTTCCTTCTGGCGACGGTCCTTTCTTCTTTCCTCTCCTCCTTCGCGGTTCTCGTTTGTCTTCTAATTCTTTCTCTTCGTAACTCCCGAATCCTCCGTCATGAAGCTCTCTACCCTCCTCCAGCTGCCCGCGCTGCTGGCCGCAACGCTCCTGGCCCCCGCCCCCGTCGCCGCCGAGCACACCAGCAACTGGGCCGTCCTGGTCTGCACATCCCGCTTCTGGTTCAACTACCGGCATCTGGCCAATGTACTCTCCATCTACCGGACCGTCAAGCGACTGGGCATACCCGACTCGCAGATCATCCTCATGCTCCCGGACGACATGGCCTGCAACCCGCGCAATGCATTCCCTGGCACCGTCTACTCCAACGCTGACCGTGCCGTCGACCTGTACGGCGACAATATCGAAGTCGATTACCGGGGCTACGAGGTGACGGTGGAGAATTTCATCCGGTTGCTCACCGACCGTGTTGGCGACGAGATGCCCCGAAGCAAGCGGTTGCTGACAGACGACCGGAGCAACATCCTGGTCTATATGACGGGTCACGGCGGCAACGAGTTCTTGAAGTTCCAGGACGCCGAGGAGATCGGCGCATTTGACTTGGCCGATGCCTTCGAGCAGATGTGGGAGAAGAAGAGGTAAGCAGCAGCCCCCGCTCCTGTCCCTCTGAAGGACAGCAGTGGCTAACGGCGACTTTCTTCCCGCAGGTATAACGAGATCCTCTTCATGATCGATACGTGCCAGGCGAACACAATGTACAGCAAGCTGTACTCGCCCAACATCATCGCGACCGGCTCCTCCGAACTCGATCAGTCGTCCTACTCGCACCACGCCGACAACGACGTCGGCGTCGCCGTCATCGACCGCTACACGTACTACAACCTCGAATTCCTCGAGACGCAGGTGCGCGACATCAACAGCAAGAAGACGATCGGCGACTTGTTCGACAGCTACGACTACGAGAAGATCCACTCCAACGCCGGCGTGCGCTACGACCTATTCCGCGGCGGCGCCGAGGCGGCGCGCAGCCGGCTGGTGACGGACTTCTTCGGCAACGTGCAGAACGTCGAGGTGGACGCGGCCGCGGGTAACTCGACGCTTGAGGAGGACCTGCTGGGCCTGAGCAGGCACATCGCGGTGCTGAGGCAGAGGGCGGACGAGATCGAGGCCGCGCAGAAGAACGCGACACAGAAGAGGAAGGCCGGGAGCGAGCCGAAGAAGATACAGTTCGCCAAGCCGCTGACGGAAGATAACTGGTGGATGAAGAAGATATTCGGTGCCGTGGTCTTGGGGGCATGCGCATCGATATGGGGGTTGGGGTCCTACCTCGAGTCGTCACAGAAGTGAGGGAAGAGCTAATGAGGAACAAACATATGTATGAATTGAAATGGATATCCTTGCCGCTGCTGCAGCTTTCGTCTTCTCCGTATACCTTCAACATGTCCAATTCTTGAGAGCACCTAAGTGACGGTTGTAGAGAAACCATTTCTGCCATAAGTGAACATAGAGGATGCCCAGGCTTTCAGTGCAAGCCTAAGTCTCAGTCATCTCTAATATTTGCTGATACCTTGCCTTCGGTGCTCATTCGGCTTGTTGTCTCTGACGGGGTTCTATATCGAGATATTCAGATACCCCGTAAATAGAGAGTCTGGCTGTCAAGGGATGGCTCAGGTTGCTGATGCGTAAATCGTCAAGACTTAAGCAAGACGAGACTCAGAGGCGCAAGTGATGTCGGTAACTCAGCTGTATCAAGTGTCCGTCTTAAACTGACTGGCTGTTCCCAGGTATCTTTGTACCTTTTTCTTTCGTTGTTTATTTTTCGTGTGAGCTGCTCTTCAACTTCGGCGTTGCAACAACCTCGAATTTTCTCCACCGAACGAACAACCCTTCACGACCGCACACCTCTCCCTCACGAGATGCTCGATTCTCCGACAAGCTTATAGCCCAGATCTTCGCGATACTCAGAGTCTCTTATGGAGAAATTCAAGAGTTTGCCGTGATGGATCGGTCAAAGGTACGTCGTCGTCAATTTCTTGCTGTCGCGCATCTCGCACTGCCCCTGCCCGCCCACGCTTGCCCTGCGTCGCGACAACGGGCATGAGGCTCGCTCGTCGCTCTACGAGATACGATTGTGATCAATGCGAGGATATGAACTGGAAGGATATTTCTATCGGCATTTGCTATCTGCCTACACACCTCGCATCCTCCTTGAACCCCTCGTCACAAACGCCCAAGCCATCTCGAGGGAGCACGATCCGAGCCTCGAGGGGACTGAACACTTATCCAAGTGGACGTGGCCCCCGTGATGAACAATTTCATCAGAGATACTGAATACGCCGGCTAGTCGATTCGTCTCGACAAGTCATGAGCGTCAATCCACCCTGTCTCCAGCTCTCAACTCATACTCCAACCCGGAATGAAACCCTCCTCTCCGCGCTTTTGCCACCGCCGGCCCATGACTTTTTCGATATGGTGCAGCCTCTACTAGCGGCGACATGCTAACAGTGATTGATAGATCCTGCCGCTGCGCAGCATCAACCTGCAAGCGAAGCCCCTTGAGAAGCGTGCTGTCACGTGGTCTTGTGATGCGGAGCTCGCTATCGCGGCGGACGACTCGGTCCACGTGTTGCTGCCCGAGTTCCCAGACTCCATTACCGATGCCGGACAGACGACCACAGGAGATGCCAAAGGGAAGGGCAAGGCGAGCGGCGGCGACGAAGCAGGCGGTAGCGACGACACCAATGGAAAGGTCCCCCTGCTCGCGAACGTCGGCCTCGACCCGCGCCAGCAGTTCTTCGAGGGCTCGCGCCACTTCCCCGTCAGCCACCCGCAGCTGAACCCGCTCATCAACAAGCACCTCTGGGAGACCGCGGGCCAGCCCTTCCCGGCGGTCGACAGCCACCCACAGGGTGGCCGCCAGGCCTACAACGACGACGACTCCGCCTCCGACGACGAGCCCCCGATAAGCATGGGCGCCGGCGCCGGCGTACTCTCCTCCGTCGGCAGCACCATGAACCACGTCGTCGCCCTGGACTGGTCCCCCTCCGGCGTCGGCCGCAACCGCCGCCCGGTCCTCGCCGTGCTGACCGCCAACGGCGTGCTCGCCATCTACGGCGAGGGCGGCCCGGGCCTGGGCCCCGCGAAGGGCATGCGGATCGGCCGCAGGGGCGCCGAGCGTGACCTCGCCGCGTGGGTTGTGCTGTGGGCGGTCGGCGAGCGGTTCGTCGTGCCGGGTCAGGGGGAGTACGGCGAGCGCATCATCGCGTTCGCGTGGAGCCGGAAGATCGGCCCGGGAAAGGCGCTCCTGGCGTACATGAACGACGAGCGGGAGACCGTCGTGCTTGCAGTCCACAGCGAATTCAAGACGGGGAAGAACGAGACTGAGGCGACGAAGTGGCATGTCGTCCAGCTCTTGAGGACGGAGTTCGAGGAGGTGCATTTTGACTTCGATGTGAGTAACTACCCTGTCTGTCTGTCTGTCTGGTGTGGCCCACCGATCAGCTTGACAGCCTCCTAAATACGAGCCTATAGCTAACATCAAGCGCAGAGGTGGGATCCTGATTACTGTCCTAATAGTTCCTGCTACAGTCTCCGCTGGAGCCCATGGGCGAAGGACCACGGCAAGTGGCTCTGCCTGCTGGCTCACATGGGCAACAACTACGTCGGCTTCCGCAAGGTGGTTCTGGACCCCGACTGGCAGCCGGGTGCCAAGCCGTCTGTTCAGCTTGGGCAGAAGGACTGGGACGGGCAATGTGTCCACCTCTCCCCTGATGCCTTTCTGGAGTTCGAGTCCAGCGTACGTGTCCTTGTGAACTGCCCTTACAACGACCTCTAAGAGATGTCCGGCTGACTCCATCCCAGGTCCTGGCTGGAGACGTACCGTGCGTCTGCCGTGGTGTCATCGCCACCCCTTACAGGGCCATCCCCTTCTCAGTGATGTTAGACATCGGCATCCGCCGACCTGAGGACATGACCCACAAATCGAAAGACTGCGATACCACCTACCCTCCCCCTAGTGACAGCTGGAATCCCATCATGGGTGAGACAGATCCCCACCATCTCTCGCTGACGCAAACCGCCTGCTAACCGGCCATCCTCAGGCCTCGTCGTCCACCCGCGCAAGCCCAGCGATCCCGGCAAGGAAGCCCTCTATACCCTCGTCCGCCTCAACGCGACAGCGACCAACGACAACTGGTACGAGACCAACGTCCCCTCCGCGGCCCGCCCCCAGTGGGCCGACGAGATCGCCCAGCGCATCCGCGTCCGCGCCCCGGCGGACATGACAGCCGCGCAGCAGCAGCACGGCGGCGCCACCGGCGGGGAAGACGAGGACGACGACGAGGACGCCACCGGCGGTCCTTCTGCGAACGCCGCTCTGGCCACAAATAACGACGACGATGACGACTACGACGGCAACGAGGATGACGAGGCGGACACCGATGACGAAGACGACGCCTTCCGCTCCGCCTCGGGCCCGGACGTCTACCCGACGCGCATGCGCCTGTGGGGCCTGGCCGGCAGCCCCGGCGGCGGGTGCACGGCCGTGCTGGGCATCACGCAGATGACGCAGTTCCCCGAGCGCGGCGGCTGGCACAGCAGCCGCAGCAGGCTGATGTTCGGGACCGGCACCGAGGGTGCGGCGGCTGTGGCGGCGGAGCAGGAGGAGGAGGAGGAGGAAGAGGAAGAGGAGAAGGCGCCCGAGCCCCAGAACACGATTTACTCGCCAAGACCCCTCCTGAAAGCCCTGCCTCTGCGGTTGACGACGGAGGGCAAGCTGTGGGAGTGGATGTACGGCGGCGGGGCCGGGGTGCCGGGCGTTACGCACCCGCTGGCGGCGGGTGGACAGCATCTAGCCAAGGGCGGTGCAGCGGGACTGCTGCAGCGGAGCCGGGAGAAGGTCAGGGAGCTGTTCGCGCCGGCGGTGGAGGCGCAGAAGTGCGAGATCTGTGGGGCCAAGATGAACGCTGGGGAGTGGCAGAGCGTCTGCGAGCAGGGCCACCGTTTCGGTAAGTTTTACTCATCTACATCTGTATTCTTTATTCCGCGAGGAGGAAGATTGGCTGACAGTGGGCGATGGAACAGACACATGCGGCGCCAGTGGCCTGGCCATCCAGGAGCCGGGCATCTCACGAGCTTGCGGTGTCTGCCGCGTGCGCTGCTTGGACGTCGAGCATCTCGTCTCGGCACTGCCGAGCAGCGCGGACGTCATCCGGCAGGAGGTCTCGGGCGAGGTGTGCACCCGCTGCGGAGGAAAGTACCTGGACTGAGGAAGAGCGTCCGTTTCTGGGATTGTTTTTAGTTGCTTGCTACAGGGACGGTTCCGTTTGGGGATCGGATAGGGGCCGGCGTGCCTACTGTATGGATTACATTCAATACCCAGGGGACAGAGTACAGGCTTCGTGGACACGGCACAAGGGCGAGGGATCAGCTACGTCTTGTATGGAACGAAGCTATAAAAGTTGTTCATCGTTGATATGCTCGTCTAGAACTCCTGAAATGCCGCTGGTGCCTTGTTCCGTAGACGACGTGTGAGAATACATGTTGGAGACGTAAGAGAGCCGCCAGCCACCACCCTGACACACAGCTACAAGCTGTCTCGGTATCCTCAGCCTCAAGTGAAGCTGATCCGGCTCTTTCTCCTGTCACTCTTGTCCTCACGGAAGCGCACTCGCAGTTGATGCGAGGGATCACCGCTCCTCCTTCCCCGTAGCCATCGCCTTCTCGCTGTTGACCAGCCCGATGCTCAAGAGCCAGGTCATAACGACATGCCACTCCCGCTCTTCAACCTCCTTCCTCCTCTCCGCGCGTGCTATCCCCACGTCTCGTGGTCTAGAAATGAAAAGCGCGTCGTCAGGCCCGCCTTCACCCGAACATCTTGTTCATGCTCTGGTGTGCCAGCTCCACGCCCAGGAACGTCGCCGCGTTCGCGGGCACCGCCCTCGCCAGCGCGGGCCCGAACCCGGGGAAGAATGCGCGCAGCCCGCCCTTGCCGTACAGCTCGCGCACCACCCCGCCGATGGTGACGCTGCCCTCGGCGGTCTGCAGCCTGCTCTTGACCGTGTCGACGGGGAACACCGGGATCCACATGGCCACGCCGGCCGCGGCGCCCGCGGTCGTGATGGCTGGCAGGCTGAGCTGCCCGCTGGGCTTTCCCGTCGCCGGGTCGACGGGCGTCATCCGCCGCTTGATGTACTCGTAGGCCGCGAAGTAGGCCGCGCTGCCGGGCCCGTCGCGCGCGAGCGTCGCCGCGCTGCCGCGGAACACGGACCGCACGCCGCCCTCGCGGTACAGCTGGCGCACGACGTCCAGGCCGCCGCTGTAGCGGGGCTTCTCGCCCGGCGCGAGCTTGGCCTGCCCCTGCACCTGGAGGATGACCTTGACGCGCTCGAAGGGCGCGGTGATGGCCGTCATGGGGATGGCGGAGAAGAAGCCCGCGGCGGAGATCTGGCCGATGGAGAGGGTGCCGGTGGGGGAGGGCGCGGAGATGGCGGTCACGATGTCCTTGCCGAGATCATAGCCCCAGAAGGAGACGGCGACTGCGAAGGGTCCTCGGGTCAGCTAGGGAACCGAAGAGGAGGGGGGAAACGAAGAGAAAGCAGGAAGAGAGGGAGGAAAGGGAGGAGACTCACACATGGGCGTGACGCCCACCAGCGGCGCGCTGACGCCCGCGTACAGGCCCCTCCGCAGGCCGTCCTTGGCGACGCTCTTGCGCACGACGTCGAGGGCGGACGAGTAGACGCCCTTCTCGGCGGTCTGCAGGCGCACCTTGACCAGGTCGAAGGGGTGGCCGACGACGACGGCACACACGCCGCCGAAGCCGCCGGCGACCAGCGACCGCAGCTGCGCGAGGCCCGCGCTCGTCGCCGCCTTGGCCTCGGCCTTGAGCTCCTCGCGCAGCTCCTCCTTGGTCTCGGGGATGTGCGGCAGGTGGTCGGCCACCGCGCCGGGGAGCTTCTCGTGCAGCTTGCGGTTGACGGCCGCGCCGGGCGTTTCTGTGGGGGAGGAGGACATGGTTCTGGCGGTGGTGGAGGAGCTGAGAGGAAGGATGAAGCGCTGAGGAAGAGAGAGAGAGAGGTGTGGGCGGCGGGCCGCGGTGCGATCAAATACGCGTGCCTTGCCGGAGCGGAGCGGACGGTCGGTGTCGTACCGAAATCGAGGATTCGCAGGTCGTCAAGCCTTGAGTTTCCCGATCCTTGGTCGCGATGTATGTCCGGCTTCTATTTATTTGATTCCTCTCGCGGACAACAAAAAAAGTCCAGAGGTCGGCGGGAGAAAGTGGTCGTGGATCTCTCTATAAACGCGGATCGACGTCACAAGCCTCGGCACAATTAGCAATAGACGGACCCCTCACGAGTGCTCGATTGATCAGTTGGAGAAGAGGCGATCGATGCGTTTCCCTCGAAGCAGCAGCAGCAGGAGTTGACAACTTCAATGAAACGAGAATATCTAAGAATCACAGGACACAGCAGCAGATCATACAAAAAAAAAGTTCTAAAAGCTGTCCAGAAACAAAAAGACAAGAAAAACCCTGCATATGCGTCAACCATCCCTCCCTCCCTTTTACCATTTTCCCGGTTCCTGTATGGCCCATGGGTGTGGTGCCTCGGTCGTTCGGCTGCGTCGCCTAGCCCGCCGGTGCCCGCGCATCTGAAAAAGAAGAAAAGAGGCGTCGTTCCCCATCCCGCCGTGGGGCCCTTTGGGGAAATTAGCGCGGGGCCCTTGGGCGGACCGCAGTGCGGCCGTGGTTAGGGGCACTGGCTCGGTGAGGCGGAAGAGGGGGCCAGAAACTGCCAGGCCGGACAGACGGAGGCAGAGGGAGGCGTGACATGCTGTACCACCCGCCGCCGCCACCGTAGCACTGAAGATACTCTGAGTGGTGGGGGGTTCTCCATCCCAGCCTGGTGGGAATAAGACTGAGATGTGACAGATCTTTGACATGCCCATTGACACGTGCTCTCCAACTGATGCTCACACCTGACATACTTATGTAGTTGATTGCCTGTAGGCATCGAGAGGACAAGGGCAGTGCGAGAGGAGTAGTAGTAGTAGAAGGGTATCTTTGCTTGTATCCATCTAAGGCAACCCCGTCGGCAGAACCACAAGGTCTGCAACCACACCATATGTAAGTCGCATCGCATAACGGCAGCATGAGGTACCGTAGGGATGCACTCGACCCTGTCGTACCTCCTCGCGAAGCCCCTCAGGCGGCACGGCTGTGGATGTTCTCGTAGAATGTTCGTCCCAAAGACGTGTCCTCCAAGCGCTCACACCAAAGAGCTGCGTCTGGCGTATGCAACACCAGCGCCATTCCAGCCAACAGTAGAACCGATGAACCCAACAGCGGTGTTTGTTCCCAAGAGGTCCGTCCAGTTTCCCAAGTCAAACCAAGTCGTCATCCTCTCCCTAAAAGACACCCGTGCTCTGCGACCCGGCTCCGCTCAGCGGGCTTCTGCCCACTCCGCACCAGCAGCTCGTGTCTCCTTCCCTCTCCACCTGCACTGTGATGTCGATGCCCTTTTCCTTAAGGTAGTTGGAGACGCGTTCCCTCACGTCCTCCATGTCCGCCCCGCGCACCGCGACCACGTGCATGACGCCCAGCAGCCTATCCCCATCACCGCCTTCGTCCTCGTTGCGATCGTCCATCCAGAATTTCGGGACGGAGTAGCTAGCCACGCCCCGGAGGCTCGTGATGCCAGACAGCGTGTCTCGCAGGTTATACTCGATCTGGTCCGGGATCGTGAGGATGAGCCGCCGGGCGGACGACTTGACGAGAGGTACCGACGACAGGAGGATGAGGGTGGCGATCAGGAAAGACGCTAGTGGATCCCATCCGGCCCATGGTATAAAGTGCGTCAGGACTGTCGAGACGATGACCGCGGCGCTTCCGAGCGTGTCAGCCAGGACGTGCAGATAGATGCCGTGCATATTCTCGTTATCGTGGTGGTGGTCATGGTGGGCATGGCCATGTCCATGTCCGTGGTCGTGGTCGTGGTCGTGGTCGTGACCATGGTCATGATCGTGGTGGTCATGGTCGTGGTCATGGTCACACTTTTCGTGCGCATGCGAATGACCATGATCGGCGTGGCTGTGGCCGTGAGAATGGCCATGTGAGTGATCATGCCCATGGTGATGATGGCCGAAGGCGGCCATGCCAACAAGATTGACGAGCAGGCCCATTGTGCTGACTACGAAGAGCTCCGCGAGCCGCCTAGTCTCTCTGCCCTCGACAATCCTCTCGAAGGCCTCGAAAATGATCTCGACGCTTATTAGCCTGGAAGTATGTCAGCACCTATACTCTCTTAGTAGATTTAATTCGAAAACCAACATCAAAAAGATGCCATTGGCGAAACCGCTCAGCGTCTCGATCTTCCCAAAGCCGTATGGGAACCGAATGCTCGGCGGCCATTTGCTGGCAACCGCCGCAAACAATCCGACCGCAAGCGCCACGCAGTCAAAGAACATGTGGATACTGTCGCTGAGCAAGCCCAGAGAGTCCGTCACATAGCCGTAGAATGCCTGAACGGCCATGAAGGAGAAGTTGAGGCTGTCAAAGTGTCAGCATTACTGTAGCCACGCCTGCAGCCACCAATTCAGAGGTAGAGCGCCACCTACCTCATAAAGTAAAATATGCGCCTCGAGTCCTTCTCCGTCATGATTGTGTGCAGGAACGGCCATCTCGATGTGTAGGGCAAGAAGAAGCTGGTAAAAGCTGAGCGCTCGGCAGAGTGGTCGTGGGCCGGCTCATCGGAATCAGCCGGGGGAGGCTCGTATGTGCCTGCAAATGTAGGGTTCGTCGGCGTCACCAGCGGTTTCCCTCCCGCCGTCTCGAATGTCTTCCAGCCCTGGCTCGCAGCCAGTGGAGGCGGTAAGCTCGGACGGGACTGCATTATGCTGTGGGTATTAGCCCGCTGGTGGGAACGGCCGGGGGTATCGTTGCTATGCCCGTTCGTGTGAGAGTGGTCGTGGTGGTGGCCGTCGCCATTCAGTGCCGACTCGGGGCGCAAGGACCTGTTGAAGGCGCTGAGAGATGGTGGAGAGCGCGAGTGCGAGTGGCTCGAGCTGTTGTGGGAAGGCGGGATGACGGCTGTTGGCAAGGTGTACGAAGATGCCATGCTGCTCGCATCAGGTGTCGATGACAGGTAGCCGGCGGGCGGTCTTGTCGGATGAGGAACACTGTGCCTAACGAAGAATGACGCGCCTGCCTGGACCGTGTCTGCGGCGCCAAAGCTGCGATGAGACTCGACGTCTTCTCTTTCTTGGTACTTCAGCGTCTGCTCGACTCTTGTTGCGACCCCGGGCCAGTCCTCTCCTCGCCCCGACTGCTCAGACTGTGAGGAGGGCGAAAGGATCTCCAATTGGCAGTCGCGCCTTCCAGCCGGCAAGGTGGTCTGGTAGTCTGGAAGATCGTGCTGGCGGCTGTTCCTTGGAGCTCTTGCGCAGATGCAGGCGAACAGCTAGAGGAGGCGCTGCTTGCAGCTTTGGCTGGGACGCGGTTTCCGGCGTAATAAAACGATCATAAAACGCTCATGAACCGGGTTTCTCGAGCTCGAAAAAGCAGTGGCCTCGCGGCCCACCAGACCGGCTATCGCAGAGACCCCGCGGAGGCGACCAGGCCAGCGTCGGCCGGGCCCACGTTGTCTCAGACCGGTCTCTCCGTCGAACAAGCTAGAGCCTGCCACTGACGATGGCTCGTTGTCTGCGCACCTGGCTGGCTGAGCTCGAAGAGCCAAGCGAAATTGAAGCAATTGACGAGAGGGTGAAGCTATGGAGGCGGAAGGCGGTGACGAGGTTTGACGGTGGGAAGGTCGCCGCTTGTCGGCGGCGCGGGATGCGGTTGACCTGCGTCTGTGTGTCCTTTTGTTGTTTGTCCTTCCTTTACCGTGAAAGAGTGAGGTACCCCTGAATGTGGGGGCAGAGGCCCACGCAGAAGCAGCACGTTGCTGTGCATCACCGGCTCTGATTGGCGCCTTCCCACTATCGCATCTTGCTGATCGGCACCGCTGCATGCAGCCAGCTCCGCTAGAGCAGGTACCCTGGACAGATAATCTCTGCTAGAGCGTACACACAATTTGTGCTGGGCCACTAACAGACACCAGTATGACGCGCACTCACTCACTCCTCTACAGCCAAGCAGTATTCTGTGCTTCAAGCCTTTTTTATATAATAATAGTATCTGCCGCTGTGGATTTCTGCTTCTGAAGTACTGTACAAGGATATCAAGCACCTCCAAGCAAGATATCCTGCCTATCATAACCAAGGCAATCAGTCCTTCAGTCTGATGATGTCGTCTTGCCTCGGCGGGATCTATCCACCTAGGCCGTTGACGCTTGAAAACACCATGCCCTTCAGCCCGAGTTCGGCATATGCCAACATACCCTTGAGTCCCGAGTCCCGATGGATGAACTTCTAACACAGGAATCCCTCGATGTGGACATCTCGGGTACCGTCTCCGCTGCAAGTAAATGAGGCCCTCATACACAGAATCTCAAGCGTGGTCGCCAGGCAAAACATGAGTACCAGTGACTGATCGTGAGCGAGAGTGGCCCGGATAGAACAGTGACCGTAAGGACGTTGGCATCGCAACATTCCCTCGGCGTATGACTTCAGTTCGTATTGGTTCTGGATGTGACCTTCCCCATTTACGAAGAAAAGCATGTCTCCAGGAAGGCAATGAGACGAACGAACTTGACAACCGGAATGTAACGATGCTGGAGCACGATGAGTGAAGGACACAGAAACACGAAGCGATACCTTCATGAGGACCGCCGGGAAGCAGCAGGCCTTCTCGGAGTATATTCATATTGGGCCGCAACGGTATATAACTGGCTTCCGGACAGGACCAGGTGTGATGAAGGCGCTGGCTGTTCGATGGGTTTTATTGTGCGAGAAGCTGTGAGCTCAAAACACCCCGTGTTCATACGGGACGGCACTGCTTTAGCAGTAACTAAGTCGTGCGTCGGAAATAGAGAGCGACAGACAGAATTAGTCTGCCAAGTTACCTAACCTTAAAGAGGAGGTAAAATAAAGGCAGATATCACGTAGAAACGGAGCTTTATAATCATGAGGCAGCTGCCTATTAGGTATGGTAGGAATGATTTCGTGCATCCGGACAGTCCGGTGAGGTTGAGTACCTACACAGTATCCCATTTTTATCCACACCGGGGTACCTGCTCGTCAACACCACGTCAGGCAGATCCTCACCCACCTCTCTTTGTGTCCGCGACAGCCACTGCTGCGGATGGACTTTCTCATACAAACAACAAAACCCACGACTCGACGCACATCAAGATGATTATCCCGGTGGTCATTTTTCTGTGCGTCGCAGCAGGACTGTGCCTGCTGCTCCTGCCGTCGCGTTATTCAGGTTCATCCAGGCCTTCAGTGCAGGTCTTGGTCATCGGCGATATTGGCCGCAGCCCTCGCATGCAGTACCACGCCCTCAGCATCGCCAAGCACGGAGGAAGAGTTGACATCATCGGATACAACGGTACTTACTCACAAAGCACTCTTCTTCCATGTAATGACATTGAAAACCCATGCTAATGCCTGTGGTCAGAGACACCACCTCACCCAAGCCTGCTAGAGTACCCCAACGTCAGGATCTACCCCCTGGACGCCCTCCCGAGCATCCTGCGCTCCAAGTCCCTCCCGTTCCTCTTCGCGGGCCCCTTCAAGGTCATCTGGCAGGTCATCACCCTCATCCAGGTCCTCGGCTACGAGGCCCCGCCGGCGCAGTGGCTCCTCGTGCAGAACCCGCCCACCATCCCCACGCTGGGCGTCGCCGCCGTCATGTGCGCCCTGCGCGGCACCCGCCTCGTCATCGACTGGCACAACTACGGCTGGACCATCCTCGCCGGCACCCGCGGCGCGTCCCACCCCTTCGTGCGCGTCGCCAAGGCCTACGAGTGCTTCTTCGGCCGCATGGCGCCCGCCGCCAACCTGACCGTGACCCACGCCATGGCCCGCGAGCTGATGCGGAAGCCCTACAAGATCATGACGCCCATCTTCACCATGCACGACCGCCCAGCAGCGATATTCCGCCCCGTTGAGTCCGCCGAGAAGAGGAGAGCCTTCCTCGCCGCGCTGGGGGAGACGCAGGACTTCGCGGACGCCATCGTCGAGGGGCGCGTGCGCCTGTTAGTCAGCAGCACGTCATGGACGCCCGACGAGGACTTCTCCCTCCTGCTCGACGCCCTCGTCCAGTACGCAGGCGGCGCGGAGGACGACGACGACGAGCAGCAACAGTCGACGACGACGCCCGTGCTGGCCATTATCACGGGCCGCGGACCACAGCGCGCGGCGTACGAGGCCGAGATTACGGCGCTGACGGAGCAGGGCCGGCTGCCCGGCGTGACCATCAAGACGGCGTTCCTCTCCTTCGAGGACTACGCGCGACTGCTCGGCTGCGCGGACCTGGGCGTGTGCCTGCACAAGTCCAGCTCCGGCGTCGACCTGCCCATGAAGGTGGTGGACATGTTCGGCGCGGGCCTGCCGGTGGTGGCGTACTCCGGGTACGAGAGCTTCGCGGAGCTGGTGCGGGAGGGCCAGAACGGGTGCGGCTTCGAGACCGCGGGCGAGCTGGCGGCGAGCCTGAAGCGGCTGCTGGCGCCGGAGGGGCAGAGGGAGCTGGAGAAACTGAGGGCGGGCGCCGTGAAGGAGGGGAGCCTGCGCTGGGACGAGGAGTGGGACCGTGTGGTTGCGCCGCTGCTTGGCTTCAAGAGCTGAGTTGTACTATGCTATGGCTGGGAAGGCGCCGGGATGACTTTCAGATCAGTGAACTGTTCTTTTAGGATGTCGAGATACCCTTGCTTTGAAAATTCGTCTTCAGGTATTCAGCAGAGAGGCTATGCACATGCATGGAATTCAGTTTGTCCTTCTGCCCAACGCCCCACGCCTTAAAATGCATCCAGAGGGTCGATGTCATCGTTATCCTAGCATCGCCGGGCCATAAAGAGGTGGTAAGCGATGTCACCATCCTGACTATGGCCACCCGCAGGTGAACCGCCCGACGTGCTGCTTCAGTATCACAATGTCCCCGTCTCCGCCATCATGGAACCTCCCAAGGAGCTCAGACCGGCTCCGTGATGGCACACCGCATCACACCACCCCCAACACACACACCCTCCACCTCTCAGTCCTCGCCGAGGCTCTCCCTCACGCACTTCCTGCACCGCCTCCGGAAGTCCTTGCTGGTGCCCTCGCGCTCCTCGCGCAGCAGGCGCGCGGCCTCGACGTTGGCGGGGCTCTCGTCGTTGGGGGCGTGCAGCAGGGAGACGACGCTGAGCAGGATGGTCTCGGGGGTCTGGACGGGGCTCCAGCGCTCGGCGGCGGACTCGTAGCCGTAGCGGTCCTCCTCGGGCGGGTGCAGGATGGAGATGCACAGCAGGCCGTTGGGGTAGACGTTCGGGTGGAAGGGCACGCCGGGCGGCTGGAAGGTGAGGGAGGGCGGCATCAGGGGGTAGGTCGGGGGGAAGACGAGGCGGGCGCGGAAGTTGCCTCCTGAGGAGAGGTTAGCTTGAGGGGACAGGATCTGTGGTGTGTAGAGGGGCATAGGTAGGCGGGGAGAGAGGACGGAGAGAAGGTGAGGGCGTACCGCCGTAGTATTTGCAGTCATCGTCGATCATCAGCATGACCTCCCACTCGAAGATGTTGTTGTCGTTGACCAGGCCGACCGATATGCCGGGGATGTCTTTGCCTGTCTGCATCTCCTTGAGCTGCCGCCGGAGCAGCGCGCCCGCCGCGGCGGAACCCGCGCTTGACGAGCCGGACATGCTGATGTAGAGAGTGACAGAGAAGAAGAGGGGAGATCGGAACAAGCAGTGAAAACACGCAAAGAGCCACCGGTGTACGGGCCCTGCTCTCCCCGTGGAAAATGCGACACGCGATTGTTAAGCGGTGTGTGATGCTTCTCCTAAAGTGTCGATCAGTAGGGAGGTATGGAGGGGCTTTCCCGATGGCGTGGGATAAGGTTGGCAGCAAAAGTTACGCGCTAGGGAGAGTGGCGGGGTTCCTTGGGAGTTCGGCGCGCTCACGAGCCCCTGGCAGACAATGATGTCAGCTGCACAGACAGCATTTACCTTAAAGGTCTGACGGACGAAGAGTACCTACTGAGTTTCTTATTTCTTAAGTTAGTGGAACGAGGCCTTGCCTTGAAAGGTTTTCGATCACGAGAATGTCAGACACAGAGAGACAGGTAGAGATACAATCCGAGGAGAGAACCGCGGCTCCTTTTAACACAAGACGAGCGATGATCTCCCGCGATTCGCTGCAGGGACCAGGATTGCGGAGAGAAGATGTGGGGTGTTGCTGAGGCACCTCCATCACCTTACACTGCAGCACGCGACCTTTCGTCCTCGTCAGAGTTCGAGACAGTTATAAAGGTTTGAAGCCTATCTAGCACGACAGACTAAAGGCCAGCAAAGTCTGCCGATAGAAGAGCGAGGTTCTCGTACTGAAGGACAGGATATTGACTTGATCAGGATAATTCATATATCCTCTATATCTATATCTGTCTGGATTTGTTCACGGGCTGAGTTGTCCATGTAGTAGATACCTACATACGATATCAGATCTGACATATTCTCCAGAAGAACGTTCTCGTAGAAAACGCGAGTTGGCTACCGTAGGCGTCGTCCATAAACCTGTGACCTCGATGTCGCCATTGATGAGCCTCTTTCTCTAATGGAAGTCGATAGGCATGGTTTGGGGGCCGACCAGACGTCCTCTCGGTATGCAGAACGAGAGCACAAACTCAGCCATCACCGTCGATGAACAGGCAGTTTCTCCCGTCCCGCAGCTGTCCGCAAGACAGAGCTCCTGTCCCTCTGAGCGATTCAGTCGGACACAGAACCAACCATGAGTGGCTACGCAGACAGGTACCCCGAACTGCGCTGGAAGACTGGTCCCTGATTCCGGGCTGCTTCCGCAAGTCGGTTTTTCCAACGTCAGGAGCAGGCACCCTTGGCACCCTTGTTGCTCACAATGTCTTGCGCGTCCACGGCATGCTGTAGCGCTCAACAGAGTGCCTTCACCAAATCAGGGACAGCTCATCGCTTCTTTCCTCCGAATCCCGTGAAGCCCATGGCCGCCATCATATCGTCCTCATCGTGCTCACCCTCGATCCGCACGTCGTCGCCATACTCGGTCTTGACCTTGAGCGCCGCCTCCTTCTCCCGCCTCCGTCTCTCCTCGAGCTCCCTGCGCTTCCGCCTCCGCTCCTCGCGCTCCTTGTCCTCTTCTTGCTTCCGGACTTCGAGTCGTTCCTGGAGACTCGTCACTTTCTCCCTCTCCTGTTCCTGCAGCCGCTCCCACACCTCGTCAATCCGTGCCCGGACCTCCTCTGCCGTAGCCCGCTTCACCTCGCCCGTCTGGCCGATGTTGCGCAGATGCTGCATCGTATTCAAGTGCTCTAACCAGCTGAGGTTGTCTCGGAATGTCAGGTCGCATGCCTCGCAGTAGACTATCATCCATGGTCAGCACGATAAGTCTTCATAATCCGGGTATCTCGACGTTCGACTCACAGCCCGCGCTCCGTCCTCTCTTCCCCACGCCGGCACCCGCCGGCACCAGCTGAATCTTCCCTACACTGCTACTGACATCCAGTGCGGCGGCTCTCGCACTGGTGAGGCTCTCGCTGCCGTCCAGAGGCTTGTAGTATTTCTTGCCGGCCATCTTGGCCTCGTACCGGGCCTTGCGCTCTTCGCGCTCCGCGGCCTCGCGCTCCTTGGCTTTGGCGGCATATTCTTCGGTGTCGTACTTCTTCCGGAACGAGGTGTCGTCTGCTGGCGCGCCGTAGGCGCCGCCATTTTTGCTCGACATCGTGGCGGTTGATATGTTGATGGGTTTGAAGCTCGCAAGTTTGGAAGATGACCGGAATGCAAGCAGGGATCGGGCTTTTCATGCCCCTTGGCGCCGATGGTGCAGGCGGCGGGACCCACTGGCCCCACCACTCCACTTCGGTCCCCCGCGATCTGATAGCGGCTGCCGAGAAACGAGAAACGCTGAACGCCAGAAATTTTTGGCTCGTGAGACCTTGGATTTGCGACAAGCCCATTGCACCCAAGATGCTGTACTTAGTTGGTCTCGGCTTGTCCGACGAGACGGACATCACCGTAAAGGGCCTCGAGATTGTCAAGAAGGCCTCTCGGGTCTACCTGGAGGCCTACACCAGCATCCTGCTCGTCGACCAGACCGTCCTCGTGCGTGTTGCCCCTCCCCCGCCAATGACTAACATCCTGCCTCTCCCAACTCCCCAAAGTGGAAGAGCTAACAGCTAATTGAACAGTAGGAGACCTACTATGGACGCCCCGTAGTTGTTGCCGACCGCGAGATGGTCGAGTCCAACAGCGACGAGATCCTCCGCGGCGCGCAGACCGAGGACGTCGCCTTCCTCGTGGTGGGCGACCCCTTCGGCGCAACGACGCACACCGACCTCGTCCTGCGCGCACGCGAGCTCCGCATCCCCGTCCGCACCGTGCCCAATGCTTCCATCATGAGCGGCATCGGCGCCGCGGGCCTGCAGCTGTACAACTTCGGGCAGACGGTCAGCATGGTCTTCTTCACCGAGACGTGGCGGCCGAGCTCCTTCTATGACCGCGTGCGGGAGAACCGGGCCGTCGGCCTGCACACGCTGGTGCTGCTGGACATCAAGGTCAAGGAGCAGAGCCTGGAGAACATGGCGCGGGGCCGGCGGGTCTACGAGCCGCCGCGGTACATGACGGTGGGCCAGTGCGCGAGCCAGATGCTGGAGGTCGAGGAGGAGAGGAAGGAGGGCGTGTACGGCCCCGACAGCCTCGCCATCGGCGCTGCGCGGGTGGGCGGCAAGACGGAGAAGTTCGTCGCCGGTACGCTGGCGGAGCTGTGCGAGGCGGACGACGAGCTGGGCCCGCCGCTGCACAGCCTCGTGCTCTTGGGGAGCAGGACGCACGAGCTGGAGCATGACTACGTGAGGGAGTTCGCCGTTAACAAGGAGACGTGGGACCGGATATGGAAGGCAGACTACCAGGGGAAGCAATAAGAACGAGCGTGTTGGTAAAGGTCACTTTTGATTTCCCACTTGATGTTCGCTTCTGGGTGCGTTCCCTCATCCTACACCTCGACAAGATGAGGACTCACTCGCACTCGCCTATGCCACAGACAGCCTGATGGATCGCAGCCCCCAATTTTAGACTGCAACATTCCGCCACTGTTTGACCTCATTCTCGTTGACCTCCCGCAACTTGTTCACCTGCGCCGGCTTGCCGCTGACGACACCCTGTGCGACATCTGTCAACCTCGACACCACGTTCTTGTTAGCTATGGCGTATGTCGCCGACGCCGTCTTCACACGAATGACACCGATGCGAGGGTCCTCCGGGCCGCCGTCGTGTTTGCCGTCGCCCAGGTCGCCGAGCCAGGCCTTGAGCTGGGAGCTGTAGTGCTTCTTGACCAGGGAACGGTCGGTGACGATCTCGGCGGTGCCGGCGATGGAGGCCCAGTCGCCCGAGCTGTTGAGGAAGGATATGTTGACGTGCGGGTCGGCCTCGAGCTCATCAGTCTTGTGGGACTCCGTGTTGGTGTGGAAGAGGAGGTCGATGCCGCCGCTCTCCTGTTGTCACTGTTAGCACGCTGCATCCTACGACCATTGCATGTTTCTGCCCATGTCGTTAGGGTGTGAAGTACCTTCGCCGCCACGGCCATGCACCTGGAGACGAGCTTGCCAGACTTGGAGTCGCGGGTGGTCATCATGCCGAACTTGCAGGCGGAGACGAACTCGCTGAGGTCCTCGACCTTCTGCTTCAGGGAGACGTTGGTGTCGGCATTGGCGGACTTGTAAGGGTCCGCGGTCTTGGAGCCGGTGTCGGTGTTGGAGAAAGACATGGCGGGTTGTACGGTGATGTTGTCTGCGATATACAAGCTTGAGTAATTAGACTGCCTTGGCTTCTCGAAGCAGGAACAGGTCTTGTTCTTCGTATATTTATTGATGATGATCTAAACCGTGCTACCTGCATACCGAGCTTTCTTTTATTGTCCTGTCTGCCGAGTTACGTTTGATTTCATCATCGAGGGCTGGGCCATTATCATGACGTCAAGGGGCTGCATTTAGGGGTCGATGCCAACGACGAGTCTACTTCCACAGCATCGATAATCACTGTAGCTTAATTCCACTCCCCCTTCAAGCAATTCAGTAATAAACCTTTGCTAATGTGGACGAAGGTAGGGCAAAGGCTTCGCGTATTATAGCTGTCAAGCTTCCTTAGGTACCTTGGTAGGTAATCACCAGGTACTGAACATACTGAATGTGCCTGTCCATACAAATGCGGCGTGCCTAAGGGTGAAGCGAATGTACCTACACGCGTTACTATGTTGTCCTGGGCCCTGTTATGCTTACATATTAATTAGGCAAGAACTCTCTTATTTATTGTTTTCTTTCTATTATTCGTAGATGGAGTTACTCGGAAGGTAAGGCACTGTAGCCTGTACCTACCTAGGTAGGTACTCGGGTACCTAGCTTTATCTCCACCACACGACGGCCTCAAGTCGTAGCTAAGGTGCTTTAAGTAGGCTCCTTCCGTATTATTCAATAACAACTGCCATATAGGTACTGGTACCAGTCTATAGGACTATGTCTTTGAAAATGCCTTTAATTCTTTTGATTATAGGTATAAGTAGCCCTGTACTTTTCTGATCGCGAACAACAGGTACTTACGTGCCTCTAGCCTTTGACGACGAAAGGGAAGGAGCGACCTACTCGGGTAAGAAGCTCCTGCCTCACGACGAGCTCTGGAGGATCAGCCTAAGCTCAGCTATTCTTCACCTCCAGATGACAGCCACGGTACGTACTCAAGGTGAGGTACCTACCTAGGTAGGTAGGCACCTTACCGAAGCGGGACAGCTCGACGTACCTCACCTCAACAGCCTCCCGTCACGTCCTCCCCTGTCCTCACCAGTCTTCACTACCTTCTCTCCTTCTTTCCGTCGCCGATCTTCAGCTTCTCTTGCACATCTGTCCGCATTCGTGAACACCTCACGCGCTGTTATTTGTGAGTAAACACCATCTCACAGTCCAGCGCGTCCAGGAGATCAATCGTTGGCCCGAGGCGTGTCTTCCTCCAGTCTTCCCCCCTTCGTTCACTCACTCGGCTTCCATCCTTCATAAATAATCCGCGTCTTTCAAGCCGCCGTTATCCACGCAGTTAGTCTACAACGATCATCTCGAGACAATCGAGAACTTGGTGTGGTAATACTAGTGTCGGCAGCAACACCTGGAGCACCATTAGCGAAGTTCACCCACGGTGGTCAAGACTTCACCTGGTCTCGCCCTGTCCACACCTGAACGACTCTTGTCATCAGTAACTTCAAGTCCAACATCGTGGTATCACCTGCTTCTCCGGTCATCCTTCATTCGACCAATCTTCTGGTCCCAACTCTTATCGCCAAGATGACCCATCACGTACGTGCCACATATTCACCTGAGATTTCGCGATCTAACGTGCGTGCCCAGAGCAATGGTCGGTCGAAGCTTGAGATTGCCGAGGCCGCTCAGATCTACACGGCTAATCCCCTCGCTACCTCCCAGATTGATGGTCTGCACGGCAGCAAGATTGCGGAGACTGCCGAGACCACTCAGACTCCCACGGCTGATGCCCTCTCTCTCTTGGCTCACCCATTCACGCCAGAACAGAATAGCCGCACCCAACTTCCCATTGAAGTCCTACTCCACATCACAAAATTTGCCTTGTCCGCCGACGAGCCTATTATTGACCCCTTCTCGAAACTCAACCCCGACATGATGACCGACGCCGAGAAGACGAGGGGTAGTCAGGTGGCCATCCATGTCCTGGCAACTTGCAAGACTCTCTATGTAGAGGGCAAACGCCTCTTGTACGCTAACAATAGCTTCGTCTTCACCTCTGTCGAGTCGCTTGGCAACTTTGCCAAGCTGGACTTAAAATACCGGCAGGACATCAAAGCCATCAAACTTCGCCTCAATCCCACTTCACGATACTGTGATGAACTGAGTCATACTCACTATATTTGGGGCCCCGACTATCACTCCTCGCTGGGTAAAGGTGTCCTCGTCGAGGCCACCCTAGACGGGTGTGGTCCGGGAACAATGTGCCAGGGCGCCGCATGGCCTCAGTTATTTGTTTTTTTGTCAACTCTTTGCGCCTTCAGCGATCCCAAGAACGATCAGGAGCTAGGCGGACGCAGGATGTTCCCAAATCTCATGTCCCTAAGAATCGATTTCATCAACGCAAGCGACCTATGGTGTTTCGACGTTCCCGCGGTCGAATTCCACAAGCTCACCTCGCACCTTCTTGGCTGCAGCGTAGACGAGCTTATCGTTACCGGATTGCCGGTCCGCGCACGGGGATTTCCATGGTACAGATCCTCATTCATCTCCGACCTTCAGGGAATGGTCAAGGAGGGCGGGCTTTTCTTCCGTGGCACACCGCATTTCGTGAAGCTGGGAAGTTCTCTAGAGCCTCTTCCGGGATACTATTCCAAAATGAGGGTGATGACAGCGTCGAACCCGCTATGGAGATGCAAAGACGAGTCTTGGCCGTCGCAGCCCAAAATCCCACACGTGGCTGTTGTGCCCCCGGAAAAGGACCATCCCAGCTCCGTTCACAGCAACAGAAAGACCGTGTGGAAGCGTGTCCCAGCCACCAAGGCATCTGAAGATGAGCGCCGCTGGGTTGAGTTTGACAGCTGTGACGGGGACATCCTGGTCGATCAAACTCGTGCCTCTCTCAATGATTCCAATTACACCTGCGGCAAGTGTGGCGCGACCCACAAGCAGGAGGATTCTGAGAATGACGAGGATACCGAGCGGGAGTATGGCTAGAGTGATTAATCGGTCAAGTGGGAGGATGTTGAATGTGATAAAGGTGAGGAGTGATCTTTGGGGGTTTGCGGTGTGACACACGGTGATGATTATTCACATCTTCTCTTCCCAGGCACCGGGGTTCCTGGAAATGGTGACATACAATTCTGACGGTTTGGACTAGGAGTTTCAGACAGTAGCTTGACTTAGCCACACAGTAACTGAGCCTTCAATTGAGAGTCCTTTTGAAATTCATTTGTTCCCGGTCACTTGACTCCACAGCCTTTGTTTCGCTTCCTGATGGAGAAGATCATCACAGGAGAGAAGTGAGGCGGTACCACCTTGGCACGGATACTGAAGATGGCAAAAGTTGCTAAGGGACTTGTAAACCTGATGGTGATGCACGGAGGTGGTGCGTGCTTAACTATTGGGTGTTCTAGCATAGTACTGAACAACCTTGACGCAGGTGGTGATAACTTCAACTAGGTACGCAGTACCTTACCTGGGTAACGTATGTATCGAGGTACAGCTTGCAGGCACCTCGCTGGGTGGACGATGCACCGTGCACTTCACGGATAATTGTAATTCCAGCGTGCGGCAATTCCTCGGTCAGTCCGCAATCTTCGGCAAGCATGGCTAACTAAGTTTCTTGGTATCGAAACTTCGGGGCCATTGCGAGCACGGTTTCCTGCATTGTTTTCCCTCTCACTCTCGACCCCGACGCCTCTTCCTCCCTCCAATTGCACCGCCTTCCTTCGCCCCCAGGAGCTCTGAGAGACGTCCTTGCCAAGTTCCTTCCAAGATGCTCGCCGTCCGCTCCATCTCGGCGCCCGCGCGGCGCCAATTCCTCAAGACAGCTCCCCGCGCTTCCGTGACGCTATCTCTGCATGTAAGGCAGCTCCCTCCTCCAACAGCCGCCCTGCAGGCTGCCCTCCACCTCCCGGGCTCCCCTTGCTGACAAGATGCCTCCCATAGAACCAGAGGTACTACTCGGCATCACACGAGCGGGTTGCCAAGTTCACCGGAGTCAAGGATGCCAGTGTAAGCCTTTTTCTCGCCGCCGTCCTGTCCCTAGAAATTTTGCGCGACATTGCCGATGCGTCCTGCCGAGAGATGGGAAAATCACTCAAACACCAGCGCTCCCACCTCTGCGAAGCCACACACACATCGCTGACCTCGCGCTCCAAAGGGCAAATACCCCGTCAGTCTGATTGAGGGTGACGGTATCGGACCCGAGATCTCCCAGGCCGTCAAGGACATCTTCGCTGCCGCTAAGGTCGGTCTCTCCGCTAGCCCGTGATACCTTCCCCCTTACGACGGCTAACCCTCCACAGGCGCCGGTCTCTTGGGAGCCTGTCGATGTTACGCCCATCCTGAAGGACGGTAAGACCGCTATTCCCGATGCTGCCATCGAGAGCATCAAGCGGAACAAGGTCGCCCTCAAAGGCCCCCTGGCTGTAAGTCTTTCTGGCCTAGAGGGTGCTCAGAAGCTTGGGATGTTGACAAGAGGCTCTAGACTCCCATCGGCAAGGGCCACGTCTCGCTCAACCTGACCCTGCGACGAACCTTCAACCTCTTCGCCAACCTGCGGCCGTGCCGGTCCGTCGCTGGCTACAAGACGCCCTACGACAACGTCGACACCGTCCTGATCCGAGAGAACACCGAGGGCGAGTACTCGGGCATCGAGCACGTCGTGGTGGACGGAGTCGTGCAGTCTATCAAGCTGATCACCCGGGAAGCCAGCGAGCGCGTCCTCCGCTTTGCCTTCCAGCAGGCCCAGGAAATCGGCCGCAAGAAGGTCCGCGTCGTCCACAAGGCCACCATCATGAAGATGAGTGACGGCCTGTTCCTCAGCGTCGGTGAGAAGGTCGCCAAGGACTTCCCCGATATCGAGTTCGACGCCGAGCTGCTCGACAACACCTGCCTCAAGATGGTCACCGACCCCGTCCCCTACAACGACAAGGTCCTCGTCATGCCCAACCTGTACGGTGACATCCTGTCCGACATGTGCGCCGGCCTGATCGGCGGCCTGGGCCTGACCCCCTCCGGCAACATCGGTGACGAGTGCTCCATCTTTGAGGCCGTCCACGGCTCCGCCCCCGACATCGCCGGCAAGGGCCTGGCCAACCCCACCGCCCTGCTGCTCAGCTCCATGATGATGCTGCGGCACATGGGCCTCGGCGAGTACGCCGACCGGATCGAGAAGGCCGCTTTCGCTACCCTGGCCGAGGGCAAGGCTCTGACGGGCGACCTGGGCGGCAAGGCCAAGACGCACGAGTACGCCGCCGCCATCATTGAGAAGCTGTAAATACCAACACACGGAGAGGGACCCGCACGGCACTCCTTGGATGAAGGGGTCGGAGAGGAGGGGATTGAATAGATACCTAGCTGCTCTCAGCCTTTCCATTACGGCTACGATGCATCATCTTCCTGGGTAGATGGGGGGGCAAGCCGGAAGGGGGTGGCTGTAGACTGTATCATCACCAATATGTCCATTGGTTCCTTTTTTTTGCGCCTGCTTTTCGGATCCGTGGTCTTATGAAACTGCATGTGGAGGGAGATAGAGCAAATATGAAGACATTTGAGAGTATGCGACAATGCCCGCCGTGCCTCTGTGAGATCTGATTCTCTGGCTGGTTATGAGAGGTGAGTTGGGGATCTACATGTCTGGTATGAGAAGTGAGCAATAACTACGACTCGTGCTCATATTGACCGTCACTTGGCTCAGCGTGTAAAACAATTGTTCACTGTAGAAGAGCGTGATTCCTCGGTCTCTCATGTTCGAGCTATCAGCTCTCCACTAAGGCAGTCAAAGCTCGCCGCAAACTAAGAAGACTGGCTCATCGCGAGGTTGAAACTCGCATCCCAAAGCAACCGAGGATAGCTCATAATGGCTCCCTGCCGGTGAAGCGTTCCAAGAGCAGTGTACCTAATCGTTCCCTCTCGGTGAGGGCCACGCAGCCCCGATATCTCCTCTCTCTCGCCATTGCTGCCACTGGCAACGCTGCTGCCGCTCTAGTCGTCGTCGTCGTCGATCACAATAAGCACGGGCCCTTCCGGCCCTGTGCCAGGATCGGAGTTATTGGCCTCATTTTGGTTTTGTTGATCCGGCATCGGATCATCCTGGTCCTCGCTCTTGACCTCGGCCGAGCCCCTCGGCGTCAAGTCCCTCGGCGCCGACTCCTCGCCCCGACCCGCCGCACCCGCCGCATCCGCGGACCCACTCTCCTCCATATCCACAGGCTCCTCCACCGCCTCCTCCGCCGCCTCCTCCTCCTCCTCCTCCGCCGCCGCCGGCGGCTGCTCGCCCTCTATGCCCTCGGCGGTGAGCCCGCCCCCGCCGTCCTCGTAGTCCCTCCGGACCTCGCCCTGCTCGTCGACGCGGCCGAACAGCTGGACCATCTCCTCGACGCTGAGGTCGCCGGCGCCGGGGCGGGGCTCGCCCAGGGCGCGGCGCACCGTGACCTCCTTGCGCTTCTGCATCTTGTAGAGGCGGCCGTCGATGGTGTCGCGCATGATGACGCGCACCGAGTGGCACCGCTTGGTCTGCCCGATGCGGTCGACCCGCGAGAAGGCCTGCTGCTCCATCGCGCGGTTCCACCACAGGTCGACGAGGATGACGCGGTTGGCGGAGGTGAGGTTCAGGCCCTGTCCGCCGGTCTGGAGGCTTGAGACCTGGCAGTTTTCTGGTGGTTAACGCTGTAGTGGTGGGGGTTGAAGGGGCGGGTGGACTGGGCTCACCATGACTGGGACGTTGGGGTTGTCGCGGAAGGTGTCGATGCTCTTGTCTCGCGGGCCCTGGCCCATGTTGCCGAAGAGGTAGACGAACTCGATTTCCTCGGCCTCGAGCATCATGCCCAGCATCTTGCCTAGGAGTCTCCACTGAGTAAATACTGTGAGAGACAAACGTCAGCCACAAAGGTCAGGGGTAAAAGCTCATGTGCCCCCTATGGCTGGCTCACTAATGATCTTGTCGTCGGGATTGGACGCCCGCCACTCCCGGACAATGTTCATGACGGCCTCGGTCTTCGTGCTGTGGGGAAGCACCTTCTCCGGCTTGAGGAGGTACTCCCTGAGGAAGAAGGATGGCATGGTCGAGAGCCGCCAGCCGTTGTAGTCGTCGCCGCGCTGCCTTCTCTCCGGGTTCCTGTCTCTTCGCCGGCGACTGGCGGCGTCCTGCTCGAACTGCGGCACCACCGCATCGCACGTGGGACACTTGTACTGCTCGTCGCCTCGATGTCGGGAGGTGGCGAGGGCGCTTTCGTAGCACTCGGTGCAGAATGCGTGACCGCACTGTTATCGTGTCAGTATAGTAGGGAATAAAGCAAAAGCGTAACCGGAACAAACTGGGCTTGTCAACTGCTCTTTGGCGATCTCAGAGCAGATCTGGCAGATGTCCTCCTCGTCGTCCGAATCATTGTCCGCGACTTCGGGTGCAGCCTCGTCGGGCTTGTTCAGCTCCTCGAACAGCCGTTCGACGTGGTCGATGAGAATCGACCCGGCCTCGACGGCCCCGAGCTCCTCCTTGATGAACTCGATGTCACCTTGGGTGTAGTGCCTCCGCATGTGGTTCTCGCCGACGAAGACGTGCGCGGTCAGCTGGCGCAGGTAGGTGATGTAGGCAAAGAGGCCGATGTACGAGATCGTATATGTCCCGTCACTCCGTCTGCGGTTGATCACTCGGCGGAAGCAGTCCTCTAGATGCCTATGGTAGAGGTGGTTAGGGAACGGAGAGTCGATTAATAGATAGCCACGGGACTGCAACTTACCTGTAGAAGACTTCTTCTTCCGCCGACTGCGTAATCCACGTGTCGTTCGTCGGATACGGCTCAGGGGCTTCGACCAGATGGCGACCCATGAACCAGCCGGCGGTCCTCCTACGACCAAGTTAGATATTCACCTCTGCAGGTGCAGCAAAATAGCAGGCATACCGGCGGATCATGATCTCAGACACGATCTTGTTCAGCGGCTTATAGTCCTGTTCTCTTCGTCAGTCCACCACTCAACGGCCAAGACCACTTGGGTGTCGTTGCTCCTCACCGCATTTGGCTCCTCGAACTGCTTCTTGAACTCCTTGAAATCCTGATTATACGTATCTCGTAAGAAGTCGAGATACGGAAACAGTTCTGCAAGACGGTCAGTAGAGTGCGGCAGCGAAGCTTGGAGAGAACCCATACCCAGCACCGAGTTATGGATAGGCGTGCCGGTGATGGCCCAGCGATATCTTGCAGAAATTCGGCAGCAGGCTTGCGAAGCTGTGACTATGTCAGCTGTGAAGTATGACAGTGCGTAGCTTTCTAGAACGTACTTTGAGTCGAGACGGTCTTGATGGCGTGTGCTTCGTCGAGGACGACCCGGTGCCACTTGATCTTGAACAACCCTCCGAGGTGGGCATGGAACTCAGTCCTCCAGCTCTCGCCGCTGGGGTCATCGGCGATCATTTTTCGGATGAGTCGATCTGACGGGAAGGCCCTCGCGACATCGCGGTAAGTAGCGATGCTAGAGGTGAAAAATACATCAGTAGGACTTCCACTTTGAGGGCCAGACGAGGCGAGATAAAACTCACACAATCTCCCAGTCCTGCCACACCTCCAAAGGAATCAATTGATTGAGTGCCTTCTTGTAATGCAGCGGCGGCTTGAACTTGCTGTGCCGCGCGATCTCGCTCGTCCACTGGCTCAGCACCGACGCCGGCACGATGATCAGCGTGCCGCCCGTGCCGGCCTCTTTCTCCTCCGCCGTGCGCGGGTTCGCCGTCATGCACGCCAGCATCTCGACCGTCTTGCCGAGGCCCATCTCGTCGCCCAGGATGCCGCCCTTGGGGCCCCGCGGCGCCAGCTCGCGGCCCAGCATCCAGCTCACGCCCACGACCTGGTGGTTGTACAGCGGGGAGGCCATGCCCTCCAGCTTCCAGAGCCAGTCGGAGTTGACGCGCATGCACCGCCGCAGCCCGAAGGACTTGGCCGCCTCGCCGAGGATGCGCAGGTCTCGGTGCACGCCCGGGTCGTCCTCCCAGACGCGGAGGACCTGCTGCCGGAGAGACTCTCTGCTGTTGCCGGCCGTGGCGCCTGGCTGCTCGTCTTGCTCCATCGCCGCGCGGGCGGCGATGGGGTCGTGGCCGTCCAGGATGAGGTTGAGGCGCTCGAGTCCCTGAGGGTCGTCACCACTGTTCGCCGCCGTCTTTCGTCTCTTGCGTCGGCGGCCCTCGTCGCCTTCGCGTGCCTCCTCGTCGTCCTCGGCCGACTTCCGCTTGTGACCGGGAGCGCTGAGCTCGTGGATGAGCTTATCGTGCTTATGTCGGTTGCGATGCCAAAATTCCTGGGGGTTCCTCGCCGGCTTCCGGCGCGGGGGTCTGCCGGCAGGAGTGAAGCGGGCAGAGACGTAGGAAGGGCTCGCATCAGCGTTGCCGCCGTTGCTCACGGTGCTGGACGAGGGATTCGTGTCTGTGGGGTAGTCGTCGAAGTCGTCGACAGCTTCCCGCGTCGCCAGGGACAGCTGCATATCCTGGATCTGGTCTTCGATCGCCTGGAGTTCGTGAGGCTGGCGCGAGGACGAGCCGTTTTGCGCTGCCATCCTCTCGAGGGTCTGTTTCTGCAGCCTCAGTGACTCGAGCATGTTGACCTCCATGATGTATGCGGTATGAGCCACCCGCGGGTCGGACACCTCCGGAGGCGGCTCATAGGGAGCGACCTCCAGCGTCACGTCTTTCTCCTTGCCCTTTCCCTTGTTCCTCTTCCTGCTCCGCCGGCGCGGCGCGGCGACCTCATCGTCGGAGTCATCCTCCTCGGACGCCGTGGGGTTGAAGTCACTCGACCCCTCGCTGCTGGGATCACGCCCCTCGTCGTACACGGGCCTGGTGTTGTTGCGGCCTCCGCCGTTGACCGCAACCCAGGGAGCCTCGCCAGAGAAGGCAGGAAGCTGTCCAGAGACGGCGCTGTCGTCTTGCTCCTTCTTCGGCCAGGCCCGGCGCGACGGCTCGGGATGGATACGCTGCTCTTCCCATCTGGATCGGATCTCAGCAGGGATGTCGATTAGATCAATCATCTCCATGTCGGCATCGATGTAGTCCTAGGCAATGGTCAGCACAGCATCAGGTCCAGGGTGGAATAAACTGCTGACATCTTGATGCTCGTTGCGGATATCGTCATTGTCGCTGTCTACGAAGAGACCCTCAGATGATTCTCGGTCACTCTCGTCGCTAGGGTGCCTGGGGGGGGACTCAGGCCAATGTTCGCTGAAGGCATCCTGCGAAGATGGTGAATCGACATGGGCCTCAACCTCGGCTTCGGCTGCTGGATTTCCTTCTTCTAAGGGTTGATCGAGTTCAAGTGCTTGTAGAGCCGGTGCATCATTCAATGGAATGTCTCCTGCGTTGCCAGAATGGTCTTCCTTGACCTGAACCTTAACTTGGCTCGGCGTCTCGCCATTATCGGCGGACTTGTCAGAGTCCTCCTGCTCCGAATCAGACAATACGAGAATTAGATCCATGATTATGCCGATGTCAATGGTGTAGGAGTGGATGTAGACTGATTGTCGTGAATGTCTAGGGCGATGCGACCATCCTCCGTACTAACCGGAAGGCTCAAGAAAAATGGACGAAGGACCAAAGGTCAAAAATTAGGTGCAAGAATTTGATAAATAGAGTGAGTTGAACGAGTAGTGAACAAGAGATAAAAGGGATGGGAGATATATTGGCTGCTTTGGAAGGAACCCGGAGAAGGAGAGGTTGCGTTGCCATATATGGTATCAACGCCGCATGCGAGATCGATGATTTGGCTGCTAGGGATTGCTTGTTAATGTCAGAGCATCGGCTGGAATAACGTCTGCGATAGACTTGAGTGGCCTTGGGGAAGTCCTTGGAGGTTGGGAAAGGCGAGTCGGTATGTGGTGCAGAAGTAGTAGAGACTGGAAGGGTAGAACGAATTTGCTGGTAGAAGTTAGATCCTCAGTAAGGAAGGTGGAAGGATGGAGAGCGAGTAACGAAAAGGATGGCAAAGAAGAAAGAGAGGGCTGGGACTTAAGTTTCGACGAGGCGGGTGCATCCGAGGACTTTGGACTCCCAGACGAGGCGGGTATAGGCGAGGACTTCAGATAAGGCGGGTGCAAGTGACGACTTCAGACGAGGCGGGTGCAGTTGGCAGTTGAGGAATCTCGGACAAGGCGGGTGCAAGGATGCTATGGGTAAAAAGGCAGGTTGCACTACAGCTGCAGACACAGTGTTGACAGAAATAGAAAAGATGGGACGAATTGACTGTACAGGACGGATGCTATGTTTATGTCGTCCGATAAACTTGGAAAGTTCTGAACTTCGGGAGTTCCGGACAGGAACTGCCGAAGGCGAAACCAGCATTGTGAGCGTACGTGAACGAGCTGTCCGGGGACTCCATCAGTCGTTGAGGTAGTCGCCTGGTCATGGTTCAAACGAAGGCATCTGCATGTCTTCATCCATTTGGCTGGAGGTCGTTGTTGATTCTTGATTTGGCGACTATGACTGAGATACAAAACCATCCATCATGCCTGCCCCAAGTATAAGATCCGTATGGCTGTGACAACACTTTCGCATTTTAACTCAGAGAGTCGAGGAAGTGTCGACAAGGCAACTGCCTTTACCAGAAGGATAGGAAAGACTCTTTGATATTAAGTTCTGAGACTCCAAGTGTTCTGTGTCGTGATATCGTTCATATGGATATATATCCGTGACAACTATCTTTGGTCCATGCCATATATAACTCCAAGAAAACAAATCCCAGACCGGACACCATGCTAAATAGCCCCAGACTAGACTCCAAAACACATACACACAAGTGTAACAGTCCCAAGTCATCACTGCCTCCCTCTCCTTGGTGACTATTAGTCCAGCTCCCCAGTGACATACCCAATCTGCCTCCTCTCCCCGACCCCCAGCCCCTGCAGCCTCCCCGCCAGCAGCCCCTGCTGCTCGACCAGCCTCCTCTGCTCCGCCATCCGCGCCCTCGCCCGCCCGTCCCTCTCCCGGTCCGCCCGGCCCTCCTCCTCCCGCTCCCCCGCCCGCACCGCGCTCATCTGCCGCGCCGCGTCCACCCGCTCCTGCCCCGCCGCCCGCTCGTACTCCAGCGCCTGCAGCTGCCGCCGGCCCTCCGCCTCCACCTCCGCCTCCGCCAGCTGCCGCGTCCGGTCCAGGTCCGCCACCGCGAGCCGCTGCGCGTGCTCCAAGGCCGCGGTCCGCTCCGCCGCCCGCCTCACCGCCGCCGCCGTGGAGACCTCGTCTTCCAGCGCCGCGCGGGCGCGGAGCCCGGCCACTTCGGACTCGCGCTGGCGTCGGGCTCGTGCCTCCTCGATTTCAGCCCGTTCAGCGAGGATGCGGTCCTGCAGGGTGGCTAGCTCTCGCGTATGTGCGATACGGCGGGCGTGGTCGGCATCTTCGAGGGCCAGGCGGTCTGTACGGGCGCGTCGCTCGCGCTCGGCAAGGAGGATATGGTCTGGCAGACCGACGGCGTCAGCAGGCTGCGGCCCCTCGTTGGCGTAGAAGACGTCAGTAGCGCGATTAGCCTTCAAGAGGGCGAGGAGTTGCGTATTCTGGGTACCGGACCGGGTGGCCAGGACGCGAGAGGCGTACATAGTCGGCGAGTAGGTGTGCGTGCCGTCGGTGAAGTGGTTGAAGGGCTTATTGACGAGCTTCCACATGCCGACCTTGAGAAGCGCCTTGGTTGTATTGACAGGGTCGGAGGACTCCATGGCGAGGAGCAGCACGGATTTGTCGTCTGAGAGCAGGCTGAGGTCCGTCCCCTGCTGCATGAGGAAGTCCATCGCCTTCTCCATAGCCTTCTCCCGCGCAGCGGTCAGTTCGCCTGCTCCAGCGGCGTGGAGACACAGCTCGCCCAGAGCGCTGCGGCCTCCGTGCAGAGGGCTGGGGAAGTCTACTTCGTGGCCGAAGTCGATCAGCACTTGCATCGCCCCGAGGTCGAGTTCTCTCGCAGCGTTATGCAGCGACCCATCGTTCTTCGACGGCTCGGCAGCCAGGATGTTCGTCATCATCAGCGTCCCGAGGTCGCCGCCGATGCCAGTCGCCATCGTCAGCGGCGTATTGCCCGTGACATCTGCAACGTCGACCTCCGCCCCAGCAAGGATGAGAGCCTTGACGAGGTCCTGGCGCCGGCTCTGGATCGCCAGCATGAGCGGCGTCGTCTTGGAGAGGCGCGTCTCGAAGTTGACCTTGGCGCCCTTGTCGATCAGCATGGTGATGAGCGAGCTGCTGACTTTCTTTTGGGGCTGCAGGAGGCACCAGGTGAGCAAGTTGACCGGCTCCTCCTGCCCAGGTTCGGGCAAGATGAGCGCGGTGCCCATCTGGTCGTGGTAGTAGCCCGCGTGTAGTAGCGCCTCGAGCATCTTGCTCGACCGGGGATATCCTGCGATTGCCCGGAACACCACTGGTTGCGACTCCGGGTGAGCGAACATGACGTCCAGTCGGTCGCAGCCCTCGTGATAGTCAGTGAACAGCGTAACCATCTCCAGCGCCTCCTGCTCTGGCAACTCGTGGTCGAACAGGTAAGAGAAGGCCATCGACAGCGACTCGCCGTTCGGCTTGAGCTGAAGCAGCTGGCGGATGAGCTTCGCGTCGGCGCTCTTGGCTGCTTTGCACAGCGGCAGGCCTCGCTTCCAGTTGACATCAGCCTTGTGCTGGACAAGTAGATCCACAAAGCGGCGAGCGATGCCATCCTTCTCCGTGCGGAGGTGATCTATCGCAACAGCCAGCGCACCGGACAAGCCCTCGCCCCCGGCCCCCTTCTCGAGCAGCCGCTGAGCAACCTTGAGCCCATCCTCGCACAGCCACTTCTCAGCGCTCTCGGATGTAAAGACCTGCGAGAACGCCCAGTTGACATCCTTCTGCGGGATCTCCCCCTCCAAAAAGACATCAAGCACGGGAAACCGCAGCTTCTGCGCCGCGTCCACCAGCGTCTGGCAGCCGTTCGTCAGCGGCGACGCACCGTTCGCCAGCAGCAGCCGCACCAGCGCCATGTTCGGCTCGTCCTCGTTGACCGCCTTGTGCAGGCCGACGTGCACGTCCTCCGTGGCCGGCAGGCCCGCCCGGAACAGCCACTCGATGACCTTGTACCGCGGCTCCGGGCTCAGCCGCCAGCTCGCCTTGAGGGCGCGGGCCATCGTGGCGTGCGAGGGCCGCCGCTGGCGGGCGCTGATGGCGGCGCCGTTGTCGGCGACGCCGAGCATCAGCTCCAGGATGCCCAGGAAGGCGCACCGCGTCGCGTTCCACACCGCCTCGCCGGAGTTGTAGTCCGTGCTGGCCCCGGCCTCGAGAAGCAGCCGGACGAGGCCGAGCGCGTCGTCGCCGAACCGCGCGGCCGACACGAGCTGCGCATCGACCACCTCGCCGCTGACGCCCTTCTCAAGGAGCAGGTGGAAGACGGCCGCCCGCTCTCCAAGATCCCCCACCTCCGTCGCGGCCTGGAAGCCACGAGCCAGGGTGGCCTCCTTTACGGCCGCCTTGCCGGACAGGAGCATCTTGAGCACATCGGGGGCGCCGGCCCGGCAGGCCTCTACGATAGCCTGGCCATCCTGGTGCTCGACGCTGGCGCCGCGGTCCAGGAGCACGGCCCCGAGCACGAGGTCACCGCTCCCCGCCGCTGCCAACAGCGCGTCTGAAACGACTGGTCCCGAGGCGCCAGCCTTGAGGAGCAGCTCGCAGATCGCCTTCCTGGCGCCCTTGTCCTTATCGATCTTCGTCGCTTCCGCAAACGCCCCGTTCAGCACGGGGACGGTATAATTCCTCCTCGCCTTGCTCAGTATGACCTCCACGACCTCCGGCCTCCCCCTCTTCACAGCCGCCGTGAGCGCCTCCCCGTCCCCGGCCTCAGCATGCGCCGCCAGCGTGCCGATGAGCGGCAGGTCGGCCGGGTACGCAGCCACGGCGAACACCAGCGCGCGGTTGGCCTCGACGGCGGGGGCCCCGGCGGCCAGGAGCCGCCGCGTGAGGGTCAGGCGGTCCATGGGGTCCGCGACGCGCAGCGCGTGGGGCATCGCGGCCTGCAGGGACTGCGGGCGCGGGCGCGCCGCGAAGAGCATGTCGGCGAGGGGCGCGCACGCGGCGGCCACGGCGTGGCACAGCGCCGCGGCCTTGTGGGCGTTGACGTCCGCCCCTGCAGCGAGGAGGGCCTTGACGGCCGCGAGGGTGCGGTGCGGGGGAGGCGCGGCGAGGGCGGCCTGCACCTCTGTGACGAGGAGGTCGTTGAGGGCTTCCTTGGCGTGCTTGGCTCGCGCGAGGAGGGAGGAGAGCTTGGTGGCCTTGGTGGGCGTGGAGGGCAGGTCGGACATGGACTTCAAGGCACGGGTGAGGGTTTCTGGGGTGGGTTTGCTGGATTGGAGGAGGAGTTCTAGGATGGCTGGATCGCCGTTACGAACGGCTGCGTGAGATGTTAGAATCGACAGGATGGTAATCAGGAAACGGACTCGAAGGTTGAACTCACCGAGCACCAAGGGCTTGCCCGAGTCAAAGTTGATATCGGCCTTGCCCTGCTTGAGCAGAATCTCCAAAAGCTTTGCGTCCGTCGGCGTGCCTTCGAGCGTCATTACCAGTGCCTCTGCTACAGCCTTGCCTTCCAGGCCTGCTCCCGCATCCGCCAACAAGCCAACCATCTGCGCCCTCTTCGCTGTATCGTTAAACAGCATGGCCTTGGGAACAGCCATAGCAGCTGTCTGTGGTGTAGACCCGCTCCGCAGCAGCGTCGCCAGCAACTCCGAGTCGCCATGCTCGACCGCCGACAACAGCGCCGCTCCATCATTGAAGTTGACGTCGGCATCATGCCGCAGCAGCAACCTGATGAGCCGCTCGTCCCGCTGCCCCGGCTGCTCCTCGATCGCTTCCTGCAGCGCCGCATGCACGCAGGCGGCCGGCAGCAGTCCCGTCGCGAGGAACAGCTCGGCCATGTGGTAGCGGTCGACGGGGGCGAGGTTGCCAGTGCAGGGGAACACCTCGGCGAGCGTGTCCGCGGACGGCCCGCAGGCGAGCATCAGCCGCGCCACGGGCAGGTTGGCTGTCAGCACCGCCAGCTGCAGCGCCGAGCCGCCGTTGCGGTTGACGTCGGCGACCTGGTGCCGCTCGAAGACCATGCTGCGCGGGCCCTTGCGCAGGTCGTGGCCGGCCGCGGGCCTGCCGCCGGGGAAGTGCGGCGTCAGCAGCAGCTTGGCCGACTCCATGTCCTCGGCCTCGATGGCGTGGATGAGTGCGTCGTGCAGCGGGGGCCCGGCGGCGCCCCTGCGCAGGAGCAGGTCCAGGAGGAGGTACCTGTCCTCCGGGCGGGCCTTCTTGGGGATGCTCGACACGCACGCCGAGGCGCACGCCGGGCCCAGGACCGACCCGTCGTTGAGCAGCAGCTGCACGAGCGCCAGGTTGCCCCTGGCGATCGCCTCCCGCAGGACTTGCGCGTCCTGGAACTCGACCGACGCGCCGTACGCGGTGAGCATGCCGACCATCTCGTAGAAGCCCGTGGAGCAGGCCTGCACCAGCGCCGCGGACACCACGTCGCCCTCCGCGCCCGCGCACAGCAGCACCTCCGCGAGGGCGAGCTTCTCGTTCGGCATGATGGTCGGGTGCGTGAACACCTTGGCGAACGCCTCCGCCAGCGCCTGCCGGCCCGGCGGCCGCCCCCCCGTCAGGATCGCCAGCGCGACGTCCACCCGGCACTGCGCCACGCCCTCCTTGAGCGCCTCGCCGCTGTTGTGGCTGCCGTCCGCCGTCGACCGGCTCAGCCGCAGGACCGTGTCGGCGCACCCCTTGCGGGCCGCGTCCACCATTGCGTCGGACACGCACGTCGGCGATGGTCGTCCGTCGGATCGTAGCACCAGTCCCACTACATCCGCCTGCCCGCCCGCGGCGCACACGGCTCGGAAGGCGTCTTGTCCGTCGGTCGTGGCGGCCACACTCGCGCCGTGCCGGAGAAGCACCTCAATGATCTCGACGCTCCCGGACTCAAGTGCGGGCGGGAGCGCCGTGTCCAGCGTCAGGGAGTCGCAATGCGGGGCCAGCACGGCGACCATGTCGGGCTCGCCGGACTGGATGGCTTTCTGGAGTACCCGGCCCCGCTGGAAGGTCTCGAGGGAGCGCCGGCGGGTGAGCAGGCTGGTCCGGGTCTTGGTGCTCACAGCGCTCAGGTCGCCGCCGGCCGCGAGGAGCTTACGGACTAGAACCTCCGCGACGCCGGCGGAGCCACCGTTGCCGACGTGCTGGTCGAGGGCGTCAAAGATCTCGCGGGGGTCGTAGGTGGGCGTCTTCTTCTTGTTCAGGGTGAAGGCGCGCTTGACTGCGTCGGCGCTGCCGTGGTTCTGGCCTTGATTACTGCTCAGCCGGCGGCGTTTGAGCAGCTCTTCGGCTAGGAAATCATCATTCGGCGTCGAGAAGGTCGGAGAGAGGGGAGATACGGAGGGCCGGGTCAGGGGTGCCGTGTCCGGGGGATCTTCGATGCCCCATTCGGCGGCGAGCCGGCGGAGGCGCCATTGGCGCTCCTCTTGGCTCACTGGCATTGCCGGGAGAGCACGCTTGATAGTCCTAGTTCTCGCTAGCTCCTATGAGCCTCTTCTCATCTCCTGCTTGCGCTTTCACATGTGTGAGATCACCTCCCACGGCATGAAAGCCAGTGAAAGAGCATTGACCAGGAAGCACCACGTAATGGGAAACGCGTGGCAGGAACAAAGAAAACGCGTGGAGCATATGAGACGCCAATCTCTTTGGGATGAAGATCGCAAGGCTGACTGCTTGCACTGAATGAACTCTAAGATAACCGCCGCAGCTCAGCTAGAAGAGAGGCACAAGAAAAGAGTCGTTGATGATATGATGATACAAGCTAGAGTGAGTGAGAGATCGGCGCTAGAAGCTCAGCAGAGGCCAGCAAGTCGACGTCTGAGAAGATCAATTTTCCAAGGAGCCGGTCAACATCAATAGAGTTTTGGGCCGCTCGGCTTAGATTCGGCACCAGACATGGGCGTTCGCTGGTTGCTGGTGGTCGCGATTGTTAAAGTATGGAGTGTTGCGGAGAAGACGCTGTGGCGGAGCCCGTATTCAACAAACTCCGAATACGGTTTCAACGATCAGGACCTCAACGACCTTAAAGGGACCACGGTTAAGAGACCGTGAGGGTGTAAGTGAGTCGTGAGTTCAGAGCGAATGTCGGTCTCGATACAGGAAGAAAAGAAGGATAACAATTGAATATGGCAGCGAGGAGACGAACGCAGCAGAGGGACAGCGTCCTGAGACAAGGAGGCAGAAGCTTGAGCCAGCCACACAGCACTCCAGGAGGAGCTCAGACGAAGCTTTGGGGAGCAGCCACGAGCAGATCCGTGCACAGCCCCGGCCGTTTGACGTTAGCCCCCCCCCCCCCCCTGATGATCGCCTTTCGCTTCAGGGATCGCCGCCACCACCACTACAGATTACGGCCATCTCTCCCGAGGGAGGGCTTGGAGGGCTGGGAGGCCTTCTTTGTTCCTGATCTTTTCCTTGTCAACCGAGCTCGGGCGGAGGGCTACTTCCTGGGCTCTCGGGTTGGGTCAGTTCAATCAGTCAGTTGTTGCATGTCGCAGCCTAGCAGACAGCCAAGGAACCCTCCTTTCCACTGCAGTCTCCAGCGAGCTTCCTCCCTGCATGAGCCAGTCAGATCACGAAAAGGCGTCACCCAAGAAGCCAAGGACGAGCTTCAGCCGCAATTGGGTACGTGGCATCGCAACATTCAACGCCTTGGCGCTTGTGCAGCCTGCATCTCGGCACGGCAGACGGCAAACCGGCAGGGCCAAGACGGGGCCACGAGTCCACCCAAAGAGACACGGAGCATCTGCGAGGCGGACCCGTGGGGCAGATTCTGGACTCCGGACTCCGGCATGGCTCTCGTCTTAATTTGCTTGTGAGTGCCGGCTTATGCTGTGATTACCTGAGCTGTGCCCGGCGGTTTGTCAACTCGTCCCTGTCCCCTGATGACGGGGGCTTACTCGATCACGGCCGGCTTCCTTTTCCTTCATTCTGGCTGCTGCTGCTCTGCATCGGCGATAGTAATGCTCCCCTGGCAAGTAATGCTGTAGGTTAAGCAGGATGCTGTCGGACATACGAATCCAGCGCGAGCATTTCGCATCATGCATTACTGTATGGTGGCAGCCCTGACTGACTGGCCGTGGATGGATTGATTGTCGATGGTCCTTAGTAATCTTCACATAACCTCGAACCAGGCTTCGTATCTACAGTGCATCTACATCATCATACATAGTGCACAGTGGGATCTCGATATATCTGCCCTCGGTCTCTGTCTTCAGCATCTTTCATCGTGCAAGGAAGTTCCATCCATCAGGTGACGCTTCCATCTCCTGACACCAAACCTGCCATCTCTTCGCAAATTGTTCTAGAACACCTACCCACTAACCTTAGGTCGACGACTCTTCCTCAAAAACTCTCCGAGTCTGCATCCCGGCTGCCCCGAGGAGTCGCCCCGCACAGCCCCGCACTAGCAATGGCGTCCGCCGAGTCCATCCCGAAGACCATGTCCGGCATCCTCATCGAGGCGCCCGGCGGCGTCGAGGCCCTGCACTGGAAGGAGGACCTGCCCGTGCCGGAGCTCAAGGAGGGCGAGGTGCTGATCAAGAACGAGTACATCGGCGTCAACTACATCGACACGTAAGAGCTACATCCTCTGACCAACCCCAACCAAAGCTGGAGCCATCCTGTCAAGTGTCTTGAGATATTGTTTCACGGTGGAGAGTCGAGGAACTGACTGCAGCTAACAGCTACTTCCGCACCGGCCTCTACAAGGCCGCCCTCCCCCTCGTCACCGGCAAGGAAGCCGCCGGCACCGTCGCCGCCGCCCACCCCTCCGTGACCGCCCTCCGCCCCGGCGACCGCGTCGCCTACCTGGACGACCACGCCTACGCGCAGTACGCCGCCGTCGCCGCCATCAAGGTCCTCCCCCTGCCGGAGCAGCTCACTACCCTGCAGGCCGCCGCCTCCCTGCTGCAGGGGCTGACGGCGCTGACCTTCGTGCGCGAGGCGGCGGGCCTGGGCCCGGCGGCGCACCTGGGCGTGGCGCCGGGCCGGCCGTGGGCGCTGGTGCACGCCGCGGCGGGCGGGGTGGGCACGCAGCTGTGCCAGATGCTGGCGGCGCTGGGGGCGCAGGTGATCGGGACGGCGGGCGGGCCGGAGAAGATGGCGGCGGCGAGGCGGAACGGGGCGCAGTGGGTGATTGACAGCCGCGGCGGGGACGACCTGGTCGCAAAGGTGAAGGAGATCACGGGGGGGCACGGGGCGGACGTCATCTTCGACGGGGTGGGCAAGGCGACGTTCGAGGCGGACCTGGAGCTCATTGCGCGGAAGGGGACGCTGATCAGTTTCGGGAACGCGGTGAGTTCCCCCTCCTTACCTTTGTCTGAGCGACTCTCATTTCTGTGCGCCTCGACTGACAAGAGGAACAGTCCGGACCAGTGCCGCCAGTGGACGTGCTGCGGCTGGGGCCCAAGAACATCAAGCTCATGCGGCCGGTGGTGTTCAACTACCTGGTGGAGCAGGAGGAGCGCGACAAGTACTCGAAGGAGCTGTTCGACCTGCTGGCGACGGGCAAGGTCGAGGTCAAGGTGCACGAGGTGTACCCGCTCAAGGAGGTCGGGCGAGCGCACACGGACCTGGAGAGCAGGAAGACGTCGGGCAAGCTGGTGCTGAAGGTGTGACGGGAGAAAGAGGGAGGAGAGGAGGAGAGTGGTATAGGTGTGCTACGGTAACCTTGTCTTTCCAGCTCTTGAAGCAAATGAATTGTCTGTCTGTCCGTTTATCCATCATAATAGGGGCAACGTTGTAAGGTTTTCTCCACTGGTTCTTTTGCGATCTGCGTGACATGCAGTCTCCCGTATCGATCTGGGGGTTAGTTCTTCGCAAACGTCATACCCGTCTTAACCGTCTGCGATGAGCGCAGCCGGAGGGGGTTGAGTAATGGAGCCGAGCTCGGGTGAGGCGCTGGGTAAAACGGAGGCTTTTAGTATCTCGTGATTGATTGATGGAGGCAGGTGAGGCTTGGAGATTTGTCGTGTCTGCAGCGAGCCTCAGTACTGTGTACACACCTGATTGACTAGACAGTTTAGCATTGACTTATAGTGTAGCAAGCAATTAGCAATGCGCACACGCTAATCTGATCGTCTCCGCGAGCCCCGTCTGGCGCAGGATGACTCGCGGGAGGCGAGGGGAAAAAGAAGCGCGGCCGTTGGGGGTGTTAAATGCTGATGGGCGATGATGGGCGTGGGACCTGCAGCTGAAACGGCGCACCAGTGCAGGTAATCCCGGATCCGGGCCGAGCGAGACACTGGCAGCGGGGCCCGGCACCTGTTGGCTAACGAGATTTGACGTAACTTGGCAGCGCCGTCGCCTCGTTGCCCGTCTGGGCCACCCAATTCGCGCGCCTTTTCTCTCGATGGCGGTGGTGGTGGTGGTACTGGTGACAATTGCGGAACCGCCGTTGCAGACTGACCGACAGACCGACAGGCCGGGCATGACATGTGTACAGTACATCCTTACCTACACAGTAGAGTAGAGCCTTATTAGTTAATGTGAAATATTAAATAAAGTTCCCACGGCGTCCCTCTCCCGCGCAGGCGAACCTGGATACCGCCAAACTCTCCTCTCCCCTCCGTCGAAACTCTAAGATCCTCCCTGCACACACACACGGCTGATTGCCATTCGAACTAACTCCCTGCATTACTCGGTCTCTCTCAAACGGTTATGGCGGTTGGAACGGTTCTCGTCACCGGGTGAGTGCGACTCGCTGCCTTTTTCCCCCCTCTCCTCGTCATGCTCTCCAAGGCGCAAAAAAGAACCCCGCCATTCCTGCATTCCTGCGGTGTCAGCCCGCTGCTTGCTCCGACTGCTGTGGCAGCTGCAGGATGGCGATAGCGCAGACAGAACCCCGCCAAGCGCTGAAGACTCGGGACGCACGACAGATTTGCTGACTTGACTCTCTGGCTTGCAGCGGCACCGGCTACATTGGCTCCTTCACGTCCCTGACGCTGCTGGAGGCCGGCTACGATGTGGTCATCGTTGACAACCTCTACAACTCCTCCGTGGTCGCGCTCGACCGCATCGAGCTGATCTGTGGCCGCCGGCCCGTCTTCTACAAGGTCGACGTGACCGACGAGCCCGCGCTCGAGGAGGTCTTCGCCAAGCACCCTGACATCGACAGCGTCATCCACTTCGCTGCCCTCAAGGCAAGTCTTGCGCTTCCAGGGACACAACTTCCTCCTAGAAATCTCGCGATGCTCAGGCGCCCAGCATACTAACGAACTGCGCTCTAGGCTGTCGGCGAGTCATCCGTGATCCCCCTCGAGTACTACCGCGTCAATGTCGGCGGCTCCATCTCCCTGCTTCGCGCCATGTCCAAGCACAATGTCACCAACATCGTCTTCTCCTCCTCGGCCACCGTCTACGGCGACGCCACCCGCTTTCCCAACATGATCCCCATCCCCGAGACCTGCCCCATCGGTCCGACCAACACCTACGGCCGCACAAAGTCCATGATCGAGAACGTCATCGAGGACCACGTCGTGGCCCAGCGCAACAACCTCAAGAAGGAGGGCAAGCCCTACGAGCAGTGGAACGCCGCCAACCTGCGCTACTTCAACCCCTGCGGCGCCCACCCCTCCGGCCTCATGGGCGAGGACCCCCAGGGCGTCCCCTTCAACCTGCTGCCCCTGCTGGGCCAGGTCGCCACCGGCGAGCGCGAGAAGCTGCTCGTCTTCGGCGACGACTACGCCTCGCGCGACGGCACCGCCATCCGCGACTACATCCACGTCGTCGACTTGGCGCGGGGCCACCTGTCGGCGCTCAAGTACCTGCGTGAGCAGAAGCCCGGCGTGAAGGCGTGGAACCTGGGCTCGGGCCGCGGCAGCACGGTCTTCGAGATGATCAAGGCGTTCAGCGACGTGGTCGGCCGGCAGCTGCCGTACGAGGTGGTCGCGCGCAGGCCGGGCGACGTGCTGGACCTGACGGCCAACCCGGCGCTGGCAAACAAGGAGCTGGGCTGGAAGACGGAGCTGCGGATGGAGGACGCGTGCGCGGACCTGTGGAGGTGGGTGAGCAACAACCCCAAGGGGTACAGGCAGGAGCCGCCCAAGGAGCTGGTGGAGGCGGCCAAGGCGAAGAAGGCGCAGAAATAAGGCTGCTTTTCTGGGTCTCGAGGAGACTGCTACGGGATGGATGGGTGGATGGATGGATGGTCGGGAGGATAGAAGGCACAGAGGATGATTGATCATGACCTCTTGGGAGGAAGGGGGAAAGGAGCGCTGCGTTATGACGGATGGATGGATGGGGCTTTAGACATTGCATCTGCATCTAATCACCAGCTTATTCGTTTCACTGCTTATTCTATCTCGGAGTGCATAGGAGTGCGGTGGTGCCGGCATGGTGTGTGGGTGCCCGGTGCTGGCTATCATCACCAACTTCATCAGGGAAGAAGATGTGGCTTTTGCAGCACAGGTGGCTCTCCCCTGGCAAGGGGAACTCGAAGCTTCGACCCCTTTACCGGCATCAATGCACTTCCAGCTCCTCTACCTTGACTTGGACAAATCCGGCATGAAAGCTGGGCATCGGGCGTTCCGAGAGAACGAGGCTAATAGACTCTGTATTCCGTAAGGTACTTTGTACCTCTTTGAGAACAATGAATGAATGGAGCACCCCAGTGATGCTGGCCAAATGCATAATATTCTCCTCCCCTATTGATCGATTAGTTGCATAATTCTGGAACAGACCGTTGGGTCACGTGACACACAGCGACACGTTCCGCGGCGCCGTGAGACGCGTTTAGTGCATTGTACCCGTGTCCCGGGATGGACGGTGAGGCGGCGGTGATCGATGAGTGTTTGTTTGCATCAAAGGAACAATAGGAGCGCGGCCTCGAAGCCAACGGAAGGCGACAGAGGGCATCGTCTCGAGGGCAACCTCCCTATTCAAAAAGGCGCGCAGACAAAGGACAATGCCCGTTTTCAGAACTCGACAATAAAGAGGCTGCACCTCCAAAATCACCTCGCGCCGCCTTCAATAAGAATTGTCAACCTCGAGATTCACGTCGAGCCGCACAGCTTCTATCCTGCTACTTCTTCGGCTCTTTCCACCTGCCACCTCTTCCTCTTTTCTTCTTCAACCCAACCCATCCTGCAACCGCCTCTTCTCTGTTCTGAGACCAAAAACTTCTCAGGATCTTGACGACGTCGACGAGGGCAAGCAAGCTCACCGTTTTCTCTTCTTCTGCCTGGAGATCCATCCGTGTGTTCTCCCGCTCAAGAAGTATCAAGCCAAGCCCATCTGGACGTCCATCTCCTCTCCAGACCTTCACTCCTTACTGCTCCCACTTTACCGTCCTTGAGTGATAATCTCACTCTTCGATTCTGCGGTCTCGAAACGGCCATCGATATCACACCTCTATCTACCTCTATAAATCCTGACCTTTGTCTCCTCGCCTTTTGGTACTGCACCTTTAGGTACCTGATCTGTATCCTATCCGTACCTGGACCTCTGGTCCGCAACTTTGGGCAACCCTGTCTGTACCTCAACGAAACCTCAACTCCGATACCACAGCATCCCTCTTCGACATATCATCGTCGATTTCTCACACTTCCACCTCAACACCGCTTTCTATCGCTCTTCCTGAGCGCAGCCGCTGCACCGCGCTCATAATTCCAGTAACCTGAAAGTGTACGAGAACGTCTTATGAACGTGTACACGAAGCTTGAGTAAAGCGAGAGTTCCGCTTACGATTGTCAAGGTGAGCAGCCCTTCGGCCCCTTTTCCCACGTCGCGCCCAAGTCTGTTACTCCACCATCCCAACCCTTCAACAGCATCTCCCCTCTCCGCCTTCCACCCTCAAAACAGAACCCACTCCCACTACATCTGTCTTGTCTGTTCTCAGCTCTACCATCTCCATCCAACCTCCCCTTCCCACGATTGCGCCAAGCGACTGAGCATCATCCTTCGTCTCATCGATCTCACTTATCTTAATCCCATCTCTCCTTTTGACTCGAGCGCCTCGATTGCTGATTACCTACTCAAGCTCGTACAACATATCGCCAATTGGCCAACCATCAACTGGATCTGTCACAATCCGTTATTGTTCATTACCATGCCTCCAAAGAGAGGAACTCGCAAGCGCGGCGCTGCCGCAACCAGAGCCGCAAACACATCTTCAGGAGCTAGAGAGGCGACTCCATCATCATCGACTCGGGATGCCACACCCTCCACGACGGCTAGAGGCCCATCGGGATCGGCTAGAGTCCCTCCCGCGGCGGCTAGAGGCCCCGCTGAAGATGAACTGAGTGGTCCTGCTGTAGTCGGGGCTAAGACTCCCGGCCCATCAAGATTTAGCACATCTTATGGCGCGGAATCTGCAGCCGTTGGCGGCCGTCCCGATAACTTCGGCGACAACCTGAGCGGCGCCGTGGGCAGCGCATTAGACGACCTTCGTGACGATATCGACGCCGACGACCGGGTCGCTAAGGGCGCAGCCGGATCTGGCTCGGATGGCGGCTCGTTGTGGGGTGGCTCGAGTCACGAATCACTGTTGGAGGGTGGAGGATCCGACGATAATGACTCCGAGAACGAGCGCTCTCCACCGGCAGAGCCTGATGCAACTCCCTACACTGGAGGAAGAAGTAAGTATTTCTTACACACCGAGTCCCTGCTACCTCACTGACATTCAAAACCAGTCACCACTACGATCATGTCTAGAGATGGCTACATTGCTGAGCGGGCGTCTTATGCTCCCTCGTCAGCCGCGGCTACTACCCGCAGCTTCAACGAGGAGAGTCGCATCTACGGCAACGCTGGCGTGACTACGCCAATACTCCCTAAGCTCACCCTTCCTGAGCTCACCCTTCCCACCGCCCCTCCAGCGCAGAAGAAGCCGCTGCGGGCTCCGTCCCACTCACCCACTCGCCGCTCCAGCCGCCTCGCGGCACGGTCGAGCGAAACCCCTCAAGACCCCCAGCCAGAGCAGCGAGCCTCGCTGAAGGATCGCCTCAAGAGCCGCGCGGCTGCTAGAGATGCCGCCGCTAGAGACGCCGCCATTGCCGAGGAAGACGAGGAGAAGGAGGACCAGGAGGACCAGGAAGAGAAGGCGCCATCCGAGCTCCCTGATCGTTTGCGGATCGCCAGACCTCCTAGCCGTGCAGCCTCCAAAGCTGTTAGCTCAGTGTTTGTTCCCAAGAGCTTCTGGAGATCAGATCGCCGACCGTCGGTCAAGTCGACGCCTTCGGCTCAGTCGTCACCACCGACATCGAGTGCAACTGGCAGCCCCGGCGTCTCCGCCTCGGTGTCTCCGGGCCCTGATCCACCTCGCCCTTCCGGCCAGTCCAACCCTTCCGCTGCTCCCAAGACAATCTCTGCTCCACGCGAAGTCTCTGCTCCCAGAATCCCGGGCCCGAGCGAATTCTCCTCTGGCAAGAGAGCAACCCCACTTACGAGTGCAATCACCCCTAATTACGGACCTGCGCCCAGTCCGAACGATCCCTATCGCCGTCCTTCTAGCGGTCCCCTGGGCCCGTCGTGGCCATACGCATCTCCGAAATTCGTCCCGGGTTACAAAGATGCGCATCGCAACCCTCCCGGAGTTTCCCAGGGCCAGCCGAAGCCCCCCCCTGATCCGAGACCTCACCCGGGCCCGAACGAATTCTACAAGGGTCCAAAACCTGTCCCGGGTCCCAACGAGTCCTACACTGCCCCTCCCGCAGCTGGTGCAGGCTCATACGGTGTATCTGCCAACAAGTCTGCCTCATCGATTACCAACCCGCCTAAGCTGCCGCCCCCAGCGACGGCGGCTTCTCAGAACCAGCCCGAGGCTATTGCCTCCTCCGCGTCTTCCCCTGCGTCGAGTGTCTTGTCGCCTGATCTTTCCCGGGGCGATCCGAGGTTTGGCAAGCACCCTGCGCATGGTGACAGGTTCACGGTGGGCGGCGCTTCTACCACGGGAACTCAGACGAATGTTAGTGTTGGTGAGGAGAAGCGTCAAGTCGGCGGGGATGAGACCCGCGCGTCCAGTGCTCTGCGCCAGCGGACGAAATCTGCCACGCATCACCGTGGTGGCAGCCACGAGTCGGGACGTAGTGGTAGCCATCAGTCTCGAGCCGATGAGAATGGCACTCCCGGCACTGATGACACTCCTAGCACTCGTGGCAGTCGTAGCAACAGGAGAAATGCTCGAGGCGCCAGTGAGGATAGTAATGATCAACGTGCCGCAAACGACCATCCGGCTGTCCGATTCGTCCGGCACGCTTTCCAGGGCAAGGGCTTCCTGACTCAGTTCTTCACTGCCATCTGCATTCTTTTCACCACATGGTTCTTCCTCCGCGTGGCCATGTCTGAGCTCGAGCCGCCGACCCATTACTTCAGAGCCAAGATCGAATTCAAGCCGCGCTTTTACGGCTGGACAGATGTGCGACACAATATCGGCCAGTTCATCCCGACCATGGTGCGAGACCCGTCGCTGGCCTTCACGCCGAGAAGCCGAGAAGCCCTTTCCAAGGTGCTGAACACCCAGTACTTGCGAATCCACAGCATCGAGATGCGTCTCGACTCGACGCAGTACGCTCTGAGAGAGCTTCAGGCTATCATACCGGCACTTATCAACGTCAAGGCTTTCTGGAACGGCGAGTTTGAGATCCCGGAGGAGTTCTGGCAGGCGCTCAAGAGCAAGATGGTCGAGGATAGCTTCATCCTGACGCTACGTCCAACCGTTAAGGGCGAGCTGGGCATCTCGGATGACGCTTGGTTGGCCATCAAGGATCGCTTCGACGCCGCAGGCTACCATCACACGAGCGGTAACGCCATCAGCAACGGCACAATGCTCGCCGACAGCGATGTGGAGCGGATTGCCGACAGAATCTTCACTCGGTCGGAGTCCTGGAATACCTGGGTGATGAATAACGAAAACAAGGTGGCAAAGCTGGCAAGGGACGCTGTTCTTAATGATAAGGACCTGCCACCACGCATCGCCGAGATGTGGCGCCCGGAAGTCGAGCGGATGATGAGAGAGAAGCTCGAAGCGCAAGGCCTCAAGGACACCATCGTCACGAAGGAGGAGTTCATATCGCAAATCATGCGTGAAATGGATGCCAAGCACGAGCGCATCAAAGAGGAGATGGGCGAGCTGCACTCCCGCCTCGCCGAGGCCCTGCGCACCATCGAGGCGACCAAGTTCAACGACTACACGCCGGCCGGCATGCCCCGCAGCGACATTAAGAAGATCGTGGACGAGGCGGTCCGCAAGGCGATCGCGCACGCGCAGATGGAAGCATTAGCGAAAGGCCAGATCAAGGCGTACTACGACGACGTGCTGCGGACGAAGCTCAACTACCTGCACATGGGCAGCGGCGCCCTGGTCGACAAGGGCCTCACGTCGCCGACCTACCGGTACCTCGAGGACGAGGACGACGTGCTCAAGACGCCCGCGTCGCGCAAGCGCCGGCGGCCCCGCTACGCGCCCTTGGAGCCGTACAACGCACTCACGCGCTGGGAGGAGGACGGCGAGTGCTGGTGCGGGCAGGCGCTGGACCTTAAGACCAACAGCGCCCAGCCCGTCGACTTCGCGGCCTACACGGCGGGGCGGGTCATCCCGCAGCACCTGGTGGTCGAGTTCATCCACCCGGGCGCGACGTTCGACTCGGCGGCCATGCCGCGGGCGGTCGAGGTCTGGGCGCACTACAGCAGCTACGCTCGGCACAAGCGCGTCAGGGAGTGGTCGAGGGGGGAGTTCCCGGGCGGCGACCCGCGGGACCCGCTGGAGGCCAAGGGCTTCGTCAAGCTGGGCCAGTGGGAGTTCGAGCGGCCGGGCGACGGCGGCGGTGCGAAGAAGAAGGGCGGGAAGGCGGCGGCGGCGGGCGCCGCGGGTGGTGGCGGCGGGGGCAGGGGCGCGGAGGTGCAGGTGTTCAAGCTGAGCGAGGAGCTCGTCAGCATGGACGCCCAGTCCAGCCGCGTGGTGGTGCGCGCCGTCTCCAACCACGGCGGCGCCGACCACACCTGCTTCTACCGCCTGCGGCTGTTCGGGGACGAGCCCGTCGACTTCGACGAGCACGAGATCCCCCTGAGCGCCATCGGCGCCAGCGTGGCGCGGTCGTGGTGGTGGTAGAGGGGGAGAAGGGGAAGGGGGGAAGGGGAGAGGGGGGAGGGGGGAGGGAAACGGGGAAGGAGGCGTTCTTTGTGTTTGTGATACCCACTGGCTGCAATCTTCTTTGCTACTTACTGTCTTACTGGTGATGTGTTTCGTGAGAGTGACTGGCGTTCATCGTGTCCCGTGCCTACCTACCTGCGCAGAGTTCTGCTGCCTGTCTGCCTCCCTACCTGGCCAACTTCCCTATATACACAACTTCCCTGCCTACCCGACCTACCAGTCTGCCGTAATCTCCCTATCTTCCAATATACCGGACTGTGAGAACTATCCCTCTGGTCCTGTAACCTATGGGAACAATCTCCCACCCGGGTTTTGCCTACCAATGGCATCAGTTCCATCTGCTCATGCGCCTTGGGCCGGGAAGTCCCTGTGGTAATCGAAGAAGAAATAGACGGCTCTGACATGGTTGGGGGCTGTTGTGCTATCGGAGTGAGGCTTGGATCAACACCTTGTCTAGAAGATGAACCTCGCTTCCATTATGTCGGAAGCCTCCCGGGACGACACGTAGCAACAACGGCGCTACTTGAACTGATTTGTCCGGATGTTCAGATTCCGTGCCGGCTGGCTTACGAAGGTTCGCGTGCCTCATTTCGAAAGCCGTGATGGCTCCAAAAAGAGCGAAGCGTTCATCGCGGGCTGTGTAGCGTTGCTGTAGGCATAGGACGTAGCGAGCGTTGGAGTAGATCGACATTATATATGCGCCAGTGTTTTTCACGAGGATCTCTCTGCTTCAACTTACATACTCCAGCATCAGAATATTCTACTATGCAAGACATAGTGCCAGTATCCAGAGGGAGCATGCAGAACTCATTAATACTCCCGCGCAATGCTAGCTACAGACAAGCTCACGCAGTTTAAAATATCTAATGCAGCTCCAGATCTGATGAGAGCCTACGAGCCGCTTTAGTCCTCCAACAAGCCCGCCGCCAGAGCCTCCAGGTCCTCCAGCGTGTCCGGCTCCTCGGCCATCTCGAACACCTTCTTGCCGCCCTTGGCCTTCTTCATCGTCTTCGACTCGTCGTCCTCGTCCTTCTCGAACCACTTCTTGGCCCTCTTCGCCGGCCGCTCCTCCTCCTCCTCCTCTCTCTCGCCCTCCTCCTCCCCAGCGATCGGCAGCGACCGCAGCAGCGCCAGCGGATCGCCCTCGTCCTCCGCCGCCTCCAGCTGCGCCGCCCTCGCCGCCGCGGGCCGGACGTCCCCCCTCTCCTCCGCCTCGCGCTCCTTGCGCCGCGCCCGCTTCTCCCTGCGCTTCAGCTTGGCCAGCTCCTTGTCCTCCGCGTCCGCCTCCTTCGCCCTCCCGGCCTCCGCCGCCACGAACCGCTCGATCTGCTCCTCCACGGGGCCCAGCCGCCGGAACTCGTCCTCGTCCTGCAGCTCGTACAGCGCGTGCGCGTTGCCCTCGTCGTCGAAAACGAGCTTCTGCCCGTGGCCCTTGAACTTGAGCATCTGCTTCTTCGACTTGAGCATCTTCTCGCGCCGCTTCGAGTCGACCACCAGCTGCTGCTCGCCGCCTAGGTCAACCACCTTGCCTGGCGCGGGGCCGAGGGAGGAGGGCCCGTCCTCGTCACCGCCGTTGGCGGAGGCGGACACGTCGCCCAGATCCTCGTCGTTGAGCACCCGCTTCGCGGAGAAGAAATCGGCGTCGCCGCCCTCGCCCTCGCCGTCGTCGCCCAGCACCCTGCGGTAGTGGCTCGACAGCACGTCCTGGTTGGTGCGCTCCACCATCTTCTGCACCTTGGTGCGCACCTCGTCCTTCTTGCGCTTGCGGCCGGCACCGTCCTCGCCCTCCGACTCCGACCCGCTCGACAGCGCGGCCCGCGGCGCGTTCTTGATCCGCTTGGCGTCCTCGCCCTTCTGGAAGCGGATCTGCGGCGTACCGGGCAGGCCCATGCTGGCGGCGAAGCCGTCTAGGTCCAGCTCGCCCAGCTTGAAGATCTCCTTGTCCTTCTGCAGGTGGACGGAGCGCGTGTAGGATATGAAGGCCTTCTGCCCCAGGTACTTGATGTCGGACTGGTTCCAGCACAGGCTCTGGAGCTCGTTCTTGATACTCTTCTTCTTCTTCTCGCGCACGTTGACCTTCTGGATCGGGATCTTCTTGGCCTGCAGCCTCTTGAGCGCGCCCTCCTCCTCGCTCGGGTCCAGGAACAGGACAGCTCGGCCGCTGCTCTCGTAACGTGCTGTCCGTCCCACGCGGTGGATATACTCGTCGGCGTCGGACGGGAAGTCCACCTGCACGACCCAGTCGACGGCGGGGAAGTCAACGCCTCGTGCCACGACGTCCGTCGCGAAGAGGCAGGAGTGCTTGGCCGTCGTAAACCTCCGGGTGATCTCGAGTCGCGCGAGCTGCTTCTGCCGCCCGTGGAGGTGCAGCAGGGGTATGCCCGGCTGGAGGTGCTTGAACGCTTCGTACACGAACCGTACCTGCTTTCCTGATGACAGGAAGACGATCATCTTGCTGTTGACGTTGGCCCTGATGAAGCCAAATAATGTGTCGATCTTCTCGGGCAGCGGCGTAATAATGTAGTGCTGCTGCAGGTTGCTCGGCGTGGCGGATGCCGCTGCTTCATGGACCGCCACATACTCCGGGTCTTTCAAACTCAACCGCGCCAGGTCCGACACCTTCTTGCTCTGCGTTGCGCTGAACAGCAGTGTCTGTCTGCTTTTTGGCAGATGCTCCACCAGAGCGTCGACCGCCGACTGAAAGCCCATGTCCATGATCCGATCAGCCTCGTCCAGCACCAGGATCTGCAGGTTGTCGACCTCGAAGCCAGCAGTCTGGTCGAGATGCTGCAGCATGCGGCCGGGGGTGCACACGAGGATGTTCATGCGGCCCAGCCGCTCGGCCTCCTCCTTCAGACTCTTGCCGCCGATTACCAGGCCTGCCGAGAACATGTGGTGCCGCCCAATGGCGCGGAGGACGTCGAAGATCTGGACAGCGAGCTCGCGCGTGGGCGCGATGACCAGCGCACCGAGCCCGTCGAACTCGGTCCACCGTGCGCGGTACAGCTTCTCGAGGACGGGTATCAGGAAGGCGAGGGTCTTTCCGGAGCCGGTCTTGGCGGCACCGAGGATATCGCGGCCCTTGAGCGCCAGGGGGATCGCGCGGGCTTGGATGTCGGTCAGGGTTTCGAAGTGGGAGGCGCGCAGGCCGGAGGCGGTCGGGGTGGAAAGAGGGAGGTCGGTGAATGCTTTGATCGCGGCATTCTTAGGGTCCTACAGATCGGGCAATGTCAGTATCTCCGAATGTATGTCCTCTGGGGACACACTGCGTCGGCGTCAAGTCCATCTATCTGACTTACGAGGTCATTGACGGCTGCGTCGAGTTTCGTGAAGTCCTCTTGCTCCCGTTTCCTTTTCAAGGTCTTGTCTTCCTTCGTCTTCGGTCCCTTCCTCGAGGGCGGGGCGCCCTTCTTGGTAGCCGCTGGCATCTCGGCTGCGTTTGTTGATGAGGGCTGTGTGTGTGTGTTGAGTGGACGACCGACGATCAACTTTCATGGAACTTTTTTTCCCTTTCCTCTTTTTTTTCTCTTATCTCTGATAACTGATTGCGGGGAGGTACGTACTGTACCTCTGTCGGCGCTAGTAGATGGCGCTAGCGTTCGGCAGCTTAAGAGTTAGCGCGAGTCACTTCCAGGTACGGAGGTACAAAGGCACTGCAGGTATTCCAGGATCTTCACACAACACGAAGCTCAGCTGCTTTCTAAAAGCTCTACATCGTTGATACTATGAGACTCCGTTCTCAGCTCAGCTTCTTTAATTCTCACCAGCTTCACTGTAGAAGCAGCTCTGTTTATGGGGTTTTTCTTTGATTGGTTCATGTGAAGTCTGCGGCCGATCGATCCCTTGTTTAACGAAAGCAACTCTTCAACACAATTGCTGTTCTGTTTGTCAATCTTAACTACCACCTACCTGTGCTTGACAACGGCGAAGACTAGACAGTCTTATTAAAATAACTTGCCAGTTAACGTCTCGAAGGCGGATTATCGCCCTTACAAAGGTTGCTAGACAACAAGTGCATTCTCTACAGTGGTTGGGTACATATACCAGAACAGGCAGCGTGGTGACCTCCTTCGAGCCAAACTTGTCCAATATACGGCGTTTTACACCGAGATCATGACGGCCAACGCACAATGGACTACGGTGAGGTTTGGCAGACTTTGTGAATTGTCTACTTGACTTCTTAGACAGCGATCATTGGATGTTTGATGCCGTCTAGGTTGAGAGCTGTCAGATAGAGTGCTCGATGGCGAACCGAGAGGACACCGCGGGCTGTCGGGTCTGGTATTTCGTAAATAAGTTTGCTCTCACTAAAGTTGTCTGATCTAGAAAGTGCGAGGACAAGATTAAGATGATGAGCAGCTACGGTTCTTGTTCTTGTGCTGGTGCCTGTTCGGGTGACCCCGTCGTACCTTGAAGGCCCAGTGCTCTTGAATTTGAGGTCAGAAAGGTACCAGGTGTAACTTGAGGCACTGTCACCGCCGAAGCAACAAATTCACCAGAGTCCTCCTCGATAGGAGTGTCCGGCTTGAAAGCGGCTTGGAACCAATTGTCTGCCTGCTCTTTTCACAGTGAATAACTCTGCAGGGTTACAAAGAACGAATTCTGTACACTCACCCGAGCTTTTACTGTAGCGCTTAGCAACCCTCTCCTCTCACATTAACCGAGACCACCTTTTCTCTCATCTCCCAACAGGACGAACACACACTCTCTACCTAGACATTACGACTGCTTCGTTACTAGTCGTGCCCAAGTCCTTCTCCACGGCCGCCAATTTGACCATGGATGACAATCCACCGGCCAGCCTCGAACAAACCGACAAGTTGTCGGATCTGCTCGACAATCAGCGGAACGAGAAGCTCAAGGTGAAGCTCCAGCTCGACGACGAAGACGCCTCAGACGAGACCACGCTGTCCAAGCTGCTCTCACTGCGACCCCAAACCAGCAATGTCTCACCACCATACCGAAACGGCACGCAAGGACCGCCAGTAGGATACCGCTGCGTCGGATTCGGGCAGTGCGGAATCGTCTTCGAGAGGCCAGGCCAGTCACAGGTCCTGAAAGTCGCTCGGCTCAACAACACCGAGGCTCTGTGGACCGACTTCCTCGCGCACTTTCACATCCACGACGCCTTTGCCCACGAGAAGCCAGAGTGTAGAGTTCCGCGCATTTTCTCTTTCGTCTCCAAGAACAATTCAACGTGGTGGGAGTCGAACATTTCTCTCTTCCCGGAGGACTACCGCACCTTTCCCTGCCCGTCGTCGGTCCTGATCACGGAGCGCATCCTGCCTCTGCCCAAGATCGCCCGGCACGCCCTCGTCCACCAGTTCTGCCCACCCGACTTCCAAGACGCCGTCATCGCCGACAGAGCGAACCGCGACTGCCTCGCCCGCCTGTACCTCGGGAGACGACGGGACGTCGACGCGCCGACGCACATGCACTTCAGCCTCCGGAACTTCAGCCTCCACCTCGACCAGATGCTGGCGCTGAGCCTGCCCGTGGAGGAGTACGCCGCGGCCGTCGGCGAGGCCCTGGCCGTCATCCACTGGGCCGCCAGCGTGGACGGGTTCGACGTCGAGTTCGTCCTGGGCGGCGAGCGGGACGCCTGCTTCGCGCAGGACGACGTCTCCGCCGGCCTCGGCCTGACCGTCGACAAGGTGCTGCGGATGGAGCGCCACACCGACCTGGAGGCGATGCTCGCCGCGGGCCCCCAGCGGCGGACCGCCCGCGTCTGGGTGCTCGACTTCAACCTGTGCTCCCGCTGGACGGACGAGATCGCGCTGGGGCGCGAGGAGGAGCTGCAGCAGCAGCTGGTCCACTCCTTCTTCGAGAACGACCCGTATTACCCGCTGCCGCTGATGGAGTCGGATGTCGAACAGAGGCTCTGGACTGTCTTCCAGACAACGTATCTTGACAAGTCGCGGGAGATTCTTGCACGGAAGGATGAGAGACTGAGGGAGCTCCCCCAGAAGTTCCTGAACGCCTGTATCTCGAGAGAGCAGATGAAGTTGTCGGAGGGGTTTGGACATGGATATAGAGAGCACACAGGATGAAGCTGATGGGTGAACAAGTTGTCTAGCCCGCCCGGACTGTCGTACTATACCTGAAACTATACATCATGGCTTTGCTCAGAAAGGCGAGAGAGAGATACAGTCCCGTCAGCGGGGACGAAGATGACACTGTATCAAGTCAGATGAGCAGTTAGCTAGCCTCAAGAGGCACTCTAAATTCAAGCACCGTATCCAGATAAGGCCTCCATTCAGTCTTGTGATTTCTGCTCTTCCGTGAATAGCAGTCGAGACGCAGCAATGTCGGGAGCGTTGCCAGTGTGAGACGACAGAATGTGCCAGTAACTGCTAATACGAAGGTGCTTTTTCAGTCCATCAAGATACGGGAGAGCATGCTAGCCCCAGGCCATCACTCAGACCATACACTGATAAGACACTTACACTGGCATCTGTTCCCGCAACCAGGAACTTCACTAGTAGCATCCATATCACACCACCATCCCAGGAGGCACAAAAGGAACCAAGGCGAAGCAAGGTGTCATTCATTCCGACCCTTAACGAAAATATCCGATGAAAGCCAGAACGCCAACCAGCCATCCATCCATCCAGCCAACCAACCCACACTTATTACCAGCAGACCCGTAAGGAACACAACACACAGATCACATCCACAACCCCTCCATCGCCTGTCTGCCCTTGATTCCCTCACTAGGAGAACCCCTACCGGAGCATCTCCTGCAGACAGGAATAGAGCCATCCTACTCAACAACAACCCCCTCAAGAACCCTCATAGCCCTCCCTCCCTCCCTCTCAAACGCAGTGACCATCGCCTCGCACTCGTGCCGCAGCTTCGCCTCCGCCCTTCCCGCGTTGTGGTACACCCACTCCTCGACCGTCATCCTCCCCTCCGGGCTGCTCAGCTCGCCCCCCTTCCCGAAGAACCGGCCCGCCGCCCCCGCCGGGTCGGCGTTCTCGTCGCCCTCCTCCTCCCGGCTGCCGAACACCAGGTCCAGGTCCGCCGCCGTCCACGGCACCGCGCTGCGCAGCCCGCCGATGACGTTCGCGCGCTTGGACGGCGAGGCGGGCGCCCCGCGCAGGGGGGTCGCGACCGGCAGCGGCGCGAGGATGACCCGCTTGGTGGCGGCGCCGCCGCTGGCGGACGGCTTGGACGACGGGGGCTGGTTCTCCGCGTCGGAGGCCTGCGGCGACGGCGACGGCGACACGGTGGCCTGCTTGGCCGACGGCGCGGGCGAGATGTGGTTCGCGCGGGGCGTCGCGGGGGGCGGTGCCGGGAAGAGATGGAGCTGCGAGGTCGGCGGCAGGGGCAGCGCCTTGTTGTGCTGCGGCCTGGCCGGAGACGGGGCGGGGACGGGCTTGCGCTCGATCTTGGGGCTGGACTTGGCGGCCGAGAACGACTCGGTGATAGTCGCTGATTCTGTCTCGGCGAGCATTGCGGTGGGCTGGGGCTCATCAGGCTCGACCACGGCGGGCGCCTGGTCCTCGGTGGCAGTCGCGGAAGACGAGGAAGACTTCTTCGGCCTTCCCCTGCCTCGCTTGCCCGTGCTCGTGCGCGCACCACTCTCACCCTTAACGACTGTGTGGCTGCTCGCGACACTGATGTCTTGCTCCTCAATAGCCTCACGCACTGGCTGAGGCTCCGCTACAGGCTCAACGACAGCATCAGCGGCAGGCACTGGCTCTTCGGCCGGCTGGGCAGCCGCCTTCGCCTTCTTCGTCTGCTTCGACGCCTTCCTAGTGCCAGCTTTGCGTCCTTTCTTAGTCACCTTGAGCGTCGGCAGCTCCGCCTCAACCTTCATCTCATTCTCCAGCGCTTCAAGCTCCGCATCCACGGCCGCGTCGTCAGCCTGGACCGGAGCCGGATCGAACATCGCAAAGTCGTGGCTCTCCGTCCGTGCCGGGGGCTCGGCCTTGTGCCCTCGTCCCTTAGCAGCGGGCTGGGCCTTCTTCCTCTCGGAGTCGGAGTCCGCGAGGATGTCTTCATCGTCGGTGAGCGGCCGCTCGAGGTCCGCCTCCAGCTGCCGCTCCAGCTCGTCATCGTCGGGGACGTGTCCGCGCAGAGAAGCGGTGGAAGCGGTTGAGGCAATGGAGAGCACTGACCCCTTGCGCGTCGACCGCGTATTCGACGTCCGGCCCTTCTTCCTGCCTGCGGTCTTCTTTGCTGGCGGATCAGCCTCGGTCATCTCAGTGTCTGGCTGGGAATCGACAGTCATAATGGATGCATCAACAGCATGGCTTCCTCGAGTCCGCGTGGCGCGCTTCTTCGGTGCCGGAGCTTCGGCGGTCGTGAGGACAGAGTCTTCCATCTCATCACTGGTCCGCTTCTTGCCCCTCGTGGCCTTCTTAGCCGGGGGATGAGCAGCCTCAATCTCGTGCTGGTCGTCTTCTGCGATCTCCACCGCCTCGTCCTTCTTCGCGCGGGTCTTTCTGCCTTTCCCTGCGGTGGCAGCCTTCCTTCCTTTGCCTGCCTTCTTGCCGCCCTGAGTCGCGACCGACGTCGTGGTCATGACGCTGTCGTCGTGGTCGGCGGGCATGTCCACAAAGGAGGGCATTTCCGACGTCACCGTAGCGACGGACTGCATGGATAGCCGGGAGGCCTTGGAGCTTCTAGCTGCCTTGGACCGGCCCTTCTTGGGTGGCGCAGGATACTGATTGATGAGGGCGAAGAAGGGGCAGTCCGGGGAGCGCTTGTAGTGCTCATCCCTTCACGGTGTTAGCTCTCCCGCAATCGAAAGCGGAATTGGGGCTGGGATACTCACATGGGCTTGTCGCCGGCCTCCCAGCCGTCAAGGGCCAGCTGGCAGTACGTGCACGTCGTGTTGTCGTCCGAGTCCAAAGTGGGCGTATACTTCCACCCCGCCTCCGCAAGCTGCGAGTCGCGTCAGCACCCCATAGCCCTGATCCCACCACGCCCGAGAAGTGGCAGTCCCGGCACTCACCTGCTTGGTCTTGCACTTCCACCCCTTCTTCCCCTCGTACGGCCACCGCCCCGCGAACGTCGCCTTGCGCGCCTCCAGCATGAGCGGGTCCCGCGGGTCCTCCCGCGCGTACCCGCCGTACTCGGCCTCGACGGCCGCCGCGATCGCCCACCCGCACTCGGGCGAGTGCTTCAGGTGCTCGGCCAGCGGGTCGTCGTCCTCCTCCCAGCCGTCCATGCTCTTCTGGCACAGGAAGCAGGCGACATTGTCGGGGTTCGAGGGCGTGGGGTAGTAGTAGAATCCGGCCTTTGCGAGCTGTGATGGGGGGCAGGGGAAAGCGTCAGTAGTGTTCTTGTTCAGATGGTTGCTTAGAGAGAGTGGCGGGAGAGGCAGAGCGCACTTCGGCGGCATGGAGGTTCTTGTGCGGCCAAGTCAGGGCCTTGGGCGCGCGGGAGTGGGCGGCCGAGCCCCTCCGCGCCTTCGCGACAGGCTGGGGGCCATGGAAGGACGCGAGACGGTTCTCGTAGATGAAGTAGAACTCGGCGTTATCGTCGGTGGCCATCGTGGGCAATTCGGCTGCCGGCCGCTTGTTTGTTTTCTCGGGTATGTGGTTCTGGCTCAGCTGCGACGACCTTCTGGAGGCGCAAGCGCGTTGTAGGTAGACTCGACTATGCTGCGAATTTCAAGGAAGCAAGATCATGGCCTTGATGTCCGGATAATGGCGTAGACCTTGGCTGAGAAGAGAGATATCTCAGCTGTGCACTGCAACCGAGGCGAGAGCAGAATGGAAATGGTAAGCGTAGATACCTAAGGTAGGCAGGTAGGTAGGTGAGGTACGGTAGCTAAGGCATGGTGCAGCAAATGCTTAGCGCGCGTATCATTGGTCGGCGGGGTCGCGTTTGTTTACTTTCGGTCCAAACCAGCTGTGGTTCGAATCTGCGTCGTGTGGAGCCTCTTTTCATAGAACGCCACGAACCACCAGCCTCAATCTCCTCACAGCTCCTCCAGTTAAGAGAAGACGTTCGAACCCGATGCACAGTGTGTGGTGTATCATGATCTCTGCCTGACTGTCTCAGTACCATCTCATCTCTGAGCCTATTGCACAGTAATAGTGGATGCAAGCATAGGGACAGCCCTCACGAAGGCAGCACATCAAATCTCCCACACTTCCCCGGACTGATGCAGTGATGGATTCTCAGGAGTCTCTTTGATGCTCATGGTTAAGACTCCCTAGGATGGAGTAGAACTACACGCCTGAGCGCCGGGACACACCGTTCCCCAACACACGCCAGGTTTTTCAGATCCGGCTCCTCACCACCACCAGCGCCTCCCCCGCCCGGTCCTGATCTAGTCACTGCGTGAGCCCGAGCTCCCTGTAGAACGCCTCGGTGCTGGGCTTGCGGCCGAGGAACTGCTCCAGCGTGAGCATCTCCTCCTGGCTGCCGCCGCGCTCGAGCACGGTGTGGCGGTACCGCCGCCCTTCCTTGCCGTTCATCGGGTCCTTCTTGAACACGGTGTAGAACATGTCCGTCGAGTACACTAGCGAGGACAGGTAGCCGTAGTAGCCGGCATCATAGCCGCCGATCAGGTGGCCGAAGGTCGCCTGGCCGTTGCCCCAGGTGCTGTTGGCACGGGAGCGTTAGACGTGGCACGAGGATGTAGGAGAGACGATGGGAACGGAACGGGAGCAATTCAGACATACCTTGGCTCGCCCAGCGCCTCCCGGCCCTTCATGCCTGCAATCTGCACCCTCAACTCATTGTACAACTTGCTGAAGTCAGTCTTCTCGAGCTCCTCATGGCTGCTCGGCTGGTGCACCGTCATGTCGAAGATGCCAAAATGTAGCTGCCGCAGGTTAAACAGCGCATCGTTGACGTGCTTCGTAGAGATCAGTTTCTCGATGAGCCCATCGGGGATCTTCTCGCCGGTCTCGTAGTGCCCCGACAGCGCCTTGATCTCGGAGGGTGTCCAGCACCAGTTCTCCAGCATCTGGCTAGGCGCCTCCACAAAGTCGCGCACAGTCGACGTCCCGTGGAACCGCGAGTAGCGGCAGCGGCCGGCCAGATCGTGGATGCCGTGGCCCAGCTCATGGAACAGCGTCACCACCTCGTCGTGCTTGAGCAGACTCGGCTTCTTGGGGGTAGGCTTGCTGAAGTTGCACACCAACGCCGTAGCAGGGTACCGCCGGGTCTTGCCATCCGTTTGGAGGAAACCGGGCTGAAGGTTGAAGTTGGCCGCGTGCCCATACTTGCCAGGTCGCGGGTGCAGGTCCAGGTACAAGTACCCGACGAAGCTCTCGCCCTCGGAGGCGTCGTTCCAGACCGAGAAGATGATGACATCCTCGTGCCAGGCAATATCGGTCGCGTTGCCAGTCGGGCTAAGCCGGGCGCGGTCCTCCGGGGAGAGCTCGACGAAGACAAAGCCAAAAAGCTTCTCGAAGATATTCAGCATACCCGCGATCGTCGGACGCAGCGGGAAGTACTCGGAGATCTTGTTCTCGTCGATGCTATACTCCTTCTCGATCATCAGGCGGTCATAGAACCTATGATCCCAGAGGTAGTAGTTGCCATCGAACGACACGCCGCGCGCCTCCTCATCAGCCTTCTTGAGCTCCAGGAGGTGCGCGATCTCCTTCTCGCCGCCGGGAGCGAGGCGCTTCCGCAAGTCGCCCAGGAAGTCGTTGACGGTCTCGGGCGTCTTGGCCATCTTGTCTTCCAGACGGAAAGCCGCGTGGTTGGCATACCCGAGAAGGCGTGCCGCTTCATCCCGCAGGAGAATTGCCTCCTGGAAGAGAGGCACATTCTGGTTGCACTGCACCAGAAGTAGTTAGTTTACTGCTTGGGTATCATATAATAAAGCTTGCCGGATATCAGTGCCTCTCACCTTGTTCTCGTTCGCGACAAACACCTTGCGCCTGGTCTCCGGGTTCTTGGCAAACTTGAGCGTAGGGAACAGGTCCGGATACTTGAATGTGAGCCTGATCTTCCCCTCGTTCTCGCCGGTACCCTTTTCCCAGCCCTCCACCAGGTCAGCCGGGACGCCATCGAGCTCCTCGGGGGTGAACCACAGGCCGCCGTTCTCCTCATTGAGGTTCTTGTTGAAGTCGATCTGGATCTGGCTGAGACGCTTCTTGATCTCCTTGAAGCGGTCACGCTTTGGGCCGGCAGGTATGCCGAGACCGTTCCTGATGTAGCTCTTGCGCTCCTTCTCCAGCAGCCTCAGGCTCTCCGCATCGATGCCAGCCGACGCGGTCTCTCTGCTCTGGTACACAGCATCGACGACATGGAAGACGTCCTCGCGCATGTTGCACTCGATGGCGAACTCATCCATGATCTTGTCGGCTTCGGTGGAGGCATCGCGGAGGGCGCTGTCGGCGGAGACGTACTGGTAGAAGCCGAGGATGCGGGCGGAGAGGGCAGACTCGTTCTCGTCTTCGGCCTGGGGCAGCACAACGGCATCGAAGGTGGTCTTAGAGGCGTCGCTGGCGGGGATCTGAGCAACGATGCCGTCGAGCAGGCTGCGGGTCTTGTCGCACATGGCCTTGGCGTCGGCCACGATGCTGTCCTTGGTGCCGGTGAAGACGGGCGGCGCCTGCGGGGGGTTCTTGTATGTGTCCATGGCGAGGCCCGGGTGCGTGAGGATGGGTCGATAGGTCGAGAAGGTCGCGGTGGGAGCAGAGGCGTTGAGCACGGCGGGAGCTGTCCAGGCTGCAGTCAAGGTAGGCACGTAGCGGAGGGTGGACCTGAGGACGGAGAGCCTTGAGGCGAGGAGAGGAGTCGCCAGGATGACGGAGATGGTGAGGAAGAGAAAGAAGGCGAGGGTGAGGAAGAAGTAGCCCTTCTTCTTCGTCCTTGCAGCTTCCTTTCTCTTGGGAGACGCCAGGGTGCAGTGCCGGTGGTGGTGGTGACTCTTTGGTGTTGGTAAGCAAAGTGCTGCAATACCGTACGACACCTGCACTCTGTGGAGTACCGGCCTAACAGAGAGCGGGCGACTGTGTCGTTAACTGGTACAGAGTACTCCTGAGTGCGCCCGAGTGGACACTCTAACAGCTTCGCCGGGCGGAATGCGGGGAAGGTGCAGCTGCTTTTAATGGAGCTCCTGCAGCGACCTCTTTAGCATTACGGATATTACTATGCAATGCTGCCTAAAACAGAGTGATAGAGGGCAGACGCAGCAACAGCGAGGCAAGGTGAGGTAAGGTAGGTACCTATAAGTACCACGTATTCTTGGAGGACAAGCGACGAATCCGTAGATATTGCCCGAATACCAAGGTCCATTGGCACCTTATCATCTACACCAGAGATGTGAGCTTCAACTCAACCATAGAACCGCCCAACCTACCTAAGGAGGCACGTTGTTAATCAAGGCCGTCGCCCTTCCAGCTAGACGGGGCGGGAATCACAGGTGCAGAATGTTCATCTTTGGCACACATTACACATGCACTGGACCGGCTCTTCTGACGTCCCAAGCTGCCGAGATCCTCTGCTCTGTAAAGGAGTCATCCCCATACAGCACAAGACAGCCGTAGTTACTTCCCGAACAGGGAAAGGAAGAGGTAGATAGATCGCAGTTGTCGATGAGGGACCAGTAGGCACAATGCGTGTGTGCTGATTTCTACTCCTGAAGCAACCGAGGCAGCCAATCCAGGATACCCAAACTCGTACAACCCAAGCAACAGAAAAAACGCCAGCCGGATCCGTCTCAAAAATGCAGGTGATATCGGGGCAGTCAGTCCCCCCCGTCAGCTTCATCCATTCATCATCGCCCGGCAGCGCCGAGTAGGGCCATGTCTAGTTTGCGAGAATCGTCCGGACGAGGTCTGCAGAGGGGAGAACATCAGGTTAGCCATGAGATCACTCTCGCCATAGGATGAATGGGTCTCATCAAGTGCCCCCGTGCCGAGGGTTTGTGCAGTGACGAGAAAGGCGCGAAGGGGCCACCGACCAGTGTAGTTGACCTGCCCGGAGCTAGTGTCCACCGCCTTGAGCAGCTCGTCGACCTCCTCCTCGGTCATCTTCTCGCCCAGGTTCGTCAGGATGTACTTGAGCTGGCCCACGCCAATGAAGCCCGTCATGTCCTTGTCAAACACCTGGAACCCGCGGCAGTACTCCTCCGGCTCGCCCGGGTCGCGGAATCCGCCCGGCCGGTTCAGCACGCGCTGGAACGTCTCGAAGTCGACTGCCGTAGAGGTACAGAACGTTAGCAACCATGGATTTCCCGAGCCCCTGATGGGGATTGTGCGTTTGAAGTCCAGCCCGATGTGGAGATATCGAAAATGACACAACCGCGCCAAAGTAAACAAAGGAAGCGTGTGGCACATGGTGCAGAAACGGCGGGGGAGGGAGACTCACAGTCAGCGCCAATGTTCTTCTCCAGGTCCCGGATCTCGGCCATCGTGGGGTTCTGGCCGCAGGCGCGCAGCAGGTCGCCGAGCGAGTCGAGGGTCACGCGGCCATTGCCGCGCTTGTCGAACAGCTGGAAGGCCTCCTTGTAGTTTGTCGAAGCCTGGGCGTCGAACTGATTAGAAGCCATTTTCGCCTCGAGTTTCCCCTCGTCTCGTAGTGTTCAAGAGTTATGTGTATGCGTGTAAGCGGTACAAAAAGAGAGTCAGGAAGCAGTTTCTCCCAAAAAGATGTCCAAGATGCGCGTAGGATCGTGGAAAGGGGGGAAACGCAATTGGGGGAAGCCGGATGGGCGATGCGATTCTTGTGTATTTTGTCGCAAGCGAGCGGTTGCCAGCTGCGACGCAAGTGACTTCGGGCGCTAGAGCGACCGGCGAACGACGGCGGGAGGACTTGTGAGTGGCCGGAGAGGGGCGCTGGTTTGTTTACGGCGGGCACTCGCAGGTAAACAGTGGCGATTTGGAGAGGGAGGAGGGGTTGCAATGTGGTACGGACTCACCATTTCTGCTCTCAATCAGGTACAAATGCTCAGAAAAACTCGCGGTGTTTCTGGAATGCGGTTGACGATGGCTCTTTTTTGGTGTTTTGTAAGGAGAGCGAAACAAGCGGTATGATGTACGAGGAAGATGTGCGTTTTCCCTTAAGCGGGCGTCCCTCCTCTGCCGTTGCAGTGTCGGTGGGCTGGTCCCCTGGTCTGTGCCTTCATGCGCCCGCAGTGACGGGGCAACCAGCAATCATCCCAGCAGCTCTTCATTTCTCTGCCGGGGCGACTACAGCCAATCAACCGGTCAAACGGATGCCTCGATGATGACGCTGCTCAAAGCCATGATCGTGAGGACATGAGAGGAAGTAGGACGGTGTATACAGAGAGTATGTGCATGTGGGAGATGCAGATGTCAAGCACGAATAGTACAGAATGCAGCACGACATGAGTTCATATGACAGCATCAGCTCCTCCTCCTCGCCATCAGTATCACCGTGCCCCAGACACTCTCAACCTCCACGTCCCTCCACTGCTCCCCCTTGGCCTTCCACTCCGGCACCGCCTCTAGCAGTGCATCAAACATCGCGTCCACCACGTCCCCCTCGCCTCCCTCCGCCCTGCTCTTGTGCTTCTCCCCGTGCTCCGCCTTCCAGTTGTTGAACGACGAAAACGTCCTCAGGTACCCCTCGTACTCCCCCAGCCGCAGCCTCTTCCGCTGCCACAGCGCCTCCTCCGGCGCCTCCGGCACCCCGGCGTCCGCCCTCTCCCGGTCCGGGTCCCAGACCACCCGCCGCACATCCTCCCACTGGCCCGCCGGCGGCTCCACCGCCCGCAGCGAGTCCCGCAGGATCCCCCGCCCCGGCTGCTGCCAGAACCGGCCCATCGCCTCCATCCCTCCCGGCGCGATCTCCCCGCGGCCGTACACGAACCGCTCGTACACCGCCGCCGCCGCCGGGTAGCCCACCAGCACGTTGTCCTTGTACCCCCAGAAGGCGAGGCTGCCCCCCGCGCGCACCACGCGCGCCAGCTCCGGCCACGCCCGGCCGTAGTCGAACCAGTGCGCCGCCTGGCCCGCCACGGCGAGGTCGACGGACGCGGCGGGCAGGAAGGACAGGTCCTCGGCGGAGCCCTGGCGGATGGTCACGGACGGGTAGATCTCGCGCGGGGTGAGGCGGCGCGCCTGGGCGACCATGCCGGCGCTGGGGTCGAGGGCGGTGACGGAGGTGAAGTGCGGGGCCAGGGCGCGGGCGATGAGGCCGTGGCCGCAGCCGAGGTCGAGGAGGGTGCCGGACGGAGAAGGGGAGGAGAAGGAGGCGCCGGGGCGGTGGTAGGCGAGGACGGTGCGGAAGAGGGAGGGCGGGTAGCTGGGCCGGAACGCCGCGTAGGACGCGTAGGCGAAGTTGGGTTTGCTGTGACGGTTGTTAGTTGGCTGCGTGCTACTGCCATCGCAGGCATAACAGGTTGAGATGTATAGATACTTACGCGAAACTCGCCATGGTGGGCAACGGATCCGAGGCGGAGATGTGGTTCGCGGTGCGATTGACCGCTCAGTATGTTTCGTCCTGTCCCTTCGTTCAACCTGGCGGCAGATACCACGACCATTCTCTTATAATCCACTTCCTCCTCGTCTTGGAGTAAGCGATTGCCAGGATCATCTCGAGGGCCGGGAATAATGCCTTCGTCGACCAGATAAGTCCGGCTTCACGTGGCACCTTAGCATTAGCAGCAAGACGCAAGACGCCCGGCCGATGATGCCGACGATTTCCGCTCGGATTGACGAATGGGACCGCCGGCGATATCGGCGCCGAGAATGACGTCGCCGGGGACCCCGCGATACAGCTGGGGAAGCTCGCCATCGACGCCGTGCAGTACGGAGTCTGGCTCCCTTGATCCGGGGGCATGTTGTCGCAGGCGGAAGCGCTCTCGCCTAAAGCGATGGTTTATTAATCAGCTACAGATTGATTGGTTGCTAGCTGAGTCTTACCGTACAGTAAGTCCTCGACTACCTCTATCAATATCCCATGCTGCCTCGGCCACTGATAGCTCCATCCTTCTTCCTATTACCCGTGATCCTCCACCCTGCCACCCCGGCATGAGCATCAAGATGAGCACCGAAGCATCCGCCCGCATCTTCTTCTCCTCTCCGTCCTTCGCCGTAGTCGGCGCAAGCTCCAACACGGCCAAGTTTGGCCACAGAGGTGAGTAATGCGGCAGATGCCCACCCATAGATGGAAGCTCCTCTTCTAACGAGGGGTCAGTCCTGGCCTGGTACGCCGCGCGCTCCCTTCCCGTGACACCCATCAACCCCACCGCCCCAGAGATCGCCATTCCCAGCCTCGGCGGCAAGTCCATCCCCTGCCTGCCCTCGCTGTCTGCTCTGCCCGACCCGGCGCAGACATCTGTCTCCGTCATCACGCCGCCTCCCGTGACGCTACAGGTCCTCAAGGAGGCCAAGAGCCTGGGTATTCCTGCCGTATGGCTGCAGCCGGGGACTTTCGATGACGAGGTCTTGGCGTACGCGCGCGAGGGGGAGGGGTCCGGCGCGGAGGGGAGCTTCAAGTCCGTGGTTGCGGGGGACGGGGGAAGGGGAGGCGAGGGCTGGTGTGTGCTCGTCGACGGGGAGAGGGCCATGAAGGCTGCCGGCAAGCTTTGAAGGGCGCATAAGGGAAGTAGACGGGCGGAAGAGAGTCCCCAGACATGATTCTAGAAGGCGGTGTTCAGACCTCCGGCCCGGGAGGGCAACCCTCATGTCCCATAGCGTCAACCTGGGCAGGCTGCAACAGCATGCCCGCGAATATCAAGATGTGCCCCTCCGTCATCTGCTGGAACGGCAGGTCGATGTTCCCTTCGTCCCACAGCAGCGGTCTGTCCGACGCCTCCTCCAACCGCACCGCCTCCGCCAGCAGCGCCGCCTGCCCGATGCCCATGCACTGCCCGATGTAAGCGAGGCACCGGCCTACGTAAGCCCGCACGCTGGGCGGCACAATCGAGCACCGCCCCACCACGTACAGCGGGTGCAGCAGCAATAGGCCGCCGACAGGTCGGCCCGGGGGTATATCCTCGTCGGTAGTGATGGCATAGATGTACTCGGACAAGGAGGGTGCAAGGTGGAACGGTATGGAGGCCACGAGGGCGGCGGTGAGCTCCTGAGCGAGCTTGTCAAAGGGGAGGGCCATGGGGACGGAGGTCTCTTGGTTCGGGGAGAGGCGACGGGCGGTGTGGCGAAGGATCTCTAGGAGCATGACGTGCGTTTTGCGGTAGGTGTTCCACACAGCGGAGACGTAGACTGGCAGTGTTAGCTGTGACAGGAGAAATATGAGGAATGGGGGCATCTTACGGTCAAGATACGTGTCGACGGGCCCAGGCCAGCAGAAGGGATGCGGGGAGGAGAAAGCAGTCATTTCACCGATAGTGTGTACGGTCTTTGGCATCCACTCTTCAGACTGTCTCTGTACCCACCTGTTGAAGGCCCAGTGGATGTCCAGCGACGCCTGCAAGAGGCCCTCAAGCTCGTATGAAGTCGACGATGCATCTTCCAGGATAGTCTTGGCGCGCTTGAAAAGGGGGTTGCACCGCACGAGAACAGCGTCGAGATTCTGGATTATGTCGTGGGAGGTTGGGACGCAGAGAACGCCATGGCTCGTTTGCTCCTACTTAAACGTTAAGAGACATTCTAACCAAGGGCTCTTCATGACAAGGCGTGCCGTAAAACCTACCAGAAGCGACCCTTTGAGCAGAAGCGGATTGCCTAGTCGAAACAGCTGCAGTCCTCCCGCCATGTCGAACGGGGATTCATTGCTCAATAGGATAGCGCAGACTCCCCTCACGTGGGCCACATGCTTTGGCACACTGGATCCGTTGCTGCTCACTATCTGGAAATATAGGTAGTTAGCTGAGGGCAAAGGAGCCGATGAAGGAAAGGGGCGGATGCCCACCTCATACAATCCTAGCAGCAACGCGGTCATGAGTGTCTGAATGTTGACGTGGGTCTCGCGACGGAATAATGTAGTCTGGAATGAGCGCAGGAGGCTGCAGTACCGCCTCGCCGCATCGTCGATCATGTCCAACCGCCCTTGCTGGTTCCCCAACACCGCCGTCTCGACTATAGACACCGCCTGCCCCAGCTCCGAGAGAGGGCCCGCTGCGGCCAGCAGCTCCGGCATCCCATCGAGAAAGCCCCTGGATACTTTCCGGTCTGCCGACTCGACGACAAAGTCACGCCTGAAGGCTGCAAGGATCGACTTCTCAGCGGACTCCTCTGCCTCGGCCGAAGTCGACGGCGGGCTCTCTTCCGTGGGAAGCACCTTTGGCGGCACGTAGTAATGTCGGAAATAGAGCGCCGACTCATCCCGGTAGCCCACGCAGGCCCTGCCGGAATCTGCGCAGCGCTTACATATCTAGATGATGGCAAAATTGGACGGTGGTCAGACGCGTGTATAGTCCTCTCCCGTGGTTGTGTCACCTCGACAGACGAAGGAGGGGAACGGGCGGAAGGGCTCACTGGTTTGGTCTCGTCACACTAAGAGAAATAGTTAGTAAAGCACACTACCATGAGTCGATATCCATTACCTTCTTCCTCCGTTTCCTGCAAGTTCCACAGGCCCGGGAAACCCCATGGTTGACCATGGTTAATGCTGGCGCCAAAGACGGTCCGGACAATGTTGAGGATGGAGACTCGAGGCTGCACAAGGGCCGGAGATTTGAAGCGGACTCACTGTATCGGACTTGGCCTTATCTCCGCCACGCCACGACATGATGTGATGAAGACGCCGACGTCGAGATGTAGAGCATGGATGAACGGCATGTGAGGGTGAAGTGCATCCATATTTTCCCGATCAGGTTAGTTTTGCGCGCCGGCAATGATCCAGATCTGGGGGGACCTCAATCGCCCGATCTAGTTAGTATTGCGCGCTGGTGATTGTACTCGCCTGCTCTTGAAGGCCTGTTACGCATCACTGGCCTCTTCTCAACATCAAAAATGGAAGAAACGAGGTATATAAGCGGCATGCCGCAATCCATGGAGCGGCTAGACATGAACATGTCTTCTGTGTTATCTCATTCCCCTGTCTCAACGCCCCTGGGCACAGCCAGCAAGTGTCGATCTGCCTTGTTGTCAACATGCTTGACATCTATAGAGACTCTCCCGTGGGACAATGTCTACGTCTCCTGACTAGAAAGAGGATTGGGAAGTATCCTGAAGAGGACGTTCGGTTCGATGTCTCCTGCTTGTTCACCGACCGTCACGATTCGGCCGAGTCCAGGAACGATGAATCGACATCCCCGGAGGAAGATATTGAGAGGGGACAGCAAGGGGGAGGTTACGGATCGTCCCAGACTCCGACAAAGGCAGAGCATGGCGTACACCTCGTCGCCTGGTATTCCGACAGCGACCCGGACAACCCTCAGAACTGGTCTTCGGGCAAAAAACTTTGGATTGGCATGATCCTCTTTGCCTACACCTTCGCCGCCTACATCGGCTCGTCCCTCTACACTGTGAGCGAGCCCGCCATTGAGGAGATCTTCGACATCAGCGAGACCGCCGCCGCCGCCGGCCTGACCGTGTACGTCCTCGGCTACGGTGTCGGCCCCATGATCTTCTCGCCGCTGTCGGAGATTCCAGCCGTCGGCCGGAACCTCCTTTACATCGTCACCTTCTTCCTCTTCGTCATTCTGTGCGTTCCCATGGCTCTCGTGGACAACTTCGCCGGCATAATCGTCCTCAGGTTTCTGCTAGGGTTCTTTGCGTCCCCTTGCCTGGCGACTGCTGCTGCTTCCTATGGCGATATGTACGGTGCGACAGAGATGCCATATGTCATCGCCCTGTGGGGAGGCGGTGCCACACTAGGACCAGTGAGTATACAGTCAAGCTGTCTCCGGTAACTTCGCGGCACTGACATAGTATCTCCTCTCAAGGCCCTCGGTCCTATCATAGGTGGCTTTGCCGTCGAGAAGATGGACTGGCGCTGGAGCACCTGGGAGCTGCTCTGGCTCTCCGGCCCCGTGCTGATCCTCATGTTCTTCTTCCTGCCCGAGACCTCGCCCGACTCGATCCTGCTCCGGCGGGCTCAGAGACTACGAAAATGGACCGGGCGGACCGACCTCAAGTCTGAGTCGGAGATCCGCCAGAAGAACATGAACCCTCGAGAGATCACCTACCAGGCCCTGATCAAGCCGTGGCAGATTAACGCCCTCGACCCCGCCGTTCTGTTCTCCACCTTCTACACGGGCCTCACGTACGGAGTCTATTACTCGTTCTTCGAGTCCTTCCCGCTGGTCTACACAGAGAAATATGGCTTCAACCTCGGCCAGACCGGGCTCTGCTTCCTCTCGGTGCTGATCGGCCTCGCGGTAGCTGTCATCATACTCTGCGCCTACCTTTATTTCATCGCGCCCAAGAGGCTCGCCAGACTGGATCCGGTTCCCCCTGAAGCCAGAATATGGCCAGGCCTCTTTGCGACCTTCTGCATTCCCCTCGGTCTCTTCCTCTTCGGTAAGCCACCCACTCAACCCTACCTTCTCGTGAGCTGCTCGCTGATAGCCCGACCAAGCATTTACGGCCCGCAGATCCATCCACTGGATTGTCAGCCTCGTGGGTGTCACCATCAGCATGTGCGGCACCTTCATTATCACGCAGTGCATGTTCATCTACCTGCCCTTCACCTACCCGCGGTACTCGGGTTCGCTCTTCGCGGCAAACGGCCTGTCCAGGAGCCTCTTCGCCGGCGCCGCGATCCTCTTCTCCCGCCCCATGTTCCTGGCGCTGGGCATTGACGGGGGTGTGAGCCTCTTGGCAGGGTTCAGCGTACTGTGCGTGTTCGGAATCTACGGCATCTATTATTTTGGGGAGAGCCTGCGGCGGAGGAGTAAGTTTGCCGGAGAGTAGCCGTGTTAATTGGAGTGTAGAATGTGGATAAACCGCCGACAGTCTTAGAAGCAACACCATGCTACAACTCACGGCATAGAGCAAGAGCTTCATCTATTTTTATAACGGGTAGCATAACTTGTAGCCACTCCTTTCTTATCGACATCATGTAATTCCATATATCCCAGAGAATTAGCATACTGTAACTCACAGTTGCGATGTGCGGAATACATGTCGTTGTCTTGTCTCGATAAGTCACGGAGTCAACTCTATCCACCCTGTCCAGGCCTAATTATGAGCGGACTCAACTCCGCAAGTAGCGCAGTGCTATTTAAGAATACCTCACCTCCCTCTGCAGTCCCCGTCCCCTTCTCTAGGAAGGCATGTGGCGCCAGTCATTTGAGTTTCCGGCCATTTCTGAGTTCGGCGCTAATCATGCCCAGCGAAGGTCTACGAGTGATCGCCTTAAGCAGTGCGGAATGAGATCCGAAGCAGGGTTACACACCGGTCAACAACGAAGGGCTGGTTGCTCGGCTCGGACGCCTTGTGGTCAGTTAAAGGAGTTGATCGTTGACTTGACCTCCGGGTAAACGGCGATCGATATTCAGGGAGGATGACAGACAATCTTGCATTAGGAGCAGTAGTCGATGAGCACCGACTGCCTCCCATCACAGCTCCGATGCGGGTTGTGCAGGTGAGCATTTGGATCCTCACAGCACTGGGTCTCAAGCTTCGAAAGGCTTGCAAAGTTCATTCTATTTCAGTTTTGTTCTGCCGATGAGGGCGTCATGGACTGCCTCTGCTAACCAAGTACCTCGCATCTCTCCATAAGCAGAGAAGTAGGCAGGATAGTGGATCATGGTTACTTGTCGAGGCCGATGAGGCATACCCTTGTGACCAGAACCAAGACTACTGCTTGGCCTCAAAAACTCTCGAAACAGAGTTCGAGTTGCTGTTAGTTCAGCCTCTGGTCCGCTGGGGTCTCTACCCATCGTCAATGGCCGAGCGAAAGAGGCTTTCCAGAGACCGCATCAGCTCGCCGTCACCACCACGCAGTCGATCCGAGAAAGACGACTCGGAGGCGGAGCCCAGCGTCTTGACCCGTGGTGAGCAGCGAGTGTTCCTATTAAACTCTGTCTTCTTCACCAGGCACTCCTTCCCCCCCTCAACTCTTACCAGGACCGCTTCACCAGTCGTCCGGCCTCTCGTTTTGCGATATCTTCTGTCTGTCTGTCTGAGACACTCACTGAGAAAGAACGATCATAACTCGTCCAACTACCGAACGGACACCAAATAAACCCGGTTCAAGAATGCTTGCAAAATTCATGGAGGGCGCTTGCCTCCTGGCCCTTCTCACGACATCCCTTGTCAGTGCCGGTGCGATCGATTATGCTGTAGACCGGACCAACACCGATGCAGCATGCCAACGTTACTGCGAAGGATACAAGGATTATATTGACTACAGTGATAAAGAGCTGTGAGTGTCCGACCGCCGGCCCTAGGCCGTCGATACTTGCTCCCCTAGGTCCACACAGGACTAACCACGGCGCAACAGAGTCTCGAGAGCCCGGCTCGGCCGGTACGGCAGCAACGAGCCGCGGGCCGCCCAGGCGCCGCCGCCCCCTCCGGGCGCGCCTGGCTCCCCTGGCGCGCCGTGCGTGTGCTCGCAGCCGACCGGCTCCCTGGGGTGCTGGTACGAGGGCACGCGGGGCCGGGCGCTGCCGCTGCAGTACATCGCGCCGGACATGACGGTGGCCAAGTGCGCGGCGTACTGCGCGGCCTACGCCTTCTACGGGCTCGAGTACGCGGACGAGTGCTACTGCGGCAACGCCATCATCAACGGGGCCTACCAGACCGAGGCGTCGGCCTGCGACACCCCCTGCGGCGGCAACAGCTCCCAGGTGTGCGGCGGCAACAACCTGCTCAGCATCTACCAGTCCAACGTGCCGGGCGGCGCGGGCGGCCCGGCGCCGTACACGTACGCCGCGGTCGGGTGCTACGCCGAGCCGGCGCAGGGCCGCGCGCTGCAGCGCGTCATCGCGTCAACGCAGCAGACGCTCGAGGGCTGCTTCGGCACCTGCTCCAACGGGCAGTTCGCCTACGCCGGGCTCGAGACCGGCCAGGAGTGCTGGTGCGGCAACGCCCTCAACCCCGCCGCCACGCCGGTCGCCGCGTCGTACTGCGACATGCCGTGCCCCGGGAACTCGTCCCAGATCTGCGGCGGGCCGCTCGCCCTGTCGCTGTACTCGAACACCACGGGTATGTAGTCCCGCCTCCGGCCCGCTCCTCGCTGATCTGCCCTGCGTTGCTGACGCTGCTGTTCCGCAGCTGTTTTCCCCAGGTACTACTAGGCCGAGCTCGGCGCCGGCACGGGGAAGCTGGGGAAAGCTGGGAAAGCAGCAGCCGTGCTGTCCGACCGACTTGGTTCGGAGCTGGCGCGGAGGTCTCGGAATGTAATCTGACCGCGAGGATGCGCTTTCTTCCTTTTCTTTTTGGCTTGCTTGACAAGGTGACTGGAGAGAACATACCGAACGAATACGCGAATACGTAATCTGTATTGACTGAAGGTCTTAGATAGCTAATGTACGGAAGCACTCGCATGCCGCATCTTCATACTGTACGTGCTGTAGTAGTTGTTGAGAAGTCTGAACGCTCCCCTGATATGCCTCGTGGAATCTCTTGCTCTCTCCTATCAACGTCGCGATATCGACCCCATCGGGCCGGGAGTCGGCGAAAACCCAGGGATTGATTCAGAGCACGTAGGCGGCCGCTTGTAGCTGCCCCTTCGCCGCCCGCTCCAGAGGCTTTGGCTATTATCTCTCACATGAAAAAACTTGAACAGAGAAGATGAGATGGATGAGCTTTCATTCGTATCTCATGCACAAGACGGATGGACGGCACATCGGAGCAGGCTGCGTAGGCCAATGGGAATCCTGCAGAGCGCCGCCACATCCTGCCGCCTGCAGGAAAAGGAGGTCAGGGGCTTGTTCTTCAGGGGCGTCGCCGGGGCGCGTGGGGGAGATGCGAGATTGAGACGGTCAGCCAAGAAATCCGTGATTGTCAGTTTTATCAGTTGTCACCCTCGGCATCCGAATTAGCCATGCTTTCCCACAAATCCGCCCGCCGGCGGGCAGGGCTGTGAAAAAAGAATCCGCTTTCGAGGCGCCAAGATAAGGGATGACGATCGCCGTGTCGGTTCCGGAGTCTCCAGGCGAACCTCGCTTATAAGCTGGTCTTGGCCGCTCCTCCGGACGGCGTGCAGCACCCAGTACAGTAGGGGGGCGCATCCCACGGGCGGAGGATCGGCGGCGGGCGGCGGCGGCGGCTGGTGCGATCACGCCGCGGTCAGCTCGAGGATGCTGGGCGTGTTTCAGGAGTTTGCTCCGCTAGTCACGACTTGCCTGTCTCGGATGGCGGCATTTCGCGAGGAAGACTGGGTAGTAAGCGGCGCTGGCAGCCACCGCAGGCAGGCTAAAGAAAGAAGAACCTCTTGTTGTCTTTGAAGACGCAATATGCTCTTGAGACGAGTTCGCCTCAGAGAGGTGACGAGGCCAAGAAACAAGAAACCGGAAGGTTGAGGACGCGACCAGTTATCGGCGCCGAGCGTGTCGCTTCGCAACTTGCGCCGTCTCAGGAAGCCTCTCCTCCGACCGTGCTCTTCACTTTCTCGAGTACTGTGCAGAGTACTGTCAAGAAAAGCCAAAATTAGGACAGGGCCAGGGAGGCATTAGCCGAGGAGGAGGGTAGAGGAGGACAGCCAGTGAGAGCCGAGGATGAGTACACGGGGTTCCGCCTCCTAAGAGGGTTTGATTTTAGCGACGACGCCGCCAGTCTCGGCCAAGCCTCCCAACATTGGATGAGTGGCATGCGGAAACAAGATTGTTCGTTCTGTGAATGGCCCACTCGTGATGGCCAAGAAGGTGCTGTATGCGCTACGAATCATCAGGACAACAGCTCGTCTGCTAGCGAAACTTTCTCGCGTGAGCCCCGAAGGAGTCGAGCGCCGGCGGGTCTCGCGGCATGTCTCCAAGCACAGTCTGGGAAGTACGGGGTATGGATACGAAAGATTGCAAAAGGCAGCGTTTCCATATCTTCGTGATGGTTACAGGTCAGCAATGTCCGTATAGCTTCAACCTCCCAAACCCTGAAGAGGCTGCTGCTGTGCTGTCTCGGAGCTTCCGCCGGGGCACACCTGAATCCTGATGGCCATCACTCTGCCGTGTCCGGCTGAAAACCACACACGAGCTACCCCAACTGCCAGGAGGGTTCTGCAATCCTCCCGAAATCTTCGCGTAGCACCGAAGCCGCCAAGACGTTCGGCGGTCTTGGCTGCATGACTGAACTGCCGGCTATCCGTGCCCCTTGAGCGCGTGGCAGTGCCGCAGATTGGACGGTAAATGACGTCTTTCAGCTAGCTTGGGGGGTGAAGCCGTGAAGTGTGAATGTGGCGACCGTATTTATCTTATATCTTTAGAGTAGATAGGTGGATGCAAACGCTCGAAATAGAGTGGCAGTTCCCAGTGTGTCCAGGACATGAAACACAGCAGCCGGTTTAAGGTACTGTACAGACAGGGCCACGACCCCCAGGCGTGGGATTTAGTGCAACCCGGGGGGTTGGGGATGTTCAGGATTTTAACGTTATCCTGAAGCTCTTTTCCTAGTGCAGTGCAGCTCCGGAACAACAGCTCTAGATCGCCGTATGTGTTTCATGTCTGGCCCCGTATCGCCATCGCTCCGTCTAGCCACCGGTTGCCCTACTGTGTGGCCTCACAGTCTCTCCTTCTGCAGTCCCAAGCTGTCATGGCTGTCCGTCCAGCCACCGTGCGTATAGTCTCGTTGGGAACGGTCAGGCCTTTCCCCGGGGACAAGGAGAGCAGTCTGGGATTATCTCCGTGCATGTTTCCATAAGGAGGTCGTTGCATCGCTCGAATTGAGGCTGACGTACCCCCTGTCCCCCCTCCTATTCCCAATTCCGTTGCTCGACGCTAGCATCATCGACTATCCCCACGGACGCCCCTTTGACAGTGCAGCACTGGCTCCGACTCCAGGAGTCCAGGGCGTCCAGGGCACGCCGTTGCAGCGCTTGATTTGCCCGGCCCATGGGCGCGTCAGGGTCCTCTTCTCCACAGTAATCCCAGCGGTCCCCGGGCGACAGAAGCACATGATTGATCGATATCTGATCGAGGGACGGAGCCAAAAATGGTCGGCTTCCGTGCTGGTCCAAACACCCCCCGGCGGCAATCTGCTGTGGGCGATCACTTTCTGCCGTTCCTGAGATTCATAAAAAAGCCTTATGTGATCCACACCCCTCTTCCCCAACTTCCCTCGGTTCTGGCTGTGACCTGAGTTGCTGCTCCAGAGCATCGTCGGTCGTTACCTGCTGCGGATTCTCGATTCTAGCGACGTGCCGCCCGAGATTACCGGAACCGGTGCTGGAAAGGTCCGCTATTGGACGCGGGAGACATTGATTCACAGGCGACAGCGCCACAGAAAGGGCGGTTCGCAACCAACGCACTGGGCTTATAGAGCTCGGATCCCCAGCCGGAAACGGGTGAATCAAGTTCGGCGGAGGACAGGGGAAGACGCCGGACGGCGCAAGCAACGCTCACCACAAGAACCAGCACGAGCCCAGGCGTCGCCGGCACCGAGCTGCCAGTTCTCTCGACGTCATCTCTCCCGACCGGCCAAGCGGGACTCTAACCCGAGCATATCGCCGAAGCTCGATTGTCGTCATCTCCGCCCGCAGAGTTGACCTGGGGGACTCGCCTTTTGGGCACTCTGTTCTGCATCGTCCGCCGGTTATGTCACGATAGCGTCTTCTACGGTCCTTATTATTAGACTTAGGTTTCTTCGCTTCTTTGGCGGCGTCTATTTGGTCGGATCCTGCAGCGCGGCCCCTTTCGCTCGTTTCGGGGACGCAACTCAACTCCAGCCACCATGGCAACACAACAGCAGTCAGCGAAAAATGTCAAATGGGTAGAGGTGAGTCTATGCAGCATACAAGCATCTCAAGGCGAAGGGGAGCGGCGAAGAGACAGCTCACGGTTCCCGTGTTTTCGGTTGCTTGGAACCTTCCACCGCCCACACCTTTATTGACCCCCTAGGCTCGAGTGGCACCAACACGACTGACACCTCTACGCAGGGCCTCCGAGGCATGGCCTCAGTGCTGGTCATCATGACGCACATCTCCCGCGCCTTTGACTATGGGCTCTTCTTCCCCCAGGACACCCCCGAGGCGGCCCCGCGGCTCCTCCAGCTGCCGATCCTGCGTGTGCCCTGGCAGGGCCGCATCGGCGTGCCCATCTTCGCCTTCCTGACGGGCTTCGTCTGCGCGCTCAAGCCGCTCAAGCTGGCGCGGCAGGGCCGGCAGGGCCAGGGCGACGCGCTGATGGCCATCGCGCGGTCGGCGTTCCGGCGGCCCCCGCGGCTGGTGCTGCCCGCGGCCATCGCCACGACCATCAGCATGGTGCTGACGGTGCTGGGCGCGTACGTGAGCTCGTCGCACTGCGACTCGTTCTGGGTGCGGTTCGACACGCCCAACCGCGAGCCGACGCTGTGGCTCGAGGTGTGCCGCTACTTCCGCGTGCTGCTGAGCACCTGGACCAACTCGGACAACGTCTACGACCGCCACCAGTGGGCGATGCGGCCGCTGCTCGTCGGCGCGTTCCAGGTGTACGTCCTGCTGGCCGCGACGATGGGCATGCGGTTCAAGTACCGCATGGTGGTGCACGCGCTGCTCATGACGTACTGGTGGCTCAACCGAGAGGTTCATACTGGTAGGTTGATGCGCTGTTTGATCTGCTCTCTATTTGATGCAAACCCTCTTAAACCGCTTTCCCGCTGTATTCATGCGTCAATTCCCAATGAGACGAGCAGAATGACATGCTAACACGCAAACAGAAACCTTCGGCGCCATGATCGCCCTGGGCACCCTCCTCGCCGACCTCTCGCAGCACCGCCCGACGCAGGCCTTCATCGCCGCGCACCACCGCGTGCTCTCCCTGGTCGTGGCGCCCTGCCTGATCCTGACCGGCCTGTACATCGGCTCTTACCCGCAGGAGCACGAGGACTGGGCGCCCTGGTCGCGCTGGCTGATGGACTACTTCGTCAACATGAACCCGCCGGAGGGCCAGCCGCGCGGCTCGCTGCTGGTGCCCGAGGGCACCGACCCGCGGCGGCGCTTCACCGCCGCCAACATCCAGCTCTTCGCTGTCGCGGTGTTCGTCAGCCCGATGCTGCGCGAGGCCCTGAGCAGCCGCTGGCTGCTGTGGCTGGGCCACCACTCGTTCGCGGTGTACCTGACGCACGGCACCATCCTGCGCACGGTGGGCATCTGGGTGGCGTACGGCATCGTGCCTCACTACGCGCAGCGCGAGGACGGGTCGTGGGAGACGGAGTCGCACGTCGCGGGCCCCTGGCGCGTGCGCCTCGCCATCCTCGTGTTCATCTGCCTGACGTACAGCGCGGCGTGGGCGTGGATGCGCTGGGTGGACACGGCGTGCGCGAGGGCGACCAAGTGGCTCGAGGCGAGGGTGTTCGAGCCGGAGGACGAGAACGACCACGAGGCCGCGGAGAAGGGGTACGGCCGGGTGAACGGCGTGAACGGGAATGGATACCCCGGCGGCGACGGCGGACACAAGGAAATGAACGGCGGGATGAACGGCGGGGCGAACGGACACACGAGGCATCCGAGCATGAGGGACAGGATGAACACGACCAGGCAAGGCCCACATCAGCACTCGCCGTAGGGAGCATCGCTGTTTGCTATCAGGATGAGATCTCTTCATAGAGCCCGATCTCGCATCGATCGGCTATTAACCTCTTCATTTTCTCTGTTCCTTTGTCTCTCTCAGTACATACTCTATATCCTACTTTCTCTCTGATCAGGGGCGTTGAGCCTTGCATATGACGGCGTTGGAACGGTCCCTTTCTCAAGGGGGGGATGGGTTTCGGTCGGGCATCTACTCTTTACTGCACGTCCTTGGAGGACTGAGCTCCCTATTTTCATTTCTCTCTTCTGGATATAAAGGCATCTTCATACATAATACGGCCTAATACCGTAGGAGATACACCGACGGATATACCAAGACTTTTTAGACTTCAGAGTATCCAAGACGTGATGTGATGTGCTGTTCATAAGTGAGGAATCGTTAAACTGCGTCTACAGCTTCGCCACCGCCCTGCCCTCCGCCTCCTCGACGATCATCTCCGCGCACCTCTCCCCGACCGCAAGCACCGTCAGCATGGGGTTGATGGTCGGGATGGTCGGGAACACGCCCGCGTCCGCGATCCGCAGCCCCCTCAGCCCCCGCACCCGCAGCCTCTCGTCCACCACCGCCATGTCGTCGCTCTCGACGTCGCCCATCCGCGTCGTCCCCGCCGGGTGGTACACCGTGTGCGCCGCCTTGCGCGCGTACCGGCTGATGTCCTCGTCGCTCTGCACCAGCGGGCCCGGCGCCACCTCGCGCTTGATCCAGTCCTTGAAGGGGGCCTGCTCGGCGATGCGGCGCGCGGCGCGCACGCCGTAGACCAGCGTGGCGGCGTCGTAGCCCTCCGGGTCGGTGAAGTAGCGGAAGTCGAGCGCGGGCTTGACCGCCGGGTCGGCGGAGGTGAGGTACAGCCGGCCGCGGGAGCGGGGCCGGGGGATGTTGGGGGTCATGCAGAAGGCGTAGCCGGAGGGGAGGTCGTCGTAGCCGAGGCGCAGGGTGTTGAGGGTGAAGGGGATCTGGTAGCAGTGCATCATGACGTCGGCAATGTCGCCGTCCGGGATGGCCCGCGGGTTGCCCGGGAAGCGGTAGGCGGCGGCGTCGGCGGGCTCGCGGCGGAGGAAGATGCCGGCGTCCGAGTCCATGGTGGTCTGGTTGGGCGGCACCGGCTGGTGCAGCTCCCACATGATGATGCTCTCTGGGTGGTCGACGAGGTTCTCGCCCACGCCGGGGAGGTCGCGCACGACGGGGATGCCCAGCGGCGAGAGCTGGTCCTTGGGCCCCAGGCCCGAGAGCAGCAGCAGCCGCGGGGTGTCGACGGCGCCGGCGCACAGGACGGTCTCGACCTTGGCGTTGACGGTGCGCTTGCTGCCGTCCTTGAGGGCCAGGTCGACTCCCGTCACGGCGTCGCCGCGCACGTTGACGCGCGACACCCAGGCGTTTGTCAAAATCGTCAGGTTGGGCCGCTCCTCCTCGCCGCGCAGGATGGGGTGGATGTAGGCGACGGAGGCGCTGGAGCGGCGGTGGTCGTCGGGGTTGTAGCTGACGGAGAAGAAGCCGACGCTGGGCTTGAGGGCGCCGGCCTCGCTGATCTGCTTGTTGAAGTCGTGGATGACGGGGATGTCCATGGCCGCGCTGCACGACAGCACCCAGTCCTTGCACAGCTGGTTGCGGTGGCGGGCGTCGACCGGCTGCACCGTGTTGCGCAGCTTGTCGAGCACGCGGTTCATCATGGGGAACGTCCAGCCCTTGGCGCCCATCGACTCCCAGATCTTCATGTCGTACTCGAAGGGCCGGAAGGAGATGAGCGTGTTGTGCGACGAGCACCCGCCCAGTATCTTGGCCCTCGAGTGCCGGATATATGAGTTGCCTGGTGAGTCGCATGAGCCATTGCCTCTTCACATCATGCGGACTTGAATCAAGTTGAAGAATGCATGATGCATCTTACCCATGGGCTGCTCTACCGTGCCGTAGTCATAGTCGAGCTCGCCTCCCAGCAAGCTCAGCCATTGCCGCAGATCGAGCACCTTGTCGTCCATGAAGTCGCTCGGGCCGGCCTCAATCAGGAGCATCTTCTTCTGCGGAAGATACTCCGCCAGGCGTGACGCTATCACGCATCCTGCCGTGCCACCGCCGACTATGACATAGTCGTAGCGGTCTGTATGTGACGGGGGCAGATATGTGGTCGTCATGACGGCTTCTCTGTCTCTCTAGTGGCGCACACCCTGGCGAACGTCTCTTTGCTTTGTTTTTTTTTCTCGCGCCTCTCTCGGTCTCAGCCTCTCTCTCCTCCGGCTATATCTCGTCTATAAAAGAAGAACCTCTGTAGAGACGAAAGCCGCAATGGCTCTAAGCGGCAGTCGTACACGGTATCGCACGACTTACAAGAAGCATCGCCAACCTGGATCGAACGGAGCATCCGAGATGGGGTCCCGACGGCTTAATGATATGATTTTCTTTCCTATTCTGGGCACGCAACCCGTGTACCCACCCCCCCAGGCGCCCCCCGTCCTGGAGCTGCAATCCTTTTCCATGTCCAGCTCGGCCTCACCCACGCCGTGAGAGCCGTGATTGGCCTGGCGGCACTTGGCCCTGCGGCCCTGCAGCGAGAGTCAGCCCAGAAAGATGGGAAAACCGGGCCCTCTCTCTTGCAGAGGCTGCAGTAGGACGGGATTCGACTGGACAGGCTGGACCGACTGGACCGACTGGGACCAACTGGGTCGGCTGGTTGGGTCGACTCGAGCGGTGAGGGGCGGCGAAGTTTCTGCGGTCCCAGGCGTTCCTGGGGCACAAGCGCCGATCGATACTGCTTCAGACCGTGGAATGGGTCTTTTTTCTTTACTGCGTTTGGCGATACGTAATAGGGCTTCTTTGTCCGGCCGCCAGCTTTCATCATCGGCGGGGCCACGGTTTGACGCCGCGTCGCCATCGTCCATAAAAGACCCGCACCAGCGTCAGCTCGACCCCCACGGCTGCTCCGGTCCGTGCCGGCGTGAAGACGACGGACGACGGACACGGTAGATCGGATTGAGGCCATTCGTAGCTACCTGGACTGCTGTACTTGGTTGAGTAGAAGTTGGTGAGAAGAGACAAGAGACAAGAGACACGAGACAAAGGAAGAGCTTTGGAACCTCCTGTCTCTAGCTGGCTGGAAGACTCCAAGGCATCATCACCACCCAGCCCAAGATGGCACTCGAGGAGGAGGATCGCCACACCTTCTACGCGGGCAAGCCGCAACCCTCGGTCGACAGCCCCGGCACGTTCCTCTCCATCGACCCTTCAACCGCCAGGCCCCTCTGCACCATCCACACCTCCTCCCCCGCCGCCGTCGACGCCGCCATCAGCGCCGCCAAGGCCGCATTCCCGGCCTGGTCACAGACGCCGCCCCCGGAGCGGGCGCGCGTGCTGCTGCGCGCCGTCGCCCTCCTGCGCGAGCGCAACGACGCCCTCGCCCGCGTCGAGACCCTCGACACCGGCAAGCCCTTCTCCGAGACCTCGGCCGTCGACGTCGCCACTGGCGCCGACGTGCTCGAGTACTACGCGCACCTGGCCGCGTCGGGCGGGCTCAACGGCGAGCACTTCCGCCTGCGGCCGGAGGCCGCCGTGTACACGTCCAAGGAGCCCCTGGGCGTGTGCGCCGCCATCGGCGCTTGGAACTACCCGCTGCAGATCGCCCTGTGGAAGGCGGCGCCGTGCCTGGCCGCCGGCAACGCCCTCGTCTACAAGCCCAGCGAGTTCACCAGCCTGCACGGGCAGCGCCTCGCCGAGCTGCTGCGGGAGGCCGGGCTGCCCGACGGCGTGTTCGGCGTGGTGTACGGCGCCGGGGAGGTCGGCGCGCAGCTCGCGGCGCACCCGGACGTCGCCAAGGTCAGCTTCACGGGCCAGGTGAGCACGGGGAGGAAGGTGGCGGCGGCGGCGGCGGGCGGGATGAAGTACGTCACCATGGAGCTGGGCGGCAAGAGCCCGCTGGTGGTGCTGCCCGGCGCCGACGTGGCGCAGGCGGTCGACGGCGCGATGATGGCCAACTTCTACAGCACGGGCCAGGTGTGCACCAACGGCACGAGGGTGTTCGTGCCGCGGGAGATGAAGGACGAGTTCGAGCGGACGCTGCTGGGGAAGATGCAGTACGTCAGGGCGGGCGACCTGTTCGACCCGGCCACCAACTTCGGGCCCCTCAGCAGCAAGGTGCACCAGGAGAAGGTCGCCAGCTACATACGGCACGGCATAGAGACGGACAAGGCGAGGCTTCTGTGCGGCGGGCTCGGGCAGCCGGAGGGGATCCCTGCGGACCTGAGGGACGGGTACTGGATCCGGCCGACCGTCTTCACGGACTGCTCGGACGGCATGAGGATCGTGCGGGAGGAGATCTTCGGGCCGGTCATGTGCATCCTCACCTACGCGAGCGTCGAGGAGGCGGTCGAGCGGGCGAACACGACCGAGCTGGGGCTGGCGGCCGGGGTGTTCGGGAGGGATATCGACCAGTGCCACCGGGTCATTGCCCAGCTGCAGGCCGGCATCACCTGGGTAAACACCTGGGGCGAGTCGCCGGCTGAGATGGCGGTCGGAGGCTGGAAGCAGAGTGGTCTGGGCGTCGAGAACGGGCGGAGGGGTCTGGAGGCGTGGGTCAGGAACAAAAGCACGCTCGTGGAGATGGGAGGCTCCGTCCCGACGGTGTTCGCAAAGTTATAGGCAAGATGTGAAGGAAATACAGCAATGATATCCGCCTCGCACTTTGACTTGTCCCGGCACGTTAGGTGTTTGTCTGAGCATTATCCTGAGCTGCCTATCAAGTTAACCAAGAGAAGACGACTTACATGACAGCATCGCATTGTATCGTATCGTAGTCTACAGTCTCGCGATCCTCTGCTGTCCATCCAGCTGCAGAGCCTCCTTCATCGCGTTCAACGCGCCAAACAGCTCGTTGTCATGATACTTCCTCGCCACGATCTGCAGGTCCACCGGTGCCCCCTCGAAGTCCCCCTGCGCCCACAGCTGCCTGACATGCCTGCACTCCTCGCTGAGTGGCACCCCGTTCGTCGGCGTGTACCCCTCCGCGCCCTTGGCCAGCGCCTTCACCGGCGTGGGCACCACCACCCCGGGGTAGTCGACGTAGTTCCACAGCGCGGTGTAGTTCCAGTACAGCGACGTGTCGTGCGCGCATGCCGGCCCCACGAAGACGGGGCACACCACCACATCGACGTCCTCCCCCGTCCAGTGGTCCGCGAAGTCGCACCGGAACTGGTCGCGCGCCAGCCGCTGCTCCAGCAGCTCCGACGCCGCCAGCTGCGGGCCCTCGGCGTCGGAGATGATGTGCTTCGTCAGCGCGAACATGGGCTCCCCGGCGTCCGCCAGGTGCTCCTTGACGCCCTTGGCGCCGTCCGGCCAGTACGCCTTGCGGATGAGCTTGACCGCGTCGGCGGTGCGGTACGGCCTGAACGGCTTCACCTGGAAGCGGGACGAGAGCCCGAGCTGCGCCTTCGCCCACCCCAGGGCCCGCGTCACAGGCGGCTGCGGCTGGATGTGCCCGTCGTCCATCATGAAGCCGATCTTGAGGGGCGAGGTCCTCACGGCGGTGCCGAGGCCGGTCCAGGGGATGGGGATGAGCCGCGGGTCGGCGAGGTACGGCCGCTCGGCCAGGATGGCGGACATGAAGAGGTCCATGTCCCGCAGCGAGGTGCACATCGGCCCCGTGGAGATGAGGATGTTCAGCTCGGCCACCGCGCCGCCGTGCAGGAAGTCCTTCATGGGCAGCGTGTACGACGTCGGCTTGAAGCCGTAGATGCCGCAGAAGCCGGCCGGGCACCGGACGCTGCCGCCGATGTCAGTGCCTATGCCGAGCACCGAGCCCCTGAGGGCCACCAGGGCGGCCTCTCCGCCGGTCGAGCCGCCCGCCGAGAGGAAGATGTTGTACGGGTTCAGCACCCGGCCGTAGGGGGACACGCTCTCCAGGTGCATGATGGACTGCGGCTGGTTGGTCTTGCAGTAGTAGACCGCCCCGAGCCTCCGCAGGATGCCCATCATGTGGCAGTCCTCCGTGTCCTTGACCCTCGTGCTGATGAAGCCGGCCGCTGAGTAGTGCCCGGCGACGGGCATGTGCTCCTTCAGGCTGATGGGCACGCCGTGCAGCGGGCCGACGGTCTTGCCCGTCGCGGCCTGGTAGGCGTCCAGCTCCTTGGCGCGCTGCACGGCCTCGTCCATGAACCACTCCACCAGGCAGCAGCTCACCTGGTGGGCGATGATGGCGCGCTTCGAGAAGGCGGTGGCCACGGCGACGGCGGTGAACTTGCGGCTGCGGATGGCGTCCGCCAGGGCGACGGCGTCATACTTCTCGGTGATCTCGAGCTCCTCCTCGGTCAGAATGCCACACTGCCGCGGGATACCCGTGACATCCTTGGGTGGGCTGTCCACGAAATGCTGCGGGATGTAATACTCCTCCGGGACCTTCTGCACGAACTCCTGGACTATGGAGCTCTTGAGGGCCTCATATTCCGGTGTCCCAGATGGGACGGGGACCGTCTGGATCAGGGGAAAGGGACGTGAAGGCATCGTGAGTCTCTGTGCCCAGCTCAGATGGCCGAGTGGTAAAGTGACAAGTGAGAGCAAGGCGCAGGGGGTTATGACATAGGTGCAGCTTGTGAGGGGGGAGAGCTGCGCTGAATCCGTCTTGACGTAGTGAAACACACCGAGTGTCTTATCTCGCATCGGCTACCTGTACGCAATGCTGCTGCATGCCGACAGAAGCCACTGTCACCTTAACCGACACGGCCGGATCTGCGTCGCGATCGGGACCATCCGGAGCACACCGTTGACGCTGCCCTTGCCTGCAGTTTGAGGTTTTATCACGCCCGCGCAACACTTATCGGCGGGGTTGCAGACGCCCGCAAAGCCATGGCGATAAGCCCTCGAAGCTGTGTGGCCGGAGATGCTGCATCTGCGGCTCCCTGACTCTGACAGGAAGCCTTTGCCGATCGCCGCCATCGGCTGGGCTCCACCCGTCCCGAACGACGCGCCCCGGCGGCACGGCAGATAAGGAGCCCATAGGAGCCCCAGTTATTCGTCGTCTCAACGGCCGGGTTCTGGATCGAACTACCATAAAGAGGGTAGTCGGGTGGGCACCGGCGATAGCCTCCAGCGCCCGCAGGGGTTCGGCACCCGTGTGCGCGGGGAGCTCAGGGGTCGCCTGTGGTTGTCTGATGCCGTCCGTGATGCGTGGCGGCGCCGAGCGCCGGAGTCGAGGCCGCCCTCGAGCCGGGAAGGGTTAAGAGGATGACTGCTGTTGCGCAGGAACGATTCTCCTACACTGCATATCGCCTAGCTCTGTGTTGCGTCACGTATTTTGACGACGATCTGCTGACGCCGTGACATGGTTGAATCTGTCGTTATCGGCCGGGATTGGCGAATGTTTGAGCTAAAGCATGAACACCGAGGTTATACAGCGATAAGGATGCCGCAAAGGTGGGAGCACAGGAGGCCTTTGAGTGGGCTTGTCCCAGGTCATCGGGTGGTTGGCCCGGTGGTTGGCCCCCGTCACGCATCTCCCGGTGTGTCTTCGACGGTGTCACCCATATAAGCGTGGCCTCCCCCTTGGCGACCTCGAGAGTGGGACTCGACGTACTCCTGCGTATACGATCTGCCTCGCTCTGCGTCTACCTCTTGTCTTGTGATCACAGCCCAGTCCCTCACCATGACTGGAGACAACGTCCATTCAGGGGCCGTGCCCGGGACAGTCCACCTTGTCGATGTCGCCGGCGAGAGCTCCGGCAAGTCCAAGGATGGCATCGAGCTGATCCCCCGGCCGAGCAATGATCCGGAGGACCCGCTCAACTGGAGCGAGAAGCGGAAGCGTTTCTCGGCCGGCATGATGGTCACCTATGTCCTTGGCACGGGCATCCCTGGCACCCTTCACTACTCCGTGCTGGCAGACATCACGCGCGACACCGGCATCTCGACCGCGTCTCTGGTCCAGGGCACTGGCCTCATGTTCCTCTTCCTCGGCTGGGCGTGCCTGCTCTGGCAGCCCCTAGCGCTCACCTACGGTCGCCGCGGCGTCTACCTCCTCTCGACCCTCATCATGGTCCCCCTCATGGTATGGACGGCCTACACCAAGACCACGGGCGAGTGGTACGCCCAGCGGATCCTGCTCGGCGTCGTAGTCTCACCCATCGAGTCCCTCCCCGAAGTCAGCGTGCCCGACGTCTTCTTCGCCCACAACCGAGGAGCCTGGATGGGGCTCTACGTCTTCACCCTCTTCGGCTCCAACTTCCTGGCGCCGCTCATCGCCGGCTGGTTCGCCCAGGCCTACGGCTGGAGGTGGACTATGCACTTCGGCGCCATGATCGCCGCCGTCTCATTCTGCATCTTGTTCCTCTTCATGGAGGAGACCATGTACTTCCGCAACACCCTCGAGGGTCTCGAGGAGGAGCAGCAGTCAGACAAGGAAGCCCCTCAGGCCGCTCAAGGAGGGGTTATGATGGATGAGAAGAAGGCCATCAGAGACGTCGCGAGCTCGCAGGAGGCTGCCCCCGTCCGCGGAAACGTGTACCCCGCGCGGAGGAGCCGCCTCCAGAAGCTGATGCCCTTCGTCAGCATGCCGGGCCGGCCGAGCAACAAGCAGATGTTCCAGGCCATGTACCTGCCCCTGATCATCATCGTCAAATTCCCCAACGTGGCCTGGGCCGGCTTCATCTACGGCATCAACCTGTCGTGGTACAACGTCCTCAACGGCACGGCCAGCCCCGTGCTCAGTGCCGCCCCCTACAACTGGTCGACCGGCCTCGTCGGCTCCATCTACGCCGGCCCCATCGTCGGCGCCGCGCTGGGCTGCCTGTGGGCCGGCAACGTGGCCGACAAGACGGCGCTGTGGCTCGCCCGCCGCAACGGCGGCGTCCGAGAGCCGGAGCAGAGGCTGTGGCCGCTCGCGCTCTCGGCGCTGCTGTCCTGCGTCGGGCTGATCACCTGGGGCGTCGGCGCCGAGCACTTCGTGCACTGGGCCGGGCTCGCCATCGCCCTGGGGATCCTGACCTTCAGCGTGGTCACGGGGGGCTCCATCGCCCTGTCGTACAACGTCGACTGCTTCAAGGACATCAGCGGCGACTCGACGACCGCGATCATCATCATCCGCAACACCATCGGGTTCGCCATCTCCTACGGCATCACGCCTTGGTACACCAACATGGGCCTGCAGAACTGCTTCGTCATGGCCGGGTTCCTGTCCCTGGGGTGCACCTGCACGTTCTTGCTGATGATCTGGAAGGGCAAGGCGCTGCGGAGGTGGTCTGCGGCCAGGTACTGGAAGATGGCGGAGAAGACTAGGAAGTTTTCTCACGAGTAGATGTCGGGTGATTGTGTGTATTATGTCGCTGGAAGGGCTGTAAACATGCACATAGAGGCTCCGTACATGGATTGGGAGCATAAACAAGAGCAGCTCTTCCAGAGGTCTGCGTAAGTCGTCTCGGTTTGCGACGGTTCACATCTTTATTAAGGGGTATCTTCAACTCTGAGAGGATGATAGTGCCCGCGGGAATCACAGACGGATATCGTACCTCATCATATTATCAATCGTGGCAATTGAGAAGAAGAGATACATATTGACAAGTGTTTGCCGCGGATAACGCCCTTGAGCACTCCACTGAAAGCGTCGCTAAGTGGAACTGCTTGCCAGTAAACTGGCCGGCAGCAAGTCGTTACTCCGGAGCGATCCGCAAGGTGCAGGTAGGCGAGTCAGTTAGTTACCATAACTTCTGACCTGGCGTGAGGAATAAGTGCTGCCCGATAACGGCTCCGCTCCCCGGCTCCTTTCCCGCGGGGAACTCGATCAGCTCGGCGGCTTCAACAGGTTGTTATATTGAGTGTCTCCCCCTGAGGGAGGACACTGATCTTTAATACTGTTCATCAAGTCTCCTCATTACTCGGGCAACACATCACAATGTCTGACCTCAACCTCCCCGAACCCTTCGCCAGCATTCCCAAGGCATCCTTTCTATTTGGGCCTTCACCAATCCAGCAGCTGCCCCGCATATCTGAGGCACTGGGAGGGAAGGTCAACGTATACGCAAAGCGGGATGACTGTAACTCTGGGTTAGCCTTCGGCGGCAACAAGACCCGGAAGCTAGAGTATGTTTCAGTCTTAGGCATCTCCAGCGACATCGTGCTTACCACACAGGCAGGTACCTCATACCAGACGCGCTGGCCCAAGGCTGCGACACGCTCGTCAGCATCGGCGGCGTGCAGTCCAACCACACCCGCCAAGTGGCGGCCGTGGCGCGGGCGACGGGGCTGAAGGTGGCCCTGGTGCAGGAGCACTGGGTGGACTGGGAGAGCCCCGAGTACGAGCGCGTCGGCAACCTGCAGCTCTCGCGGCTGATGGGCGCCGACTGCCGGCTGGACGCCAGCACCTTCGGCATCGAGCACAAGAACACGCTCAAGAGCCTGGAGGCGGAGCTGAAGGATGCGGGCCGCAAGCCCTACTACATCCCCGCCGGCGCGTCGGACCACCCGCTGGGCGGCCTGGGCTTCGCGCGGTGGGCGTTCGAGGTGGAGGCGCAGGAGCGGGAGATGGGCGTCTTCTTCGACACCGTCGTCGTGTGCGCCGTGACGGGGTCGACCATGGCCGGCATCGTGGCCGGGTTCAAGCTGGCGCAGAAGAAGTGCGGGTCGCGCCCGCGGAGGGTGGTCGGCGTCGACGCCAGCGCCAAGGTGAAGCAGACGTTCGACCAGGTGCTGCGCATCGCCAAGTTCACGGGGGTCAAGATCGGGCTGGAAGAGGGGGACATCACGGAAGAGGACATCATCCTGGACGACCGGTACCACGCCGGCACCTACGGCATCCCCGACGAGCAGACCATCGCCGCGATCAAGTTCGGGGCGGAGACCGAGGCCTTCATCACCGATCCCGTGTACGAGGGCAAGAGCCTGGCGGGGATGATGGACATGATCCGCAAGGGCGAGATCACGTCCGGGAACGTGCTGTACGCTCACCTCGGCGGGCAGCTGGCGCTGAATGCGTATACCAACATGTAGCGTGCTTGTAAAGACTGGGAGTATCCTTCCAAAGGCAGTTGCGATCAGTCTATTAAGTGCGCACTGAACGAGGGTATAGACGTGAATATCTCTATGAGTTGGTAAACTTGGAACACTTGAGGGACTGTAACTGGCGGACAGCAACGATATCATAACGTTCTGCGAATCCATGCGAGAAGGGCTTCCACAATCTATCCTGGAAACGGAGACGACTGCTTAAAAACCTGCGCATGCACCGCGACTGGCGGTGAAATACCGTGTCAGACCTTTGCGACAGGCTGCTCTCGTCGAATCTCCGTAACGGCTGTTGGCTCCCAAATGTCATACTCAAGTAGCCCCTGATCGTTGCGGAATGCCTTGCCCTTGCGACTGGGGTTCCAAAGTCAGATCAACTTCGAAAGGAAGACTCCTCATGGGGAAAAGGACTTACATATCCCTCCGGATCATCAAGATGATAGCAAACACACTCAAGATAGCCAGGGCGATCATACCGGCGCAGATCTGATATCCGTATTTGTAATGAGGCGCTGGGCAAAGATATTAGCACTCGGAAATACCGGGATAACGGGAAAAGGCACGTAGCCCAATAACATACCGTCCACGGCCGGGAAGAGCAGAACCAAAGCCCAGGCGTTGACTGCATACACCATTGTGTTGCCGATAGAGACAATGAGACCGCGCAGCGTACCATTGCCTTGGCAGACCTCGTTCAGCCAGGCAATAGTTATGGACTGTGCCGGCAGGCCCGCGGTGATGAAGATGTAGCCAATGAACTTGAGCCACTCCGGTGCCTCCCAGACGGCCACGAACACGTTGCCAGCCAGGCATATGAACATGTTGGCCACGATCACGATGGGGCGGTTCTCAAGCCAGTCTGATATGAAGCCGCTGATGATCGCGTTGACCAGAGCCGCCCCCTGTCCGGCCGTCGGAATGTTGTTGATCTGCGGCACTGAGTACTTTCCGAGGTACTGGAGCCAGAGGTTGAAGTAGCCGTCGCCCCAAGAGAAGGCGCCGTACAAGCTGGTGCTGAGTTAGCTCAGGTTGACAGAGGTTGGAGCTTAGGCATCCTTACAGGTAGCAAAGCACAAACAGGTAGACGTGCCATGTCGTCCAGATAGACTTGAAGCGAGTCCAGGTAATCTTCTGAACAGGGCGACGTCCGACTCTGTCCATTCTGTCGATTGCTAGTTCGATTTCCTAAAAGTTGCGTAAGACGATGATCATCAAAGTTGAAGAGAGGGTGGAGTGTTACCGTAGCCTTCAACCACCTTGCTTTCGTATCTCTCGGCTGATCTGGTAGAGCATAGAAACCCCACAGAGAAATGGGGACAGAGATCAGTCCATCAAAGATGAACAGCCATCTACTTCCGTCAGCGTTCGGCCCAAGGCTCGTGCATGTATGAGGACGTACCTCCAGCTTGCCATGCCTGTCCCGTCCATGTGGCTGTAGAGGCCCGCCTGGATGTATCCCGAGAACATTCCCGCCACTCTGGCTGAAACTTCGTAGAGCGCCATTCGCTTACCGAGTTCAGAGGGCGTGTACCAAGCCCCGAGAACTGCTGCGAAACCCGGAAACGCAATTCCCTGGAAGAATCCAATGGCAAATCGTAAGCCATAGACCTGGAACAATCCCTTGTCAGCGATGATCAAAGCAAATTCAACAGTCTCATGTGCCACTCACTGCCTCTGCTGACTTTGCTCCAGCGATGCCCATTACGAGAGCCGTCCAAGCCAGCTCGCAGGACGGCATTAGGATTGATGGCCTGACTCTAGTCGCCAATAGCATAAGCGGCACTATACCCTTTGTCAGCATATACCGTAATCATAAAAGGGGAGCCTTATCTGACCTGCGCCGGCAATGATGCCGCAGTTAAATGTCGTTGAGAAGTAGTTGAGTTCATTGCCGAAGAGCGAAAGCTGCGAAGCCCTTATTAGCCAAGATATCGAGATGGACCGTTACCCCCGTCTTTCACTCACGTCCTCTTTCATACCAGAGACGTATGCATTGCTTGGATTGATGACTTAGCTTAGCCAGAAGTGAGCTTATTAAAGAGACCATACCTGATGTTGGTGTTATCTAACGTCTGCATGAAGCACGAGAGCGCGGTGTAAGATCTATGTCGGTGGTTAGTCACCGTATCTAGTTATCTAGATGCGAAGTCTCTGCGTACAGCACGAAGATGTCTAGCTTTCGAACCAAGGCTCGGTCGGCATCTGTGTTGAAGTAGCGAGGCAGAGCGATACCGAATATGTGCCGCCGGTGCTCATCCTCAGAAGCAACCTCGACTGCGACTGGACCGGCATCGCCTCCTTTTGGGCTTCCCGCGGCAGATATTGTGTCAGACGACATTCTGAGTTAGACGGGGCGGCCAGGTTGTATCGAGAAGAGGGCGTGCATGGCAGTCACTTTTTCCCACCTCAGGAAAGGACCTTGGGCTCATATACACCCCGACCCCGATAGAACATTCAAGCGACCTAGCAGGCCCGGCGCTTCCAGAAGAGGCAAGTCTGCCGCCGATTACGGGCACCCTGGACCCAGCGGTTCGTCCAGCCCATGCCGCTGGATAACGGAGAGTCCCGTGGCAAAGACCAGGGGGCTCGATGGTCAGAGACGCCGTTTTGCGTCGCCCCAGGGATTTTGACTCGTATGCATCTTATAAGCCTGTTAAGGTCCGAGTAATATGGTAATGGCTCGTGGTAAAATTATGGATGTTGTTGAAGGTGTGAGATTAGCGTCAATGACGTTTGATAGGCCACGATCCCTCGGTATGCCGTAGACTCTCTAGATAACAAAAGATGCCGGGGAGCAATTCATGAAGCGGGGAAACTATGCTGGTTTGTGCCGGAAGGATCAAGATAGGCAGTCTATCGAGTGGAGCGTCACGCTCCTGGGCTTGGCCCTTCATGGTACGCCATGCAACCCATGTCGGCAAGAAATCGTCCGACACAGACCTCGTTCGAGACTTCGTCCATCTCCTAGTGACACCGAGACCGGATGAGCTAACTAGAAAGTGTAGTCTCATCCGGAGTTGTTCCGGTAGATAAAGACTATCGAGAGTTCACCTTAGACGAAGCTGAAGCGAACGAGGATCACATCAGTGATCCGAAGAAGACTTGGCCAATCAAGCAGTCACGAACCGGAAGGCTGGTTTATAGGGAGAATGGCGACTTCAGTGGCACAGGAAAAGAAACGGATCTATCTCAATGCCTTCGACGCTTGCACAGTCGGGCATACGAGCCCCGGGCAGTGGCGTAACCCTATAGATCAGTCGGCAAACAAGCGTGACATCAATTACTGGCTTGAAACGGCGAAGATTCTCGAGAAAGGAAAGTTTCTGTCCTATTTCCTGGCGGACACTGTCGGAGGCTTCGATGTATACAAGGGCAGCCGGGATCCGGCCATCAAGATTGGTGAAGAGTTCCCGGTCACCGATCCCTTCATTGTACGTCGTCTTCACCAGAGAGATTTGTTCCGTCACGAGTGTCACTAAGACCTCCTAAGCCCATTTCAGCAATGGCCGCTGTGACAAAGTCCTTAGGATTCGGAGTGACGGCATCGACGAGCTACGAGAGGCCTTTCCTCTTGGCGCGTAGGTTCTCGACGCTTGACCATTTCACCAAGGGGCGGATCGGATGGAACATAGTGACATCTTGGAACAAGGCCAGTGCTCTTGCGATGGGCCTGACTGACATCGTCCCGCATGATGAGCGGTATGCCGCGGCAGACGAGCTGATGGACCTTCTCTACAAGTGGGTTTTGGACGATATTGCTTGCTCGGCCCTATTTTCTGATAACAGGTGGCAGGCTCTGGGAGTCATCGTTCGCTGATGACGCCGTCGTCAAGGATAAGGCGTCTGAGACGTATATTGACCCATCTAAAGTCCGCACGATCAAGCATCAGGGAAAGTACCACCAGCTTGAAAGTCCCTTTATAGTCGATCCCAGTCCTCAGCGGACTCCGTTCCTTTTCCAAGCCGGGACATCCCCGTGAGTATTAGAGGAAGATACCTTGAGATAAAATCTCTCCAATCTAACTGCTACAGAGCTGGATCTGCATTTGCGGCCAAGCACGCCGAAGCAATCTTCGTCGCCGGACACGTACCGGGCACGCTAGCCCCCAAGATTGCGAGGATCCGACAACTTGCAGCGGAGCAGGGACGAGACCCTCAGAGTTTGAAGTTCTTCCAATGCCTGACGGTCATCCTCGGCGAGACGGATGAGGATGCTCAAAAGAAACTTGACGAGATCAAAAAGTACCAGTCCATTGAAGGAGGACTCGTCATCTTCAGCGCTTTTACTGGGATCGATCTCAGCACGTACGATCTCGACGAGGAAATCAAGCCCGAGGACAGCAAATCGTCTGCGATCATTCAATCGGCCTTCAGCAACCTCTTCAGCGAGAAGGAGGGCACTGGAAAGTGGACACCACGTCGGGCGGCCGAGGAGCTGTCAATCGGTGGGAACGGAGCAGTGCTTGTCGGCAGCCCGCAAACGGTCGCGGACGGGATGGAGAGATGGATTAGGGAAGCCGACCTCGACGGGTTTAACCTCTCTCCTGTGGTCCAGCCGCAGTCGTGGGAAGATATCGTCAACCTCCTGGTGCCTGAGTTACAGAGACGCGGAATCTACTGGGATGACTATGAAGCCCCCGGGGGTACACTGCGCGAGAATGCGCAAGGCCAAGGGAACAGCCGGCTGAGGGCAGACCACGTAGGAAGCACGTATAAGTTTCAGGCCTGATCTCGGAACTCTTAGGATCTAAGGCTGGTATCTCGAAACTGCCGAAAGTCTTCATCAGCCTTACTCATCGAGTAAATGACCATGTGCTCTTCCACCGTCTGATCGAGGCATAACCTCCAATGCTGGTGCTATCTCTGCATTCCATGCCCTAATCGTCGTCAGTATCTAAGACACCGTCAAGGGCGCCATTCACGCAATAGATACGACCTGGCTTGATTTTGTGTATCCGTAAATACTGTCTACGTTGACTTAATACCAGTTCCTATCTTTAAGATATAGAGCTGCTGCTACGAGGGAAGTTACGATAAAAACATGGAACGGACAGATACAACGGCATTATATTCGAGGTCAACTCTAACTCTAGACAATAACTACAGTATATAATAAAGTCTGTCTTATTTGAATAACGTCCGAAACCGAGTAAAGATTTACTTATACTTCGTCAACTAGGTCTATCTAGGATAATGTGGTAATATATGCGATTTTCTGGACAAACAAAGAAGCTCTGGAGTTGGAGATAGGGAGCCTCGCGCGGCCGTAAACGTATCTGATTTCGCCGATGACTATGTGAAGAAAGTTTGAACTGCTCGGAAGGATAAGGCATATTCTCAGTTCCCCTGGGCGCTTATAATTTCCTCATCTCTTACGCCCCCGACCCTCTTCTTTGTTTATCCTCTCAAGCACCCATTCAAGTCCACTTTACAATGAGGTCGTTTCAAATCCCCTGCGAGCTAGACAGGTAGCCAAGAACTTAATAGCCGGACGCTGCCGCCGTGGCCATACTTGGCTGCTAAGTCGAGTGGCTTCCGATCATCATTGCTCTTCGCATTTGCATCGGTCCCAGCCTCAAGAAGCTGCAGCAGCACTGCCTCATGCCCACACATGGCCGCCCAGTGAAGCACGGTCCAGCCGTTACTATTCCTCGCGGTGACATCGGCTCCGGCCGTGAGAAGCTGCTGCACTATCGCTCCGTAGCCATTAACAGCAGCTACGGAAAGGGCCGATCTCCCTTCCCAGATGTCCTTTGGATCTACATCAGCCTTGGCTTCGAGAAGCTGCTGCACTACCATATCGTGGCCAGAGTTGGCGGCCAAGTGAAGCGCTGTAAACCCGATATCATCCATCGCGTTGACATCGGCACCGGCTGAGAGAAGCTGTTGCACCATCCCCCCATGGCCGTTCATGGCAGCCAGGTGAAGCGCTGTCCAACCACAGTACCTCTCCTCTGCATCTGTGCCGGCCCGGGGATCTACCCAGGCGTACTTCTCCTTCGCGTTGGCATCTGCCCCGGCCGCGAGAAGATGCTGCACCACTATGTTGTGGCCCTTATCAGCCGCACAGTGAAGCGCTGTCAAGCTAAATTCGTTCCTCGCATTGACATTAGCCCCGGCCGATAGAAGCTGCTGCACCACCATGTCGTGGCCGTTCTCGGAAGCGTTGTGAAGTGCCGTTGAGTTGGTTTTGTCCGTTGCGTTGACATCGGCACCTACCCGTAGAAGCTGCTGCACTACCGCCAGGTGGCCGTTGCTGGCGGCCCAAGAAAGAGCCGACTTCCCATGTTGACTGTCCTTGAAGTTCAAGTTCGCAAGCGTTTCGTTAGGTAGCCGATCCACCACCTTGCTCAGGCCAAAATAGGCCGCGATCAAAAGCGACAAAAATTCCCTTGGCACAGCTCTTGTTACCTCCATTTGAAATATTTCAAACCACGCCCGTGAAGCCTGCATATGCGGGTGGCAATAAGCTACAGCTGTCTTGATCGCCCAGTCTCCACTGTTCCAGCGACCTTCGCGGAAGTGATCCGCCCAGTACTGCGCTGAATAACGCAGAAACGTGCGCTGATCGATGTAGTGATCAGGTTCCTCAGTTGCCTGAAGGCCCAGATAATTGAAGTCTGATAAGGAAAGTCGGCAAATGCAGATTTCGGCAAGGATGCGATGGGATTCTTCGGAATGCAGCGAGAATTTCCACTGTAGCGTCGAGCTGGTAATGCTTGGGGATGCCGGTCGCGATGACATTAGCGGGGGGACCAAGAACTCGCGTGCAGTTTGATGAAGCAAGTAGATCCTCGAGTCAACCACCGATACAAAAAGCCCACAATATTGCCTGACATTATGGCGGATTCGGTCTTCTGGCCCTAGCTTGAGATCGTCGAACGATCGATGATGGGGCTTAATCGCTAAAGCTAAAGCCATCTCCTGTAGAGTAAGAGGTCTCGCTGCCGCGACGACAACATGGAGGAGCTTCCTGGCGTGCCCAGCATGTGGACTTTTTGACAAGATCCTGTCGTATGCTGCATCAACCGTTTTCGGGATTGTCTTCACTATGGACCGAATATCTTCTATCCCGTCGATAATGCTGCCGATTATGATGTCGAATATGAGATGTACCCAGAGGTAGGTGCGATTCGGAGCCAGTGTAAGTTCCTCTTGAAGAACGTCTCGCTCTTCTTGAAGAAGCCCGAGTCTTCCACCAACATCCGCCACTCTGCATCCTATGACCAGATCGATCTCACGAGAAATCTTATCTACCTCTTCTTCGTTCTCCCCACTTAGGTGGATCATCGACAATTCACGTTCTAGAGGATAGAATCCTCTCGTGATATCCAGGTACGGTCGGCTAGTCAAGAGGAACTTCAGTGCGGGACGAGTCGTCGCTGTGCCAGAGTAGAATCTGCTGACAGCTTCGGTAAATTGATGTCGTCCTGAAACCTCGCATTCATCTAGGGCGTCAAGAATGCAGACAATCTCACACCCTTTATGGCCATTTGCGACGGAAATGAGCATATCCCAGAGGTCGCGAAAGGATGCCAAGCGTTTCTCTCCATCTTTTTCAAATTGCTCGAGGATTTGTTTGGAGAAAGAAGAGGGATGCTGCATAAATATTTGTCGCAAAATACAACAAAGAGCGGTTGCTGGAGATCTCTGGTCTTCGAAGTCGTCCTTGAAGAAGAAATAGCAGGTTGTTCTCGCGGGAGTGCTGGGTAGCACCTCGTCCGCCAGGAACCTAGCTAGCACCGACTTTCCGCAGCCCGGGTCAGCAGATACCCAAAGCAGGCTAGCTGCGTTGCTCTGCCGCCATTGTCGGAAGAGCGGATGCTTCGTGAACCACTCGCATGTCCCCGGCACTCGGGGGGGGTTTCGATCCTTGCGGTCTCTATATGGACAAGCGAATAACTTTCGGAGCCATTCTAGTTGTTCTTAGCCAAAATTGACCTGGACATAGGTGACAACTCAAGACCGCTAGATATACCTTGGCGTTTCGGGGTGTCGTCGATCTCCTTCTTTAGCCGTCGCATTGCATTTTCTACTCCTTCGCCGTAGATAAGTGGTATAAAGACACCAAAAATCCCCAAGAGACTGTACGCCCTATCTTCCTTGCGCATGGTTTGGCGTGTTTCCGTCCATGAGAATCGCTCATCGACACCGAATTGAGAAAGTGGAGTTCCCTGAAGCGCGGGAATTGGTATTCCTGTTATCTCGTGAATATGCTGTTCGAGAGATCTCCTATCGCCGAGTCGTGTGCCTTCCTGCGTGAAGAATTCAACCGAAGATGGCGCAAGAAGCTCCTGGAGCGTCCAGCCCCTGGTAAACCACCGACTCGCTCGAAAGGCCAGTTCCCACGAGGGACCAGGTTGCGCATTGTTCGGCAGAGTGCCGGTGATGGAAACATCTGACATGTACGCATAGCATCGCGAGGCATCGCGGTACCATCGAAACATGGAATTTATCGCCTCATCAAGCTCCGCCTTGTTCGATTTGTCAATACAGCAGGTGTCAACCCAAATGTATCGCAAGCCATCGCGCGCTGCCTGTTCTGCACAGAATTTGATTTTTCCATAGCCTGCCTTGCCCTGGCCAATACCATCTTCCATATCTTTGAAGGTAACCTCTTCGGTGTTGTCTGTGCTCCATGTATGTGACAGTATCGCGTATGGAGGGACTGTATCGTTGAACAAGTTCTCACGGAGGCTAAGCTTGCCATTATCGCCGCATTCCAGTAGTTTCATCGCAGCGTGGAGAAAAGCAGCAGATGACGAATGTTTTCTTGGACACCGGGTCCTCTAGCGGTTCAACGTGTTGTTAACATGAACTCGACTCGACACGGCGATTTGCATTGTAGATAGCCTTACTCGGAATATATTACTTCCGCTGGGTGTGCTCTTTTCACGCCTCGTGATCTTGTGTTTGCTCTGGAAAACACGCGGGGTATTGCGTGGCCGCTAATGCAGCGACGAGACGCGTCTCATCGACCTGTCTTGGGTAGTACTGTTTTGGTAGGGCGCCAAGATATATCATATTATCAGTAGATAAGGAGATGTTTTCCTGAGCTCCTGTATCGGCTATGTCTTTGTAAGTTTAACTCGAGATAATCGAAACGGACTGGTAGGCAGTCAGGATGGAAAGTGAGCTGTAGAACTCGAATGTAGTGCGCGAGTGGCTTTCGTGGAAGTTCGCCAGGTCGGCTCGCGGCTATGACAGCACTGACAGTATGAAGCAGCTCGTCCGAGGCCTAATGGGCCTGGATACAACGTAAGTCTCGAGAAACTTTGACTAGCAGAGATACATTAAAAACAGGGAGTTGGCATTCAGGGGCCCTCTAACAGATTCCGTACAGGAGAAGAGGCGTTCTGAAACAGCGACTAGATGACAATACTAGAAGAGGGCCTGACAACACCTCGCAAGAGAAGTGAAAGGAGGAATGAGATAGAACCTCGTCACCACATGAGATATCAAGACAGAACAGCCCCATTTATCGGCGAGGCTGGGTGGGAGGGTCACGCTGAAGGCGCCCACTTCCTATGCCAACAGCCCGGTATAGAGCACTGTTTGCGATAAGTTGATCACGTAGGCCACACTGTGTTCAACTAATGGGCGAGGTGTGAAGAGAGTTTCTGAATTGTTCGGAAGGATGTGAAACATATTTCCATTTTCCCTGGGCCTTGGTGTCGAAATATCTGATGAGGTCTCAATGAATTTTCTCTCATCAGTCATGCCCCCGACCCTTCTCCTTCAGTCCTTCCAGCCATGCATCCCTTTACAGATGTTGGTGCCTTACCATCTGTCACGAGTTTACTCGGAGCTGACTACCTCTTTTCAGTTTGGCCTCGAGCATCACTGTCCGCCCATATGCGGAAGGGTAGATGTTCACGAGCTCCAGGCCCGCAGCGTTGAATATCATTTCAAAATCGGCCTTCTTCTTTTCCTGACCGCTCATACACAAAAGGGCGAAGTCGAGCCAGTAGAGGTCCATGTTCTCATGAACCTCGACCATGTCTGGGACTAACATATCGCAGATAAGGAGGCGCGAGTCAGGACCCATAGCTGACGCGGTGTTCTTGACGAACTCGATGCAGACTGGGACGTAGAAGTCATGGAGAAAGCGGCGCATAAAATAAATATGAGCATCTGCAAAAGGCACGGGAAATGATTTAGTTGGGAGTCTCAGCAGATGGAGGATATCTTTATCCTAGGGGGATAAGGGCCGATTTTCAACAAGGTACGTACTCTGAACGGGCTGCGGCGTAAAAGCATCGTAGGTCATGAGCTCGAAGCCTGGGTAGTCGCCGGGGTTCAGATTCTTGATGACACCAGGCAGGTCCTGCAGGATGAACTTGGCGTCAAACGCGCCGTTGATATCAGTCCGGATGGCGAAACATGACTGGCCGCGGCCGGCACCTATGTCGACGAGGAACGGGCGCGCGGGGTCCTGCTCAACCTCCTCCTTAAGGGACGCGAATGGGAACATGCCAACGACAGGCATCAACTGGTCGACCATGAACATGTTGGCGTTCCAAACCTCGCGGCGCTCTGGGTCCGGGTCGATCTCAAGCAGTTCGTAGTACGACTTGCCGAGGTGCTCCTTACCGACTGAGTACACGGCAGGAGACTTGACCAGGTCAAAAACGTCGTCCGGCTGGTGTAACTTGAGGTACTCGGGCAGATGAATCCAGGCGCGGGTGAACTCTAGGGTGATCATGAAGAAGGAGCCGAGACCCTTAGGATTGAGGGCGCGTGAGAGGTCATTGTGAGCATACGTGTCCGGGGCAGTTTCGATGAAGACGCCGTGGTTGACGGCGACGCGGTAGGTACGGTGGATGACTGTGCTGGCGACGTTGGTGATCCGGGCGAGCTCGTCGGCGGTGATGGGACTGCCGTCCTCTGGCATGGCATGGTAGGCCCGGATACCCAGGATGGTGTGGAAGGCTCCCCCCAAGCTGAGGAACTCGAACAAGCGTGTCACCACGTCAATGGGCTCCTGCAGGGCGGTGCGGACGCGTTCGGTTTGCTTGATGGCCGCCTGGTGGCTGAGCGGGTTGTCCTCGTAGGACCCTAGATCGGCCACAAGCTTCTTCGCCTCCTCAAGCGCCTTGCTGACCTTTGGGTGAACCATTTCACCGGATGCCGGGCTTTGAAGGGCCGGAAAACGCGTGGACGTGGTGTACCAGATGAGAGCAAGAGCGAGCACGATCTAAGCAAAGTACGACACGGTAATTACACGATTGATCTCGTAATGGTTCGTTAGGTTTACAAGATGTATGGGGAGACTCTTCTGTGGCTGGATTCACGTTGCTTTTGTGACATGGCCGCAGATGACCTACCTCGGGTAGTAATAAATAAGTGAGTGCGTGAGGGGGGAAGTACCTTGCATCTGAACCATCTACTTTCCTACCAATCTCGCCCAACTGCGAGAGGGGGTCTGCGGTAAAGGCGGGGATCGTTCAAAAGAAACATGACGGTCATTCGATAGCGGTAGTGGCCGTAGGGAGGGGTCTCCTGCTGTGTCCACGTCACCGAGAAGAGGATAGACTACGACAAGCTCAGGTAGGAATCCGTTATAGAGTAGTTGCGATGATATATTTGCTGATTACCCATCCCATTGACAACCGAATGGTGACGGGCTTGCATACTGTCCACTTCATAGCTCGATGGTCAACAGCACCCGGAGCCTCTTTTTGCAAGGTCATCCTCGATCTACCATATTTACTCACTGGGTAGTTTACTTTGATCCGATCCTTCATCCTTAATTCTCCGCAGCTTCAATATTTCACGGCCCTGTCCTCGGGAAGAGTCATGACTTCGTGTTCTGGCGAAAACAAAGGAAGGGTCAGAAGTAGTTCGATTGGCCGGGTCGGTCGAAGAAATTCCTTTTTTAGCTTTTTGAATGCGGGCTCCAATTGAAGGGAAAATCACAAAAGATGCCCATCCTTTGACTACCTCCTCGCTACCCCGGTCACGCCTCACACGGGCATATGTACAGTACTGATAATACCCTTCTATAGGGTAACTTAGGACCAACCATAGGAGAGCCACGCCGCCGATCTGCAGCCGGCCCACCCCGATCTGCATGGCTGCTGGCAAACTCAGGGATAGCGAGTCACCGCATGAATGACCGGGATTGGTTTCGATGAAGGTATTCTCTGATGTGATGCCCATTACATGACCTCTCTACTAGGGAAACCTTTTACAGCTGGGGACCCAGGGAGCCGTGAAAGCGACTAATAGATTCCTAATATGCTACTCGAGTTTCTTTTCTCACGGTCGTAGGGACAAGATCGCAAAGGCGGTTTACATATCCGTCAATATCATCAAACCGTATACCTGCGCTGTGCCTGACGAGCTGAAGTCAAGAGCACGCCAATACTCGAAGTTATTATTGATCCTACCGTTCCTCCAGAACTACACATCTCCATAGTCATTGCAAGGCGAAACAACTGGAAATTCGTATCTGCAGGAGGAACGACATCTGTACCTTGTATCTCTCGACGACGCTCTCTATCATTTATTCTTTTCGATCACTGGTCTGTGCCACCTGCCGAGCCAAAGCCTCCGGGCGAGATGTTGAATCGGGATCCAAATATGGTCTTGCTCCGACCGAGACAACCCTGTTTCCCTGCCGTTTGCCATGGTAGTCACTATGAGCACATTAGCACCCCGTCTTCAGATAACGTGGTTGCTGAACCTACTATGTCGCGGTATGGAATGCCGAGCGACTACAAAACCGAAGTCAATATCTGCTACAACGGTAAGGTCGCCACGTTCGCTCACTTACTTGTTCCAGATCGCCACGTCGTTCACGCCCCACTTGAAACGCACTCGGAGGTCATAGTTCTGAGCAATGAGCTCGAAGACTACGTCAAGTATCTACAGATACAACCTTCATTTACCAGTAGGGAATCCCTTACAGTAAGACTTTAGAATTTCGTCTTCGCGTTCCGTCACGCTTTCAAAACTGCCATCCCGGATTTGTAATCTGGAGACGAATAGGATCTTCTATCTTTAAGGTAGTTAGTTCTGAGCTGTTTTTTGAGATATTGTGGAGAGTACTAAAAAATAGCTACTTACTCTATAACTAGATTTGTACGAATAACTGGGCTAGGTGGAGTTACGTTACTAAAAGCTGTTAGCAGACACTCGGCCATATAAGGACGTCGCGTACTGTGAGGCCTGGAAATCCGTGCCGTTGTTGTCTGGGGAACTGCGGTATGTCTCGATCTAACTCTAATTCGTGTTTCTCGACTAACTTGCGGAAGTACGGCTGGCTGTTGTGTAAGTGTTGTGGAACATGCTGTGCTTTTTCTATAGGCTGTAGCTAACCTGGACATGGACTGCCGTCGGACGTTTCGCGCGGGGGACAATCGGTTGTATGCTTCGTACCCAGAAGCCCACAGGGTGTCGCCTCCGGTTCCTTCCCCCGGCAGTGTGAGGATCTTCAGGATCGTGTAGTCGGCCGGCACAGGTTCGAAGGAGATGCTGGGAGGAAGCTGGCGTTAGTGATTCTGAGGTCTCGGAGCTTCGTACAGTCCTTGAGGATCTCGCTAAGTTCGGCGTCCGGGAATTCGCGACCAATAACATGACAATTTCAAAGCAAGATCTCTAGAATGCTTTCTGGTCCAATGAGCACTGCAACAGGTGGGAGCCTAAGAACTCGGGGCATTCGGAGGACCGAAAAACAGGACATGATTTCAAAGCAAGATGCAAGGGACGCTTCCACGGTCCAATGAGCAGTGGCCCAGCTTTTTCGGCCACCCGTCACTTTCCCATTACAGCCTCCACTTGCATAGGTGGTTATCTCATGGCATGTAGCGCTAACCGCTAACCACAGGACCTCCGGCTCAGGGGACATCAAGAATTTTGAATTATCGGCATCACAACATCCGACCACCGAAAGTGTAAAGAAAACATATAAGAGAATTTGAATCGTTATTGTCCCAGAACCTTGGCCTTACATCTTGGTGCTCTTGGGATTCAAGCTGTCTCGTGTCTCGCTCACTTACACACGCGAATACAACATGGGTCTTGACGCTGCCTCGCTCTTTAACGTCAATGGCATGGTCGCCGTAATCACCGGTGGCAGCTCTGGTATTGGCGTCACTTGGGCTCACGCTCTTGATCAAAATGGCGCTGCCAAGGTCTTCATTCTGGGTCGCCGAGAAAACAAGTTAAAAGAGGTTGCGGCCGCTGCGGTGTGTATCCCCTTACTAGCTCTACCAGAAACCCATTTTTCCTTGGACAAAACACCACAAAAGCTTCCACCTGGCATTATAATACTATACGCCAGAGTAACTACATTGCATACTCAGTTGTAACTTGCAGCGAACGTTAATTATGTATCTGCAAACATGGGAATTTCTTGTTCTCTTGGGCATGATTGATTTAGATTGCTGAGGGAACCTTTCCATTTCGTGATCTAATTAATGGGTGTCTAGAAAAACAAAACCCTCATTCCTATCGTATGCGACTGCAGCAAGAAAGAGTCTCTGCAAGCTGCCGCGGCACAGATCGAGAAACAAACACCATTCATCAACCTCCTCATTGCCAACGCAGGCGTGCTCTGCAAGGCCACTGGTCTGATTCCGCGCCCGGAAGGTACAACGGTAGAGCAAGTGGCGCAAGACTTGTGGGAGAAGACGACGTGGGAGGACGCAGACAACTGCCTTGCTACCAATATCGCCGGATCATACTTCACCTTCATTGCTTTTCTGAAACTGCTGGGCGCTGGTAACGAGCACCCCAACAGTAAATGGAAAGGACTCGTCCAAAGCCAGTTCATCACGAACAGCAGCTCCAGCGCCCTGTGGCGCGGCGAAGAACCTGCCTACATGTATAATGCAAGCAAAGCTGCGCTCATTAATCTGACGAAGAATATCGCAACGGCGTTTGCGAAATACGGCATTCGAGCCAACTCTATTGCTCCGGGCTTGTTCCTCACTGAGATCAACGAGAACGATTTCTCACGGGATCCGGATCCTAAGCTTCCAGGTAGTTACCCGGCCTCGTGGCTGCCTGCAACTCGAGCTGGCGATGACGAGGTGCGTGTGCATTCCAATTGATTACACTAAGGCTAACTCTTTCTAGGATATCGCAGGAGTTCTGCTGTTTTTGGCGTCTCGGGCAGGTGCCTATATTAACGGTTGCGTACTGCTCACAGATGGTGGAATGGTCTCTACTAAGCCAGGCTCTTACTAAGTAAGCATCATATGCTATCCTCATTATAATATGACGGTGCTTGCCACTACCGGTTTGAGTTATGACACATAACCTGACCCAGCCGTCACTGGAGAAAAGTGTGGTCTTTTGTGCAGAAGCTCCACAGGGTGCAGTAAGAGGAGTCACGTCAAAATGAGAGTACGAATCCAGAGCTCCGCTATATTGGAGAGGTTTGGCAATGAGTGCTGGCTCGTTCGTCGCTGTGCTCTCGTCAACTTTGCCCGGAAGCGCGTGAGCGCTGTCGACTACTGCTGCGGGTGCCATATTTGATGGTCCTGGTGCAGCCTCTGTTTCGTTGTTATTGTTCCTGCAAACTCCCACTCATACTACAACCTCGAGGCTCAGGGGGTTTAGCGCCTGACTTGTAAATAAGACCACATGTCCGGCGCCGGAGCTCTGTCTACAATGTCTGTTCCTGTGTTGCATGCGTCGACACTGCCTGTCGTGTATTCTAACCAATTATAATTGTCCGCGATACCATTACCGTCTTAGAAGTTAGGGGATCGCGCAAGCCGCCACTTGTCACGGCAGACCCCGATTCCCCAGCTACGCCCTGTTGAGCTAAAATGGCAAAAGACGAGTTCGGTGTATATTTCTCATCATGTGCGCGTCAGCCGACATATACTCCTTGTTGGGGGTAGATCGGGTGGTCTGTAAGTCTTTGGTGATCGACCAGGTGAGCTCCGCCGCAAGTGCTGTTCTCTGCTTCCGCTAACCGTTTCAATAGAGAACTTCTTATAATATATTTCAAACTAAGTTGTGGTAGATAAAGAGAGTTGACAATCTCTGGTTCCACGGAAAGAGCATAGCAGATCAATGCCTAGATAGGATTGACTCGTCAGATCATTGATCTTGAGCCTTTCCCCTTACGCGATGCTCTTTAGTTTTCCGAGATACACGCTCTGCCCATTGGAGCGCTGGCCTGCCAGCGTTTCCACCTTCAGCCAATCAGTCCTACGATCGAGTCGATAGTCAATGAGCTGAAGGTCCCACCATGTCCCGAATGCAGCTGAACACAAGGTGGATGAGTGACATAAGTAGCTATATAACAACCGGCACGCGCGGACGAAATCACCGCCGCTGAAGTTAACATACATTTACATTGCAGAACCTTAGACTACCAACCGAACCCAGTGAAAAGACCCAGCGGCGCTCCCTCCCTCCTGGCAAAGCATGGTGGCAATCAAGGAGCACGATGTCGTCTATGATGGTGACAGGAAGATCCACTATCTAGCGGCTGGACCCAGTGGCGGACCCCTTATTATCTTCGTTCACGGATGGCCGGCAATTGCCAGAACGTGGAAGAAGCAACTGGCCACCTTCGCCTCCCTCGGATTTCGCGCGATTGCTCCGGACCTTCCCGGCTACGGCAAATCGACGGCACGCAAGGTGCTCAGCGACTATGCGCAGACAAAGGTCGTCGAGGGAATGCTTGCCCTCTTGGCTGATACCGGCCGCAGCGAGGCGATCTGGGTCGGTCACGACTGGGGCGCCAGCGTCCTAGCCTCGCTCGTGGCACATCACCCGGAGGTATTCAAGGCCATTGCCACGATCACAGTGCCATACAAGGCCGGTGAGCTGGGAGTGGACCAACTTCTGAAGTCGATCAACCGCCAGATATACCCCGCAGATCAGTATCCCTATGGCCAGTACGATTACATGAAATACTACGAAGAGTCATTTGACGAATGTGTTCCTTGGTTCGACCGTCAAATCCCTGCTATCATCAAGGCTCTGTACGCTCCTGGGAGCCCTGAATCCGTAGGGAAGCCAGCTATCACCTCGACGCTCACAAAGGATGGCGGCTGGCTCGGTGGCGTACATCAAAGTCTGCCGCCCCTCGAGTATTTGCCCACGCCGGTTATCGACGACGAAACCTACGAGGAGCTGGTTGGCGCGATGACAGCCACCGGCTTCTGGCCTGGGACTGCTTATTATCTCCACGGCGAGGCCAACAACAAGTACAACACCACCAACCTAGCCAATGATGGGAAACTGCACATGCCCTATCTGTTCGTCCATTCAGATTACGATACAATTTGTGATTCGAAGAACTCGGGACTGGCGGATCCCCTCAGGGAGGCATGTAGCAACCTTACGGAGGTCAGCATCCCAGCAGGGCACTGGGTGCCGCAGGAGAGGCCAGAGGAGCTCAATGCGGCCCTGGTTCGCTTCATTCTGGATGAAGTCCCTGAGTTCTGGCCGGGGTCTACTACTATTCATTACATCAAGAACAAGAAATAGTCCGCTGTCTTTGCCTAGTAGAGTGCACTGTGTGGTTAGACGGATTGCTGTAGTCTGTAGGATTTGACTACGGAGACATCAATCACGGATCAGATATATCCATTTAGAACGGTTTAGAAAGATAAGCTGCTTTCTATTTTGTCTATGTCTATAGAGTTAATACGAACTCACAATCTGTTTATAATCTAGCTTGAACAGTAGCTCCTGGGTTCTGAGACTCGGCTTGTCGTATAGCTTCTCCCAGAACTCGATCCACCTGAATAGGACTCTTAGCTTCGCTCTCGAGACAATATAACTTTCTTTGCGCAGTGTGGACTGCTTACCTCATAATAGTACATCCAATTGTGCTTCGAATGCCACACACTCTCAATGTGGGCAGCAATCTGCTCGTCGTCGGACAGTCTCTGCTCGGAGATTATCTTGTCCGCGGCTGCGTACTCATCCAGCACACCATACAGAGCGTCATAATGAGGTGAGCGTACGCTATCAAAGAGAGTCAGGGATTCCTCGAGTGTGCGTCCCGTGTTGAAGCCCCACTCGATCGCGACGCCGAGCGCATACGCATCCTCGAGGGCAAAAGCGGCCCCCGCGCCAAACGCCCCCGACAGGGGGTGTGAAGCGTCTCCAATGAGCGCTACAGAACCGCCTTCGATCACCGTGTTGAGTCTCGTGCCGGCAAAAAAGTCAAACTGCTGGACATAGGTGACCTTCTCCAGCAGCTGCTTCACAGGAGGACACATATCCGAAAAGCCGTCGACGAAATGCTGGACAGACGCATCTCTGCCCCAGCTAGCACGTTCGTCTGAGAGTGGTTCACGAATCTTGGCGGTGACTTCGAAATCGTTTCCGCCGAGGGGACAAGTGTATACCCACTTGCCGCCGGGCCCATGCCAGAATATCACGGCCTCTGGCATCCCGTTGATCTTAAGGGCGTCCGAGGTTCTCACCAGGGTGCGGTAGGCCGTGCTGCCTGTGTAAGACACTGAGTGGGATGGGAAAGCGAACTGGCGCACGACCTGCAAGGTGTTAGCGCCCGTGTAGCTCGAGGATATTGATGGGAAACACACGGATCGGATGCCGTCCGCACCAACGAGGAGATCCACCTCATCGGTGATGCCCTCTCCGAAAGTGAGCCTTAGCCGGCCTGACTGCAGGCGCTCAACGCTGACCAACCTCCGCCCAACCCTGACTCTGCTTTGGTCGACTTCCTTTAGCAGAGCCTGCTGCAGCCGAGCTCGGTGTGCCCTGCAAGCTGCTTGGTGTGGAAGCTTGTTCTTCTCCTTAGGCGGGAAGCTGGTATTGATCAGTTCACCGGTGAGGCCATTCCTGATATTCATTTTGACTTGGTCAGTTGAATGCAAAAATTGTCGGCCTAAGATTAGGAAAATACTCACCGATGTTGCGTGTTGTGTCCATCGGCTGGTCTGAAGAAGTCGTCCGTGGTCAAATGGTGTGCAGCACCCAAGAGCTCCAGCATCCTCCACGTATTCCTCTGTATGCTCAGCCCGTTGCTGATCTCGCTTATCTCGCTCTTCTTTTCATACAGCTTCCAGTCTATGAATGGTCGTTTGGCGATCTCTATAGCTGCTGCCAAACCGGCTGGTCCACCGCCAATGATGGCCACCTTCAACTTCGGAGTAGGGACAGTGCTATTTGCCATGGTGATCAACTGGACGCTGCGATGCACCAATGCTCTTGTGCGGGATAGACAGGATGTGCAGCACCAATGGGAAATCGCAGGATAAATAAGAAGTCCCTGGGTTTACAAGTTGGTCCACACCAATGCTGGGATGCCGAGTTCGGTGTCTGCCGCCCAAGCACACTTAAATGGAAGATACCGAGCAGCGGACCGCCGAGCTCTTGCAAGTCATGGCTTCAAAAGCCCCTGTACGCTATGCATAGCTAAGGATGAGACTATGAGATAAGGGCCCCAGAAGCGATGACGCCTTACAAGGCTGCGTTTGTGCCATTCACGCCCAAGCGTGCCGGGCTATCAGAGAATCCTCTCGGTTCCACAGCACTCGGTATTGGTTGCACGGAATTAAGACCGGCTAGATTATGGCTACATCGTCGCTTCCTTCGAGCATGGAGAGGATTCGGAGTGAAGATTTCCCTACGACCTCACTATAATGGCGTAATGTGAGCTATCGCTAAAGGCCATGTGCAGAGGATTTGCCTATCTGCCGCCTAAGTTGACGACATACTGCCCTTGGAATTCGATATTGCCCTTTCAGACGAATCAGGAGTCTCTGAATGCGAAAGAAGGGTCCGACGACACATTCTCTCCGTATATCCGAATGGATACTGCCGGCCACGTTGCTGAAGTTGGTATAGCACATGGTTTCATAGGTCTAGAACTCGGTTGAGGTGACAGCTACCAGGATGCCGGAGCAGACCTAAACCAGAGACAACGGCAAAAAGGACCATGAAGATCTTTACCAGTGGCGCATCATCATGCACGCTAATGGTTCTCGGATGCCCTTGGCAGAACGAGTAGAGTGTCCGGTCTCGCATGGGTTGGCATGTGGTAGAGACTGGCAGCTTTATATCCCGACCTTATGGATACATAGGGCCCCAGACATCGAGTCCTCTCAGAGCAACCCCGACTGCACATCACTCGTTCTTGGACGCGATTTTTTGCAAGAGGACACAAAAGGCTTCCGCCCGAGTTTACGCTTGCTACCACAAGGAAACGAAGCAGACAACAATGGGAGTCGAAACTGAAGAAAAACATCCGGTGACGTGGTATCGGTCCACCATCTACTCAGCGTTCATGGTGGCCGCCACCGCGTTCACATGCCCCGGAATCTTTGGTGCTCTGAACGGCATGGGCGCAGGTGGAGGTGCGAGCCCAGGCATATCCAATGCTGCCAATGCCATCGTCTTTGGTACTCTCGCTGTCGGCTCCTTATTCGTCGGTGGTATCTCCAACCGGATTTCCCCTAAGTGGACATTAGCGGTATGTTTATGGCTGTCCTTGAGACCACGTCCGCCCGCTGAACAAGCGCGACTCACAGATTGGAACACTCGGTTATGCTCCCTACGCTGCTGGCTTCTACGTCGTTGACCGGTACGGAGCGAGTTGGCTTCTCCTCTTCGGCGCCGTCCTGATCGGGATCTCGGCCTGCTTTCTCTGGGTGGGCAGCGGCGCCATCTTCATGGGCTACTCCGAAGAGAACAGAAAGGGCTTTGCAACATCGCTCAAGTTTGCCCTGCAGAACCTCGGCGCCTCCATCGGCGGCATGATCAGCCTCGCGTTGAACGTGCAGCGAGCGTATCGCGGCTCCGTCAGTCACTCCACCTACATCGTCATGATGACCATCATGTGCCTCGGCGTCCCATTCGCGCTTCTGCTACCGCCGGCATCCAAGGTGCAGCGCACCGACGGACGCAAGGTCATCATCAACAAGAGTCCCTCGCTGGCTCATGAGTTCAAAATCCTCGGGGCGATGCTGAAGAAGCCGGTCATCATAGCACTCCTCCCGCTCATGGTCTACTCGCAGTGGTTCCTGTCGTACCAATGGCAGTTCAACTTTGCCTACTTCACCGTGCGCACCCGTGCGCTCAACTCCATGTTGTTCTACCTGGGTGGTCTTATAGCCGCTCTGCTGCTCGGCCAATTGCTTGACTGGGAGCGCTACAGTCGAAAGACAAGAGCGCGTGTCGGCACGCTTATCGTGGTCGGCTTCACCGGGACATCATGGATCGTGGGACAGGCGGTCCAGGTGCATTACAGCAAGACTCTTCCGACTTTGGATTGGGCAGAGGAGAGCTACGGATTAGGATGTTTCGTTTTCTTGTTGTGGGGTGTCTCTGATCCTCTGTGAGTCCAAACATATTGTGTCCTTAGAGGCGTACGACTTGCTAACACACGCCTGCTAGGGTCACAACACTTCTATACTGGTTGAACGGTTCGCTTACCAATAGCATCAACGAGGCTACTTTCCTCGCCGCTCTTATCAATGGTGTCGGGTCCTTTGGCACGACCTTCGGCTTCGTCGTGTCCGCCATGGACTTCAATTACAACGGCGCATGCGCCCTCAATCTCGCCTTGTTCTTCCTATCTGTCCCCGGGCTGATCTGGGTTGGCTTCTTCCAAGTCTCGAACACGAGTCATGGCAGTACTCTCACGAAATTTGGCGTCATCGACACTGACGGGTCTTCGACCGATACGTCCGAGACGGTAACGACATTGCCAGTAGTCCTGGGAGACGAAAAGGGAACGAAATAGTTCTGTTATCCTGCTCGGAATTGGCTGTTCTGGTGAATGGTATGTGTTGCAGTTGGGGTCTGTGAGATAGTTGACGTTATTGTTATAAGACAACATAATGACAGATTGCTGAACGGGAACCATCTGCTGCTGGCTTCGCGGTCTTGGCCCGGAACCCAGATTAACGTCCAGTGAAAGGTTGGAACATAATACTACTATCCGGATGATTTGCCACTGCTTCTGTCTTCAGTCATTCTTCACCACCTCTCAGCCCTCCTGCCGCCGCAGTCCCGGGGATGGTGATAGGTCGAGTTTCTGTGGCAAAGTATCTGTCAAGGCGCCTCTGCAGCCTGCCCCTGCTCCCTCGTCCGCGGCGTGAGCCTGTCATCGCTGAGCTAGCAAGCCACACTCACAACCACTTAAGAGAAGTGATATCCTCTACTTCAGCCAAGAATATTCCTCCATTTCCCCCGCAGACTTGGCAGAGTATGCAGGGCTTGGCCATCCTTGACGATCCAATGGAATGTGGGGGAGGATCTACCGTTAATATTTACCGGTTCTCTGATCCATTACGCCGTGTGGTTCCCGACATGCCATTGCTAGGATTCCACGCACGTGATAAATGACAAGCTGATGCGTTGTTGTTCTCATAAGAGAAAGGGGCTTGCTACCGAAATAATGAATAACTTGACCGTAATTTCCAAGCACCCTTCTCGCAGCCGCCCAGAGCAAAGGCGTCATCATCACCATGGACGGGAACAAGGAAACAGGTACAGAAGGTTCTCAAGAACTTTGAGTGTTTCCTCTAACGCGTCTTAGTTCAACATGTCGAAAGGGATACCGTCGGGTCGTCAAAGTCAGTCTCAGATGTTGCGGCTCTTGAGTGGACGGTGGAGGAGGAAGCCAGGATTCGGCACAAGATTGACTGGCACGCCGTTCCCCTTGTCACAACACTCTACCTGCTATGTGTACGTCCCCGCGTAGGTCAACGTGGATAGACGAACAAGCTAACCGCTGCGTGTGATGATTCAGTTCCTGGACCGCGTCAACATCGGCAACGCCCGCATCCAGGGCATGGCCAAAGACTTGGACCTCCAAGGCTTCCGCTTCAACTGGGCTCTGTCAATATTTTATATCATCTACCTGACGGTCGAGGTCCCCAGCAATGTTCTGCTGAAGCGCATTGGCCCCCGGTTCTATCTCCCCTTTCTCGTCGTCGGCTTCGGCCTAGTGTCCATGTGCACGGCCTTCGTCACCTCGTACGAAGGCCTGCTCGGAGCCCGCGCCATTCTGGGCATTTTCGAAGGTGGCGCAATGCCTGGGATGGCATTCTTTCTGAGCACAATGTACAAACGCAAGGAGCTGCTCTTCCGCGTCGGCATCTACGTTTCCGCCGCGTCTCTCGCCGGCGCCTTCGGCGGCCTGCTCGCGACCGCGCTCTCCCGCATTCCCCAGTGGGGCACCGGCGCCGCTCCTATTCACACCTGGCGCAACATCTTCTTCTTCGAGGGGCTCGTGACCATCATCGTCGGGCTGCTGGCGCCCATCTGGATGCCCAGCGGGCCGGCGACGGCGTACTTCCTCGACGAGCGGGAACGATACATCGCTGCCGAGCGGCTCGTCCGGGAGCACCGGGCGAATCCGGATGAGCACGTCACTATGCAGCACTTCAAGAGGGGAGTGCTATGCATCCACAACTACACCTGCGCTCTAGGCTTCTTCCTCATCAACATCACGGTGCAGGGCCTCTCCGTCTTCATGCCCACCATCCTCAACGATCTCAACTGGACGGCCACCAAAGCGCAGCTGTACACCGTACCCGTGTACGTCTGTGCCTGCATCGTGGCCGTCGCTGTCGCGTACATCAGCGACAAGACACACCGGCGGGGCATCTACCTAGCGGGCTTTTCGCTTTTCGCCGTTATTGGCTTCGCAATACTGCGGTGGGCTACTGACCCCAACGTCCGGTACATGGCCGTCTACTTCGTGACCGTGGGAGCCTTCCCTGGTGGGCCTGGATTCCTGGCATGGGCACTGAACAGTGAGTTGCCCTCTCTTATGTGCCGGGACTCGAAAGAGGAGCTAATTCTGGGCGAACAGACTCGGCCGGGCCTGCCGTTCGCGCTGTCACGAGTGGCTATGTGGTTATGCTGGGGACTATGGGAGGGATTGTTGCTACGTAGGTGCTCCGGTGCTCCCGTCCTCCGGCGTATAATGCCCAGAGCGTTGGTGTCTCCGGCTTCTTCGTTGCTAACAGTGACATGACAGATGGACTTATACCGCCAATGATGCTCCGAAGTACCACACGGGGCATACCATCAATCTATGTGGTCAGATTGGAGTCGTCTGTCTCTCTATATTCGGCATCTTGTACTGCCTCTATGAAAATCGGGTGAGAGCAGCAGGAAAGAGGGACCACAGGCTCGAAGGGCTCAGTGAGGAGCAGGAAGTTCACCTGGGGTACAGGCATCCCAACTTCCGCTATATCACGTAACAAAGATCCCGCGCACGGTTGCATGGCTGCGCTACGGGGAGATCGTTCGGGCTCTGACTGCGTGGGATGGCCGAGAACTTCCCAGTGCTCCGTCGTGTCGCATGATGCATCTATAGCCGACCAGAAGAGTCTGACACGAAATTTGTACCATGCATTACTCCCTGGAGGACCTTTCTTCACCTAAGGAATACCCCTTAACGTATACGTCTCCCTCGTAGCCCCCATCAAGGCCAGTGTCTCCTACATGGCATGTTGAGATTAACACCGCGGCAAGTCCCGTCGGCGGTGGCCCAAGACAAGCCTGTTGCGCGGGCTGGCGCGATAACGTCATGGTCCATTGAAACGCACTAAAGAAGGGGATATGGCATGGCATTGGCGCGTCTGTGCCCGCTCATCCCGGTACAGCAGCCATCAATACCGGTTGGACAGAGAGGCGTTTCAGAGATATCAGTGCTGTGGGGCTCAACGTGTTTAATTTCTTCAAGGGACTCTGCGGTGCCGCCCACGGGGGTAGCGGCCCGGCGATTTGGGCCGGCCGTGGCACGGCATATAACACGATCATTATAGGTAGTTGACGTCCGGTTGTCAGTTCGGGTTGGTATCAGCTTCTGGGGTTGTTCAGTTCAGTATCATACGCTCCTTTCGCGCACTTGGTGCGATTTCCAACGTCTGAAGTTCTTGTCGTCGCTCATTTTTATCCCAGTTGGCAATCATGCGTGCCTCGTCTCTCCTTCTATCAATCTCTCCTCTTGTTTCTGCTTTTACTCACCCGGGCCTTCTTGTTGCCGACCAAGACATCGATCGTGCAAAGGAGAAGATTGCCGCCGGTGAAGATCCCTGGCTCAGTTCCTGGAACAAGCTCACCAGTCTCGTCTACTCGAGCGCATCCTATACCAACAATGCCGTGAGTAACGTCTCCCGAATTGCCACGGGCGACTATGTGGCCAACGCCGACTTGCTGTGGCACGATGCCGCTGCAGCCTTCAACCTTGCTCTCCGTTGGAAGATCTCCGGAAACACTTCCTATGCAGATACGGCTGCAAAGATCTTGGTGGCATGGGGTGAGACCCTGGAGTCAATCGGCGGTGCGGACGAGGCATATCTCCTGGCCGGCTTACAGGGTTACGAGCTGGCCAATGCTGGTGAACTGTTGCGGGATTATGCCCCTTTCGCCGAAAATGGCCTGTCAACATTCTCGACTATGCTGGCAAACATCTTCCTGCCGATGAACATCGACTTCCTCAATCATGTGCTGGGATCGGAGCACAATGTGAAGCATTTCTTCGCAAACTGGGAGCTGGCCAACTTAGCCTCGGCCCTGGCTATTGCCGTGCTTAACGACAACCAGACAGCTTGGGACTTCTCCATCGACTACTTCAAGAATGGTGTCGGAAATGGTGCCGTCAACAATGCCATCACAAACATTGTGGAGGAGCCCGGTACGGGCAAGCCCCTGGGCCAGGGCCAGGAATCGGGTCGCGACCAAGGACACTCGGCTCTTGACTTTCAGCTTCTGGCGGCCATCGGGCAGCAAGGCTGGAACCAAGGAGAGGATCTGTTTGGCTACAATGACAGCCGGATTCTGCGTGGGTGAGTCACTTACGGCCTGCTATTGTGCACTCATGGATTTCACCTTACCCTCTTTTCATTGCCGTGGGGGGTTGGAGCGGATGGAAGGTCGCAGTCCTGATGCGGAACCTATTCTAACTACATGCCTTGGACAGAGCTGAGTACTTCGCCCGGTATAACCTGGGCAACGACGTCCCTTTCGAGCCGTATACCAACGGCATTGTCAGTTACACCAACATCAGTTCGGCGTCACGTGGTGCCATCCGACCGACCTGGGAACTGCTCTATAACCACTATGTCAACGTCAAGGGCGTCGAAGCACCCTGGACGGCAGACTACCTGAACAAGACCCTCGACTACTTTGGAGGGTTCGAAGGCGGTGCAGGTTCCTGGGGAGAAGGTTCCGGTCACTATGATGGATTGGGTTGGGGCTCATTGCTCTACCATCAAGACGGATCGGAGAACGCCACTTCTAGTTCTAACCTCGCTACTTCTACGTCCGTCTCTTCCAGGTTGACTGTGTCGGTTTCGACCTCTACTCACAGTTCCGCGAGCACCGTGTCGACGACCTCCACCGAACCTTCTACGTCTGCCCAGAGCTCGACAAGCATCGCGTCACCAATCTCTACATCCTCGTCTGATGACAGTTCAACTATCATCGTATCACCAATCTCCACCACACTACTGACAATTCGCGTCTCCTCCACGAATGCCCCCAGCACGTCGAGCAGTTCAAGTACTGCTTCGATTAGCGCTTCAAGAACAACTCCTGCGCCTCACCATTCCTTCGAGCATCAGCCGCCCAGCAACAGCACCTTGGAATCCTTCGGCAGACCGGCAAACCACGAGCAGCATGGTTGCCTCTGAAGGTGAGGGGGGTGGATTCGACATCCGTGGCCTTGGGACAAAATGGCTCTTGAACGGGGGCTTTGTATTATTTACGTGCCAACTTCTACCAGGACGACAGCCCTCTTTGCCTGCTCTGCTCTGGACCATTCTCTTATTCTGTACATTTCTTGCCGTCTGGCTTTCTTGAACTTATTCAAGCGATCATTGGAATGAGTTTCCGCATGGAAAACCATGATCACAATCTGATTCTTAGGCTATCTTACGTCCACGCAGGTTCCATTCAGATGGAGCTGAAATGGACACAGCTCTAGCCTCAGCTTCCTTCAGATGTCACCCAGTGGGAGACTTTCGACATTCTGATCGTGTATAATTAGTTACTGCTCGGGGTAGCAGCACCATTTATTCAAAAGCGAAAATGCGCCACTATGCAAATAGCAGCTTCCTTCCGCAAGTGATATAGGGCCAACGGTGGTGAGTGAGCTAAGAGACGAAGTAGGCTGTGAGAGAAAATCAGTCAAGAGCGCATGTTATGTACTTTTGGAGAATTCGTAGAATCGTAGTATTTTGAACGCGTGCCAGTATACGGCGCTTGCCCTTCAGTTTGTATCTAACATACACTTGAATGAACATGGGCCTTATTTCGATGTTGTTGCTATTATCTTCTCCGCCATCTCGACTAAAGATTCAGCCATTACATCCAGCGTCCCAAATACTTCAGTGACGTATTCTTTCTACCACACCGAGCACCAGGCCGCCTTGAATCTAGGCATTTATCTCTTAGCATGCCTCAGTGGAGGACAAACGCCCATCTAGTTAGGATCGCCTTACCCATTCTGCTTCGTTTCTGCTGTATCCCACATATGCGCCGCTGCGAACCAGGTTTCCTCGGCGCCCTCAAACTTATCCAGCAGGTATTTGTACGCTTCGGCAGCCGGCTTTCCTACGCTCAAGGAGTCAAAAAAGACGAAGTTCTCGCTGGGCACGTCTATGCTGTTGTTTGCTAGGTACCCCTGAACGCGGTTGACATCGCCAGTTGTGAACGCCCACACCGTGAAGCCTGCAGCCCTCAGCCTGGAGTGGCACTCCTGGATGGCCGGTCGTGCCTTGAGGCCACGGTAGCTGTTCACCAAGAACGAAGCGTCGTCGTCGGTCGCGAACTCGCGTGGTTCTTCCACGCCAGCCATCGAGAGGATCCGGTAGAACATGGGCTGGAAGATGGTCGAGAAGGGCATGTAGCGGCCGCAGCGGTCGAGATAGCTGTACTCGCGCTCGGCGGCCTCTATCCACGCAAAGCCGAACAGCTTGGGCTTGATGCCCGCGGCCCTCAGCCGGTCGCCCATTCGTGCCTTGACGGCGTCGAGGAACGCATCGTAGGACACGCAGGTGCCGACCACGTCGAAGACTACGTGCTTCCCGCTTCTTGCCATGATCACTTGTCCACGGTGACATCTAGCTGTTATTGATATATCAGAATTGCTGAGGGCAGGAGCTTATTCAACCTGCTGGATGAGAAATGCCGTATAATTGCTTCCAGTCCGTTCCGGTCGGTATCCCGCCGCTGATTGCGTTGACTTCCGTTTTATCATCCGATGAGGACGGACCGGCCCGGTGCTCTTGGCGTGACGAGGCACGCTGGTATGGTGTCACGGGTGACAGCAAGTTGATTGATCCCGTAGAGCGTTACTTCGACAGACTAATTCAGAGGCACTTCCGTGATTGGGAGGGGTCAGGGGCGTAGGCGGATGGGGTCTGGGCGGGAATCATGGGGCTGAACCTCGGACTTCATGCCGTACGTGGGCGAGCGTCCTGGGAGACCTGGATAATCCGTCTGCGCCGGCTTCAACTCCCATATTCCTCGCATCTAAGGCTCTCGTAGATATAGTTAATGGCAGGAAGTACGAAGAGGCAGGGTTGCCGTTCATCTCCGAGCCGACTCAGAAGAGGCTAGAGCGACAGGAATGAGCTGCTCCATATCCAATCAATCCAATCAACTAGACTGGATGGAACAGGTCTCGCCTAGGGCCATGTGCGCATTGATTCGTCCCATAAAGGGGAGAGCTCCTGGACATAGTCCCAATAAGCATCCCAGTCCATCTCACCCAGCTCATCGAGTGACAAGGTCGCATTATCCCCAGCATTGTGGGCATTACTGTCCAGAGAAACAGACGGGGCTGAAGGAACCCGAGCACTCCAGACCACTGGTCCGTCAGGGAACAGAAGGCTGCGTAACTTCGCCGTGGTCGCGATCTCCGACGCCTGGCGCCCCAGCTCGATGTCTGCCAGCATTCTGTCACTGAAGGCACGCGTGACATGGTCTAGGACGGGGCGGAGTGTATCCAAACACACTCCCACATCCGGCCAGGACTCGCTTAGCTTTTCAAGAAGCAACAAGGTATCTGGTACAAGAACGGAAAGAATGTGTCTCGCCCGTTGCCTTAGAGGCTCATGATCTCTCAGCGACCAGCATGCCTCTATCATCACAACGGCGGCTTCGAACAGGATATGAACGCCATGCCAAGGATAAAACAGCCGCCGCCGCCTTATTTGGCGCTGGTAATCCTCTACAAGAAGAGTGCATGCGTCGAAGCAGGTTTCTCGATCCTCTGGTGTCCGGGTCCCCAGCCTCGGCGTCGGCCGATAGAGCCTCGCCTTCAAGTAGCCGTAGTTGACGAACCTGAACTCCAGCATCTGGTACTTCTGGAACTGCTCTGACCCTTCCAGCCACTCCTCGAGGCGGCGGTTGACGTCCACAAACCATTCATCAAAATCGCTGTCCGCGTCCTCAGCCACTTCTTCTTGAAGCCAGAGAATGCGGTGGATCTCCGTTTCTAGTGCTCGAAGTCGATACAGGTGGATTGCCGACTTGTATTTCGTATTCTTCTCGGCATCAGCATCTCGAGGGACCGTTCCGCACTCCTGGGGGATAGCAAGTGGAAGCCTGAGGATCGTAGAAAGTGACCTCTCGATGCCAAGAGTGACATGAAGGAGTTGATTTCGGAGTTTGGCTTCGTCTTCGCCTTCGCCTTGCAAAGTTTCAGCAGAGGACTGTCTGTTCAATCCCAGCTCAAGCATGACTCGGCTGGCAGTCCAGATGCACATCCAGTTATCGACTTTTGCGGGATTAAGGTTGCCGTAATGACCAAGCAGACAACAGATTTGCAGCCTTTGGATTCCCGTCACGCGAGAGGCAAGTCGCAGGTGCTGAAGTGAGGTGGAGAAGAAGGCGTCTGACGCCATCCTGGCTTGTGACTCGTTCTTCCATGTCAGGGTAAGAGAAGACATGGCCAGGACGATGAACACAACGAAGTAATCGAAATGGGTCAGTCCAGATTCCGGCGGGATCCCCTTGGTAAGTACTCGGTCAGTGTCTCCGTCGTGAGCGGAGAGGACTTTAGCGAGAACATGGCGGAGCCAATGCTCTTGGATACAGGGGTACTGCGGAAGATGTATGTTTGCATAGTTGCTGACCATTGTTTCGAGAGCTGCAGAGGGAATCCGTCCAAGATTCGTCCGGCCTGTTGAAGGTGTGGGTGATGGTCGTGGTTCACGATGACCGCCGGATCGTGACGGGCTGGCACGAGTCGGCAGAAGAGGAGGACAGCTAGGACGTAGGAAGAAGGACGGTGAGAATGGGGAAAGGAAGAATGGCTGCGGCGTCCCCGCGTCGGATAGTAGGGTCCCGCGGGCAAGCTTCGACGTCAAGGCCGTTGCGGCGTTGCTAGGCGAATGTTGCAGTTCGTCGACGCGGCGCTCCAGATCCGCGACCTCGTCCTCGAGGGCCCGCACAAGACTGCGCGGTAGCTCATGGGAGCCGCTCGCCTCGCCGCGGCAGACTGCTCCTGCTTTGACGCACGCGCTGCAGGATGGGTAGCCTGCATCGCACTTTGTCTTGCGCTTCTTACACCTCGCGCAGACCTTGGATGACCTCCGGCCGGAGCCGGCAAGCTGCAACGCGATATCGCGCGAGTTGTCCATGGCAGAGGAAATGAGCGGCCTGTCAGTCGTAGTGGGTGACAGCGGGGGTTCGGTGGGCGGAGACTCGCATATCTCCTCACATCCCACCTCGACAAATCCCGGTTAATCATTGACGATAAGCCGCCGACTCCTTAGAGAGGGGGGCGAACAGGATTCGGTGGGGCTAGGATGAGGAAAACCGGCGGCGCAGAAAGCCGACCATGCATGGCGCAGACTCATAAAGGTAAGACTAACTAGCAGCCGATATCAACCTTGTTGCGGAGACCTCCGAGGTTGCTGCTCGACGTCGACGAACTCTCCGAATAGGTAGCTATTTGCAGCTGCCCCTGACTACCGCCATATTCCGCGCAACGAGTAAAGCCCGACGGCATGCTGAAGACGTGCACGCGCTGCCGGTCTAGGCGCATCAAGGTACGCTATTTTGCAATTACTTGACTCCGAGCTGGGATGCCTGTTTGCTAATCTGCGCCTTGACGCGCGTGGGAGTAGTGTGACGCCCAGCTGCCAGCGTGCCAGAGTTGTGACAAGGCAGGGCTACCGTGCTCCTTCCACGATCCCATCCTCCAAGAAGATATACCCCGTAGTTATATCAAGAGTTTATACGACCGGATTGACGAGTTGACGGCTGTCGTCGCAGTTCATCAGTCTGGGGCCGGGATCCGGAGCTCTGCAACGGAAGTTCTTGCAGAACCTTTTCACTATGTTATTCCCACTCGATCACGCCAATGTCTGGTGATAGGACCTTCACCGCCGGTGGTGATCGGGAATTGTACCATCAGCAAGTTATTACAGCTAGGCGTTCGAATGGGGCCGGCATCCGTAGCATTAGGGGCTACGGATAAGGACGTGTGGCCGCTGAATACGACCCCGTCAAAGGCCGACAAGGCTGATCTCGCTCCCAGTACCGTCCGGCTCCTCCTGGCGCACTACACACGATGCATTGAGCCGGTGTATCCCATGCAACTGGAGTTCACCGAGGATATGGAAACCAACCTTCGGCATGTAGGAGGCAGCGGTCAGTGCATCGCTCTCATGGCCTGTGCCATCGCCGCCACCCACAAGAGTTACCATTGCGCTGGATGGAAGCTCATCGCCAGATCCTGTCGGGAGTGGGCCGGAGAGCTTGCCAAGCCACTCGTAGAGAAACGCGGTGATCATTCAATCACCGTGCTCCTCCTACTCATCATCTACGAGCTGGCGGACCCAGTCAGGGGCCTGATCTGGGAATTATTATCGGTCACCATTCAGTCATGCCTTGAACTGGGATGGCACCGCGCAGTTGGCGATGATGGCGACGACAGAGCTAGTGTGAGTCCGCAAAGGACCGCGGTGACTGGCAAGCCTACTGCCGAGGGTCTTGATTCAGCGACAAAGCTTAGGCTTTTATCTGTTCTCGTCAGCATCGAGAGGTATATTCATTCGCCCGAGCTTTCACTTAACGGTTGGCAGCTGCTAATTCTTCCAAAGGCCTCTATGCGTTCTTTCCCAGCGCCCAGGAATGCTTGCGGGCACTCTACCTTCCAGGCAGTCTCACGTTGATCTCACATATAAGGGCTATCAGCAGGTCATTGAATCACTCTTCTCGGACACGTCTACGGCTCATCCAGGGTCGTGTCCAGCATCTGATCAATATTCAGATGTCCTCAAGACACTACAACTTATGGACCCCTCTGAACCGATGTCTCACGAAGCATGGCTCCTGCTTCACCCCTTGCTTATACAGCACACAGCTTGCGATTCCTGCTCCTCTTTCTCTTCAAAAGCAGTAACACTCAAGGTGTCTGGACTGCATGCCCGCGTTATCCACGAAGCTTGCCTATTGATAGATACTGCGCACGCCCTCCTCGGTTCGGAGGATGTTTTCCTGCCGCCCATGTTTGCCGCTTATCGTTCGTTCATGGGTGGCTGCGTCCTGGTGACAGCTGTAGCTGCCGGTTGGCCAGGGACAGGACAGCACTGGCGAGCCCTTCTCAAATGCTCTGAAGTCCTGTCTTTCACCGCGCCGCTTTGGAAAGGCGGCAGAGACTATTACGACGTATACCGCCAAATAACACTTGGTGTTCAATGAAATAATGGTGTAAGTTAGATGTATTGGCCACGAGTCTACGCGGATCGTCTTTATCTTACAGCGATAGGTATCGGATTTCGGAAAAGAGCGGCGGCTAGTTGCTACTGGACTCGCATTTCCGACTCTTTCAACCCACACTTGACTTGCGGAACCGCGCCTTATCGCGAGTCTCCACTATCAAAGCATTATTAAGAAGCATGCGCCTGCTCTAGCGTAGTGTGTAAAGCTGCGATAGGCGTGCCTCCTTGATTCCGGACAATACGAAGAGCAGGCACCCATTTACGCCATGGACGTCACAAGCTTCCTTCAGCTGCAGCTTTCCCGCCTCACTAACGTCGGGTTGCTATTGCTGATCCTGACGGCCATCGTTGCCGCGGCTTTTCTGTACCTTCGCTTTTTCTATGTCGACATAGGCAGCATCCAGGGAATACCAGAAGTTCCGGGCGCATCACTACTTCACGGACACATCTATCAGCTCGGAAACGATCATTCAACCACCTTGCAGCAATGGGCTAAACAGTATGAATGGCCGATCTTCCAGATCAGGCTCGGAAACCGCAGGGTGGTTGTTTTGAATGGGTTTGACGTCGCCAGAGATTGGATCGTTGCCAACCAAGCACACACAATTGACAGGCCGCTTTTCTACACCTTTCACGGCGTTGTCTCAAAAACGTCTGGTAAGTTTAGTCCAGAGAAGCAAATATAGCACCAATGATATGTCATCAGCGGAACTAATAGGAGTGTTCAGCATCAACCATCGGCACCAATCCGTGGAATGAGAGAACCAAGAAACAGAGACGAGTCGTTGGTTCCTTGACGACAGCACCGGCAATCAAGAGGCTTGTCCCAATGTTAGACCTTGAGACATCCGACATGATTTCCAGCATATTCAGCGACAGCGAGGCTGGCTCTAGGGAGCTGATGCCTCATATATATCAGAAGAGATTATCTCTAAATATTGTCCTGATGTTCTGCTACGGCAGGCGATTCGAAGACATCCACGACCCTTTGCTTCACAATATTCTCAATGACGCCTCTATTATTTCGAGGTATGTGAGGGGCGCAACCCATCCTTCCGCCAGAAAGGTGTCTTTTCTTTTTGGTCTCTAAATAACCGTACAGTTTCCGGTCAACCAACTCAAACGCGCAGGATTACGTTCCATATCTACGGCACTCTTTGTTGCAGGACAAGAAGAGGATGCAAGTAGCAGCAGAAGTCAGGGCGCGCCGAGACAAGTGGCTCGAGGTACTTCTTGAAGAAGTCAAGGACAACATCGCGTCTGGAACAGCCGCCAACTGCGTCGCAGCGGGCCTTCTGACAGACAAGGACGAAAAACTAACCAAATGTGAGTGCAGTCCATTCTCAATTGTATATCTTTTTTTGAACATGTTGGGAAGCAGTTTCTGACTTGCTCTGGCTGATAAAGTGGACGTTCGCACAATTCTGGGCGGCCTTATGTCCGGCGGGTTTGAAACGGTCTTTGCAACTGCCATCGCGGGCATTGCATACTTGTCAAGTCCAGAGGGCCAGTTACTGCAAGAGAAGGCGTATAACAATATCATTAAAGCATACGGTACTGCCGAAGACGCCTTTGAACAGGCTGTGGCAGAAGAAAAGTCTGAGTACATGGTAGCCTTCGTTCGGGAGACTCTGCGTCACTATCCGCCCCTTCACTTGTTGCCGCCTCGGCAGACGATCGATGACTTTCAATGGGGCACAGCCAAGATTCCTAAGGGGGTGATGATACTGGTCAATTGTCAAGCAGCAAATCACGGTGAGTATCCCGTCCTCAGGATCTCGGCCTGGAAGTGTTGCTGAGCTTGCATAGACCCAGCTGTTTACGGCCCCGACGCCGACCTGTTCCGTCCGGAGCGGTGGTTGGAAGCAGGCGCTTCACAAAAAGTACCGGCGCCTTACCAGTGGGCGTTCGGAGGCGGATCGCGTGTTTGCACGGCGGTCAACTTCTCAAACAGGATCCTCTACAGCATCTTTGTGCGACTAATCGTAACATTCAAAATCCGACAGAGCGAAGCTGAGAAGCCCTCCATCGACCACGTCGCGTATAACAGAAACACGGCCGCTCAGAGTGCGATCCCCAAGGATTTCAAGGCATTCTTCGAGCTTCGAGACAGGTGCTCTTTTGAGGCGTGTATGGAAAGGTCGAGAAAGAATACGGAAGATGTGACCAATGGCATGATCAGATGATAAAAGGAGGATTGGCCCATGACAGGAGATCTATCAGCATAAAGTCATCATGGCTGAAGAGTTCAATCTCTGAGATTCAGGAGATATATAGAGGGGTCGGTGTCTAATATAGCGGGCACTCGTAATTGAGCAGGCGAAGTATCCAGATGCTGGCGTGATGAAAGAACTTTCCAGCATTTGTTATGGCACATTAGGAGCATACATGGACAGTAGTATTTCGAGCGTAATATGTTCGATCTACTCATTCTGGAAGTCGCTGTACGGTTGTGCCGTGGCAGGTTGATTCCCTCTAGGTGTTCCACAACCTCCACTCGTATTTAGTGACCGTGAACTCACCGTTAGGAAATATTCCCTCTTCGGGCTTCAGCGGACCCCCCAAATGCACATCGGGTGTTCCCCTTATCTCCCACCTTCGGGACGAACTAGCTGTGGGTCGACGATCTTGTCGGCAACGCGCGTGTTCGGAGCTAAACTTGTGGCATCCCACTGTAGCTAGACCAGCAAAGGCAGTTCAGGGCAATCCCGGCTCCACACACTTCGCGGGGTTTACGGTGTCGGAAAGCAGCGCTATCACTCCGACTGTCGGACGCTGATTTCCGCGGGAGGACTCGCAGGCCCTTATCAGCAACTCTTTACTTATCACGATTCAGCGGTGATGGTCACGTCGCCTCGTTAGGTAATATTAGTATAAAGTACCGGTGGGATGGGTGGCCATCCGTCCCAAGCAGCCGTGCAGTCACCGCGAGTGATCCTTTCTTCATTCTTCGAAGATCAGTACGGCAGCAGCACTAAGGGCAGAGGAAATTGGCGCAGGACGCACGATGTCGTCTCACGATCCCCAGACCGACAAAAAGGTCGCCCTGGACTCAACCACAGGGCCGACAAGTTCCGACTCAGGGGCCGACACTGCCTCCATCGCTTTGGCTGACAATGGAAATGTCTTGGAGGATGGTCTTCAGAGAGGGCTCAAGAACAGTATGTTCTCTAATGCCACTAGACACCTTGGAGACGCCTTCAGAGATGTGGATCTCTAACCTGCTACCAGGACATCTTGTCATGATCGGCTTCGGTGGTGTCGTCGGCGCCTCGATCTGGTACGGAACCGGATACGCGATTGCGTACAGTGGGCCTGTCGGTGCACTGATCTGCTTCTTCATTATCGGTGTCGATGTCTTCTTTGTCATGCAAAGCCTCGGCGAGATGGCGACCTTGTTTCCAATCAAGGGTGCCTTCGTTGAAATGGCTGGCCGGTGGATCGACCCCGCGCTTGCTTTCAGTCTCGGCTGGAACTATTACTACCTCTGGATCACCAATATTGCGGGCGACTTCAATGCCAGCTCCATCCTCATGTCTTACTGGGTCCCGACCGATAAAGCACCGACCTACGCTTGGGTTCTGATGTAAGTAGTCCTATCGATACTTTCACGACCGTTTCTAACATTGTTCTTCAAGTTGGTGGGCTTTCTACCAGGCAAGTCATCTCGATCTATGCGAACCCCTGAGCAGGCACCCTTCAGGAAGGAAAGAGGAGAACCGTGTTTACGATTTCATCGGGCTAGAAAAGATCAAGTCGGGACACGCCTTTTCGATCGCTATGTTCTGACACTCGTCTCAATGCAGGTCACCTCCCTACTAGGCATTGTGGTATTTGGTGAGATGGAATTTTGGTAAGGCAATATCTCTACTCTGTACATCTTGTAAGTCTGCTAACACGCCCACGAGGTTCGCGTGCTGGAAAGTCACATGCATTCTTGGAGGCTACATAGTGGCCATCTTGCTCAACACCGGTGCCATTGGGGGCGAATATATTGGCTTCCGGTATTGGCGTGACCCTGGTCCCATAGCCAATGGTATCAACGGCTTTGGACAGAGCTTCCTTCTTGCGGCAGTCTACTATTGTGGTTTGTCTTCCAGCTGGCCTCTTTCTTCCTTTTTCAGAGTCTGATCTGTTTCCGATAGGCACCGAGATGCTTGCAGTCACGGCTGCCGAGAGCAAGAACCCGGCAAGGGACCTCCCTAACGCGATACGACAGACCTTTTGGCGATGTGCGTTTATTTTCGAAGGTCTAGTCTTCTTCGCAGGGCTCCTGGTCCCCTCGACGAGTCCTGAGCTGTTGACCGCGTCGACGAAATCGGGGAAATCCCCCTGGACCATTGCGTTCGAAAAGGCCGGCGCACCTCAGATCGGCAACGTGGTGAATGTTGTAATGTGGGTGGCTCCCTCTACTTCTTTTCTCCAACGTCGTCTCGACTAACAGTGTCTGATAGGATTACCTCTCAATTTTCTTCCATGAATTCCGCCATCTATGTCGCTTCGCGAAGCCTTGTCGCCTTGGCTTCCTCCGGACGAGCACCAAAGTTCTTCGCTAAGACGAATAGAAACGGCGTCCCTATCTATGCCCTTGTGTTCTCGAATGCCCTGGGCCTTATAGCTATCCTGAACTACAAGACGGGACCGGCACTTATCTTCAGTTATTTGACCAGCATCAGTGGTTCGGCCACGTACATTGCTTGGGCATTCATTGGCGTCACCCATCTGAGATTCAGGAAAATCTGGATCGCGCAGGGTAACCGAGTCGAGGACCTCCCATACCGAGCATTGTGGCACCCCTACGGCACCTGGTTTGTCATCTTTATCAATATTTTCCTCGTCTTCGTCTCCGGATACAGCGTATTCATCGATGGCTTCGATTACGTTGGATTTATCGTCAACTACATCGTTATAGTAGTTTTCATTGTGCTTTATCTGGGGTGGAAGATTTTCAAGAAGACAAAGGTCGTCCCTCTGCTAGAGGCTGACCTGATAACGGGAAGGAAAGAGCCCGCGGTTAGGCAGACCCGGTCGGATGAAGGAGAGGAGAAGAAAGAGGTCCGATGGTATGTTAAGGTTAAACGAGCCATTTATGCTTGAGTAGCAAAGTAAACGGCAGAGAGCAAGATAAAGCGTTGTGTAAATGCCAATTATGGCTTGACTTGATGCTAAGGCCGCTGGTCTACTGAGATCTGCAATATAATGTATTTAGACTAGACACGAGGCTGCGGTGTTGTAAGACTGTTGCTTCAGACTTGAGCTTACTCGATAACGACTGTTCGATAGTCGCATCCATCAAACCACTCGTCGCACGTCACGGAACCTGTCTCAACCCTAGCATGGAGTTCAAACCGACCAACTCGTCGAAAAGATGACTCTGAGGTTGTTGGGCTCAAGAGGAACCCCCCGAGGCGGTCTGTCCTGAGGCAGGAGAGTATTGTCGGGGTGTCCTCATCTGCATCCATCCATGCTTTCCCAACTGGATTTGCCTGAGGACCTGTTCCATTCCAGAGTGTTGTTTCCGTCCGTCTTGCGCACCGTACTTGTCCCCGAACCCGTAGGACACCGCCGACCACTCGACCTGTAGGGAGCTGCCTGTTCTCTAGTGTTGTTTCGCAGCCAAGTACCTCTATATACCCTTGGCCAGCTTTGTTTTCAATTGAAGGGCTAGTGAACGCAATAGACCCATTCACAGAAGCCCACGACCACGAAGGTGCCACGTATATTGACGGCCTTGGCTGCAAGGCCTGTTTCTCCGACGGGTCGACCAACCACAGGAGCCCCTCCCGCAGTCTACGGCCCCATATGCCAGCCAGATAAGTGTCGCCGTCGCTTAGTCTCTGGAACTCGGATGCGATGGCAGCCAGGGCTACGAGCTTGTCTTCTGCGAAAGTGAGTTGTCGGTGCGTATAATCGATGACGGTCTCTTCCCAAGAGATCAAAAACCACTTCGGAGAAAGCGTCTGCCCAGGATGGAAGAAAGCTTGTGCAAGGCGTTGGGAACCATTTTCCAGAAAGTTCGTTCTACCGCCGCTGGTAAACTGTTCTGCTTGACATTGCCACACGAGGTCATGGGTTCCGTATATGAGCAGGCGTGGACTCAGAAGCCTTTCCTGCAAGGTCCATGCTCGACGGTTGATCGGGTCTGTGAATGGGTCCGTCATAACCGCCTCTTGAATAATGACGCTTCCTTTAATGGACTTTTCCTCCCATACGCGATAAGGGATAGTGAATCTTGGATGCCGAGATGGAACAGGAAGTCTCTTCTGCAAAAAGCCGTCCTCAACGCTCTCCGCGCTGGCAGCGGCAATGGTGATTGCGGAATTTCGGTAGATGTCCGCCATTGATTTTAGTTCATTTTCTTTGTCTTCCAGACTGTCCTGAATGATACACATGGCATCTATCCATAGGTATTTCAGACCCAGCTTCTGAGTGATGAGCACGGCATCCTGAAGTGTTTTAGAGAGAGAATGAAGGCGGATTCGCTGCTCCATCTTGGTCATTGTGTCCTTAGTCAAGGCCATCGCTTGCGGGCCTCCCCAGCAATAGCTCAAAGCTGCATATCTGCCCACTGCACCCGACGTCGAGCATATCCGAACGGTCCCAACCCCTGTCGAAGGACTTACATCGATGACACGGGTTGGAAGAGGAGTGGCCAGGCTCAGTGGGCAGGCCGTGTGTGTTTTCTCACATTTATCAATCCACGTCTTGATAATGTTGAATGTCTCATCGGAAGATATGTCGAACACAGGGGGCCTTGTGTGAACGTACTGAGCCGCGGGATTCCCTAATGTACGGTCAGCAAGTTGAAGCTTTCGCAGGTGCAAGTCACAATGCCTCATTCGCAGCAACAGCCCAGACTACGTAATAATAGAGAGTTGAAATCAAGAATAAGTCTAGAAGATGCTCATGGAAAGTAGCATGGGAACATCAGATGCTGTTTATGCCACGAAAGGCTGCTTTCGAAGATGATTCAGTGTTTCGAGACTTAGACGTCATTCCGTGTCCGAAAAATCCTATATGAAACAAACCAGCCTTGGAATACGCAACCTGTCTACATGTGTACCAAAGACAACGACGTACCTGGCAGTGCAAACACGTCAAAGTCCAATAAGGGACGGATGGATCTCGTGCCTGTACTAGGCCAGGCGTACGACAAAGAGACCTCATCGATGTCATACCATTCTGTTTTCTGCTTTCGCTCATAACTCACATGAGCTTGCAGATAGAAAAACCCCTCAGGGTTCCAGTCCTCAACCCACTCAGGGCCCATCTTTTGCTTAAACGCAGCCATAGCTGCTTGAGCGACGGGTGTGAAAGCACAGGTTGTTGCTGCCTGTCTGCTAAAACAGATTCGAAGACCATTTTTAACAAGACTCCTCAAGTTTTCGGGAGTCGCCATAACAGCTCGGCAGGCTGAGCAAAGCTCCAGTGACGCTGAACAAGTGCTCGAGTTCTCAGCATTGCTTGCATCCCGAACGATGTTGTCTTGCGATGCTTGCGCGCTGGTTTCAGCCATAGCTGGGACAGGGAAAGGTTCTACGTCACGAATATAGCTAGGAACTCAGAACAGTGCCGTGTAATAGGGTGTAGTGGGACCCTTTGAAGAAACAGCTTTATGAGGAGAATTTGGCAAGGGGAGGAAGAAGAATTCAGGACTTGAGAAAACGGACCCGCCAGGCTTACGATGCGAGCTGCTGCTCGCTTTGCTTAATTGGCCGACCAGAATAAGCGAACTTGACCTGCAGGTGATTAAAGATGGCTGGAAGTGGATCAACCGATATGCAAGTCTCATTACTAGATAGATCCTTGAACATGAGTTTCAGTTGACAGTTCCATTATGGCGCTCGTCTAGATACTTTGTAGCCCTGTTCTAATCCGCGTATTTAAGCCTTAATGTTGACGGTTCCCTTCAGGTTCTACGACGAGTAAACATCCTATCGTATCTCCGAATTCGAGTTTACTCCCCGAACGGCGTGAACTTCTCCAAGAACGCCTCCGCCTCCTTAGACTCCCGCTCAAGGACCCGCCTGTGGCTCTCGCTCCGGACTCGGACGATGCACTCGAACTCCTGCGGCCGGATATTGAACCCCTCTGTATACGCGAAGGTGTCGTAGTGCCGCCCCTCAATAGGCAGGATGTCGTACGCCCAGAGCAGCTTCGCGAGGGCGATATAGAGCGAGTTGGTGGCTAGGTTGGCACCGGGGCAGATTCGACGTCCCCAGCCGAAGGACGAGTGACCGCTCTTAGACGGGTGAGGCTTGCCGAGCGGACCGAACGGGTTCTTCGCTTTAACAGCTAGTTCCTCATCTAGGAATCGCAAGGGGTTGAAGTGGTGCGGGTTGGGATAGTACTCCTCGTTGAGGTTGATCGCCCAAGAGTTGCCAAGGATCGTGGTGCCCGCCGGGATGTAGTACCCTTCGTAGTGGTCGTCTTCTGTTGAAGCGTGAGGGGTGCCTCCTAGCACTGCCACGGGACGCCATCGGAGGACTTCCTTTGCGAGAGCTCGTATGTATGGCAGGTTCGCCTCGTCATCAAAAGTCGGAGTCCTCTCCGTGCCAATGACTGCATCCAGCTCGGCGTGTGCTGCTTGTAGTGTCTCCGGGTGTGTAATTAGAGCCAAGAAGGCGGAGCACAGCGTCGAGGCGGTAGTGTCGGATCCGGCGCCAAACAACGAGGCAGGAATGAAGGAGAAGTCACGGTCAGACAGGGGAATGCCCGAAGTCTCTCTGAGCTCCAACAGCATTTTACAGAGTGAGTCTGGTACATCCGCCTTGGAACCACCACTGGCCTCGGCTCTGGCGACATCCTGCTGGACGACATCAACGAGAGCCATGTTCTCCTCTGCTTCTTCCTTCCCGTGCTGCTTGATTTCTCGCTTCCACGGAGCGAGGAAATCCGGCACGTACTTTAGCACCGGGAAGGTCTCCACAAGATACTTCCCCGGCACGTTCAGCGACGCCGAATACTGCATGAACTCGAAGCGGCGGCGGATGACCTGCGCGCCCAGCGAGTCGATGCGGTGGCCGTACGCGACGCAGAAGACGACACTCGACGTGAATGTCTCAATCAGCTTCACCCAGTCCGTCGGGCGGTGCAGCAGCCCATAAGCCAGGCGAGACGCCTCTGCCTCCTGGACGGGCTTGTAAAGACGCAGGGCCTTGGGCGTGAGCGCCATGTGCAGCAGCTTCCTGCGCGTGCTCCAGCCCTTGCCGTACGGCTGGACGAGGACCGACGCGCCGTCCCAGAGGATCTCGCCCATGGCGACCATCCGCGGCCGCGACGAGTACTTGCTGCTGCGGGCCTCCATGAGCTCCGAGGCGATTACCGGGTCGGAGATGACGACCGTGGGCCGCCGGCCGATCCATATTGTGAAAATGGGACCGTAGACTTTCGACCACTTCTCGAACTGGATCCAGGGTTGTTTCTTTGGCAGCTGGAACTTATTCCCCACGAACGGCAGCGGGGTAGGGCCGGGCGGCATCCGCAGCCATGTCACCAAGTCGTAGAGCAGGGTGATCCCGGGTATGGCGACGAGAATCGACAGCCACACGTAAAGCGGCCATGCCGTCGGTTGAAAACTGATGGCCATTTTAAACGTGAGCCTTGCAACGAGGGAGTTGTTGTTCGCATCTTCCTGTTTTAGGCGGGCAGTGGTTTAAATCCGGTCGACTTGAGAGAAGGGGATATGGCGCCGGCGTCCACTTCTGATCACCGATTGTGGATTGCTACTAGAACTTCTCCACGCTTCAAGCGTGGCGCTATCGTGTAATCGTTCTAGATTTCTCAGGTCGTGCAGTCTAACGTAGAAACCATAGTCCGGACGGAGCAACTCTCATGTTCTCCCAGCGATCCTCGGCAGAAGGAAGAGCACCAAGGAGAGTTGTAGAACTATAATAGCACCATGTCGTTTAAGCTGGTGCCGGGGCTCGCCGACCGTTTCGGCTTTGGAGGCTATCACTGGAACCCATCGCTAAAATGATCACCCGGCCACGAAGGTATCTCGCCCGGTTCATTCCCTCAATCGACCCACGCTTTTTCAGCACAGTTCCCTATTTTCCCCACATCACACGCCTGAACTGATCCTGCCCACTCGTTAACTACCTGTTCTTGCTCCGAACCGTACGTACGGGTAGATACTGGCCATCACTCGTGCAGTATCACGTCCTTCTGAATATATGTGGTTCCTATGGGAACTCGCATGCTGGTCTCAGGCGTGGACAGCCTCCAGCGAACTATAATCTTGCTGTCTCTTGCCCCCAGACGGAGCTAGACATTGTAGCCGTGACTGATTTCTTCCCCTTGACTCGCCCCCAAGGGAAAGCACAAGCCGGACCGGCTCGTGAGACAGCGCTAGAACTCGCGTCACATTGTTCCTGCCACACAAGGAGCCACGTTCGGGACTCTGTGAGCTTTGGGAAGCGGTTAACCAAGAAGGAAATGTGGCGATTCGGCAATGCAAAGCAGGGTGTGGCCTTCCAAACCCTCACTTAGGGCGTTATCTTGGCTTGGAGCAACTCGAAGATATCGTCCCGCCCAAAAGCCGCCGCTACAGACAGTGGTGTCTTCCCTTCATTGCTTGTTGACTGCACATCGGCATCGTTCTCAATCAGAACCCTTACCACGTCGGCATGTCCATACTCAACTGCCCAAGACAAAGCAGTTCTACCGCTCCGGTCTCTCTTATCGATCTGAAGAGCTCCTGTCGACAGGAGACTCTTGACCGTGCCGGGCGAGTTCTTCTGGATGGCCCACATGAGCGGAGTCCAGCCGTCAGCGTCGATGTCGTCGAGCCCTGGGCATTTGGCCTTAATCAAGACTCGCAACACAGCTTCGTGGCCATTGCCACACGCCCAAGAGACTGCACCTCTTTCGTCTATGTCGAGAGTAGTTTTGTCTACTCGGCCATCTCGGAGAAGAGCCACAGCTGTCCCGACGTGACCGTTCCCCGCTGCCCATGACAAAGGCGATCGGCCATGTTTATCTGCGACGTTGGGATCGACGTTGGTAGTTTTCAACAGATGCTCCAAGAGCGCTGACATCCCGTCACCAGCTGCCCAAGACGCGATGGTCCGCCCGTCTTTGTCTCTGTGATTGATGTCGACGCTGGAATGCTCGAGCAATCTCGAGATCACCCTGGTGTGGCCTCCGCCCACCGCCCAAAAGAGAGGTGTCCAGCCAGCGTTGTCCGGCTCATCTGGCCTGTTATCATAGCGCTTCAGGAGGGCTTCGATGACGTCTAGATGGCCATTTCCACATGCGAAGGACAAAGCAGTCCGGCCAGACCTCCCTCTCATGTTTATATCCGTTCGTTCTTCTAACAGAAGGACCTCCACAGCGTCAAGGTGGCCACTTTGCGCAGCAACGGTCAGCGTAGTCAGTCGGTCCGCAGTCTGCTGATTGGGCTCGGCGCCTGCTTGGAGAAGTATTTCGACACTCTTGCTATGCCCCATCCTTGATGCCCAGAACACCGCCCGGTCTTTTCCCGACTGGGGATAGGAGGTGTCTTTCTCCAGAATCTGAATCAGGGCGTGACGAATATCGAAGTGAGCTGCCAGGGAAAGTGCGTCGATGTCCGGCGGTAGATCTTGCTCTTGACGGGATTCAAGCCAGTAATATCTCAACCAGTTCGTACAGGAAGCACTGTTGGGGTCCAGGAGGGTCATGGCAGCCTGCTGAAGCTCTGGTGTTGCCAGGTCTTGAGCCGCTGCGTAGTGCTCTGCCCAATTTAAGGAAGAGTATCCCAAAAAGCGGTGTTGCCCTGCTATAGTCTGGCATTTCTCTTCGTCTAGATACCGGCTGTCTGTGAATATGTTGTCACCCGCCAGACTGGCTGGATCGTGTTCCACTAGGAGATCTGCTCCCCATGACTCGTCGGCTTCGATTGATTCGGACAAGGACTCGACGGGTGAATCAACTACGGAGAAAAGATCTACAGAGAAGTCCTCCAATAGAAGGTAGTGGATGGATGATGTAGCAATGGTTAGCGCGGCCACGGCCTCGTGCACTCCGTAGACCTGGGATAGTTGATTGTCCCTCTCAAGTGCTAGTTGTAGTAAGAAGTCCTTCGCGGACTGATGGACGAGGGACACCTTCGCTTCGATGATCCTTACCAGAGGTCCGAGGACTCCTTGCAGAAGACGGGCCATGGAAGTCTGGCAATTCGACTGAACATCCTGTGTAGTTCTCTCGGCGGGTGTAACAGAAAACGCCAGATTAATTTCATCCAGGCTAAGATATCTCGAGCTTCCGAGTATCAGTTTCAGCAGCTTGGATGCCTTGTCTTCGTATCCTTTGGGAATCCCCGTCAGGAAGTTCTCATAAGTAGACTTCAGTCCACGGGGTAACTGGTTGACGATCGCTGCAAAGTCGCCCTTTGCTGTGTCGAGTGTCTCTTCAAAAGATTGGAGAATCATATGCACCCAGAGGAATGTGTTATCAGCTCTCTCGAGGAGGGTCTGTTGCAAGTGATCCTTCAACCCAGGGGACCAGTCGTATCTCTGCGAAATCTGGCTGACCTTCGACTGGATAACAAGACGCACGTCGTCACAAAACCCGCTGTGTGTTTGATCGATGGGAAGTCGACTACACAGAGCTCCGTGGAGAACATACTTCTCGCTAAGTGACGGACGGCTAGTGAGGAGAAACTTGACGCATTTGTTGGGAGTGATCCGAGAGTCGACGTCTTGAGCCAGTTTGCCAATAGACTCCAGGAAAAGATCTCGGGTTTTAAGATCGATGCATTCATCTAGAGCATCGACAACAACATAAACTGGACCCAATTTCGGGTCTGATATGATACGCTCAAATATGTTCCACAGGGACGAGAACGATCCAGACAGGCCGCGGCCCTGCAGCTCAAACACCATTTTGATGTATCGTATGAGCGACTGATGGCGGCAAACAATCTGATATATGACGCTCTTCAGGATCGCTAGAACGTCTCTCTGCCTCATGATCTTGTTATCGCAGAAGTGGATGCACACAAGAGCCGCAGGGGTGGTTATAAGCGTTTCCTCTAAATGCTGGGCTACAAATGACGAGAGTACGGTCTTGCCGCAACCTGGATTACCTGTGAGCCATAAAATGCTGGAAGTCGTCTGCGTGAGCCAAGAGTTAAACTGAGGATTTGACAAGGTCCATTGGCAGGTGCCCACCACGGGTTGTGGCAGCATTCTCCGGTAGTCAGCAATGTCAAAATCGCTGAATAACGCTATGCAGGACCTTTCCACCTCACTTAAAGCTGTAAACTCTACTCAGTATCTGGTTTTTTCTCTTGGTCTGGTTGTGGCTTACACCATTGCGATGAGCCCGTTTCTGTCCGTGCTCTAGTGTCACGACTCTGGGTGTGAGGCGAGTCCCTGGGCATTGAAGAACGGAGCTGGGTTTCCCACCGGACGAGCTCCCCTAAAACCCGCTTGAAGCCCGTGTCTTCTGATGAACGGAACCTGACCATATCGCGGTGGTTCGCGTGGATACTGATGGCGTTGTAACCGTCGAGAGTAGCCGAATCTTCAGAGACAACCTTTCCAACCACCGGCAGAGGAAGCTCTTCAAAGAAGCACGTCACTTCGAGGGATCTGCCACTCTCTCGCACCTCTCGAATCATGCTCCAAAAGTGAACTTGGATCGAGGCCAGTAGTTGATCATTAGTCTCCAAGGTCCTTAGAAGCGACAGGTTTGTAGACTTCACAAAACCAAGGGCTGAGGCTGGGACTTTGGCCCAGTCAGACATCCAGGAACCTTTGTGTGGAGTACCCATGAATACAACACCTTTGACGCTCTCAAATAGATCGCGAAGGTGCATTTCAGGATTGTTTCGTGACAGAAGAATGGCCTCTTCGCAGACAAGGCCGCCCAGGCTGTGGGCAACGAAGATGAGCGGGCGGCCAGACGCATCGCAGCTGGCCCTGTCGCCCGTCAGATCGTTGAGAAGGTTCGTGGCATGGTCGGTCAGTCGATTCGTGGATGCGACTGACTTCCGGACAACATATGCATCGTAGCCGTACGTGAGAATCCGGGCTGTCGTGAGCTTAGGGGGTAGGAGGGTTTGTGGCCAGGGTTCACTCTGCCCTTGGCCAGTCCAGGTGCTGTCTCGGTTCCCGGTTAAGCCGTGAACGAAGCAGATGTCCACCGCTGCACTGGGGCAGTCGTGTAGTACTTCAATGCCATCCGGGAAAGCAATCCGTAAAGACGGATCATCCGATGATGGTTCAGACTTCAGAGATTGCGCGGAACTTGGCACAACGTGACCCTGACAGGGCTGGCGGCTAGACGTGGAGGCGGTCGCTAGGGCTGTGGTCTTGTTGTGCCACCGCTTCTTGAGCTTCTTCATTCTTCGGGGAACCAGATAGGAATAGGACCTGCGTCCCGGCAGCGGAGACAATACATACACCGATACGCAGGGTCACAGATGTTAGGCCGCCAGAGGCGCAAGATCATAGGAGATGCCTAGGTGCTTGAGCGTGAGAGGGGTAATTTGGTGGGGTAGGCAAACGGAAAGGCTGAAACACTCCGATCGACTCCGAAGACATTTTCAAAGAGAGATATGATAGTTGGCTCATCATTCCATTAAGATTGATGCGCTACACTTTCAGCTAACTTGCTACCAATTGAGCACTTCTCAGAGATGAAAGCCTACGTACCGAGTGTACTTTGTTTCCCGCTCTCTTGTAAACTTGGCACAGCTGCTTTTCACCTCCTCTTGCCATCCAGCCACTGAGCAGGTCAATTTCTCAGAGGGATAGAAATGTGCAAAGGATCAAACACCTTGGCTTGTCCAAGGTTGGAGAAAGTTGTTTGGAGGCCGTCTCCTATCATGATGACCTCCTTAAACATCATAACACGAGTAGCATCCTCCAGAACTCCCAAGGTTTTCGGGCAATTCCGCGCATCTGAACCACCCCAGTTCAGGATATGAGATATGCACTCACGTTGACTGCTTGAGGCTCTTACGGACGTGGCTAGGAGCTGTCTATCCCAGAGCGTACTAGGAACGCTGAGATCCGGCTGTCAGATTTCAAATAAAAGCTTGAATGAGAATAAGGACTGAAGGAAAGCAAATTCTACATTCCAAATCCACAGGGCTTGTGAAATGTGAGCTGCTTACTCTTGATGTACAACGCCATTGGCTACCTACCTGCAGGATTCAAGAATCTCACCCGGTGGCACCTCAAATCCGGCCACTAGACATTTGTCAATCCCCGGAATTATCCTCGGTCGTAGCTCAGTCAATATTCCCCAGACTTCTCTGCCACCGCTCATTAATAATGGCAGATCGCTCCAAAGACCCAGACAGACCGCCATTAAAACGCCGAAGACCAGCTGAGGCATGCGAGCCCTGCCGCAATCGCAAAGTGCGCTGCGACCTGGCCAGCCTTTGCGGGCCTCTGCACGAAATCGCGGGTCCGTCTTCGCTGCTATTACAGACCAGGTACCCAGCCTAACAGCCCGGCTTTGGCTTCCCAAGAATCTTTGGAGCAAAACAGGCCTGCTAAAGTAGATAGCTCGCCTGACGTTGCTCTGCCATCCCCGGGGTTGGGTCCAGAGGCATCCCAACTCCATCCCTTAACAGGGGATAATGGACAATCCCATCCCCGATAATTGCAGGAGAATCCAGCCCACCCTGGAAAACAGCTGCGGTTTGAGTTGGAGCAGTCACAAGATACAACATTGAGATTAAACCGATCGATCGAGGAGCTAGAACGAAGACTTGCCGCGGTCTCTTTCCCTGAACAGATCCGACATGTCTTCTTGCAGTCATGACTAGCGAGATCAAGTCTTTTTAAAGCCTTTCGTGAGGCTAAAACGGCTGATTTGTCGCTTGATGGTACCCATCTTTCCACCGCCAAAGCCACCAGGAGGACCAGGTCGACCGTCTTTACCCTTCTAAGTCGCAGATCGATCATCGACACGGGGCGGGGGCGTGTCAGGCTTGAGTATATAGCGAATTGCCAGAGACTGCTCATGACGAGAATTCAGGGCCTGAATCCCATTACGAAACCAAATGGTGCGCCAGAACTGCTTCGTAAAAGGTCGAAGACTCAGACGGGAAGCCTGCAGCTCTAACCCGTGGACCAAGTCCGGCCAGTCTGATCCTTGAGCTTGTTTGTGAATCGTTGCGAACTTCCCCCAAAGACTCTTCGTCGTCTCAAAATTTGGTAATCCTCTGCCAGCTTTTGCAATGTCACACCACTGCTCCTCTTTGCCGCCCGGGATGACATATGAACTGCAGCCAAAGGGGCTTGGTTGAGTTGAGGAGAATTGGATGACAAGGACGCCCTCATAGGTCTTGTCTCCAGATTGCCATGATGTGGTCAATCTGGAATGTGCGGTGGGATCAGGCACATTACAGATGACCTCAGCTCCAAAGACTGCCCAAAGAAAGGCACGAAAAGGGCTGAATGATGTCCACACCACCGGAATGCTGGCCTTTCCCTGCGTCATTTGATTGTCGTTGCTTTTGCCTATCAGACCTTGAAAGGGGCGTGGAGAGAAGTCCACAATGACTTGTGGATTCGGTACAGTTCCATGATAGACAAACAAACCTCCAGGCTGAGATGGAGACCAGTTCGAGGATGTAAGGCATTCTTCTTCCAAGCGTTTGGTGAATGGAAGTCTATTCCAAGCCGCGGACAGACTTGGGCCCACCAATGTGACCTGCGTGAAAGGCCCACCGTCATCAAGGACACCAGCCTGGATCGAAGGCTGCGACGGAGCCGGTTCATCCGAGGGACCATCAAACTGAGCAATGGGCTGACGAGGACGCTTCGCACTCGGCGCAACAGACTCAAAGCAGTGAAGAGCAATAGCCTGGCAGAGTTCGGCAATCCATGACTCGCAACTCAAGTTGCTCATGAAAGCGTCCGAGAGTTTTTGGTCAGATGCCCCACGTGAAGTCGAGGATGACATGGCGGAGGACGGCTCGGGGTCTCCGACCATGTTGTCGAATACGCCGCAGAGCGCCTCGAACCTCTTTAGATATCCGTTGGAAAAGACTGGACTAATACTTCGAAGAAAGTCGTCGACAGAGGCGGGAAGCCGATTAGTTTCGACGTCTATAATTAAAGTCAGTTTAGAATGACGCAGGACAGAGATGCCCCATGTAATACTGACGGTCTTGAAATAGACGAAAGAGAACCTTGCTCTCAAGATACTCCCCAAGGTACTCCGGCACGTCGACCAGGGGGTCGAAATTCTTCATGGACTCGGCAATGTCTGGCGAGAAATACATGCGTGCTTTCTGGCACGCAGCAAGAATAACCTTCCTCTCCGAAGGCGCCATGACTCGAGGATGGACCAATATTGTCGAGAATTTGTTGGGAATAGAAAGCTTTGAAAGCAGGTAGAGAAAGGAAGAGGTCCCGTAATAGACACCAGCGGATGGTAGAGCGGTGTAAATTCTGCCTGACCGTACCGCATCTGTTCGGCACCCGGTTGAATGACACCGGATACTGGAGCCGCTGTCTGGAAATTTCATGTGTGACTGCGCCTCGAGCTGACTCACGCCGAGATCCAGTCCCCGTGCAGTCCCTGACGGCTGTCATCTCACCCTTCTGGAGGTATTTGCTGCGGTTATCTCCAGCTTGGCAATATAAGACAAAGCATGATGAAATCAAATCAATCTCGGTCCTGTACAAGAGTCCGAGAATCCATTAGACCGATGACAGAAGAGACTTGGTGCATATAAACGACACCGGCGACTTGAATATAGATGGAGACGCATAGCCTGCCACATCCCATCAACAGAGCAATAAACGAAAGATCTACCTGTACAATCGTCAACCAGAAGTTCAGAAGACAAGCCAAACACCTCCGACACCACCATGGCAACAGACTCCAGCTCCACCACGGTCATCAGAGACCTCACCCCCAACATCACCATCTTCAGCGTCCCCTTCTCCGTCCTCGGCGGCAAGCTCAAGATAGGCGGCCGCTGCACCGTCGTCCGCCTGCACACCGGCTCCCTCGCCGTCTTCTCCCCCGTGGCGCTCACCCCCGCCGTGCAGGCCAAGCTCTCCGCCCTGGGCGGGCCGGTCCGCTGGATCGCCTCCGTGAACGTCGAGCACCACCTGCACATCTCCGCCTGGGCCGCGGCGTTCCCGGGGGCCAAGGTCATCGCCATGGAGGGCCTGCCGGAGAAGCGCGAGCGGGACCCCGCGACGGCGGGCACGGCGTTCGCGGCCGTCTTCACGATGGAGAACAAGGCGGGTCTCCACGTGGATGAGGAGTTCGACTCCGAGTTCAAGTACGAGTACCTCGAGGCTACGAGGGTCAAGGAGCTGGTTTTTGTCCACAGGCTCTCGGGGACGCTGATCGAGGGCGACCTCATCTTCAACCTGCCGGCGACGGAGTCGTTCTCCGGAGCGGGTGAGGACGCCAGGGCTGGGCTGGTGAACAAGGTCCTAGGCCACATGTTCCAGGCGAAGAATATCGGCTGGCAGAGGCGGCTGCTGTGGCACGGCACTGCTGCTAAGGAGAGGGAGGGTCTTGCGGCCTCGCTGAGGAGGATTAGCGGTTGGGAATTTGACAGGATTGTCCCTTGCCATGGGGATGTCATCGAGAGTGGTGGAAAGGGGGTGTTTGAGGGCTTTGGTCAGTTCTACCTTGAGAAGAAATGGTAGGGTGCTGCTGGAGTATATGAGAGTCTCTTGTGGTTTTTGTTCAGCACCCAACTCGCAACAATAGATCTAATGCTTGCTGTTTACTAGACAGATACCATCGATAGATTATACAAATATTCACTTGTATTATTCCAAACACTCTGGGGCACATGGCCGTTTGTGAGACACGTAAACCCCTTTTTCACCGAGAGGATGAGGATCAGGTTCAATCTTGAAAACAACCCGTCCCTACCGCCGCGGTGCCTTTGAATCGATTAATACGGCAGACCCGGCAGACCCTCATTGCGTTCCACAGTAGGCTTATGGTCATCCTGCCCCGGATTCGCATCCTCGTAATGCAGGAACTTGACGATACGGTAGAATCCCGCAGCAAGAAGAGCCCCCAGGCATGGGCCCACCCAATAGATCCAGTGATAGCCCGGGAACTCCGCCGCCGCCACCGCGCATCCGAAGCTCCGCGCCGGATTGAGCGATGCCCCTGTGTAAGGAACCCCTGATACCCGTCAGCATACCCTCTCTCAGCTCCGGATGAAGGCCAAGTTGTGCAAGGTCTCACTCACCAACCAGCATCGTCACGAACAGCGTCAGGCCGATCCCGACCGGCGCCAGGAACGTGTCCTTCGACTTCTCCGCCGCCAGCATCAGCACCACGAAGATGAGCTGCGCCGTGAGGAACATCTCGATGAAGCACCCCTGCGCGACGGACGTCCCGGAGCCCAGCGTGGTGTTGGCGCTCTTGATGTCCCCCGGGAACATGCAGCTGATGAGCCCGCCGGCGCACATGCAGGCCAGGAGCTGCGCGGCGACGAAGAAGGCGCTGCGCATGGGCGGCAGCTGCCCGGCGAGGCACATGCCGAGGGTGATCTGTCAGAAGAGGCTGTCAGTGCCTGGCCTTGAGATAATACGGAAGGCTCAAGGGGGGCTTGGCTCACGGCCGGGTTGAAGATACCACCGCTTATGCGGTAAAAGGCCCAGACGTTCACCAGGAGCGCGAAGCCGTACGCCAGCGAAATGGCAAGGACCGTATCACTGCCCATGACGCCGGCAGTTCCTTGAGGCGAAATGTGGTTCGCGGCCATCAGACTCCCCGCATAGGACAGGTACAGAAACAGGAACGTGCCGACCAGCTCGCCAAGGGCGGCGACTGCGTGCGCCTGCAGGTCGGACAGGCAACGGGAGTGGTGTCGCGGCCTGACATGGCCATCTGTGTCATCGTATGGGCCCATGGTCACTCGTTATCCTCAACGATAGGAATCTCGTGATTCTGAAAAGGGGGGGGATATTCACTGGTCGTCGCGGTAATTGTACTCGGAGGCCAGGTTAGGAATAGCGGTGCACCATATGGAAGATCTAGCCAGAGCCGCAGTCTCCCCTCCATTGTGAGCCTCTGAGCAATAAATACTGAAGAGACATAATGGGAACAGCGAAACGCAGCCGCTAAACCTATGGTCGCAAGAATACTACGTCAGCCGGTGAGCGTGATGAAGAAGTGGCCATCGTCACCGGTCTTGAAGAGGCTCTTGTCTGGCTGAGACACTGCCCCCGCTTCAAGTAAGGATCGCCGGGGGTACTGAACCCGCACTGCGACCGTCCGGAGGGGGGTGCTTTGTCCTTACCAGAAACGAAGCGGGAAGAGAGCGGCTAGCGATGATAGTAAATCCTGCGAGCCTAGTCCAGTTACGGCGTCTACTGAGGACGTGGTAGTGAGAGGGCGGGCAATGCTGGTGAACGAGTCGAGTGCCGTCATGGGACCGGATCAAGACAAAGCGCCCAACGCCGGGTCCGGACCCGATCCGTGCGGCCCCACATTCTCCGCAGATACGATTTGCCAGGCGGCACGGCGCTACAGCCAAAAGGGAAGAGGTGCCGTTAGAGGGAAAGTATAACAACAAGCTTCAACGGGCTAGAAGAAACAATTGAATATCAGCGTCTCGAGCCACTGACAGCATAGAGATCAACTGCCGATCGACAACTGCACGTGTGTTTAGCATGCTGTTCACACCTGTTCCACTCGCCACGCCTCTTAATCGTCTGCAGAAGATCCTCACGGAAACACGTACTCCGTGTACGGCCAACGAAGATAGAGTTCAGATCTGTTGATTCAAGTTGATACTCCGACCTCGTAAAATACCATAATGGTGTCTGTTAGTCCGGTAGTCTGCAGTTAAGCCGTAGTGCTGAATCCTTAACGAGCGAGTCGTGCTTGTGGCACTGCAACTACAGATATAGTTTCGAGCTTCAGGCAGCGGATCCCTCCAACGTCATATCACCGGCGAGAGAACTTGGCCGTACTATCGTCGTTGATTGTTATGGCTGTTGAGGATCCACATTCTAGTATGTGAGGAGGCTATTTTTCTCGATGACATCTCAGTGCAACAGTTAGGAGCATATGCTCCCACTCCTGTTGAACGCATGTGCGCTCGAGAACGACATGGTACCACTGAATCGTCTGTCAGATGGTCAGTCTGCTGAAGCAGTGTCTTTGAGCAGAACCGGGCAAACGGGGGGTTATAGGCAACTAAACCGGAATTGCAAGGACAGTGATACATGTACCTAAGAAACCATACCATGACATAACCCAAGGTTGTGAGCCAGCTCAGCAACAAATCCTACCCGACTGAGTCTCCAATACTTTCACAAACCCAGTCAATCAAGCCTCCCTCCTCGCAAAGATCCCCTCCGCGGCACCCAACCCCTCCCACCCTAGTGCATCCGCCCCACGGCCCAACACCCCCCAGAGCTCCTCCAGTGCCGCGCCGCCCTCCGCAGCCGCGAGCACGTCGCCCCCGGCAGCATCCGCCACGACGCCCGCCACGAGCGCGAGCGCCAGCGTCACCCATCCCTTGGCCTCCTCGGCGCTCGCGCTCCCGGGCGCCTGCCGGAACTCCACCGTGCCCCTGCCGCCGCCCTCGGGAGGGGCCAGCATCCCCGTGAAGTCCCACTTGTACACCTTACCGCGGACGAAGTCGTGCTTCTTGCCGTGGGCGCGCCCGTATGGGGACGACGCGGGGAAGAGGTTCATGGCCTCGACCACGGCACGCACAGCCGCCGCGTCCTCCGCTACAGCGGTTGCACTACTGGAGGTCGCGGCAGCGCTGCTGGAGCTGCCGGCGGGCGGATAGTAACCGCTGGATGACGACGACGCCGAGCTCGGCGAGTCAGCCCCAGCTCTGCCGGTGGCGTACGCGACTGCGGCGTCAATACCGGTGAGACAGTCTGCTAAGGATGGGTAATGCGCCAAGGCAGGGTTGGAGCGGTTGCTCTGGCACCAGTAGGCAGCTGAAGCGCGTCGACCTGCCGGGACGAGAGCGTCGAGGGCGGGTTCATAGTACAGGGCGGCCTTGGCGAGGGCCGCGAGGTCAAAGGCAGACAGCGGGAAGGGGCTCCCAGACACGTGGACATGGGTACTGCAGTGCTGGGAAGGGGCGAGGGCAAAAGACCCGCGGAGGGTGGAGAAGATGGTCTCCAGGTCCGTGGCCCAGTACCAAGCTGCAGGGTAGACTGGAGAGACAAGCTCGAGGCCCCCTAAGGTAATGATGTTTAGTCAGGGGTACGCTGGAGGATACCAGAACGCAGTCGAGGCCGTGATGACAGAGGAGGAAACGAGCATACAGAGACCCTTCCCGGGCTGGCTAGGGATTGTCACCTCCTGGACAATGGACCACTCCCGATACTGCTCGGGAGATTTGTCGTTGCCTTCGTTGACGTGATTCGCTATCCCTGCTTTGGACAGCCGCTTGCTGAGTTCCTTCGCGAGGGACTTCCATGAAGAGTGAGACTTTTTGCGGCTACCGATGAGGAGCTCGATCTCAACACCGAACTGAAGTGAACTTGTGGAAGACATTGCTGGCAGCTGACGGGAAAGAAAGCAGCCGTGAAAAATGTAGAAAAGAAACACGAGTGAAGGGGCAGGGTGGGAGCAATCCACGCGAGACGTGATGCAGCGGAAAGCTAGCTTCGAGGCAGGAATCGACTGGTGCTGAGGTCGAGACACTAGCTCTGCATCTCGGGCAGGAGGACTCCACTGCCGTGGCCCAGATCTAGACTCTTATAGCATAGCGATGGAGCCGCGAAGCTCAGCCGGTCCTTTACCCCTGAGACTAACTCAGGGGTCTGCAGACGCCGCCAACTGAGGCCGAAACGGAAGGGACGAGTAGTGGCTGTACGCGTACCTCCCTGATCCAGCTCCGGTCCGGTCCATGGCGACTGTAAGAGACCTCATAGGGCGAGGCAGCGAGGTGATCTCTGATCGAGGGCGTCTCGCCGCGAGACAAAGGGGCAGTGTCGTCCTGAGGACAAGTCAGAGCCAGTGAAAGGGGCCGATATAACTGAGTAAGGGGTCATATAGGAGCGGTGAAGGGCGGATCTTGTCCAGGAGAGGAAAGCGTCACGCCGTGATGAAACAGCTCGCCGAAGGAAAGCACGCCAAGAGTCATCTCTAGAGGCAGTAGTTGACCTCTACGACGAGGCTAAGCAGGGGAGAAGGTGGCAAGCGACACGCTCTAGGGGATAGCCTTCGGCGGCCAGCGGGAGGAAGAGTACCCCTGAGTACGTGAAATCGGATGGCGCCTTACCTGATTCACCGAGAAGCCTCAACAGGCCAACAAGACGAGTCGAGAAACAGGACGCCAGGGACAAGATCCAGATGGAGTAAGGAGTAATCAAAGGAGAGTCCACTCGGACGAGCGTGCCCCTGAGACCACCTTCCGGCTGTCGACTATGACAGGCAGCGATCATAACGCCTGTCTAGCCCGGGAGTGTCCCCCCTGGACCAAAGGTCTCATATCCGTACCGGCATCCCCGTCGAGAGTAGCTGCAGCCTGGGGGCGATAGCACCCATGGTGGAGTAACGTGACCACCCATCACGAGCCGTGTGTCACACAAGCCAAACCAGGGCCCTCAGAGCCTCAATGTGGTCGAAGGAGATGTGCAACCTTGGGTAACAATGCCGTCCTAGACGTCGCTTGTTTCAACACTCTCATTCGTTGTCCGGACCAGACCGAAACACGCTGCCTGTTGGGGGCGGAGGTGGGAGCGTGGAAGGGAGCGATGTGGATGCTGAAGAAGGTGTAGTGGAGGGGATACCGAAGGATTAAGCGCCGGCGGGAGAGACAGAAAGTATGGATCACCCTGCTAGAGATAGCATAGAGCAGTTGCGATACCCTCTAAAGCCATAGCCTCTTCGCCCTAGGCCGATGTTCGGTAAGACGCCTGGTTGTTCTGTATTTAGATCGTCTGAGCAACGGGCGTGATGTGCCGGGCACATATTGGCGCCGGGCTGGGATGCTTGCAAGACAGGGAAGCACGGACGGACGATCGTGGGGCTTCGCTCTGCATGGTGATGGCAACAGCACAAGAGAGCTCCGTGCGGAAGCGGAAGCCACCGTGCTCGCGAGAAAAAGAAAGAAAATGGCTGAGAAGTAGAGCGAGACGCTCCTCGTCATGTCTCGGTAGCCATGCTATGCCGCACGGCTGGGGAGCGTTTCCTGAGCTTCTGATTTGCCAATCAGACCGGCACTTGACGGCTGATCCGGTACGGACTGCCAGGCATGTTTCGTTCCCATCAGCATTGACTTCCACTTGACTTCCGCTTGACTATTCGCTGTCTCCAAGCCATCGCTCTCTCTCTCACGCGCACCATCATCTCTGCTCCCAAATCTCTCCCTCCAAGTCCTGCAGCCGTCGGACCGACCATCACATGACGTAGGCAATCTGCAACACGTACCGGTGGGCTGGTTGAATGCAAGATCGAGTCTGCGAGAAAGCTTTTCTGCATGCGGGAACGCGTGCATCGCTGCAGTTGGGCAGCTGCGCCGAGTGACAAGATCCTGGCGCTTATTGTCAGCCTGCGCTGCTCCAGAGAGCCGGAGGCCTGCAGGATGAAGACACCAGGCCCCGAGTTCGGCGCGGCGCATGCGGGTTGACTCCGAGTCTCTCGTCCCGCACTGTCCCGCACTGTCCCGCATTCGATGGGAGGGAGGAAGAGAAGATGCATGAAATGGGATGACGTGAAGCCGGCGGCCGCTGGATATGCGGAAGTGAGCGAGGAATTGGGGCAATTGACAAATCGCAAGCATCTCCCTGCGAGGACTGCGAGTACCTGAAGTACCTACCTTACTTACTCCAGGCATGGGCCAATCGGCGAGCAGCCGCAAGACGTAATCCAGGAACACCACCGTCTCCAACCAAACGCCGAGTCCCCCGTCTGTCACCATCAGCATTTCAGGGTCCTTGCGAGTTGCGAGAGACGACTCGGCGTCTGGAATCTTCGCCTTGTTGACTGATCGGGCCTCACCGATCATTAATCAGTCAATCATGGAGCTGCCGCTGCCCTTGATCTACTGCGTCCTGTTCGTGCTCGCCATCTACTTCTTGGCGCCCGTAAGTCTCCCGCCTTCCCTTGATTCTGTGTTGCAGATGTACGGGGTACCATCAACACATAGCAGAGCCCGATCACGACATCCAGTGCTTACCTCTCATCATCCCCTCTGTTACCCGCTATATACGGAATACAGCCTGCTTGAAAGCATCTTCTTTCCCTCTTCCCATTGCTACAGACATCTGCCTTATCCTCCCACCCAGCAGAGAACAAGGCATCCAACCCTCAAAAGCTAACCACAACCCCACCCAACCCAGAGCCTCCTCAAGCAGCCCGAGCCCATCGCCATGTCCGGCCCCGTCTCCCCCATCACCTCCCTCGCGGACTTCGACGCCCTCCTCTCCGCCAACCGCCTTGTCCTCGCCGACTTCTACGCCGATTGGTGTGGGCCCTGCCGCGCCGTCGCGCCCCTCTACGGCAAGCTCGCCGAGGCCAACGCCCAGCCCGGTCGCCTCGCCTTCGCGAAAGTCAACGTCGACGCCGCCCAGGACGTCGCCCGCCGCTACGGCGTCTCCGCCATGCCCACCTTCCTGTTCTTCGCCGAGGGCGAGCGGACCGCGCTGCCGGTCCCCGGCGTCGCGGGCGGCGGCGCCCAGGTCAACGCCGAGGGCGCGGTGGCCGCCATCCGGGGCGCGGATGCGAGGGCGCTGACGGCCGTGGCGAACGCGCTGGGCGAGCTGGCGAGGAAGTCGGCGCCCGAGGGCGAGCAGAAGGTGAGCGGTGGGAGTTCCTCAATGGCTGGAGGGAGATGAAATGCCTTTGCTGAGATGCTGACTGTCTTCAAAGGCTGATTGATGCCCTGGTCGCCATATCTTTCAATAGGTTAAAAATCACGAGCTGGGGTGGACCGGACACGATGTTAGGACGAGATGATGGGCTTCGTGATGCGCACGGGATAAGGATACCCGCAAAGATTATAGGCCGCGTATACAGCGTCAAGACGGCGGGATGAGGCAATGGACTCGAACGGAGCTAGGAGGCTGCATGCATGTCATAGTTTCTAGGCGACTGATGAGCCTGTCGCATCGTCCGCGGATGCGATACTACTGAGCGCCAATGTCTTCGCTGATCAGGAGCATCGGAGCTATATAATGTGGGCGACCCAAGGACTCGATCCATTGCTCTCAGGTCTAGCAAGCAACCAGGGACAGACCGTAAATCCTTTTGAGACAGACATCTTGTACCCTACCTGCCGCACCTTTAGGACCTGCATATCACCCATCATGTTTCAGGAACTGGATTGTGAGAAGTAAACTGTCTTGTATGATAGGTATATCCGCCCCAGTCTGTCCAGCCCAACTCCACGCTTTGCGCCTGTATGAACCCGATGATCCGACCACTATCTTTGTCCCCGAGTGTCATATATACATTCACACATCCTGTATCGTCGTCAGCACCGTCCTCTATCCATCCATTTCATCTCTTCATATGTCCAACATCCCGTCTCATGAATATCGACCCGTCCCCACGTACAAGGAAGACGACCCTCGTCACTTCCCCTCCTCAACGACGGCCCCGCACCGCCCACACACGAGCCTCTGCCGCCCCGCCACCCTCCGCGCCTTGAACTCCATGCCCCCGCACCTCGCGCACCGCATCTCCTCGCCGTCCTCCTCCCCCTCGCCCTCGCCCTCCCCGTTCTCCTCCTCCTCGCTCGTCAGCAGCTCCGAGCTGAGCTTGCTGACCACCGACCCCGCCCGCAGGTACGGGCTGGGGTCCCGGCTGGCGTGCGACGGCAGCTGCGCGAGGAGGTGGTGGGGGTCGTCCCCGCCGCCGCCGCCTCCGCGGGATGGCGTGGACGCGCCGGAGGCGAGGGGGCTGAGGTGCGTGGAGACCATTCCAGCCGGGAGGGAACGCCGGCGGGCTGCGGCGGTCTTGGAGGTTGGTGTGGCGTCGACGGGGTTGTCGTGCGGTGTGGGCGTCAGCGCGGCGTCCGCAGGGGGCGGGCCTGTGGCGGGACCGGCGAGCGGGGAGTGGTGGAACACGGGCCCGACAGACTTGCGATGGGCGGCCTTGATCCTCTCCCTCTCGCGGTCCTTGTCACTCTCGGTAGCAGACACAGTGTCATTACTCGTCCTAGTGTGCGTTGGGGAGCTGTTCGGCGGACTGTGCGAGGAGGGCGGGCCGCTGATGGAGTTCCGCAGCCCGGCGATGCCCTTCCACCGGTTGATGTTCCAGAAGCTGTAGCTCGCGCCAGCGGGGTCGAGCCGGAGCGTGTCCTCCTCCTCGTCAGCGGGCCGGAAGGAGAAGCTCGGCACTGGCGGCGAGGCGGGCTCCCCGGTGTCGGTCGACTTCCGCCCCTGCTCTTTCGACTCTCGCCCCTTCGATACGCGCAGCTGCGCGGCGTCCGCCGCGGATGCGAGAGTGGGACTCGCGACGCTGGCCTGGCTGGCCACAGGGCTGGTCGGCAGGCTGACGCCGTTTCCCGCACTGCTAAGGGTCGCCCGTGTCTGGTTTGGTGACGCGCTTGCATACTGCTGCTTCCGCGCATCGGCCGCCAGGTTAGCTCTGCTCCCACTCACGGGTGTCCGCATGTTCTTGCTGGGCGATAAGCTTCGCTCGCTTCGGGTAGGCGTCCCGATTCCGCCCACTAGGGACAACGGACGCCCATTCTCGATGCCTTGTCTCCATGACAGGATCCTGTCTGAGCCTGTCAGCTGCGGCATCCCCGCGACACTGGGCTGGCCCAGCGTGATTCCTGGTGGCAGAGGAGCGCTAAGGCTTCCTCTTCTCGAGTGACCGGCGCTGCTCATGCTATTCCGCGTCAGGAGACTGCCGCTACGCCCTATGGTGAGGTTTCCGCTGGCGATTCTCCTTGAGAAGTTACTGCCAGTCTCCCAACTCTCATGCCGCCGCTTCACGAAGGCACAGTCTTGCCGAAACACCTTGATGATGCCCTGGTAGTCGGAAGTGACGATAATGTTGCCATCATAATGCTTGCAGCGCTCCAAGTATGCTGGTGACTCCTCCGGCTTCTTGATACTCACGGTAGGCGTTGGGAGAGGCTCAGGGATCTGGCTATGGTCCGAGAGCGCCGACTGCGAAGCTGTTGCAGCCGTCTCGTCCGTCGGCAATAGTGTCACCGGCGGCGGATTGCAGAGATCATATATCGGATCTCCGGATGCCGACAACAACTGCCGCGTTCTTGTTGGCGCAAAGAGCGCCGTTGTGACAATATCCCCGTGCGCGTCGAAGGACTCGCTTGGGTGCTTGTCCTTGGTATCGGAATCCACGCATCTGGTGCCCCAGATGAACGTCTTCCGATCTTCACTCCCACTGATGATGTACCGCCCATCGTCGCTGAAGCTTGCGCTGATTTGTGTCGCCGCATTCTCGTGTCCCTTCAACTTGACGTCAAGCATGCCACTTTTCATGCCATATATGCGGATACGAGAGTCGTTCGTTGAGATGAGGACTTTCACCTCCGGTGGGTCTTTGCTCTCTGATTCCTGACCAGGCGCGGGCAGAACCATGGTCTGGATTCCAGTAATCTTTGAGCCTTTTGAATTCTTACCCCTGGAGGACTTGGCGTGTATTTGCGAGGTGTATTTGAGACCCTCTGTCTCGTAGAACATGCAAAGGCCATTCAGCAGGCCAGCTATCGCAATTCTCCCGTCGGGCGAAAAGGCCACTGCTGTGATGAGGTCGGGCAGTTGAACGCTATAGGCGATCGTCTTGTCAGGTATGCTCCATAGCCTCAGCGTAGTATCCAGGCTTCCGGCGAGGAAGAAGCGGTCGTCAGTCGGGTGAAATGCGACCTTGGTCACCAAATCCTTGTGCTTGAACGTGCAAAGGCACTCCTTCCGGCTCACATGCCATAGGCGGACTGTCTTGTCCATGCTCGTTGACAGCAAGAAATTGTTCTTGCTCCACGTAAGGTCCAGAATCTCCCCGCTATGGCCCGTAAACTCGCGGACAGGCTGTTCTATGAAGACCGGTGCCGACAGTCTCTCGCCCAGAACCCCATTGGCTGCCTCCTCTTCCTCGTGCAGTTTCCGGTCTTCCTGTGTCGATATAACAGCCCATACACGCACCACGGCATCCCTACCAGCCGCGGCGAGGTACTTGCCGTCCTTGCTGAATTCGGTGGCCCATATAGCACCGCCTGTCTTCTCTCTCCTCCTCCCTCCCGCGCCTGCTACCGAGACGGTAACCACCGGCGCCTTCTCCTCCTCGCCGTCAGCTGTCCTCTTCGGGTGTGTGCCGACCAGCTCCTGGGCGAGAAACATGCGGTTGAACTCCCGATCCCTCTTGTGCTGCGCCCGGATTCGTATGTACCGCGGAGGCTCTTTATGGTGTGGGATATAGCCCCCAGAGCCAACGATGCTCGAGAAGACCCGGGCATTTGTACCGTCTGTTCGAGGTCCGCCGCTGAATTCAGAGTCCGAGTCGAGTATGTCATCGTCTTTGGCCTTCTTGGATGTTCGCATGCTGAGGCGGCTAAGAAAGGAGACGCCTTTCCTGTAAGGTCGCAAAGCGCGGTCAGCCAAACATGCACGATCTTCAAATCACAGAGCCCAGAGACTTAAGCGGTCTCAATTAGACAGTGACAGCCCCAATTGACCTTTGGGAGCAAGGGAAATGCCGTACTTCCTATCCTTTGCAACATCCCCAGTTGCGATTCCTTGTCTCGTTGTGAGGTCGGAGCTGTGCCGCGGAATGGGCTCTCCCGTGGCGGCGGGGGATTCGGGTCGGACTGGCGTCGATGTGCGAAGGCGGCTTTGTTTTGACGTCGAATGGTCGGTGTTTGTTCGCATAAATATGTGCTGATCGTCTTCAAGTTAGTCGTCAACTTTACAATGCGAGCGTCGTACCGGTCGTATAAATGCCGTATAATGAATACGCGTATTAGGCGCTATAATGCCCCGGCATGGTTCCCGCATTTGCTAGCCGGCGGCCGCGTAACCGACCCCGACCGATTTGGGAGGAGAGTGCGAACCGGCAGGGAACGGAGCCAACAACACAACAGTAGACATACCTGCGACAACGGATCGATAGCAACGTTATTGGGCGTGCTCACAGATGGTGAGGTTGGAGGAGGTGGCGTAGCCCTGGCTGTGCTGGGAGAGGCCCGCTGTCCGTCGTCCACATAGTCTTTTTCCTTCAACCCAGGCCCCGCAGACAGGCTATTCCGCCCGAGCTTCACGGGAGTTTTCTTCGGGAGCGATCCGAATGGGATCTGGTTGCCTGGGACAGCGATGTAAGCACAAGCTGCTCTGGAACGGTCAATCTGGATACGAGCGCGCGATGGCCGCGAACGCAATTCAACAAAACGGCACAGAAGGGGCCGGTGCAGTGGGAGGAACGGAAGAAACAGAAAGCAGATATATGCAGCGGAAGCACGGAGTCCCCGCGGGAGAGGTCGGAGCAGCAGAGTCTTGAAGACCCAGACGAGGGCGGCGCCAAGCGAAGGCTTATTTCTTAATGCGGACGTGCTGAGGGGAGACGTAGAGCAAAGCTGACCTACCTTGTCCGTCAGACGGAGTGGTTGGCGACCTGTTTGTACGACCGGTGCCCGAAGCAGACTGGGAATGGTCAGGGGGCAGAGAAGGGCTCTTCTCGATGAGGGGGCTCAGCTTGGGCAGACGTTTATCAGATCCGAGATCCTTTTGGCCGTCGCCGCGTAAGCCTTGGCGAGTGTCGCCCAGGGCGACACTTATAGGGGAGGCCGTGGCAGCCATGCTTTTCCCGTCATGTGGTGCGCCCGCGTCGTGGGAGGAGCCGCATGGGCGCAGAGAGTAGCAGGACTAGTAGGAACGGTCGCCGCGAGCGAGACATGAGCGTGGGGCGCTCGGCCGGCAGATGCTAAGACGGTGCTTAGGCTCGCCCGAGGGATCGAGATGCAGCACAGGCAACTCCTGGCGGTGAGTACTTCGGGCGCCGATGGGTGCCCGTTGAGTCGAGCGTCTTGGGAGTCGCTCGCGCGCGCGGCGCGGATGGCTCGGTACTTGTGCGACGGTGGGTGCAGTTGTGCAACGGGCCCGAATTGGCTGACGCGAACGGGGAGGGATTCCTTGGCCGGCGGGCATGAATCGTTGGGGACGGTGGTCTGGCGTTGGGGGCGTGAGCTGCCTGCTTACTGGCGTTACTGGCGTGGACCTCGCGTGTGAGCTGTGCTGTCAGCGGAAGAGAATGCGAGCTCGCCCTCGGGCGAAATGCGTCGGACGGAGCTTTTGAAGACGCCGATCCGCCGGGGATTTTCTGTGTGGCGTCCCCGTCGCATCCGAGTGGGCAAGGCGAGCCCCGACGCAATGCAGAAATGCAGCCAACTCTGAACCCACTCGCGAGTCGCGCGGGCCCTTCAAATGCCGAGGTGCGGAGAGACGGTGGCATCCGAGGTACCGGAGGGGCCTACGGAGTACGGATCCAGTGCCAAAGACCTGACCTCGACTACTGATGTGTCAAGACTGGATACGGAATTCACCGTGTCGGCTTGGCGAGAATAATAAAAGCGCAAGAGAAAAGAGGATCGGGGCCGAGGCAGCTCCACCCTTTATTAGCCGTACCGAACTGAGTCCAGCGGAGACGGAGCGACATCCTCCTCCTGTTTATGTGGTTCTAGAATTGACACGGAATCAACCTCTTAAGACTTGGAGGTTGGGAGGGCCCTCAAGATCCTCATTGCATCATCGACAGGCGCTGGCCCTAGAGGAGCGAAGCGCTTAAAAGGGCAAGGTAGATCTACCTCTCCCCGCGTTCCACATCGGGAGGGTTTCAAACCTTTCTTTAATCGACAAATGTTGCAGATCTCGAGTACTGTACGAATAGCTACAATTACCGGATGCAGGTACTTTAACGACCAATGCGTAGGAGGTACCAAGTAGCGTGGGTAGCGAGGTAGCTAAGGTGGGCTGCTGCATGCGAACAGGCGGTTTCTCCGTTCGGCGGAGATGTCAACCCCTGGTGATCCTGTCAGACATGTCATCCCGTCTCATTGAAGGCTTTGTACCTATGCGCCTACACAGTACCTACATTAGGGAAGCTTGAGCACAATGACGTCGGTCCAAGTTTTGTTTCACTTTGTTCCGGCTCTTGTGCGTCATATGTCATGCTGCGTGCGGACTGGACCGGTAGGGCTGCACGACACCCCACACTAACCTCGCCCCTAAGAGTCCGTCGCTCTCACAAGATAGGCAAGGTGTGTGATGACAAACATCGCGTGTCCCATCGTGGTGTAGTCCAGAGTCCGCTGTGCTGTAGCGATACATCGGAGCTCGGGCAGCCCGGCAAGGATTGTGATACTTGCTCCGAGATCACAACACAGTGTCCATCACGGGCGACATCGCGAGACGGAGGTACGTTGTGCCAACACTCAACCAGGAGCATCATATTATCGTCGTCTCCTCTCCAGCATCTGCATGTCCTATCGCCTCCCCGTTTGCCCCTCCTTCCTCCTCCTCCTCATCATCCTCGTCTAGATCCAGTATGGGATACGTCAAGATGGCAGCAATGCCGCCTAGCGCCTCCAGCCTCTGCCCGCTCTCGTGATCGCTACTCAGCACCCTCGCCTCGCCCCCGTCCTCCTTGACCTTGTCCACCAGTGCCACGTACCTTTTCCTCGTAGCCAGGTCCATGCTCCGGAACAGGTTGTTGTTGACCAGCAGCACCCCTCCGCCCCGGCCCACCGCGCCTTCCATGACCGCCTTCTCCACCGGCTTGACACCGTACCACGCGCGCCCGTCGTCCTTGCGTAGCCGCTCGAACAGCTCGTCCACGTACCGCGTCTCCGACGCCGACTTCTTGTCCTTCATGATGGCCAGCACCTCCGGGTTCTTAAGCACCTCGTTGAGCGAATGCAGGTGCCCGCTGCTGCTGTGGGTCACCACCGCGTCGCGCGCCAGCGACGAGAGCGTCCTGTCCGCCCGCCGCGCCCCCTCCTCTTGTATGTACCGCCGGAAGTCGGTCGCCACGAAACCCGGGCTGGCGAGCAGCAAGGGCCGGCGCTCGGAGGCGAAGTCGATGGCGCGGAGGAGAGTCGACAGGGTCTTGTCGAAGAAGCGGCGCATGCCCGAGTCTTGGTCGGAGGCGGCGGAGCGCTTCTTAGGAACCGACGCCTCGACGCGCTGCTTAAGGAGCGTCTGGTAGTCGGTGATGAGGCAGATGTTGGCAAGCCCCTCCTGCATGACGACTGCGGCCACAGCTCCGTTCTTGTCCGGGTTGATGGCATCACGCAGCGTCTCCAAGGCCACGGAGTCCCAGCCATGTTTCTTCCAAAGCGTAAACGGTCTGTTGAGCTCGAGGTCAAGGGTATGGTACTGCCCTACGCTGACGAAGGCATTCTCCGATACAACGCGACCGCTGACGTGTAGGGAGGACGAAGCGGGGTCGAAGAAGGTCGAGGTCACGCTGATAGTCAGGTCGGTGTGGACTCGCTCTGTTGACGTGCTGCCGGTCGAGGATTCCTTGGTCACCTTTCGGATGGCATGTGCGCGAAGAATGTCTTCAGTACCTATGAGGTTGTTGGCGTGCCACTAGAAGGAAAGCAACGGTTAGTCTTCAGGCCTCTTTCTGCGACGAACACGTAGCAGTCGTCGGGGGTTCCTCAAGTCGCGAGTCTCTGTGCCGCATGTCGTAACTTTAGCGACAAGCAAGAGCGCATACCATGTCTTCAGGTTCGGTGGGCAGCAGCGTCACGCTGCCCTCGCCGATCTCCTCCAGCCTCTGCGAGGTCTTCGACCCTACAAGCTGCATTTTGAGACGGAAGACTGAGCAAGAAAGCAATGAGGAACGTGGAAAGGCCTCTGTGAGGGATGCCCGAGGGAGGCCCGAGGGAGAAGATATCGTTATCCTTCTGATTCTTAGTGCAAGGCAACATTTAGCGGGGTCTGTTTCTTAATGCACCTGATGTCATTCGGTTCGGCGACCACCAGCTCCACTTGAAGCTTCTGGACACATTCTCATTGGCGAACAGTGAGCTTTACACTTGACCTGCGACAATGTCAGACTCGGGTGTTTTATTGTTGGTGGACGATATCACAGGAAGCTCTCCTTCTGTTCCATCTAGTCCCGTACCACTTTGGATGTGAAGAGGGCAAATCACAGACTGGTTCTCTCAATGCGGTCGCCCGGGACTTGGTAGCCGGCCCTCGGGGCGGGGCATCCGGCGCTAGGAAGTAATCTCGGAAGTACTCCGTTAACACTATCACGTTACTCCTGGAGCATCTCTCTCTACTTTGTTGTATTGCCCAGTTGAACGTGTTGCCATTGTAGAAAGATGGTAAAGTTGACGCCAGAATACGAACTCTAAGCTCTAAAATGATGATCGGTACGGCGTCACTTCTACGGAGGCGTCGATATATCCACGACTGTCATCAGTTTTTCCATACTACGTGTAAATACCTGACAAGATCTATAGACCCATGTATAACAGCTTCACAGTGTACACGTAAGAAGAGTAGACACAAGCATCAAGACCACATCGAACTCACCAATTCAGCAGGCTGCTTATTATAGCAAGCCATTGTGTGAGCAGAGTGCCACTGAGATCAAGCGTGAGACCTGACACAATCGATAGAGGCTACTTCGAGGTACCAAAAGGTACCTCACCAACCACATATCCAATATACAAGACGAAGTCTCCATAGGTTCTGTGGCGTAGCTGGTTATCGCGTCAGTCTAACAAGGATGTCTTCCGTGTGCACTGAAGGTCCCCGGTTCGAGCCCGGGCGGAATCAATTTTTGTTATTTTTCCAGATATCAACTGGTTAGCGGGAGTCCGGAATATTGTTACGGTGTCATGGCGGCTGTCTGCTCTTGTTCCTCCATGTTTCACAGCTTCAACGTCGATTCTTATCACTCGACGGCAGAGACTCGCTTTGGCAACCAACTCGGAGCCCCGCAGATTCGGGATCTACCTATCTTGCAAGTATCGCAGTTCCAATCCTACCTCCAGATTACGGCACGATTATGCTTTATTGTAGAAGTATCACTCTCTCTTTCAGCAGTAGAAATCTTCTTTTTGCACTTCTGCTGGTATCGCTAGCATGCGAGGGAGGGATGCCGGGACCGACTCTCCGGCCCGGGATCAGGCGGCTCCGCCCTCGGTCCAGGAACTGGCACCCCCACTTACGCTCCAACGGGTTCTCTACCAGGCGTGTATGATGAGATATTCCCGCATTAACTCACTTTGCTGAACAGAGGGTTTACCTATGAGTGTGGCGGTATCATGACATCAGCCACTCAACATCGCGTTAAGCCTGTAACTGCCACCAATAACGGCAGAATAGGCAGGGAGGAGTGACGGCATATATATTTCAGAGCATCGCCTCCGCAACCGCCGTGCTTAAGCTATCGCCGAATCGTGGCTCCGGCAGGCGGACTTATCGGGTGGAGACCTTGTCTCCATCACTTCAATTGCTATTACCTACCCACTGTAGATAATACCCCTTAGCTATTTCCCCTCATTCCGCCTCCTCATGCAACCTGATTGTTGAAACTCTCTCCAGCGTGTACGACGTCCTCAGCATTCAGTCATCTCATCTCCGTTCTATGATCAGGAAGATGGCCGGCGCTCTCACTCTCCAGACTAAGATCAAGCTCAACAGCGGTCATGAGATCCCGCAGCTAGGATACGGTGTAAGCTCCGTCACATCCCTCACTTCTTCTATCATGAAAAATACTGACCTTCTCTCCGTAGCTCTGGCAGACGTGAGCTCCTGGAGCCTTAACGTATACTGTTTCGTGCAACACACTGACACAACCCGCCGGCAGGCCTGCAGACACTGCCGAGTCCGTTTGCATCGAAGCCCTGAAACTCGGCTACCGACATGTATGCCACTGCATCTGCTGTTCTTGTCCTTTCTGACCTCCTTCGCTTCATTCGCTGACATATCTTCTAGATCGATTCGGCCGCCGCATACAAGAATGAGGCAGGCTGCGGCGCCGCCATCCGCAAGGCGGCCAAGGAGCTCGGTATCCCGCGGTCGGAGATCTTCTTCACATCAAAGGTCCCATGGCGCACCATGAACTACGACACGGCCAAGGCGCAGGTCGAGACGACGCTGTCCGAGACCGGGCTCGACTACATCGACCTAATGCTGCTGCACGCGCCATACGGTGGGTCCGCCAGCCGCAAGGGTGCCTGGCGCGCTCTGGTCGAGGCAGTCGAGGCCGGCAAGGTGCGGTCCATCGGCGTGTCCAACTATGGCGTGCACCACCTCGACGAGCTGGAGAAGCACATCGCCGAGCTGGAGGCCGAGCGCGGCGGCAAGGGCAAGGGCGGCGTGCTGTCGGTCGGGCAGTGGGAGATCCACCCCTGGTGCGCGAGGGAGGACATCGCCGAGTGGTGCCGGAAGCGCAACGTCGCGGTCGAGGCGTACAGCCCGCTCGTGCGCGGCGAGCGCTGGGGCGAGGCGTCGCTCAAGTCGCTCGCGGACAAGTACGGCGTGTCGGAGGCGCAGGTCCTGGTCAGGTGGAGCCTGCAGAAGGGCTACATCCCGCTGCCCAAGAGTGTGACGCCCGAGCGCATCCGCTCCAACGCGGACGTGTACGGGTTCACGCTGACGGAGGAGGAGGTCAAGAACCTGCAGTCTACGGAGTATGCTCCTGTCTGCTGGGACCCCAATACCAGCTCGCTGGATGATTAGGTGCCCCTCGCACGCTAATGACACTCAATTTGCTTGCTTGCGGTGCAGAGCCGGCTTCGTAGCAATTCAAAATAGCATATCCATGCGATAGCATTACTAAATAAATTACCTTGAGACAACAGAGCTCGCTCTTTAGTCGATTGATAGAGGATTGTGCAGATCTTCAATAAATGACAGTGTTGATGAAAGCCTCGATGTCTTACCGTATCGCAGCATCCGGCCGGCCGGCCATTCAACTGTGAACGGACCGGTGCGGGTCCGGCAATGGTGTTAGTGAACTGGACTTTTGCCGTGCAGATAGCGTTCACTCGTTACTTGAGCGTTAAGCGCACTGGGTCTAGACCCATCTTGGTGAGCAGGGCTCGAGTCTTCCTACCGTGGGGCCGACAAATTCTCTCCACGTGACCTCCTGCACACAACTTTTCGCAAATCCACCAATTTTTTCTCCCCACCACGCTCACCACGCTCTCGCACCCCCGGTCACCATCGTCGCGCCTGCTCCTCAAGTCAATCAGACAGAGGACACTCATACCCGTTTAGTAGGTTCCCCAACCCGCCAGAATCTCGCCAGGATCGTCCCGAGAGCTGACCTCGTCTGCCCATCCTCAGTCAACAAACTTAACCTCGAACACCCCCCCACCCACACCGCCAAGATGGAGAACGACAAGGGCGAGATCGTCGATGCCTACATCCCGCGCAAGTGCAGCGCCTCGAACCGCATCATCCAGGCCAAGGACCACGCCTCCGTCCAGATCGCCGTCGCCAAGGTCTCCGAGGACGGCCGCGCCATCGCCGGCGAGAACGTCATCTATGCCCTCTGCGGCTTCGTCCGCGCCCAGGGCGAGGCCGACGACTCCCTGAACCGCCTGGCCCAGCGGGACGGCCTGCTCAAGAGCGTCTGGAGCGGTGTCCGGTAAACTGGAGGAAAGGAAGGGCGGAGTCTGTCCGGTTGAGCTTGGGAGCCTAAAGGGAAGGAGGGGAGAGCATCCACGGATGGCTCGGGCGTCAATGAAGGGAAGGTTGTGAGGGAATGGAGGCACAGCACAGCTTGAGGGGCCTCCTCTTTCTCGGCATGCTGAGATGGCTGCCTGCCGTGGTTGATTCTTCCGCCAGGTGAGAACCTGAGGCGAAGAGATCCGTATCAAAATACTACCGATCATCTTCCTCCCAAATCCCATTCTTGTGCTTTGACTTCCGAAAGTCTTTGCCGGGTGTGTCAGCTTGTTTGCATATTCTCCGGAGTCTGAGCTGTGTTGAGTTTTGAAAGGGAGGGTACTCTGGTTCGGGACAGGAGCCAGTTACTCTATGTCCATGTGTGTAGACTACAAACTTGTGTCGCCATCTCTTGTAGTGTTCACCACTTCAGCTGCCTTGGTGCTTTGCTCACAACGAGAGCAATAGCAATCACAAGTCCAGGTTGGTATAGTCTCTTGTATGGCCGTTCGAGTCCCGCGCAACCGAAACGTCCATCAGCGTGCTGATACCCAAGCGTGTCAAGGTAGGCCAAATACCGCCGTAAGATGGAACAATTCTCGGGGTATTAGACTCTGCCCGACATTTGGAATATGTCAGTCTCCACTCTGTCCCCTGGCAGATCGCAAGAAGTGTATATCAGTTCTCGTCTGCCAGGTGCCTACAAGGGCCCCAGCGGCGCCGAGACCAGCCAAGGTCGCCCACAGGGGCTGATTCTTGGCCGTATTTCGAATGTAGTCATCAATCACGCGTCGCTTCAAGTACGTTCAGTCAGTTTATGCTCCCCCTGCCCCCCTTCGAGAAGGTATCTCGTCTTCCCGGCACCGAGAACGAGGGCTTGGCGCCTCATAACTGCATGTACAGCACTGGCCCATCTTTTTGGAACGATGGTCATCCGGGTTTGGGGATGCGCATTTGAAGTGTCTTCCTCTTAGTATATTGTATTGAGATCGCTAAACAACTATGGATAGTGAATGCAATGGATCCGGGTTGACTGTTAGTCTACTCAGGGTGTACCTTACATATCATTCCATTCGTTCCCTTCGACATAAATCCCTCTAAACCAAGTGGAACGGTGCTAAGTGAGGGGCGTAGGACGGCTCATCGTGCTACTGAGCAAGTCTAAGAGTCAACGGGACGCAGACCTGTTTGTTGAGTAGGAGTAAGTATCAAGATTGGGAGCTGTTCAGCACGGCTGTAACTCACGAGCCTTGACGCGATGTTCCCTCTGACTTCTTGCGTTCTCCTAATATTCGTTATCAGCGATTACACAAGTCAGGGAAAAGATGTTTCTCTAGAGCAAGCTGAATTGATTCATCTAGGGCCGGAATCATATACGCGCTTTCTTTGGTAGCCAGCTATGTTGTTGATACTGCAGATGAAAAAATAGAAATGGCGAGGCTTAGAATATGTTACGAGAAAGGCCATGAATCCGTGATCTTGATCTTGGAAAGGGGAGGCTTTGATTTACCGCCTGGTTGTTGAGGCCGATCCATGCCGCTGTTCGCGATGGTACGACCACCCACCATTCCTGATCCCAAAGATTTCCCTGTCGTACTACACGTTCGGGCTTCACCACAGGGAAAACTAAAACGAGCCGGACAGCAATCGAGGCCGAGACACCGACATGTGTGCGCAATTCTCATGTCGGCAAGTGTCCTCCGTAGTGGTTGTAGTCAGGGGTCGTAGGATTTGAGGGGACCGTATCGGTGAGAAGGCTAAGCTTGCATAGAGTATGATTCATATCATCTCATTCCGCATGCATGCTGGAAGCGGTGATTGTTCTGTTGTCGGCCTCCAAGCGAGTATGGTCAAGGCTTGTATAAATACTCCTGATTGCCGTGTCTCCTTGAGAGGACTTTTCGAAAGTCGAGTAGAACTTTGTCGAAGCCTCCACATAATAACTATAGGTAAGATGGTACTCAGATATTGACCTGGATTGTTTTCCGCCCGTGTCAAAGATGACAATACGTTCCCTACGCCGACGGCGCCGACCTCAGTCTCGTAGACGAGGAAGCCCGCCTCATGAGAGAACCACAACTATAGAGCTGACATCGTCTGAGAAACAACACGGAGCGGGAGTTGATGAAGAGTTCAAAAGTCAATGGTGGTTTCGAATTATGGACGCTAACTGTCTATTCCTCTAAGCAGACTTCGACCGCATCATCTCCTTCAGCGCCGCCGTCTCTGCCTCCTGCCTCGCCAGCCGGATCCGTAAGTCATCCCGTTCCTTGGTCATTTCTTCCAGAGCATCCTCAAGCTCCTTGATCCTGTCAAGGCGCTTCTGTCGGTACTTGCGGGCTGCAATAGTGTTGCGCTGCCTCTTGAGCGCCGCGTCGGGGTCATGGTCAGGCTTGGAGCGTCTGCCTTGAGACGCCGGCGAGCCATTGGAAGCCGAGGGAAAATTGACCTGGACCTGGGCCGCCGAGGTTGGCGGGAAGAGGGGGATGGACGACGCTAGGTCGCCAAGGCTCATCAGATCCGGAGAGTGCGTGGTCAGGTCAGAAAGGGAATCTGGGGGATTTGATTAACACTGCTGCACCTTGTCGAAGAGAGAGTAAAGTGAGAAGCATACTGCTGAATGTTGGACTCTCCGTCACAGGCGGGAAAAGGGGCACGTCGTCAAGGCCCATCCACGACTGCGTGAACCAGTCGACGGGCTCGGCTCCCGCACCACCGCTAACCGTCCCTTCCGGAATGAAGGTTGACCAGAAGTCTGACGGGAGAGTTTCCGGATACAGGGGCGCAGGCTCTCCCGCCAAGGGATCGTCAGCCGGGCTCTCGCGCGCGCTGCGGCTGAGCGGGTCTGTAGAATGCTGCTCGGAGAACGAAGGCCGGCATTGGAACTGTAAGTCCTCAAGCGCGGTCTGATTCAGGTTGCGACGGCCTCTCCTCGAGGCCGGCGGGTGTTGTTGCTGTCTTCTGCGGGAGGTGAGCGCTTGCAGGTGCAAGTTGTGCTCACGCCGGATGTGATGTGGCGTTGGGTGGGTGATGAAAGAGAAGAGACCGAGGGCGAATCTGAGTTTGAGGCGAGGCGGGTTTTAAGGGCATCACGCGCTGGACCCCCAGCGATGTGAGATGATGCCCGCCAGTAGGCCGCTTCGGGTAAGGTGCGAAATGACTCATAATGATTCTGCAGATGCACAGCATCAGATCCCCCCTCCCTCCCATGAATTGCCCAATTAGAGGCCAGATCACGACCCCGTATTTGTGCTGTGGAACTCGGCCGCCCGACCGGCCGCTCCGTGTGGGGCTATCCTCCGTCCTGCTCCGCCTCAGTCTCACAGTCTCACCGGCGGTCCTCATGCGGTGTCCCGCCCGTCCTGATAACGGTAAAGCCGAAAAGGCTTGTGTGGCATTTCGGAGGGCAGATCGGTAGCCGGTCGCACGGGGCAAAATGGAATGAGTTCATGGGTGTGATTCTTCGTATCGAAAAAATGTGTACGTTCGCTTCCTGTGAAATCGCATCACAACCCCCAGCCGAGGCAGGTTCGTCTCCTACTACGTAAAGCGACCTCAAAAGTCGTCAATTGATCTGGCGGGAAATAGAGTCCCAAAGTGTATCCAGCAGAAGCGGCGTTGCGTAGTCTCAAAATGACATGCGCAGAACTAGGAACAGGGGGCGAGAGTGCAAGACAGGTATGAGGTATGACTTTCGTTCCAATTGCCCCGGAAGATCCTGAACTAGTTCCTACCAACGAGATCATTTCCCTTTCTTGTCCATTCCCCATGTCGCTGGCACGACGAGCGGCCATCCATGAAGATCGCCTTTCTGGATCGAGTGTAGAGGGTTGTGGTACCCGCTCATGTCCGTCTTGTGCGGCCCGGACCGGCTCCCAGCGACTCCAGTGGGAACACGATTACCGCTTATCAGTGGGGTGTAGTCTTCGGAGGTAGCGGAGTTGGCAAACGGTACAGGAGAGGTCGGACGATGACCATCGTTGGCATGGCTGTTGCTGGCAGACCTTTCTGCCACCGGAGAAGGCTGTGTCTTTGTGCGACCACTCTTCTTGAATCTCCGAAACATGGTTGGTTCTCAAGGCTCACGCGCGCTCTGGGTGGACAAGATGAGTCAGGAAGAATGGAACAGTGTCGAGCCCTTCCTCCGCGCGCCTCATGGCTGGGCTTTTATGTGCCAGCCAGTAGTAATGACCTTCCCAACTCGGACGTGTCACAGGCATGCGAGATAAGAGCTGTTCGTCCTATGAGAGAGGGTGCTCCTCCCCCAGCCTCAATCCCCAAGTCTTGGCTTTGCAGCCCTCACAGTAGTACTCACTTACACCGAAGTCGCTGCGAGTCCTTCGAGCAGAATAATCATGAAGAGAGACGCATCCTGAGTCCCCTGGGAAGACCATAAGACCTGCAGTGATGAGATATCAACCAACTAAATAAAAAGTCAATAGGAGAGACTACTGATAGGGCTGTTATCCCCACCCTCTAGCCGTTGGGTTAATTCACATGCCGACAACGGCGTATCCGAGATAGCTGGCAACGCGGCAGCCGGACAAGGCGGCCGGCATATCACATTCAGTTGAATGCGGTGGGAGACCGTCTAGTCTCAAAATAGCTGATTGTGCCGAGCCGTCAACGGGTTAGTGCCAAATGGGTTGAAGCTCGTGGAAATGATGTCCGAGACTTATGTTATCACATCAGCTGCCCAAGCATCCTCTTCCACTGGATTCCCACCTTTAAGAGCATTCAACCCTCGCTTTGTCCCGTTTCGCGAGGTCCTCGACCAGTTATCTCCCGCAGACAGCTGCAAGCCATTCGGAGCACCGGAAATATCCTGCAATAGCCGATGTCTCTTGCGGCTGGCTTGGTCTGCCCCAAGCTTGTCATGCATAGAGGACACGGGGGTGATTCGTCACTCTCCCAACAGCATCCCGGTCAGGAGGGCAGACAATGGATACCCACATCGAGGGTTGGGGGATGAGGCTCAAAATACCCCTCTTTCGGCCGCTGTCTTGATTCCCAGGAGAGGTCGCCGTTACTGTGTAGGAGTGTACAGTTCCGGCTACATGGGCGTTACATGACGAAGAAATGGTTGCTCTCATAGGTCTACAATCACCTTATCGTGGAAGCACTTCACTTGTAAGAGGATCGCAAAGATGGTGACAGCAGATAGATAATTCAGCTATGTCGGCACTATGACCATTAGCGAGTGGCTCGACGTTGCGATATCACCTATACTAAACGATATTTACCTTTTAATAGCTAAAGGAACAAGGGAGGCACCGCATGTGCCAGCATTGCCCATCATGCCAAATATGGTCTATGACACCTATCCTTGCTACAACCTAAAAGCGGATGATCTAGAGGAGTACCTCAAGAAGCTGTTTTCCGAGCACGAGGATGACATTGAGGTTGAGGTGTGTTGGCAGAACCCGCGCTTCCGCCTCTCCCCGCCCAAGGCTGACTGAGTGTGCAGAAGACGGATGACGAGGAGTACCGCTTGAAAATTCCACGCTCCCTTACCGATGTAAGTCATCAGGCGATACACCTAGCCAGACTACTTGGGTAACATTGACTGATGCTGGCTTGTCCTTGAGAATGAGAGGGAGGACATTTACAAGAACGTGCGAAAGCAGCCCGTCGATGCGTAGGGGCCGGGATGAAGCCCAGAGCAGAAGCTCTCTTCTCTCCTATGCCTCTTGATGCGAGACGAAAAGGCTGCCACGTGCTCATATCAGAGGGCTCAGTGCCCTATACGAGGAAATGGGCCTGCACTTGGGAAAGCTGGCCCTGCCCTTCTGGCGTGCTTGGCCGCACGACTGGATCAGATGTGCTGCATTAACACGGCAGCAGGAGACGTCCTTTCTGCTTATTGACTTATGAAAGATTGCTGGTATTTTATCTACTTCGCGTCCATTTTGTTGCAGATTCTGCCTTCCATCCTCTTCATGGTGCGCCTTACTGGCTGCAGAGTCCGGTCAATGTAGCCAGTCACCACAGCCTCGGACGCCGTAGGCTTCCCGCTCCGAGGGCCTGGTCCGCCTGTACATCTTGTTCTATTACTTGATACGAATAAGCCTCGCAGACACCCTTTTGTCTATTTCAACGGCTATAATTGGCGGTATACGGGAGATTTTCTTTCAGCTGTCACGCTGGTCGCCTTGGCTCGAGATCCTTGCGCTAGTTCTCGGCAGACCTTTGGGCACAAAAGTGCCCATTCGCCCTGCTTTTTCCTCGGCGGCTCTGTGTTTTGTCACGTAGACGCCACCGGGTGCCTTTAATTTGTCTCGGCTCTTGATGTGATGCACCCTCCAAGTCCTTAAATCCGGTGCTCTCCTCGCTGGGCGTGGGCATGAAAATACCATTCATCACCGCCCATATAACGGAAAATTCTATTTCTCAAACTCAAATTCCGACTCCCTTTTGGTGATTCGAAGACACAATGATTTATTCGGGGAATGCCACAATGTCTTTCGGTCAGTCTTGCCATATGGCCGGTCAGTATCCAGGTAACATCCTCCGAACACACAAGTCTCAGCATACTCTCCAAATCTACTGCAAGAGACTTGATGCGGAAAAGAAGGACATATTTGACGCCAGCCAGAGCTTGGTTTCTTTGTTTGACCTTGAAGACGGCCAAGACGGTTCGTTTACCCTATCTCTCAATTCGTTACTAGGTCCATTCAACTCAATTTGAATAGCATATCGGTACAAGCCGCAGATGACCTCGGTGGATCAGCTGAGGGGATACATGAATGAGACTCGAATTGACCCGAAAAGCCGGTTTGTGTAAGTTCTTCAAGACTCAAAAAAATCTCGATATCAGCTAACTTTTATCAAGATTTCTGCAGACCGCAAGTTCTCGAGGCCCAATGGCTTGTTCGTATGAGCTATTGACACATATCTTGACACACCATCAAGTGATGCCTTCATTCTTAGATTTTTGCTTCGACTTACGACACAGGGAGAAGCCTCTTTCGACAACCCTGTTTCGGCATGAGTACTATCTAGGACAGAGAAACCAACAGGCAGACTTGTCAGTTCTTGGTCGATCAGGAGTCATGTTTCAACATTCATTTAACATTCTGGGTTTTGAGCCTGACTCTCGCTACGACTGGCCCCAGCTACGCCACCTTGCGGTGCACCATTCCTTTGACGTGAAGGAGGGTAGATCATTCTGGATCATCATTAAAGGCAATAAGCTTGTTAGGGAACGCATTATCGCGTCAACAGAGGCCTCTCATGCAAGGAATCCGGATGCGATGAAGTCGGTAGAAGGATCCTTTAGCGCCAGCCTGAGTACTCATCTTCTACTGCTGGAATGGTGTACCGAAAATTGGGCACAGTATATTGACTCCCTCGAAGCAAAGTCTCGACGACACTCATCAGCGGTCGGAAATGTGCCCGTCGCAAAAATCACGGACGAGATGAGCAAGACACCACTTAGACGACCCACTATGGATGCTGCAGGAGTCCCTCGGCGGCGGACAGGTTTGTCGTTTGCATCCAATGCGGCAGCCCAACATCCAGGAGCTCTAGGGAGAGCTTTAACCGGTATTTCCAGGTTCAGCACAGGGTTCAGCATATCCTTGAGATTCAATGAGAAGCATTCAAGCAACCTAGAAGTAACGGATTCAAACAGACGGCCAAGGAAGATTAGCAATGTGAACTTGGAGACGCTATTTTCCTTCAATGAGCTTCAAGACCTGCATCGGCTCTCGGAGCGGGCGGATGATGCAATGATGGTCATAGACCAGAACAAGCGTGTTCTTGGTGAGCTGAAAGAGAATTACATGGTCATTAGCACTTCCGAGGGCTTCAGAGAGTTTGTCAATATTACTACTTGTGAGGCAGAGGTATCGGATTTTACTCGACAGGTAACTAGTTTAGAAAGGGACTTAGAGAACCACCAGTGTCGACTTAGATCAGTCCTTCAAAGGTTGAAGAAGAGCGAGGGACTGGTATGTTGTTTCCCTTGCTACTGAAGTCTATGAGCCACATGCTCACACAAAACCAGTTTAACGGGATTTTGCAATACTACAGTACACAAACGGGCCGTAACTTTGCCCGAGCCGCACAGGCGTCAGCAGACACCATGGAAGACATCGCAGTCAAGACAGAGCGGGAAACAGTTGCCATGCATGTCATCACCGGATTGACTCTGGTTTTTTTGCCGGGGACCTTTGTCTCTGTAAGAAATCCTATTCTCCTTAGACTCAACAACTCTGACAAGTCATCAGACATTCTTCAGCAGCGGTATTCTTGCCTTCGGGGATAGTAACAGGGTGAGCGACTGCAGTGCGAAAAGATCAGCACTGAAGCTATTCTTTGCCGTCTCTATCCCGCTAATGATGGTAACACTTGGTATCTGGGTATTGGTGTATCATTACAGTAAGCATCGTCATGCCACAGATGCACGGGTGCTTGAGTCTTGTAGCGATACGAGCGCGGAGAAGCAACCTGAGATCGCTCCACTGACGAGCACGGTGGTGGACTGAAACCCCGGGAATTGTGCTGTGCGTTTTTATTGCATCGTTTCCTTTGTCCACTGATTATTCTCAGCTTCTGCTCATCTTCGCAACACTCCTCTTGTCGTTACACAAGCTAGAGTCTGAGTCGCTCGTACTTGTATTCATCCAGGCTAGGAGGTTTTGTCAGAACGGTCAAGAGCGAAAGATGATGCGAATCAGGCGAAGTCGCTCATGTCGGGTTCGGTCATATTTCTAGTTCATGAATCATTTCCACCCAGTACGTAAGATCCGAGATGGTCGGATTTTGGAGGAAGCAACCTCACCTGGCTAGATATCTCCATGGTGCTAGTATTACTTCATGTCTTCCCTGGCGTGCCTTTATCTAGCCGTAACCCTTCTGGCTAACGCGGTAGAGTAATAGAAAGGAAGGTGCATGCGATCTTTCAAGTGGGAAAAGTCACAGCAGGCAGAAATGTAAGGCTTATTTTTTTTTCCAAGTCTAGCGTGCGCCATGGCTGATGGCTGAGCGGATTGCTGAGCCACTGTGCTTGACCGAAAACAGCGACGACGCACAGGTTAGATAGGCGAACCATGCGAACCACGCGAACCACGCGAACTAGATCATCAGAATCACGCTGGGGCTTATAAGCTCTGCCCTCGCATGACGTGTGACCTATCGTTCTTCAAATTGTGTGGATTATCAAGTCCTGAGAAGACACCACAAGTCAGGTCGAAGGAGTTTAAATCACCCAGCATCCCAGCAACTTGTTACTGTTGTCTTTAAATCTGAGAGGTCCCAGCCTTCAAGGACGAGAGTCTCTCACGCTCTCCATCCTCAGGACCTGGTGAGCTCATCTTGGGTGCTGAAGGCCCTTGCTGTTCCGGCCGCGGACATGTCTTCGATTCCGATTCACCGACTTCCCTGGTCTCGGTCTCCACGTCTCGCGAGATCGGCACAGTCCGTTCCGTTCGATAATTAACAAGGGATTGGCTGAACCTCGTGTCACTTCGACGGTGCTGATACTTGTAATCTCCTCGTATCCAGTCCAATAGCACACAAAGCCTCTCGCCTTGTCGGTCGAGGGAGTCCCACGATATAACCATGGAGACACCAGTGCGGCAGATCAACCACCGGCCTATTGTCGACTTCACAACATTTGTCAACGACACGAAAGCCAAGTACAAAGGAAGAAATGGTCGACGAGAACCTGCATTCTACATCCCTCACGGGCCACTCTACGAATACTGGACTCCAGCCACGATCCGGGCTGTACTGCAGTCTTTCGAATTCATATATCCCACCGACCATATCAGGGAGTCCTATCTCCGGGTCTTCTCTACCCTCGTCTACATTAACATGGTGGAGTTCCTTGACATCTTGATCATTCATAACGTTCACGATGGTTTCTTCCCTCGGAGGTTCCTCCCCCCTGCTCTTGAGGGTCCAATTTACAAGCCCCTACTCAACGCCATCATTAAAGAACAATGGATCTTCTTTCCCCTCGTACTCGACAAGAAACTACTCGGTACTCACCTCGACTCAGACTGTATCTTACCATTCGATACCGAAGAACAGTTAGTGGAACGTGGCACGGCGCAACTGTCGAAGGTACACATACATCACTCATGCATAAAGCTGAGTGGATCAGTCAGCAAAGGAAGTCGACTGGTTCCGCAGCAGCCCAGGCTCTCGGAGATATCGCATAGCGGTTGCTTCGTTGTCAAAACGTACAAAGACAGCAAATACAGTCTCTATCGAAATGAAGTCAAGATCCTCACGCAGCTTCATGAGCACGAATACAGCAACGTAGTTGGATACTATGGATGCTTCGAACAGGACCACACCTACAACATCATCTTGCAATATGCAGATGGCGGGAACTTGTGGGACTTCCTCAAGGATGAGGATCCTCCCAAGACTTGGGAAGAGTTGTGGCGGTTCTGGAAGAGCTTTTCAAGCATTCTCGATGGGCTGCACGCTATCCACCAATGCGCTATGGGCAAACTGGAAAAGAGTGCTTATAGGGCGTAAGTACCGAGCTCCTGAGGACAGATGTCTTGATCAAACCATTTTACCTTGACTGCTAACATGTGGCCCTCCAGGGTCCATCAAGATATCAAGCCTCAAAACATCCTTCTGTGCCGAGGGGAATCTGATTTACTCTACGACTTCGTCCCCATGATCGCGGACTTCGGTAATGCCGATATCAAGTTCTTGGACTCCGATAAGATGGATCTGGACCGGAATTACGGGCTCTGTATCGACCGTGGAGGGAGTCAGACTTATGGTAAGCTATATCTTGCACCGACCTGCACACTCCTTTGGGCCGCGTTAACCTCTTGAAGGAGCTCCTGAGGCGAGCCACCATCGCGACTCTTTAGGCAACGGTATGAACCGCATCAGTGAAAAGGCGGACATGTTCTCGATCGGTTGTGTTATTAGCGTAGTCGCTTCTTGGATTGCCTTTGGCAGGCAAGGAATGCAGGAATCTTTCGAGCGCCGCAGCGAAGCCGTCAAGAGACTCGATAATATCGAGGATCGTGGCCACATCGGCTGCTTCCACAACGGAGTCGAAGTGCTTCCTGTCGTCAGTGAGTGGCACAAGCACATTCGGCAGCATCTACACGACTTCGACTCACTCACTCCGCGTATTCTCACCCTTGCGGAAATGCATACACTAAGACAACGGCCGGAGGAACGGTATTTTGCTAGGGAGCTTGGTGACAAGCTCATTCAGGCGCGGCAAGAGGCTGAATACGACCACCGTCGCAGATATTCCGGATCATTTCCAGTTCTCGACACGTCTCACCCGCCCATGGTTTCAGTCAAAGTCCAGTCAGGTTCCGCATCGAGCGGAATTGAGAGCAAGAAGGCTACATCTTATATCAACGGAACACCTGGCACAGCCATTGACACGTCATCCAGCACTGCCCGTTCTTCTGGTGCTTGCTGGCCACACACTCCTGCCACTAGTCTCAGACTTAGTTCCCTCCGTGATCAAGCGGCGGAGGCGCCACGTTCTGCATCTGGAATAACCGCGCTCGTGGACGAAGAGCACAGAGCCAACGGACTTTCGCCATTGCAAACCGCATCCCAGATGGCTAACACCTTGAGCATGAATAGTGGGCCGTCAATCTCTGAATTTTTACGAGCAACACTCGCACATGCACGCGACTGGATCAATGCCCAGAAGGCGGCCTCTGCACCTGACCCAGGAGTTGATCGTGTCATACAAGAGGTGCAGGCAATCCTGGGTGACCGGGAATACCTGTTCTATGTCGACGGCTCTGCAACGATGAAATGATTCAAGGCGGATGTTGCCGAAGCCCTTTACACCCTCGCATACATTGCGAAAGGCATGGACGCGGACCATAAAGTGGAGGCCGCCTTTTTGTCCCGCCCATGCGATTTGCGTAGTAATGCAAACGCGACTCCCCTGCGTGACAAAGTACTGAGACACGAGTTCCGCGGCGAAACGGATCTCATGGAGGACAATTTCGGGAAGATTGTGGACGACGTCCTCTGGAACCGGCTTCCGCCTGACAAGACGCGGCATACCTGGCCCCCGCGCCCCTTCTCGAAGAAGAAGCCGATCAGTATATTCATCCTGACCGACGGGAGATGGGGCAAGAACCCCGGGGTAGAAAACCCTATCAAGCGCCTGATGCGTGAGATGGAAGACCGCAAGCTATCTCGAACCTGTGTCATGTTCCAGTTCCTGCGCTTCGGCGACGATACCGAGGGCATACGGAATCTGGAGTACCTCAACAGCTTTGGAAGAGACTACGGCTTGTAAGGCTCGACTCATCTCTGACTCTTGTATAGCAACTAACTTGATCGACTAGTGATATTGTCGACACGCGTCCTATTGAAGGAAGCAGCGTGTACGAAATGTTCCGCGGCAGTATCAGCCAAAATTCAGACAACTCTGACGACATTTAGTCCGAAGTCTTGTCGCTACTATACGTTCAACAACCCATGTATGGGGAAACCCTCCTATGGAGGTCGGGGGCCAACGGCCTTTGCACAATGTTAGCCCTTCAATGGGCTACCGCAGGTCTGTTTTCAGACCAGCACATATGTTTCCTCACGGCAGAGATCACCCATACACCTTCCCAATTACAGTCACTCAAGGTAGTTCTGTAACGGACATCTAGGAATATGCCATGTTTGATCCTGCGGTGAAATCACCTCCCCGCGAGTGAAAGGCCTGATCGAAAGGTATCCAACCTCGAGGGGAGTATTGGGGTATCCGTCCTGGAGAGGGGTCAGGTCCGGCGGCTTTGGTAACAAAGCCAAGGCAACAACTGGAAATTAACCACCAGAGACTGTCTTTTACGATGTCCATGAACCTTTCGCGACAAGTTCTAAGTCTTGTTCTTTCGCTTTCTCTATCTAGTTTCCCATTTCATTTCTCTCTTCCTCTCCTAAAGTGCAGTATTTCAAGATTCCCTGGTCATTCACTGGCACCGAAACGGACTATTGTGACAGATGAATGATAAACACTGAGGCCGGAGGAACATGTGCTGGGTCTATTTTCTCGAGGTAACCTTTTCACCATTGAGAGCCGGAAGGCGAAGACTGAAACTGGCAGTTTGGGAAAGCTGGTTCGTGGCATGCATACTTGAAAGTATGGCATGCAGGAAAGTGGGAGTTCCCCCAACGAATGATGTTATGACCTTTGTGACCTCTTTCTTCTATCTTCAGGATGACCATCTTAGTTCGACAGAAATGTTCTATCAAGGCTAGCAATATACGAACCAAGCCATTGTTTCATCTCCATTATCTACCACTTAGTGTACCCTCCATCTACCAGCAGGTCTGCCCCCGTCACGTAAGAGCTCGCATCCGAGAGGAGGAATATCACCGGACCTCGATAGTCATCTGGCACCGAGAGGCGCTTCAGCATGGACTCCTCAGTCCACATCTGGTCGAAGTTGGACATGGACAGGACCCCGGCCGTCATCGGCGTCCGGATGACGCCGGGGCTGACGGAGTTGACCCTGATCGAGGGACCGTCCTCGCGGTGGCCCCATTCCGAGGCCAAGTTCCGTGTCAGCTGCTGGACGCCCGCCTTCGATGCCGCGTATGCTGCATTTGGCGTGCCCTGAAGTTCTCACTTAGAGAACTTGTCGACTGCTGCCAGCACAAACCCCCGTTACGGGACAATACTGACCTTGTTCACGATATATCCGCTCATGCTCGCAATGAAGACGAAGCTTGCAGAGAGGCTGTGCTTTTCGACGAGCCGCGCCGCAGCCTGGGCACAGACCAACGTTCCCACGAGGTTGACGTCGATGATCCGCTTGGCCGTAGCAATGGGGAAACTGATCGAGGGGCCGATAATGCCTATACCTGCACAGTTCACGAGGCCTCGCAGGGGAAACCGTGCGATCGACACGGCCTTTTCAAACGACGCGTAGGTGGTGTCCAGGTCTGATATGTCGCAGTTCCAGTAGCTCAGAGAGGTGCCGGTCTTATCCGCTGTGGCCTGCACATCGTCTGCCAGATCATCAGTTCTCGACGAAGATAGACCACCGCGGAGTCAAACTTCACCCCAGGACACGCTCTTTGGTGACTCCTCGCGATCGATGGCGATGACGTCGGCTCCTGCTTGCAGGATAGCCTTGATTACCGACAAGCCCATCCCTCCCGTCGCACCGGTGACTATATGCATGTAAGCCCAAGCTTACAAAGCGGAGTATCAATTATTCTCTAATTAGGTATTACCAATAATCGTCCTTGCTGAAAGCGAGAAAAGGCTCAAGGCATCGTCAGTTTGTGAGGGAGCGGTGCCGTTTGTTTCAGGGATAGGAGCCATAATTAGTCGCTCTATGCTCGGACAAAGTTGCAGCTGAATCAGTGTCTAAAAATGAGCTCGGAAGAGGACCTGAACTTGAGATACATATAGGATAACTTCTTTGGGGGGGCTTGAGAAACTAAATACTCGCGACACGAAGGGAACCTCCAGCGTCACTAAATGCCCGCCAACAGCTGCCAGGCGGGGCCACGATAACAGTGTCCCATTGCGTCCCAATTACCAAGACAGTCTCAACCCCCCCGGCCTTTCTCATGGAATGCAGGGCGGCGGCAGCTACGATGATGTGTCCGTCACTTGACGTCCACTCTCCACCCCTGAATGCGAGGCGGAGGCGGCCCGCCCGCAGCCGCCATACGAGCCTAGGCGGCCCGCCTCTGGCTCCACTGCCGCCTCCTCCTCTTTAGCCTAACCCACCCGAAGGCATCGTGACCCCCTTCCGGGCCAGCCAGGTGCGGGCATTGCATGACAATCTGCATATTTTCACCTTTTACTGTGCGGAGTCTGCGTCAAGCTCTGCTGCCTCAGATACGTGTCCTGCTCCGGTCACGGAAGGAGGAGGGGGTGTCGCGGAGCATACTTTAACCCCGGATGGGGCACATTTTCCGGGGTAACCATCATACGAAACCTTGTACTCATAGATTCTCTGGAGGCAGAGCACAATAGATCAATATGCCGGGACGTACTCTACTCGACAGGCTCGAGAGCCTCTGCAACGTTGATGTTGACGACGCCAGCACCGACTTCATCAAGAGCCTCCAGCCCTTCACCCCGCACAACCGTATGCCAACCCCTCTAAGAGCCCAAGCCGATCAAGGAAGAAGACTAAGCACTGCATGCAGAGACCTCGAACCAAGCTATCATCACAGGCGAGCTTCTGAAGCCAACCAACGAAGGCCTCCTGAAAGACCTAGTCAAACAGTACGGTAGCAAAGGCTGGGATGAAGTCTACGACCGAGCCGTCCGTTCCAACCCCTAATCCATCAGCCCTTCCCACCAGCAATTAACAGATCTCCACGCCAGGCCGTACAAATCTGCGCCCGAAACGTCCCCCTCATCTCCGGCCGCGTCCTCATCCAGACGTCCCTCCGCTACGCCAATGACCGCGACGCCATTATCCGCCAGTGCCGGTCCTACGCGGCGGCATTCGCCGACGCCGGCGTCCCCCGCGACCGGTTCGCCATCAAGCTGCCCTTCTCCGGCGCCGCGGCCTCGGCGGCCCTGGTGCTCAACGCCGAGGGGATCCGCACCCTGGCGACGGCGGTGTTCTCACTGGAGCAGGCGATTGCGGCGAGCCAGTCGAATTGCCTCTTCATAAGCCCGTACTACAACGGTGAGTCTGCGTTTTCACTGTGTTACAACAGTGTTGATGGAGTTGCCTGTCTGACGAGTTCGTGAACAGAGATCGCGGCGCACTTGGACCCGTCCCTTCGTCTGGTTTTTGCGGATCCTGCACTTGAGGTCCGACGGTTCCTAAAACACCTCGACGAGGGATACATGCTAAGTGTCGAGCAGAATCCAATGTCAGCCCGCGTGGTGCATATCCTCGAGACATACGCCAAGGCTTACGCCGCAACCGGCAAGGAGCAGCCCATAATGGTTATTGCGAGGTGAGACATAGCCATCCCGACTCCTACAAGCAGGAGAGACGCGGGATCTGAGGGCTAAACCCCCGAAACAGCCATTTCAACACCGCCGAGGTCCTCGCCATGGCCGAGCTGGGCTGCCAGCACGTCACCATCTCCGCCGCCAACCTCGTAGCCCTCCGGGAGACCCCCGACAGCCTTCCGCCCGTCACCCGCCCGAAGCCGAAACACCCGTACGCCGAGCTCGCGACGCCCGAGCGGCTCAGGGTGCTGTCGACTGTGGACCCGCTTGCCGGCCCGGACTGGAACGGTGTCTTGGCCACGATGGACACGGACTATGTCGCCGACGGCGGGGCGAAACTGGACGAGTTCCTCCGGACTGATCCTGTGGCCGGGAGGCGGCTCCGGGATGCGACGCAGTTCTTTCTCCAGGCGGAGGATAAGGCTAGGCAGGCGATCGAGAAGCAGATCGCGGCTGCGGGTCTATAAAACGGCTTGTGGTGCAGTGACGCAAGTGTTGTAAGGTGCCTGAGGGTCGCAGAATGTTAAGGAGCCCTCAGAATCTCCCTCCTTATCAGTGTAGTTGTCCGGCAAAATCTGTATTGTGGACATTTTGCTTTCCTGAGACAGTGAGTAATTCGCATAGCAACTAGGTCTCCGGCGTGGAAAGAGAGAGCTAAAAATGGATGTATCGTCATTTTATTCATCCTTCCACTAACTGCTTGAAATATCGCCATTACCACAAACGGTATTCCCTACTTGCCGAAGCGCTGTTTGCGCAAGATAGAGCACGTAATCTCATAGACGCACTCCACGCTGCTCTTTGGTTGAGCCCACGGCTTCAGGAGCTCGACTGTGCGGCTTTGCAGCGCCTCAATATCTTCTACAAGGTCGCACAGGGGAGGGCAGCGAGCCGCAATAGAGAGGACCAGCGAACATGAGAAGCAACTGCAGAGTACATCAGTGACCAGGGTTGCCCAAAGGTACGACGGAGTTCCAACAAGCGACTTACTACTGCGTCGCACTATACGTGTACGGTGTCCTGTGAGACAGGAGATGGGAAGCCGTGTTAATAAACATGCGGCAGGCACGGATGCACGCCTCGCACTTCTCAAGCACCCAGGGCGGGTTGCCAATATGCTGCTCGGGGCTTTGGGAGCTGACGTAGAGCACGAAAGGGCGATAGATGTTCTGCATGGCGGAGAAGTATCGCAGGCGCAGGAGGCAGGACTGCCTGCTGCCCACGTTCTCTCCGGAGAGGTCAGGCCTGATGGACTCGTCCAGGGACCCATACCAGGTCTCGAGCTGCCGGGTCAACTCCACACAGACCCGGAGGAGAGAGGCGTCCAGGTTGAGATGGGGCGGCGCGCCCACCGAGGTCAGATTGTCCAGGGCGCGGCCTGTGTAGGCGGTCAAGCTGTCGGCGTAGAAGATGCTGTGGTGGATGCGGTTCAGAAGGGAACGCGCGGATATCTCGGCCAGCGTGTACAGGTTCTCGGGCGTGGGATACTTCCCGTAATTTGGAAAGGGCATCTTGTCGACCAGGAGCTCGATCCCGCTTCTTGGCTGATGGAACTCGGCGAGTACGTCGCTGGGAAGCTGCTCAGCACTGTATGCGGTGAACGACGACTACGCCTCTGACAGAGAGCCCACCTTTCGATGATAAAACACACCCAGCTTATACGGGTGATATCTTGTATCTCGGCCTCATCTGACAGTATGTCTTTGCACCTATTGGAACTCCTCAGAAACTGCAGCCACCTGCCGAGTGTGCAGGGAAAGTCTCACCGAGCGAGGATCTGCTGAATATTCGTCGACGCCATATGGATGAACCTCCATGCCATCAATGGCTCGACCGTATACGTAAAGTAGAGTGCACAGAGCACTAGCCCCTGTGATATGAGTATGTCGCCGCTGAAGCAAAGCGTCCAGGAGGCGAATAAGATCTTCAAGGCCTTTCGGACTAAGACATCACCTGAATGGGATTGAGTGCTGCGATCGACGGGATCTGATGCCGTCGCACCGAGGGCGAGGATGGCGTAGAACAAGGCAGACTGGTCATCGGAACCCAGTCCTTGACTCATAACTTCTTCGTATCGAGCAAGCAGGTCATCTCGGTCGAAGAAGGGATGGAAGGGGTAAACCAATGTCAAGAAATTCTCAATATAGCGGTCCGCGACGGACTTGTCAATGGGCCCCTGTCCTTCTGGCTCCTGCTCTCTACCCACAGATGTGTTCATGGACTGCACTGCAGCTGATCGAGGCCGACTGTCCTCCACTCGGAAGACGAATTCGTCCGGATAGTCTCCAACCAACGAGCGTAGTTGGGGCAACACAAGGAGGGTACTGGTGCTGGTTTGGTGACCCAGAGGGATTGTCAGGGCAGGAGTCGTGTCCAGCTCTTCCTGGGGAGTAGACGGGTGTCTATCGTGGTGATTGAAGGCCCAGGCGGAGAACGGCACGGGGCTCTCGATGGACCTGGCAACGGACCGCGCAGCGGACCTTCCCGGACTGCGGGACACATCAGGCCCTTGGCCGGGTGAAGATACGATGTTTGACTGGCATCTCAAGGCTTCCAGCGCCGATGAATGTTCCCGGAGAAGACCCTCGATCGCTTCGAGACGCTGCAGCTGCAGCTGCGACTCAGTGCCGTCCGTCCGACCATCACCCGAGTTCCTACAAGGGACTTAGCCAACCGCTGGCAGCAATTTTCAATGTGGAGGAGGGAGTTAGCACCTTGGCAAGGCTGGCTCGTCGTACGAGCATTCCAGCCCCTTCACAGCACACGTCCTGCATTGTGGCAGGCGACCATCGCAGCGCCGCTTTCTTGCGCCGACTCGGGTCAGCTAAGACTCTCGGATGACGCTTCACTCGCGTATTCCACGCCGAAGACTCACCTATGGCGACAGAAGCTACAGGCCACCGCCGCCCGCTTCGCTCCGGAGCTCATGGTTGGTGGGCGCGGAGCCGGGAAGGGAGTCTCGACTCCTCGAGGGTCGAAGGGACCGAACCATTCGTGGAACTGTGGCCGGGCTTATGTTACCGCGGCACAAGCGGCCCCGGTCCGCATTCACCTGACCGCTCTAGCCGCCGCCGCCGCCGCCTCTGCCAAGCAGTTTGTTCCATAGTGGTCTGCACGCGCTCGCACAGTGAGACTGGGCTTGCGGCCCGGGAAGCTTCGGCGTCCACTCAAGGGACGGATTCTTCTCTTTTTCGGTTGCGCCCGAGTGAGCGATGGCCACTCATCATAGTACGTCAGGCAGCGCCGGATCCACACAGACTCGGTGGGATTCGCCGCGCATCTGCTCTGGAGAAGCCGTAATTCGCAATGGCCGGCGTCCATCCAAAGCCCGTGGCCCGCGTCGATCCGCGGAGATCCTGGAGACTAATTGCGGACCTTACAGTCCGGGAGTCCAGAATCGCCACTTTCTCCAGGGTCTTCGGGGGCCTCGACCCCCGTGGGTTTACCAATGGCCGCACTATTTCTCTCCGCTAACAATTGTCCCCTCTGCCTCCCTATCGACGTCTCCGTGACGCAACGTCTAAAGAGATTTCGGGTAGCGGAGCAGCTGCCGGTCTGTCTCCCCTCCCGGACCGCCTCGGGATCGCGCACGCCCATGTCTGTTCGCGCTCGGCAGCAGCTATGATTGAAGTCCTCTCGGAGGACCCATGCCACCGCCCTCGAGGCGAGTGTCGAGACGGCGTGGCAGTGAGTGACAGCCGCTCAGCCGCCGGGCGGTGCCGTGTGAGTGCCGCGCGCCCGTCCTGCCGGAATAGCACACCCGACCGCTAAGGCGCTGTCTGCTGCCACTTTTTTAAAAGGGCTGCGTCTCTCCACGCACGCCCACGGCGGGCCTAGAAGCCCGCAAGATCGATGTCCCCTTGGTCGGCTCCGATGGTCGATCTGATGCCAGCCGTGCCGCCCGATCCAGCAGCATGGCCGTGTACCTCTCAACCACGCTCCCTAGGGCCGGTACTTGCTGGCAGGCGGCCCTCGTTAGGGCATTGCAAGTTTCTTTCCTGCCAAAATCCACACGCGTCGGGCATTGGACCAATGGGAAGCCCCGGGACCCCCTCCGAGGCAGCGCGCACCTTCGCCAGCACGACTCCTCCCTAAGTGTCTAGGGGGGAAATCTCGACTCTGGTCGGTGATGAGCCTTCTTCGCCACGCAAGTTCGCCTCCTGGGTGCTCGTGCTGCGCTTTCAGGCGCTCTGCAGTGGCCCAGTGGCCCCCTTTTGTACTTGTTGTGTTCTCTTGGAGACGACGATCGCAGGACTGGGCTCCTCCCTCCGAGCCACAATCCGACTGAGGAGGCACCCAACCGCGCCAGAGACGACGCGACAAGATAAGCGCTTGAGTCTAAAAATTAGACACAGTCAGCTACCTACCAACCGAACCAAAACCAAACCCGGTAGGAGCGCGACGCAGACGGAGCGAGACCTCAGACGTGACGCCCCGGAGGCTTGATGTGCTGCTGCCATGTACTCGTTCCGCAGCATTGCCCCCTCCACCGCGGCGGCGCAGGACGGCACAGATGGCGAGGACTCGGGCGGCTCCCGGACACCTTCCGTGCCCCTGGCCAAGAAACCTCGCGCTGTCGCCCATGCGTGCAAGGTCTGCCGCCAGCGCAAGGCAAAGGTGCGTCGCCTGGGCCGCGCAGAGCGGTTCTCTCCTTCCCCCTTTTTCCTTTTGGCTCGTGATCCCATCGTCCCTCCGGGCTGCCCTGCCGCGCCTAGCTCCGTGCCATCTAACGTCTCCCAAATCTTCAGTGTGATGGAGGTCGTCCAAAGTGTGGCCCCTGCAAGGCCAAGGGCGCGGGCTGCGGCTATGACGACGATAGCAAGCCGGGGGTCGAGTCCATGAGGGTGCGCCTCGCGGCCCTAGAAGAGGTCGTCAAGATACTTCAGGACGGCCCGATGGACGAAGCCCAGAACCTCCTTGAGAAGATGCGGCTTACGAAAGAGTTACCCGATACGTCAGGGGTCAGGGGACCAAGCCAGCCTCAGGTCGATCCAGGTACGTCGGACTATGAACCCCTGCTTTCTCTCCGTTGGTGCCTTACGGTTTTCACTACCGTTTCGGCTGCCGGTTGTCCACTGACATTCCCACCCAGTGCCGTCTGGATCACGTCGTTCGGCTCTGCCATTCCCGGACGTGGCGACCTGTCAACAGGCCGTCGATGGCTTCTTCAACTGCAGCGGAAAGCTCTTCCACGTCTTCTCCCCCAGCCAGGTCGCAGCCTGGTACGGATACGTCTTCCGTGGAGATGGGTCTAGCACCCTCGGCGGTGACGACGACGACGACGATGACTACGACGATAAAGCAAAGGCCGCCGCCTGCTGCCTCAGTGCACTCTGCGCCGTGGGATGCCACTACATCGCAGGCGATGTACCCCTGGCCGTGCAGGAGGCGTTCTACGAAATCGCGCGGTCTCACTTCGAGGACATTATCGACGTCCAGCCCCTCAACGCCATCAAGGTGTGCACGCTGCTGGCCATGTACAACGTCATGAACAAGGCTACCGTGGCCCTGGCGTACGTCGAGATCGGCCTGAGTATGGCACGGAGGCACCATTTGCATGACCGCTCCTATAGGCACAACGTCATCACACCCGATGCTTGGCTCGACTACCGGAGGACCTGGAGGACGTTGATGTTCATCACGAGGTAACATGGCTTTTGGTTCCGACATCGAAGAGGGCTGATGCTTAGTGTCTATCAGCTGGACCTCCTCGACTCTAGGCTACATCTCCGGAAACGACGCGCTAAGCCGTGCCATACCTGTAAGCCCATTCTCCTCGGCTACTTGCCGTCCCGTGCGCCATCTCCCCAGTTTCCCTGCTGACTCGAGAAGCTTTCAGAGATGGATGTCGACGCATCCTCAGATATCGTAGACAGTAAGCAAGAACGTCCGGGGCCCCTCCTAGTGCCCGCAAATAGAACATCGCTAATAATCCCTGTCCTCCTGCAGCCGTCCAAGCCGAGATGACCAAGATTGTCCTGCTCAAGTCGCAGATCCTGCGTGCCCACCTAGCCTCCAAGGAGCTCACCGTCCTGGCCACCCGATCGGTCCTCGACGACCTCCAGCGGTGGCACGAGCAGGTGCCCGAGGCCCTGCGCATGCACAAGCTGTACGGGCACGGCTCCGTCGCCGACACAGTGGTCCGTCGTAGCATCTATCATGTCCATCTCCTCTATCTAGGCGCGATCATCCTACTCTTCCGCCGCGTGGCGTGGCAGTACGTGCGCTCGCACCACCTCGGCGGCGGCGGCGACGACGAGCCCGAGGTCCCACCCAGCCCGTTTGACGTAATGACCCTCGACCTCGCGCAGCAGGGCCTCACGGCCGCGGAGCAGTCCGCAAGGATCTTCAACCTGCTCCAGGAGGAAGACGGCATCTTCAGGAGGTGCTGGCTTGTCATGTACGTCTGCCCACCTCCTTCCCCCGCTCACACCTATTTGAGAGAACGCACACTTACCCACCCACCTCAGCTTTCAGGCCTACGCCTCCTGCGTCATAATCCTCCACGCTGTCGCACAAAAGCAGATCTTCAATCATGACCCGGCCGTCTGGGACGAGGACCTACAGCTCGCGTCCCACAGCCTCTCAGCGCTCGAGTACTGCGGCGCCGGTGACATCGTCGCAGCCCGCTTCCATGCGCGGCTACAGCCCTTCTACGACGAGCTGGTGGCATGGCGCATCGACGAGGTGGACGGCGCCGTCGACGACGAGCAGGAGGCCGCCGCCCCGCCGCCCGATCACGGCTACGGCCCCGCCTACCTTCTGCACATCCCGCCCGGCTCTAGCCCCAGGCCCGCCCGGCTCTCGCGCGCCCTGCTCGCCATCCTGTGCCGGCCCTTCAGCGGGCCGGACGCCACCGACGAGGATGACGACGTGCTGGGCTCGGACAGAGGGTTCGGCCCGCAGGACGTGGTGGGCGGGGACGGGGACGCTTACCACCCGGCGAGCCCGTTCTCCTGGAACGTCCGCGGGATGGGGCTAGAACCGGGCCGGCTGTCGGGCGTGCTGCACGCGGACGGGGACATGGCGGCGGGCCACCGGTTCCTGGACAGCCGGCACCCCAGCGGCTGGTCGAGCGACCCCGGTATGATGCACATGCGGTGAGGCCCGGTGTGGGAACCGCAGCGTCGCAGACGATTTCAGTCTGGCTGGGAGTCACCCTCAACATTGCCGCTCGTAAGCTCCAAGAAGCTTTGCAGATGACGGAACCTCAGCCTCACTGAGGACATGACCTTCACACGCGCCCATCGCCTCCTTTTGCTCCTCATCTCTCAAGCTCCGTATGATCCCAATCATGAAGTGGTCCCTCGAAACAGCAGCAGCGCATCCATCCCAGGCTAGCTGCTGCTCGTGGGATCAGTACGCCACGACCGGCGTCCGACCAACACCTAACTCTCGCCGGTGCCACCCTCACGGCTTCTGCCCCGCCTGGCTCCCACAACGTCGGGGCCCCCCTCGCTGTGCGACACGCCCATCGCGGGCAGCACGTCGCCGGCGCCCTCACACCCCTTTTTCAGAGACATTCTCGCGGGCGATGCAGCAGGTGGTCGGAAGGATAGCTACCACCTTTTAAGGAGTGGCAGGCCGTTGTCGGTCAGGGGAACCGATGCTGATGACACGGGCGAGCGCTTTGCGGAGGGGCTGAGGCGGCAGGGCAGCGAAGAGGAGCAGCGGGAAGAGCGCACATACTAGCTTGACGTCTAGTGTGCTGATAGCAGCCGATACTGGACGGCCTGGCATAGAGATAGATGAAGTCGAGGACGATGTAGGCGAAGCACAAAGCCGTGACGAGTGCCGCTAGAGCGAGCAGGCTAAGAGGCCTATGCTCGCTTCTACTCCAAGTAGCAGTTGTCCTAGTTCAGGCTTCGATGCTTGTGGAGGATCGTAGCTGGCCATTGATTATTCACGGATTGACGAAGGAAGTTGGCCAGTCAGTGGGCAATTGCGGATTGGCCGGGGTGGGCGCCTTGGGCTCGGACTCAAATCGAAGTCAATCAGTGATGAAGTGCTGGCTTTTACTTGCAATGTCTGGTGGAGATGTCCCCTGACGAACGTTTCCTTCCTTCGCACTTACTTGGATATGGAAGCAGCGAGGGGGGAATGCATAGCGACTGATCTTGGGAGATCCCTGACGCTTCACTTGACCTGAAAAAAAATGGTGACGTTGTTACGGCGGACACCTTGCCTTACCTTTTGAAGGGCCGCTCGCCTACATATACGCACGGCTCCCATGGTGTGGAACCGTCTGCATACATCCGAACAGTGTGGTAGAGCCATGAAGCAAGCAACAGAACCAGTCAGAAGTGCGTTGGACTTGCTCTGCTCACCGGCACCTTAGAGGGTCGTGATGCATCCAGCAGTGCATAGGACATAATACACGAGCAAACTAGCAAACAAATATCTGTCCCGATAATAAATCGGCCATTCCAGAGTGAGGGTGATGCCCACGCCGATCGGGAAGACATCTGCCTTGCAGCAACCTTCCCCTCGCCGCGAATGGATGAAAACAGGAATAACTACAAATATATCCTTTCGCCAAATCGACTCGTTGAGAAGAAGCAGTTCGGACAAGTAGAAGACGTAGAATGTAGAAATTGGGGTCTCAACTTGGCGAGGTCTATTAGTTGGCGCATTTCATGCTGACTCGGCAGCTTTTCCGGCGCGCCAAACAGGTCCCCTTCGAACTTGGCTGGAACTAGCATCCCTCCCTCAAATGTGCAGCGACAACTTGCAACCCTCGATAGGCCAACTCTCTTGCTCTGCGGCAAGCCCACCTATCCGCCATAGTCCCCAGAGTCGCCATAGCAAGAGGTCAACATAGCATCCCCGAGTACCTCGTCCCTTGCGCAAGCCGACACCCTAGGGGCTAAAGCGAACAAAAAAGACCTTCCCAACGCCACTGCCAAACCACCCGCCCACCATGTCACAAAAAATCACTTCCAAGAACCTCCAGTTCGAGTCGTCCCTCCCGCCCTTCCTCGCCCGCCTGCGCGGCCAGGCCGCCACCGACTCGGACTCGCCCGACCCGATCCTCGCGGCGCGCCGGCGGCCCACCAAGAAGCGCTCCGCCAGCGAGGACGCCGAGGACGCGCCCGTGGTGGTCGACGAGGGGGGCAACGCGGTCGCGGGCGTCAGCGTGGCGAGGGACGGTACGGTGACCGAGAAGAAGGAGGAGGAGCAGCGGTCGGGCGCGGAGACGAAGGGCGAGGAGGGCGGAGGAGACGGTGATGGTGCAGAGAGGGCGGGAGGGGGAGGGAAGGAAGAGAAGAAGGCCGCGGGGATCGGGGCGAGCAAGAAGCGCAAAGTCGGCAGGGTCGTGGGCGGCGGGGACGATGACGAGGGCGGTGACGGCGCGGATGAGAAGATCAAAGCCGGTGCAAGACCAGGAGGGAAGCTGGGGAAGAATGAGGTGGGAGAGAAGCACGGCGGCAAGCACAAGAAGAAGAAGGCCAAGAAGATACAGCTGAGCTTCGGAGATGACGACGGCGAGTGAAGAAAGGGAGGCGAGGAGATACATCACCATGACCACAGGCAGATCGCCGCGTCAGACGAGGACTATACCGCCGCTTCGGGCAGAGCAGACGAAGCAGGAGGCGGGCGACAGAATCCTCAACGGCAAGGCTAGTTGCACCGCGATTGCTTCTCCGGAGCTCACGCAGGACTCGAGGTCGACTCACCAGCCGCAAGCTTACCATCAACGTGCCAGGCAATGTCCGCTCTGGAGCATTAGAGTGGTGCATCAGAAGATAGCACCACAGGGACCTGAAAGGGCATTTGAGAGACTAGAGGTCACAGTTCACGGGCCATCAAGTTGCAAAGTAACATCTATACCGCCTCGACACCAAACTATTCTACACAACTTTCACAGCCCTCGTCCGATCTGTAACGGGCTATGCTTGTGGCCCCCATCATCAGACGACGGTGACATGATCTCGCTCCTCATTAACCCCTAGCATCCATTTACCAGTACTGGGGCTTGACGAAGTTGGCAAAGGTCTTGGGCTCCTCGAAGCCGTGGTGGTGGTCGTGGCCGTGGGCATCCTCCGTAGCGCCGACGTACTCCATCTTGTAGACGCTGCCGCACTCGGGGCAGCGCTCAACGGGACGCTCGCGGGACATCTGATCACAGGACTCAGTCAGCTTTCTGCAGGTATTTCAAACCTAGCCATAACAACACGGTCCGATATGCCACAAACAGGGTGATATGGAAGCATTCACGAAGGGTAGACACGTACGCCGAGCCAGATAACGTTGTGGGAGTCGGCAGGGAAACCGGTGCAGCCAGCGTACTGCTCATCGCCAGCGGAGCGGACGACAATCGGGTTCTCCAGGGTTCCTGTTTTTCCGGGTTTTCCGCGTCAGCCCATCGCACAATTACACAGATAGAACTCCCTAGATGGCCAGACGAACCTTTCCGCGAGGCATCCAGCGGCCTCATGTCGAAGACATCGACACCCTCCATCTTGCCGAGGATCTCCAGACGCTCGTGACCGGTGGACTGCTCGAGGTCGGTGGGGACAGTGCCAGGCTTGGCACCGGGGCCGAGCAGGTCATCGTAGGTCTTGACCTCTGCAGTATAAAAGCGTATGGTTAGCTTGGTTTGTGCTCAAATCGTAGTCTGTCCGTTGTTTGTGCTGTCCTTGCTCTCCAATTGAGCTTGAACTGTCCGTTGGACGCGCCGAGGACGGGTGGATCGGGTGCGTACCGGAGAGGGTCTTGATCTTGGTCTGCTGGCTCGAGGTCTCGGGGACGGCGTCACCTATCGGCGTCGGCATTAGCTACTGCTCAATTGCTGCAGTTGGCACCGCCATGTCATGGGCAGCAGTCGTGATGACATGACGGGTGCGCCAATTGCCGAGCTGGGGCCGGACTCACGTCGGAGCAGGGTGGTCGCAAAAGTGCGGCGGACAGCGGGAGCGACAGCTGCCCGGCGGGCGACGGCGACGGCGGAGCGTTGGAGGAACATGGCGATGGTCAATTGGGGGGAGCGGAGATGTTGGTGATGGACGGTTTGAGGTCGAAGGCCGAGGATGGAGAGAGTCGGGAAGGTTTGGTGGAAATGGCCTGATTCTGATTTGCTTTGCTTGACGGTTGTCGTTGGCAAGGTCCTTGCCTGATCCGGCATGGTCGCTCCTGCGGGGTCATATGCATTATCACGTGGACGCTTGCTGAGGTCATCAACACTTTGGAGACGACTTCACTTCACAGGCTATACACACTCTCTATCTCCCCTTTGTTCGATAGGCAACGGGCAATAGCGATTTCTTTAAATAACTCCAGCATGCAAGTTGTGATGGGCCCGTAGGAACTCCCTCGATCCGAACCACAAAGCCCTCTCAATCTCCCCAAATTTGAAGCTTCTAGCGACCACGAGGATGCAAACCAGGCATCTAGCAACTTCATCATGAAAGTCTCATGTCCTCCAGACCAAATCGACGACGACTGCTGGGTTCGGTGTCAATTGAACTTCATGATGAAACTTTCTGCACGTGTTAGTTTCGGAGGCTGTTAGTTTGCGTGATTCGAACATACCGTTCATGAGTTCTCGGTTTCAGGCGTCGAAAATTGCCTGGTCTTGATAGCATCCCTTGGCGTTGTTGACGTGGGAGCTCGTTACTTGCACAGAATAGCTCATAAAACCAGAATAGTAGAAGCCATGAGAGAAAACTGATCACAGGTGTTGAAAACTGTGATTAGCTTGGAGGCCCGAGGGGAGAAGACAGAGAGAGGGTGCCGGCGAAACAAAGAGAACGCCTCATCGTCTCGATCCGGAAGGATCAGACAATCTGCGGCAGGCACTCCGTTATCCCACGGGCACCTCTACTTCTTCTCCTGGTCCTTGTCCTGGTCCTTTCCCCGGTCCCTGCTCTGGTGCAGGCTCGGGTGTTGATCTATGAACCTCTCAACCAAGCGCCGCCAGTCTCTCATGCGCTCTTCCCTTTGGGCATCAATCATCACCCTGGCAATGGCCTGCCGCATCTGGCGAGGGAGATTGCTAGTACGGTGCCAAAAGATGACATAATAGTAGGTGAACGTAGCAATAGGCGGACACCCTTGAGGTGAACCAGGGCCAGCCTGGGCTAGAACCTGCTGGGAGTCGGTGGCTTCCGGCTGCTGTTCGTGCACGGCAACGGCTCTATCCGAGTCATCAGCTTCCGCTTGACGCAGCGACTGCTCAACCTGACTCTCGTCGTCTCCAGTGCGAGCTGCCGTCTGCTCATTGGAGTCACCCGGATCGGGCAGGCCCGGGCTAGCGTTGGAGCCAGCATCTCCCTGCTGATCACCCGAAGGCTTTACCGAGCTTTCGGTGACTCCAGAGTCTCCGGGAGAAGAGATGGAGTTACCGTTCTTCTGGTCCGCCATGCCGATAGGATTCTGCGCTAACCTACATATATAATTGCGTCAGATGAGGTAAACAAAAGAGAAACGCCGAAAGAAATATGTATAAAGAGAAATTGGCACAGAAACGCACACGAACCTGATAGTAACGCTGAATTACCGGGTTTTTAGCCTTGAAAGCCGAAGTTCGCTTTGTCGTAGGCTGTCAGGGCAGTCGCGCGCTTTTACTCGGCCTTCGTTAATTCGACGCTTGCGTCGATGTCGAGTTTTTCGGAAACGTAGTACTTAGTAGATATTCGTCTAAAACCGACGAGGGAAATTTAACGAGGATTTGGTTCGGTAAGTAGAATTTGTTCAGTAACGAACGTATTCGGCAGATGTAGAGGAGACAGAGAGGTTGACGAAGGTAGGTAGGTGGGCGCGGTTGTTTACGCTACATGTCACGAGGGTCGTCATGAAGCTCGTCGTCGCGAACCTAAGGCCGAAAAGAGGTCCAAAAACAAGTGAGAGAAAATTCAAAACTAAAATACTTGAAGTAAAGTACCTACATTAAATTTACGTTAATCAACCTACCTATACCTTACAATTCACCTTGCCCGCAAGTGCCGCTCTCCCTCACTTCCATCCCGAACCCACTGCGCCGTCACTACATTTTGAGATCATCATCGATGTATATCCCGGTTTTCCTACAATTCTTAATGTATTTAGAATAGTTACGATACCGGCTAAGTATATCTCGATAGGACTAAACTGTATAACACAACCGTAATTAGAGTCCTTTGCCAAGCTCTAGCAGTACAAAGGGCATTGGAACCCAGGACACGAAGTAGATGCCTTTGCAAGCTAGCCAACGAGTCCGACCCTCTTTGTCATCATTGAGGAGCATACCGAATGCAGAACGGGAAAACGTTGACCCAACGCCATCATGGCATCAGCACGTGTCCCGCTGCTTAGTTGCAAACCGAGCGGGAACTCCTTTGTTACAGCAAGGAAACTCTTGTCCGTGTCGTCTCGACGTGTAAGCTTCGTTCAAACGGCACAACTTCAGGGGTACCATATGGACGAGATTTGCAAGAGTAGGTGTCTAAGTTAAGCATTACCTCCCAGGTATTGAGCGTGTGCTCTTAGGGTCCTGCAGACTGTATCCCTCCGGCGCTACTAGTGGTTACCTTCCGCATTTCCTATTCCCGTGAATACTATGTCCTGCCCGTAATCCTTACCAAAGGTATAGTCTATGTTCCCCAGATTCAGCTGGTCCATTAAGCCAGGATAGAGACCTTCAATGTCAGACCCCTCCCACGGGTGCACAATGCCTGGATATGACGGATCTAACCACAGATCATCCAGCACGCCAGCCCCCGGCATTATTTTCATAGATTCCAGAGGATCACTCTTTGAAGCGGTCCCGAAACTCACAAGACTGCCTGTGGTCGACTCGTCCGTGGTGGGGACGCGCTGAGGTGGCGGCATCGGACTCGACTCCGCAAGACATGGTAGCTCCAGCGGAAGCGGATCAATAGGATTAAGCATCCCCGCCGCAGACATGCTGGGGAATGCGGAAGGAAGCGCAAAGTTGGCTATCGGGCTGGTCATTGTCGACTGGGCACCGACCGTCGACCACTGATCCGGAGACGAAGGCGAGTCGGCGTTTGAAGATTGCGTGTATTGCTGGAGGGCCTCGTCTATACACTTTGATATGACGCTTCTGAGGCCGTCGAGTTCCTGCTTGACGGAGGATATGACCATTATGTCCCTTTGTATAGCACTGCATATGGATTCCGGGAGCTGGTCCTGGAGGAATCGATGCACGCTGGCGACAATGTCCGCGCTGGCTTGCGAAGAAGCCGACGATAGGTCGAGACTCACATCTGCAGTTTGGAAGCGTCAATAACGGAGCGTGGAACAACTCCGAGTAAAAGTTCTACTCACATGGTGACTGCGGCCTTGACCGACCTGGGAACAGAATGGTCCATATATCATACCACTTTTCCTCATCATCCATACTGGCTGGCCTCTTGCGACTCTTGATCTCGTTCATCGCCATGTCGTCCATCCCCTGGGTGATGGGATCCTGCACCTTGATCTCCACCCGCTGGCACGGCTCATCCTGCCGCCTATGCGCCAGCAAGTCTCTATCGTGCTCGAAGCTCTTCTGGCACCGGTCGCAGGATATCCGCCGCTGGTAGTGGCGCCGATACAGGTGCTCCTTGAGCCGCGAGATCTCGCTCCAGCCGCGGCCCGCGCAGGTGCTGTTTGACTTGAAGCTCCCGGGGGAGGCGACGAAGAACGGGCAGGCAAACCGCCGCGTTTGCCCCTGACACGGCCTTGCAGGATCGTCTGTCCGCGGACGCCTGCTCTCTCTTGCGTAGCCATCAACTCTCTCGTCAACGCTTCCCCTTTTCTGTGGCCGTCTTTTATCTAATACAATCGGAGATAGTTGGGTCATGTCCAAAACCACCAAAGGACTCGATGCTTCCTTTGGTATTAGCAAAAGTCCTAGCTGCCGAGAGCGACAACAACAACAACAGATATCTCGATCTCAAATCAGCTGGGCACTTTTGCCGCCTCGAGATCAGAAACGCCCCTTTCAGTGGTCGGATGGCACCTGCGTAGATCCGGCGTAGCCTCTGTGCGCCGATCGCCGTCTCGGTGTGCGATCTCCTGAGTTCGCCCGGCTAGCTCCGATGTGCCTTCGGCAATGCAAATGCAGGTTGAATTGACAGCTGCGATACAGCGGAAGATACGCAGGCGAAGTGGAAAAAGTAGTGTACCAAAGGTTCAGCTGAGATGTCTAGGACTTTGGAAGTAGAAAAAGGCAGCCTCGTTAGGCATTTTTACACTTTGCTTAGGGGGGCCGGGGTGATTATCAGGCAGACCAAAAGGCAGAAATCTGGGCAGTGCTGATTGTGGTGGCTGCGCCCCCCTTACCGCTGGTCACACCCTGCCCCTCCCCCGTTACAGTTGGATCGAATGACGTCCGTTAGGGTGTCAGGCATGAAGGCTGTAGCGCCTTGTTATTCAGGTAAAACAAGCATTGTAATTTATGCTGCAGGCCTCTTGTTTGCTCGGGAGGCCTGCCACGAATGGCATTGTGGTTATCGACTATCCGAGGTGAAACCATCCCTGGATACAAGCCCAATTCCTGCCGTTTGCCCGTTGACCTTTTTGTCTCCGCAGGAATAGGCGACTCGCCTGTTTCCCTTGCCAGTATCCATCAGTTTCACTTACCTGCGGGAACGCCAACGCCTCGCCACGTCCCTCGTTCCGCCAGTCGCAAGGATCGTCCCGGCCGCGGCGCAGGATCCTTTATGGCCTTTAACTGCGGCATGGCTGGCACCGCCGCGCGTCAGGCGGCGCTCCCAGTCCAGGACACCTGAGGCCACAGCTGCTGACGGCCAATCAACCGATATGGCCATTGCACGCCTCAGCTCTGGCATACGGAGGCCTCCTCGCAGGATCGCACCCCTGAAGGCGTCGTCACCTCGCTCAGCCACGAGGGGAACACCTTAAAGACAGCTGGCTTCCCTCCTCTGACGTAGAGGTCGTCGGTGGCGAACTCGTCGTCGTCTCGCTCGCGGGATTGCTGCTTCCCTCCAGTGAGAAGTCCTAGGAAACCTCCTTGGCACACTTCGTCTTGGTCACAACGGGCCCGATCCGGGGTCACTGCCAGACGAGAAGACAATTGTCACTGTTGTGAGCAGCCGCTGGCGACAGGTAGGAATCGTGTCGAGACTTGCTGTCTCGTCGACTGAAGAATCTCACCTTCTAACCCTTGCTGCTTTGACAAGTCAGACGAGCGCTAGCACTGGCTGGCTTACTGCGTAACTTGCTGAAGGTGTCTTCCTGTGTCCCATCCGCAGCTCGGTGAGACTGAGCTCGTCGTCATTCCCCTTGGCGTTGCTAGCCGAGCGTCCTTGTGCTTCCCTTCAATGCGATTGGATGCAAAGGCTCAACGGCCACCTTTTCCACTCCCAGAAGCCTCTAGGACCAGCTAGAACTGCTCCAAGGATTTCCTGAGGCACTCACCTGCGGTCACTCACCTTCAACACATAGAGAGCACCCCACCCACCACCCCAGACAGGTTGGGAGGTGCACAGGAGCCCTTGACAAAACCTTTCGCCACACCCCGCTCGATTCTTCTCTCCTTCTTTCCTCTTCATCCAGCTTGGTATTCCCTCTCCTCAAGGCAAACGTCGACAACCTGCGAAGGGTATCTCCTCGAAGTTATCATCTTGTCGTCGGTCTTCCCATTGTCTCTGTCTTCCCAACCCATAGTCATCCCCAGGTACTGACTCGACACGACCGCCAGATCCTCAGCCCAAGAGCGTTCGCGTCAAACTTCCTGTACGGCTTCGGTCGCCGTCGTCTCTGTATCCGCACCTACACTCAGCAACATCACGACTCCAGTTGCACCGTCCACAGATAATCGTCTCGAGGTACGCAGTGAAAGGCTTCTTATCGTCTGGAAACCCCGTCCATTCCCGTGCTCGTTGAATGCCAAACCCATGATGCTTGCCTCGGAGGCTTCTCTCTGCGAAGCTGTGACTGTGGGCGCCGAAACTTGCTCATACCAGTGTGAGAGCAATGATGACGTGTCTGGGAGCTTCCCAAGCGGCCCAGACTCCTCGATACAGAGAGACGAGAGCAGAGCGGTAGCCATCGCCTTTCCGCCCTTCCCCCCTCCATGCCTTTCTAGCAGTTACGCGAGTGGGGAGTCGTGCAAGTGCCGCGCCCCAGCACAGCCACAGCGACGCATTGTCCTCTCAGACAAGGCATATCACCACTCAGAGTGTCTCCCTCCTTGCTCCCCTCCCGCGTCTTCCTCGAGCTCCGAGTCGGGTACTGCTGCCTCAGGATTCAAGACTTCCATGGCATCAAGCACGTGCACTCAACCCCAAGCACGTTGTGACAGCGTCATGCAGCTGCGTAGACCATCACTAACTTCAGACATCAAGACGCACGATCTTCTTGTAGCCGACTTCCAGTATCTTCCACCTAGACAGAACAGGTGATTGTCGACGATCAAGGACGGCGTGTTGTCCAACGTCTTTCCACCGTAACCCACTGTCGGTCGTGGCCGGCAACATGGGCATCCCAGGCGTGAGTGACAATTCCGACTCCACCTCGCACGGGAGACAGTCGATGGCGACATCCTCTTAAGCGGCTGTCCATCTCAATGAAGACTCGATCCGGCCAAAACTGACAGGAGTATAGTCCCTTCCCAGTAAGGGGCAGTGGGTTGTTCGCTCTCTTCGCACAAACTCAAGAATTGACAAGCCGGCGTTTGTCATGCCTATCACCGTATCAAGCCCTTTGGTCGTTGAGATGCGGAGAACCTCTGCCTCTTCTGCCGTCCACATGCCTTCTGCTCGTCTCCGCCGGACCCTGGTCAAAGTTACTGCTCGCCGGCGAACACGGCCCCCATTCGCCTTCCCGCTCATGATCATGGCGTTCCAATCTGCTTGGGCGATGCCAACAGTGAGTTCAGCTGTGGTTGTCCTGTCGCGGATCGATACTAACTCGACGAAGTCTACTGTCGAGACTTCAGCCGTTGTTATCGGGATGAACGCAACCGCTGCTTTCAACGGTTCCGACATATCAACCAATAATGCATCAGGTATGCGTATCCAGATGCTCTCAGCAGAGGTCTCTATTAACGACTTTCAGATCCTCGGGCTTCGACCGAACTGGGCATCCATCACAGCACTGGAGCTGTCATTGGAGTGGCGGCCGCCGTCTTCGTCGGCTTATTCATCGTTGCCGGGACCCTTGCAGGTCACTTCTTCCAATGGAACCGCCATGTGACATCGGATCAACAAGTCGTCCCCTCGTTTGCAGGTTCTGGTACTGTAGCACCCACAGATGTAGTGCCGAATCGCGTCCGGACTCCCCCTCCCCCTTATGCCGCCCGCCCGGACGATGGCGAGAGAACATTAGCGGGAACCACAGTAGCGTTTGCAGGATCGCTTAGTCAAGATGGCCGCACCACCCTGGGCCCAATCGGATCTGTCCAGGGCGACATGCAGAATAATGACGAGGAGGGCATCCAGCTGGCCGACTTGACCCACGTCGCTGACGGAGATTTTCATCAAGCTGGCGCTCAGTTCAACGGTATTCCCGAGCCCCCTTCATACCAGGAGATTGTCGCAGACTTCCTTGAAGGTTTCGAGTCAGCTTTTGTAAATGGATACTCATCCGCCAACTCGGCTTCCCCAGAATATAGCAGCCCTCAGCCAAATGCCACAATCACCAGCGGATCTGACTCTGAGAGTGACTCAACCGCCATCCCAGTGGAAGAGCTTCGCGCGGTCATCCGGCGAGCCAGCGAACGATTTCAGAATGATGGCCTTGCCGATGATCCAGCCCTAGGCCAGCCATTGACGGCAATGATCCTTGGTTCCGCATCCTTCAGCTCCCAAGCCACCTTTCCAGTGAGCCCCACTGGTCACAGCAGCAGCAGGGTTGGCCCTCCAGGTTCCACAGACAGTGAGGCAGACAGCAACGAAACCCCGCAGGCGGGAAGGACCATCTAGAAGACGGCTTCCCGTGCGCGGGAAACCTCTTCAGATTCTCAATTTCATGTCGATATGTGTGATGCTGGCTGGTGCCGGCAAGGTGCAGGGTGATGAGGATGATTTGTGTTGCTGCATGTTATTTCGGGCACTGATGAGTAATGGAGAAGATAGACGCCGGTGGTGATGGTGCTGGTGCGGGTGATGATGATGTTGAGACAGAGACGCGCTCGTCAGGTTGCGATCTCTCGAGCGTCCTGTTCCAAATGTATGCGTTGAGCCTTCGAGGCGATTCAATGACAACATCTTTGTCCTTTATGCCATCAAGAGGCTCGCTCTCACCGTGGTTGCCTCGCGTGAGCCTTGTTGACCGTGATATATGTGCTGCGGTGGCCTTGCAAAAGAAGGCGACATGCCGGGCGATGGCTGCGCTGTGTCGTCGCGCTGCCCCCGTATATCAGTCACGTGAAATGATCCGATTGGTTCCTCGCATGGCGTTGATCGCACGCGCGTTTTCAGCTGCGAAGACGACGAACCGACCAGACCAACGAAAGAACTTCGCTCGGTGCGGGCGCTGCGGGGGACGGGACGATCAGGGGGAACCCCGTTGTTTTATGCCTGCATCATCCTAGCGAAGCCTTGTGGGATTCGCAGTCACTGGCTGTTTTACGAAGCGCGGCTGCGTCGCATCGTGGGCCCTACCCTACCTTGTGCTATTTTCAGCCTGCATGCTGTGCCTGGTGACGTCTGCCAATGATGCGCCGTCCCGGGGCTGTGGAAGTCCGGATGGTCAGCCCTTGCTACCTTCCTGCCTTCCTCCCGCCCTGCGGGTTGGTGGACGATCTGACGTGACGCTAGGGCTGACTGGCACTGGGCAGGAGGTTGTCGATGACTTCACAGGATCTGCCTGTGGCAGGTCGTCTGCTCTCCTCACGCCGCCACTTACCGTCTCCTCGGGCCTCGAGGGACGCTCGACTTTATATTGAAACGTCATGGGTGCCACACCTTGGACTGACCGAGAAGTCTTCGCATCACCTTTTGTAGGGCTGGACTACAGCCCGGTGTCACCTGCAGATGGCCCAACGTCCGACGCCCTGCAGATGGGTATAGTCAGTATCTGGTATCCGGACAGTCATCCCTGGGAAACCCCCCCCCTCCACCCGTGACTCTACCAGCATGACACCGCGGCGGAGTACCAGGCACCAGGAAAGTTGACATTGTGCACTTTGACAAACGTGGTCCCATAGGAATTGTGAAGACCTCGTCAACGAGACGCGTAGACTGAAGGCAACATGCTTCGCGATCACCAGGCTCCCACGTCTTAACCAGGGACAGCCATGCTTTATCTGCCACTTCATACACGTCTTCATGTAGGCAACCCTCTCCGCCTATGACCCAGGCAGGGCAGCAACACCCCTTTAACCAAAACCCAGGCAGACCACGTACACACACCGATGACTCCGGCACCCAAGGCTCATCAGAGCCTTCCCTTCCCCTCCTGCACCCGACACACCCCATCCTGCATCCCCGTCGCGACGTGCACGCCCTCGGGGCTCCAGATCTTATTCAGCAGCGTCGTCCTGCCCGCCGCCGCACGCGGGTAGGCCACCTCCTGGATCCACCACCCCTCGCCCGCCATCACCGCCTCCTCCGCGTTGACGTGCACCACAATGCTGTACGCCAGGCTCGCCGCGCGCCCCAGCGCGAGCCCGAACCCCAGGTGGTTGGCGATCATGAGCAGCGAGTTGCGATCCGACTCGAACGCGTGCACGAGGACGTGCCGGTTCGCGGCGTTCTCCCCCTCGGGCGCCTCCGCCGGGAGCGGGAGCGGCCGCAGCAGGCGGTAGAGGATCAGCTCCCGCCGGTCGGCGACGCCGCGGCCCGCGTTCCACGCCGAGAGGTCGACCTTGCGCATGTCGACGGTGGGGAAGGTGCCCACGGGGTGGGCGCCGCCGAGGACCTGCCGGACGGACTCGAGGTCGAGCGGCGGCGCGGGCGGCCACGCGTCCGGCGGGCGGGAGGAAAGCACCTCGGCGAAGCGGCGCTGCGGCGGGACGTCCTGGGTGTTGGCGCCGCCGGAGTGCGGCTCGGGCAGCTTGAGGGAGATCAGGGCGGTGAAGCACGGGGTTGAGTCGAGGGGTGAGGAGGAGGCGTCGGCGAGGGTGTAATGGTCGCCGGAGGCACTGGGGGATGTGGGCTGACGAGCATTGACGAGGTAGGTGCAGAAGGAGCGTCCCGTAGAGACTGGCGCAACCTCGTAGATGAAGGGCCGATCAGACTGGCCTGGTGTGTTCCAAGTGCCGTGTATCGTCTGCCATAAGTATTAGCTTGGGTCGCACGGATGTAGAGCCAGCGTGAAGCAGTCGACAATCAGGGATAGAACCCGGTGAGGGCCAATTACCCGTCTCTGATAGCTGCCACAGGACACTGTCTCATGGAGAAAATACCCACATGCAAACCCAGCCTTCCATCAGCATTGCTCACCCCTCTCTGTTTCTCATCCTCCTCGACAACTTTGCAGGCTGCCAGTGCCGACTGCGCATAGACGTGGCCTCCGTAAGCAGCCATGGGTCGATTCGCTATAGCGGGCCTCTCATCAACGGTCTCAGGTTGATCCTCGACGGCCGGTAGAAGGAGACGCTTCAAGTCCGATCCGGGGAGCCATGCGGCCCGAGTGCTCATGAACCTGCTGACGGCCGTGGGAGCCCGGGTCTCGCTCGCCGCCGGTACGGAGACCAGCTCCATGTTCTCGTGGAAGGCGAGACGGGACTTCGCGAGCTCATCGTCCATCTTAGGCTTGACCTGGATATAAGCCATGTACTATATTGGCTGTCCTGCCTGCCTGTTCCCGCTTGCAAAGGTCTTGTGCGCTGTCCCTTCCCGTCGATTATTAATTCAGACCGAAGACACTCATCGCTAGCAGAAATACAGGAGGAGGGAGATCCGGGACGCATTCAACCTTTACCGCCGACCATCTTGAGTCCTCCGCAGCAGCATCCTAACTAAACATGCTTAGCGGTAGGCGGGAGCTTCATCGAGCTGCCGTCCGACGCGGGGCAGCCGTACCCGAGGTGCCGAGGTCCAGCCCACGTGATGGAAAGAGCAAGGAGGATAGATCACTGATGTCATTCAATGAACGCGCGTGGATGCCAGAGCGCTGAAAATGCATCATTCAAATATGCTGAATATTCAAGGTGAAATGAACAAAGTTTCATGAGAGAAGTGCGATGATACGGCTGTCTCATCCTAGTGCAGTGTGAGCTAGAGTGGTTGTGTCACGGTAAGCAGTGGCCCAAGGTGCACCGCACCGTAGTTTCCACCTCGAGTCCCGCTTCGTTTATTCAGATGCACGGCCTGACGCGCATACAAGACAGAGTATAGGGAGGACCCGTCCAGCCCCCGTACTGAGCAAGGGCAGTATGCAAAGAGAGAGTCTGCCCGTTCTCATTTTAAGTACACATGCACAACCTGATCCGCAGCTACGCCCACCAAGTCTATAGCGACGACACCTAGTCTCGATTTTGTCTGTCTTTTGGCATCTTCTGAGCAGCTCATGGTCTGGTTCGCATTGCAGCATGAACGACGGCACATAGGAGCTAGAATTCAACTCGGTGCCTTTCCTAGCTGTGTCGTTCAGAAGAACGGGTCGCCGTCTTTTGACCTGTTTAGAGCATCCGTCATGGCGGATATTTAGGCTGTCGCTTATGTCTCGCCGCATTTCCTTATTACCGAGGAAACATATCTGGGAACTGAAAGGTGCCATTCCTGCTCTCCTTCATCGCCACTTGCAGCATCTGTCACTGGCCAGAGTTATCTCGAATTCTCCTACACTCTCTGTCATGGTCATGCTCAGGACATGGTACCGAGGAACCAGTACCTGCGGCCGGATTCGGAGCTCTTGCGGGAGGCTCCACTCCCGGCCCGTAGCGTTTCCCGGCCCGCCGCATGGACCGGTCGGCAGATAGGGAGGTTACCTACTATGCATCACTCTACTGTGGACTTGGCGACAGTCTTTCGAGTTCCGTACTCTAGATCAGTACGCAGCAAGTGCGCATTGAAGCGTGCAGGATTGTTTCAAAAGAGTAAACCTGAGAGATTATGTCCATCGGTTAGCATCGAGCCACAGCCGATTGATAGTGGCAATTTGCGGCGCAGTCTTAGAATAAGATAGAGTAGTTAACTTGAAGTGTTCCTGAATATGGCAGCCGGCCATTGCCGCCGGATGTATCTACTGATCGGCACCGGTGCCCGGCGAGATCCCTTAATGATCTGCAGCGAAACCCCGGCACAGAGCCTCAGGGGTAGAAGGGGAAGACACCAACGCACAGAAGAAACATCGCGGGATTTTCTGTTCTGACACAGGCGAGTAGAGAATTCTGAGAGTTTGCAATAAGTTACTATGTAGGGGCCGCCGCTCATAGCATCCAATAGCATCTTCTCTCTGTGGCAAAAGGCATACCGGCGTTTCCGGGCATTAGGCGCCAAGCATCGAACGATCTGCTATCGAGAGAAGAGAGAATATTTTGCGTGAGCCATTCTCCACCTGCAGCTTTGCCCGCTTCGGTAGGTAATTAGCACTCTGGAGAGTAGCTAGCCCACCTGCCCACTCAACCAACTCCTCTCAGCCCATCATAACACCGTTCCCAGACCGAGGAGTGCTGAGCCACATGAGCTATCAGCTCAAAACACGACTCCACAGAGCTACACTAGGCGAGAAGGCACAGGCGAATTGCCCCGGCTATCGGGGACATGAAGCTGCAATGACGATGTGACAGGTGAGACATCGTCACCACCTGACAATTCCGGCTTGGTGCCTTCAGCCATCCCTTCTTCTAGGCTTCTAGAAGGGAGAAGAAGGAGTAACAGATGGGTGGAAAAGAGGGGCAGAGCAGCCGAGGAGGGACGCGCAATTGGACACTTGCAGCACCCAAGAGCGCCTCCTCGTTGGGCCGGAACTGGGGTCATCTGCACCCTGCTGCTGCGGCGTCCCGGTCATCTGGGATGCGCCCTTCGTGATGGTGGTGCTGGTGCAGGAAGTACCGGTACGGAAGGCGTAGTGGTTGGTACCTTGGCTGCTTAGAACGGCGTCCTCTTCGTCGTGAGGGCTGCAGGGAAGCGAGCAGAGCTTGATTGGCCGCAAAATCTTTCTCCTTCGAGCAGAACGTTTCCTCGACCGGCCATTTTCTGCCCTCCGCGTGACCACTCCGTGATCGAATGAGGATTGGAGGGGCGTTAACACGGCGGCGTTATGAGATGTGCCCTGGCTCCTCATTTCTGCCGTCTCAGCATTGGCGCCTTCATCTCCCGCAGTAATGGGCGGGCGTGATATACGTCCAAAATCGAAACACGAGGGTGTCTTCTTTCCCCATTCTGCTTCGTCGTCGTCAACACATGTGTTCTCGAGGCGATGTGGAGACTGCAGCAAATATGCCTACTCTCGGGCAGAGCCTAGTGTACGGAGCAACCCGTAGACGCCGCGTAGAAGGCCCACTGCCCGGTCGATCATGCTCAGGGCTGAAAGCCAGCGGCCCCAAAGGCGGTCCGACCTAAGCAGGTGTTTCGACGTGTGCGGAATACTACCGTACATGCTCTGGAGTTCTGAACTCTCTATAGAGTAAAACAACAGCGGCTACCGTCGCTCTTACCTGGTATGCACGGATGGATGTATGTACTCCAAAGCATGTAACGGTACCTTCACAGCCAAGCTTTGCAGGCCGAACTACATGACATCCTAGGGAACTGGCGCCATTTATCCAAACAGACCTGACCGTCCTCCGTCGGCAGCAGGCTAAGTTTCGAGAGTCTAGTGCCTCCCAAGGGAACAGGGCAGAGCAATTAAGGGGAAAACCTGAGAGTTTGGCCTTTTGAGCTGCTAAGCCGAGAGACATGACAGGCCAGAAAGAGGAAAAGGCCGCACAGCACCTCTTCTATTGTACCAGGGGCTCCTGGAGCTGATGCTGTCCCAAGTGGAGAAATTTCCGGGGAAGGAAGCACACCTCACCTGCAGATCCAGGCAAAAGGAGGGGCTGATGCAGGCCGGAACAGGGGTTCGCTGTGGTCTGTCCTTTTCCCTTTTTGCCTCATCCAAGCGAAGGGATCGAGGGGGGTGATCAAGGAGGAGACAGACAGGAGAAAAGAAAGTGACGGGAGACGATCAAGGGTCCCCTCTAGTCCCCCTCCTCAAGCCCCTCCTCGATCCTGAGCAGTCAAATTGGCTCGAGGCCGACAGTTCTCGTGGCCACTTCTGCAACAGCACAGCAGCACAAGCTGCGCATTAGTCGCTCTCTAGTCGAGTTGTCATGGTACGTTCCATGTGCTGACTGTACTCCTCCTGGCCCCCCCGGTCCTCGTCCAGGTACTCGAGTACCTCCGCGCTCTGGCGGTGACATCCGATATCCGGATGTCGCCCGCTCCTCCATATCCAAAAAAGTACCTTCTCTAATACTTGCACCCATTGCTTGCCTGTCTGCTTGCCGGCCATCGTCTCTCCATCAGCTCCTCCGCTCCCGTCGCAATCGTGCACATTCTCTCCCGACAGCTCCGTCTGGATGCGACGGTACCTTCATTAACCGTCATTTATACGGCAGCGCTCGATACAACCTCACATGACGCATGCGACGCTGGTGGTTACCTGGTTGTGAGAAGACAGCAGCGGACACCGTCTCTTCCTCCTCACTCACGCGTCTGATTCCGACACTGGCGCTCGTCTGATTCTGTCTGTCTCGCCTCACACTCTCTTCTGTCACCTCTCAACGTCTCCACGGCTGAACCTGGTCGTGTTTCCCGGCATCTCTCCCCATTGTTTCGGCAGGCATGTCTCCTCCATACACATCGTCCAGTCACAGACTGCATCACGAGTCGCAGGCGTGATCTACACCTGTACGACAACGACGACTGGTCTCGACACTTGCCTTGGGTTCTCCAAAAGTCCCCCAGGCCCAGGTATCTCGCGGTACCGCTACCCTTGTCGGGTCTGGTTGCCCCCATACGTTGTCTGACACCACCATTTCTCCGCCTCCGCAAATCCACCCCGGGCCACTCAGGGCGCATTGCTTCTTCCCCGACTTTTTGTATCACCTACTCTACCGCGTCGTACTCCCTGTAGCCTCTGTCAGGCTTCAACTGATCCGGATCAAGGCTGCCCGTCCGTCCATCTCCCGGCCTGTCCCTGGCAGCCAAGCGTTCAACAACATTTCCTCTTACCTAACTCCACACGACTTCGTTGGCCAACTCCTCGCCTCAGTCCTCTGCCTGACCTTCAGGTCTTTCACGGCCCAGCCTGGATCGAGTTTAGTCGTGTTGCACATCCAGCTACACAGCCCTTGTCCGTCGGCCTGGATCTGACTGCCGGCGAGCTGGTCACTTCCCCTCTCCGTTTACTCCCGCCCTCTTCAGGTTCCTGGGGGCCATTTCTATCCTCTCCCTCACAAACTGGATTAAAACGTCCTGCAACACCCACGCATTCAGGCCAGATAGTTTTCCCATTTCGGCCGTCCCCCGAATCCACCCCTTCTCCGCTTGCTAGGTTCTGTCCTGTCATCTTGCCCTAGCTGTCTTCCTGTCAGGAATTCGTTGGATCATCCTGGGACCATCACCCCTGGAACTGAGGCTCAAACTACAGAGCGCAGTCCCAAAACAGCAAATCTCTGACGGAGTATTCGAATTCTTTGCTCTTAAGCCATCCCTTCAGATCTGGCTTGCGGTTTATTCGAGTATAGCTCTCAAGACAGAAGGAGAAACGAGATGACAAACGATCGATCATAACAGTGATCTCGCTCCTGGGGTTCCACGGATAACTCTCGTGCACAATTCCTGGAGAGTGATTCTCCCTGGAAATCGTCTGAACGAGGGGAAAGAGGAGTCAGTACGAGCTGGCATGGACGGGAAGGAAGCCCATTAAAGTTGACCGAGGACTTGGGACGCTGTAGGGCTGGTGTCCTCATCATCAAACAAGCCCTAGGCTTAACCTTACTCGCGAAGTTAAACTGAGGATCGGTCTCACGCCAAGACATTTTGACCTTGACATATGGAGACGATGGTGGTATCCCTCGACTCGCTAGGACAGGATTCTTTTCGCAAGCCCCTCGGACCATGGCGCTGCCAGGACGACACCCTAGAAGGCGGCGAAGTGGACATCACCGCAGCGGCGCTCCTGCCAGCTATTGAGACTTTGAAGGATCAGATTTCGTCGAGGAAGGTGTTCTTGGTTGCGAAGACTGCCGCAAAGAGCCTGCCCTCAGCATTGACGAGTTCGATGTCACCACCCAAACAGATCTCGCAACCTGGCAACGGTCATTCGTCACCGAAGGAGTCCAGTGCACGATCAATCCCCACAACACCGTCAAGTACTCACGCGAGCACATCCAACTATGCCCCGTCTTCGCCTTCACCACTCTCCTCACTTTCTCTTACCCAGGGGCTGCTTGACAGCGAAGACGAATTCTCCTTCGCGACTTCCTCTGAAGAATCCACACCTCCTCGGCCCTCCCTCAAACGCCGCCGGCCCCTGACCGACGTCGATGGACCTAATAGCTCCTCGTTCGGCTGCAAGAAGCGGCGGCTCCGTCTAGAGTTAATCACATCCCGCCTGTCGCAACCGTTCTCTCTCCCCGCTTCGCACATCCTCAACCGCGAGGCCGTCGCCGTCGGTGATAAGCGGTTCCTCAAGCTCGCCGCCATCGTCGCGGCCCGCAAATTGACGGCGGGGTTCGCGTCTCTGAGCATAGCCTCGTCCTCGCAGAGCGGCGCACCCCACCCTACCCAGCACCACCCGGTCCAGTCGGACATGCTCCGTCGTGCGGCAGTCCTCAATCGCTTCCGGCTCCACGTCCGTGAGGCCGCAGAACAACGCGGGGACACCTCTGTCGTCGAGGTCGCCGCCAGCGCCGCCCTTCTGGCCCACAGCAATACTGGTTTACATGGCCTAGGCTTCGTCGCCAATGCGAGGATGCCGAACATCCCGTCCCCCGGCGAGCAAGCATCTGTCTCTACCGTCCCGCCGGCGACCCCGGCGTTACGGCTCCTCCCGCCAGCCTTGGTCCACCCCCCTTATCCACATCCGCTGTCCCGAGCCGCAGCAGTTGCCCGCGCGTCGCCTCCTTCCTCGCCGAGCAAGGGACCAGCGCGGGCTGGCGCGGACCAGGCTTCGCAGAGACCGTCTCTTAGTCCTAACCTGCGACCAGTTCGCTCTCCCGAGCTACGTGCCAGTCGTGGACAGGGTCAACTCAGACGGAGCCTATCAGAGCTGGATAACGAAGAAGAGGAGGGCATGTCCTTCCCGACGAGCGAGCACGAGAGCCGCTACGAGGCCACTGACGAGCCGGACGACGTGTACGCGGACTTCAGCGTCATCTTTGGCGGCGGTGCTGGCGATGGGGAATCCAGTGATGAGGATGAGTTCTATGGGGGTTATGCTGGTGGCGCCGACACTGAGGGTTTAGACGACGTCTTGGATGACCTTGACGGGATACCGCCCAATGCGAGGTGATATTTGTGATCTTGATGTCCCTCTCTATTTAAGTTGCGCCTCTCCTGTTGAGGGACAGCGAAGGGGACGTCAAGTCGCACTCACACGAGGGAGCGACAGAGGAAGCATCCATTGGAGGAAGACATGGCGGGCTGCATATGCATCGGGTAGCCGCTTCCTGCGTTCCCGCATCAAGCAAATCATAACATCGTACGGCGTTTAAGCATTCTGTATCTGGAGGGAGGAACTACGCCATCTGGGATAGGACGCATTTAGCATAGGACGGTTCTTGTGATATCCTAAAATTTACCGTATCATCAAAACACCGCTTCGATCGTGTTGGAATACATGACAGGACCGCTTCTATACACACGTTCTGTTATACAGAAAGGTAGACGCTCATCAAGGGACAGCTGACAACGTTCTGTGATAGTAGAAGTTTCCTCAAGAGGGTGTGCTTTTTATTATAAGCTTCCTTACCTACCTTTGAGGCTGCCTATACACACGCGCTTGCTGGCGTTATTTCTGAAGAGAGCAACGTGCACCTAGATCTCATGCACAGTACAGTTACCCCGAGTTGCTGCAAAATGCTACTATAGCGAAAAGGCTCTTCAGTCCTCCGCAAACCCAGGCCTACTGCTGCAGCTCCCCCTTCATAACGACCACCGCCTCGCCCCCGAGGAACACCTCCGTCACCTTCCTGCTTTCCCCCTCTCCCTCCGCCGCGACCTCAACCTCGATGTCGCTCTTCCTCCCCATCTCCACGCCCTGCGTGATCTCCACTCCCAGCCTACCCTTCGCCCCCTGGCCCTTCAGGGCAAGATACGACGACAGCGTGCACGCCGCGCTCCCCGTAGCCGGGTCCTCGAACGAGAGCTCCACCATCCTGCTCCGCAGCCTCACCTTCCCCGCCTGGCCCCCGCCCTCGCTCTCGCCCTCCGCGGCAGGCGCGTAGTAGTACCTCGCCACGAAGCTCTCCGCCCACGGGCCCTCGTCCAGCAGCTTCGTCCCCAGCGCGCCAAAGTCCAGCCGCCTCGCCGCACTCACGCCCGCCAGGTCCGCCGCGCCCGGCAGCCGCACCAGCGCGAAGGTCATGCCCCGCACGATGGACACCAGCGGGGCGTCCAGCTCCGCCTCGGCGAGCGCGGGGTCGGCGCTCAGCGCTGGACGCACCAGGCCCGCGAAGGCGGCCGGGTCCGCGGCCTCGACGTCCCGGAGGGTGCGCGCGTGCACGTGGACGTCGTGCGGGATGGTGGCGCGCACGGCGCCGGTGCCGCCGGCGCCGCCCACGGCCTCGATGCAGATGGGCCCGGCCTTGGTCTGCAGGGTTGTGACGTGGGCCCAGCGGAGATGGCGGAGGACGAAGAAGGCGGTGCCGATGGTGGGGTGGCCCGCGAATGGGAGCTCGGACTCGATGGTGAAGATGTCGAGGCGACGGGCCGGGAGGGAGGCGTCCGGCGCGGAGAGGGTCTCGCCGGGGGCGAGATGCAGGAAGACGGTCTCCGAGAGGTTGAACTCGCGGGCGATGCGCTGCTTGGAGCCCTGGGTGAGGGTGGAGGTCTGAGAGGCGGGGACGACGACCAGGCCTAGGGGGTTGCCCAGGAAAGGGGTCGAGGTGAAGACGTCGAGGGTGTAAAAGTAGAGTGGGCTGGCCATCTTGGCGGTTGAGCGAGTGGATGGGCGCTCTGATGGTGAACGGAAAGGGGATTGGTGAGAATTGAGACCAGCACTTGCGAGGAGATACAGGCGGTTCTGACCTCTATATACAGGTGAAGTTGACGTTGAGTGAAGGATGTAACCAACTCCACCTACCTACGTACACCACGGTGGGCAGTCACAGTAGTTGACTCATGCAGGATGTTTTAGTGTCTGCTACCCGTTGAAGAGCTAACGACATGCACGATTATATAACCAAATCGTCGAGCAGGTCAAAAGTCCAATTGGCAAAGAGTCTGCGAGGTTGCGCATTGTGACTCCAACTTCCTATACAGGCAAGGGGCAGTCGGGAGTATAGCGGAGGGATGATGCGTTCTCTCGACGGTGCATTGCGTTGCCATATCCAATCTCTTGCGGCTTCTAGTTTCTCTCTCCTGGCTAGTTCGATTACTGATCGCAGTGACTCAACTCCAGTTACGGTAGGCAAGTTCCACTTCCAGCATTGCGAAACTGCACATGGCGGTAAAGATTCGCCGAAGAAAATGGTGTGACCAAGGACTTGGCCGCCCTTCGCCTGCTCCAGAGCTGCAGTGAACAGCCCAGATTCTCTCGCAACTTGGTGCTGAAGTCTCGGGGCTTGGGACTTGATCTACCTATATCAACCCTGCCGATGCAGACAGCCTCTCCGTCTCATCTTATAAGACAAAGCCCAGTCACGTTCAAGCCTGGTTCTGGTTTCGCGCATCAAGACGCGGTTGCATTCAGAAGCTTCTGCGCCCGGTCTTTCGCGATATCACACATAGCCTGCAGTCTAGATGTCAGCCGACAGCGTTCCCAAGAGAGACTTGCGAACGATAAAGCCGCACATTTATAGCCTCCTTCTCCTCCAGTGCCATGTCCCCCCTGTCGATCCTGCTGCGCATGTTCTCCATGATCACATCCCGCGACCGACCATTGACGAACACGACGTATCTTAGCCCGGGGAACTTAGCCTCGTACTCTGCGTTTAGTGCCGCCAGCTTCGCCGCCTCCGTCTCGCCGCCGCTCCGCAGCTGCGCCTGCTCGGCGGCGCTCTGCACGCTGTCGACCTTCTTCTCGCCCAACCGTGGGTGGGAGCCGAGGATGTTCAGGAGGGGCCGGCACGCGGCCGGGTCCGGGTGCACCTCCTGCGCAATGGCGAGCAGCTGGTCGCGGAGTGTGTCGATCAGCTCCGGATAGGATGCGAAAGTGATGGCACGCAATGTTGGGACGGCGAGCGCATGTAGGTCGGGGCTGGGCTCAAACAGGAGGTCGAGGACCGCGGTCAGCGTCGGCTCTGGGAGGGCGGAGAGCGTGCCCGGGTCGGGGAGGCTGGAGGGGGTATTTGTAGCCATTGAGGATGATTGACTCAGAATATCGGAGTACAAGCTGGAACGGTGGCTGGTGAATATAGGAATCTCCTATATGGAGCTCTAGCTGTAGCAAGCTAGAGGTTGAGGGAAAGGTTAGAGAGCCTCGTTCTGTTTATCTTCAATCGATGAGCCGGAGCTGGCCTGCATGGCGGGGCACTGCGTGGGGGAGCTGCGTTTCGTCATGGTGGAATCCGGCGAAGTCCCTGCCAGCTGGCGACGGCTGCTAAAACTCGTATCTTATCGGGACGTGACTTGGCGATCGATGGTCCGTGCACGCTTTTCGTGAGGCTACGAAAAGTTGCCCAGGGCTGCAGGCTTAGTGTTTTGTTGCATCAACCCTTGTGCCTGAGACTCAATTGCCAGCAGTGCAGCAACCCGCAATTCACGATGTTGTGCGCAAGTATGTTAAATGTTTCCTTCTCGACCAAATGGTGCTAATCGATGGTATAGTCTCAGGAGAGGTCCCCGAGGAGCCTGTTGTCTCCAAGAAGACAGGTTTGTACCTCCGCGCTTTTACTCTGCTCTCGACCGTCGCAATACTCACCAGCCGCGCAGGCACTGTCTTTGAGAAGAGACTGGTCGAAAAATTTGTAGAGGAGAGTGGCAAGGATCCAGTGACTGGCGAGGAGATGGACCTCGAAGACCTCTTGCCGATTAAGACAGCTCGAGTTGTCCGACCGCGACCTCCTACCCTTACCTCGATACCCGCCCTCCTATCGACGTTCCAGAACGAGTGGGACGCACTGGCACTAGAGACCTATAAACTTAAGCAGCAACTTGCGCAAACGCGGGAAGAGCTGGCTACCGCGCTGTATCAACATGATGCTGCGGTCCGGGTCATCGCTCGGTTGTCGAAGGAACGCGACGAGGCAAGAGATGCGCTGTCCAAGATTACAGTATCTGCGGGCGCTGCAGCCAACGGCGACGCCATGGCCGTGGACAACGAGGCGCTGCCAGAAGAGCTGGCGGCGAAGGTAGACGAGACACATCAGACGTACGTTCATGCCTCCGGCGTAGTTCACATGCATCTTCGAATGCGAAGTGGTTCTAATTCTCTGCAGACTTTCCAAGAGCCGGAAGAAGCGTCCTGTGCCGGAAGGCTGGGCCACATCCGAGGATGTGGCATCCTTCGACAAGGTAGTGTCCGAATCAGTGCCCGTACCCCAGGCGTCATCTGTCGATGTGGAGGCTGGCTACGCTGCCATCAGCGGCTTGAAGGGCGACGTTGCTATCTTTTCCGTCGAGTCAGGGCAGGTGGAGAGATCATTACAGGTTGACGAGCCGGTGACGGATACTCTCTGGGTCGGAGCCGACGTCGTCTTTGCCACCTCGAAGGGCTCAGTGAAAGTATTCCGAGGCGGCAGCCAAGTCGCTTCATTTTCGGAGCATGCAGGCGCAGCAACCGCTCTAGCCCTACATCCTGGTGGAGAGATCATTGCCTCTGTCGGCACGGACAAGAGTTTCGTCTTCTATGACCTGGCCTCGCTGAAGCGAGTTACGCGAGTCTACACCGAATCTTGTTGGTCTTCCTTTTCTTCCACTCACTTAGCCCGGCCTTGATGCTAACGTCTTTGCAGCGCTGACGACATGCGCTTTCCATCCCGACGGTCATCTCTTCGCCGCCGGTACCACGTCTGGCGATATCAAGCTGTTTATGACCAAGACAGGCGAGGAAGCAGCGTCCTTCAGCCTCGGAGCCCCGCTGCAAGCGTTTGTCTTCTCTGAGAACGGCTACTGGATCGCCGCGACTGCCAAGGGCCAGACAACCGTGACGATCTTCGATCTCCGGAAGGAAGGCGACGCCGCCACGGCCAAGATTCTGGACATTGGCAGCTCCGTGCAGAGCCTTGCTTGGGACTACTCTGGCCAGTTTTTGGCCACCGCCGGCCCAACAGGCCTTACCGTGCAGCAGTATGCGAAGAGCAGCAAGTCGTGGACCGAGCCTCTTCGGAACGGTACCCCTGCGGTTGCTGTCAAGTGGGGTGAGGCCGCAAAGAAGCTTGTGGCTGTCAACTCAGATGGCGTCGTCTCCATCCTAGGTCCCAAGGAGCCCTAAGGTTCTGCTGCTCCGCTTAAACTAGCACAGGAAATACTAGGTGTATGGGCCATATCTGAGGAGGAGCGACGGGCCTCCGGTACGGAGGAGGACAGACGAGGACGGCAAGACAACCAGCAAACAACAGGGGAGGCGATGGATCTGTTTTGCTTGCATGTGTATAGTATCAAATAACCGGGAGGGGAGAATGGCTTGCAAAAATGATACCTCAAGTGGGTTATTGAAATTCTTTGCTATGTCTCTGTTTCTACCTCTGCACTAGGATGACCACCGGGACAGGTTAGAGATGTGGTCTATCCGTGATAGTCTGAAATATGATTACAGAGTCAAGGAGGCGCGATTGTCAGCATTCGTTACGTGCTCATAGCCAAGCATACGGTGCTATGATATGCTCAGAGCGAGTTGAGGGCTGAAATGAAAGGTAATTACCTAAGCTGAGGTACTTTCGGCTCCTTTCCCTCGGCCGGGTGTGGAGGGGAAAAGTACCTCGATTTTAGCGCGGAAAGGCAAAGGATGTTTGGAAGACTTGGCCAATCATGAGTCGAGTATCGGATGAATAAGGATAAACATTGGGGTGCAGGGTCTTAGGTAAGGTACTCAGTGTTGGTACGTACCTACCTCCATACTTTGGTGGCGGCAAAAGGAAATGGAAGTGGGACAACCGCTGCTTAACTCCGCCATCGCTGTCGCCATCACCACCAGCTTGAAGAAACCACTACCAACATCCCACCTTCACCTCACTTCACTGCGCAGCCGGCATGCCGTCTCCCCTCCTTGCGCTCCCGCAACACCAGCATTAGGAGCTGCCGACTATTTTACGGAGACTACGGACATCAACAGGCCTCCTCATCATTGTGTGGTCACTCCCCGAAGCCGCGTCGCCGTCTCTTGGTCATCCGAAATACTTGTGTGTGGTTCAGTGATTGCAAAGCCGTTCGTCGCCACACCTCTTGGTCCGCGCCTTTGAGATAGCCCGGACAAGTTTTCCAAGGCTTCTTGTCCTCCTACCGGTGTCGAATTTGGGCTTATCGAAGCTCCTCGAGGTGGAGCATTGTCTCCTTGAGTGTCTTCCATTGTTCGGCGGTTAGAGGCACCCGGCTGGAAGCACAGGACCATTCTCAACATGTCTTCACCTTTGGACTATGCCATCGAACTCGGCTTCCCCTTTGGAGTCCGTCGCTACTCAGAGTACTCCGAGTACTCCGACGGTCCCTTTGTATCGTCGTCGCCCGCTGCCGAAGATTCAGAGGACCAAGACCTTTGGGCTGACGACTCTGCCGACATCGACATCTCACAATCCATCGATGATTCCGAAGGCGAAGATCACCTGTCTTCAGTTCCGTCATCTCCGCTGGCGTCCGCTCCAGCTCGACCACAATCCCTATCCTCCTCGCCAGCTTCACCACAACCCCCACCTCTATACGAAGACCCCGCTCACCTAGCAAATCGACCAGAACGACCCCTTGGACTGCAAGCACCTACTGCTCGGGGACCGCCTTCTCAACGGTCGTCTTCTCACGACATATTCATTCGTCATATCGAGGCACAGCAGAGGGAGAGGATTAGTAGGGACCGTCAGCACCTTCTACGGAGTTACAGGGCGGCCAGAGAAGCTCTCAGAGACCGGAGGGAGCGTCTAGCTGCGCTGCAGGCAGCATTCGCTGTTGAATCTGAGGTTGAGCTCGACTTCCAGGAAATCGACAATGATTTTGATCCTCTAGACGAGCTTTTTGAGATGGAAGTGGACGAGGCACCCCGCAGTGCTAGCCGTCGCCGGCGGCAGCCTCAAGCTGCTTTTCAGGCACCGCTGCCCGAGGTACAAAGACCCCAACAAAGAGATCCGGCCGTTATCGACCTCACAGAGGAACCCGATAGCCCTGTTCTAACTTTTCAACCTTTAACTCTTCCTCGAACAAACTCAAATCCCCACAGCCAGCAGAGCATGTCCAGAAATCCCCGCAGACAAATGTCTCTAAACCACCGAACTCCGTCGCTAGCCCGCAGTGATGGCAGCGTCCTCGGAGGAAATGCGCCCGCCGCTGTAATCGACCTCACTGGCGACTCGCCTGACGAGCCTGCTCCTAACAACCAGCGAGAATCACGCTTTCCCCGACGGGCACGAGAAGAGTCTGGTGCGGATAGGCTTCGCGCTGAGGTTTCCTTCTTCGCTCAGCTTGGAATCATTCGCCAGAGGTTCAACCGGGCTCTCCCTCACATCTTCGGAGCCCATCAACCCATCGACGCAGAGGTTCAGTTTATCGGACAGAACACCATCCACATGGATCCTCTAAATCCGCTCGCCGACAACCCCGTTCATTTCAACTACCGAGCTAACGGCTTTGGCGGGTTCGATGGTGGCCGCCCTGCAACTCCCAAACCTGCTCACGTACCTCCCCCACCTGCTCGTGAGGGCTTCACCCGCAAGACTGGCGAGGATTTGGCGTTTGTCTGCCCAAGCTGCGACGAGGAGTTGAAGTACAACGAGGATGAGACCGAAGAGCCTCCGGCGAAGAAGGCACGGACCCGGAAAGATCGCGAGGAGCATCACTTCTGGGCCGTTAAGAATTGCGGACATGTGGGTTCACATTCTCTCATATCATCTTATAGCACCATCTTACTAACTTCTGCATCAGGTCTATTGCAAGAAATGCTTCGACAACCGCCGAGGTGGCCCGAAGGTTGCCCAGCAGCCCACCTTCCGCAAGGACCAATCGAAGAACACCAAGTTATTCTGCGCGGTGGAGGACTGCGACTCAGAGGTCTCGAGAAAGGATGCCTGGGTAGGCATCTTCCTGTGAAGAAGGAACCCTCTGGCATCTGCTACAAGGGCCTATGCCCAGCCTACGAATTGATGTACATAGATTCACGATTGCGATGATACGTCGTCTCCCTATGCCCGGTACCACCTGTGGTCCGATGGGTCATATTTGTTCACCGCACGACGACCAACTGCATGGCACGGCCTGGCGTTTTTGGAAGGGAGCTGTCCTGCAAGGCAGTTTTCATGGAAAGCACGCTCGGTCTTTAGAGGGGTTGGATGGTCATGCGTAGCGGTATTGTTTTGCTTCCGATAGACACGATGTCTTCTGGCGTTTTGAGGCGAGGGCAACGAATGATGCTGGAAGGGACATCACAATACCCTCGACCCTCCGCCTGTCGGACAGCCTATAGGCTATGTCCTCTAGTTCTATAAACTCAACCCATGTCTACCCAGGTGCCGTGTGTTCTGGACTGTGTCCTCGGGATTGATTGCCTTGCTGTTTCCCTCTCTCTGAACCCCAATATTGCAAACGCCTGAATGCACTGCTGACAGGCTCGTTTTACTTAGACTTCAACAAACGCCTCCCGTCATCATCTTCTTCGCAGGGCCCCTCCGCCTTGATCACGGAGCACAAATCCAGGTGCGTCACTCCTCCTTTCCACAGCCATCTTCCATCACTCGATCTGCGAGGCGCCTCCCTCTGCGCGATCAACCGGCTACCGTCGTGTGAAGACCCTCTTTACTCCGTCGCAGAGCGCATTGAACAGTCCACGTCTGCCTGCCGTTCCGTCTGCTTCCTGCCCCTGCTTCCGATCGCCCTCCTCTGGCTCCTCGGCCTCCTTCCCTTGACCTCTCATATGGGCGTTGGGGCCCTCCGCCGGCAGGGCCCCCGCCATGACTGGTGCCTGGCCCTTCGACGGGACCATCTTCGCCGGATCTAGGCCTACCGCGGCCGCGACGCTTCCGATGTGCGCCTCGCACGCCGCCGCCAGCTCGTCCGCGAGCTGGGGGATCCCGGATGCCAGTAGGGCCTGCATCTCGCTGCGGGTGCCGAGCGGGGGGTGGGGATCGGTGGGGTGCATCGCTCGCTCCAGGGACGAGAGGAGGGCGTGCTGTGCTGCGAGGACCGGGCGCAGGCTATTCTGTAGCTGGACGTGCTGTCCAGGGGTGAGGGGGAGCTTGTAAGCTGGTGTAGGGTGTGTGAGGAGATAGTCTCCTAAGTCCTTGGCGGCGGCCTGGACGACGGTGTTCTTAGTATCGGATGTGGTGGTGGTGGTTGTGCCGGTGGCGGTCTCGGTTCCCATGTCATTTGACTTGTAGGTGAGTCCACCAGCTCCGGCGAGCACGGCTTCATCTTCACCGGTAACGTCTACCCACGAGAGTATGTGGGTGCGCCAGTCGGGGCGCAGCTCCCAATTTATTAACACCAGGGTGGAAACAACGCTGACGACGTACTCAAACTTGTCCAGAGAAGCAAGCGCTGGCTGCAGGCGCATCATGGCAGGGCGGCGAGACAATCCCGGGTCTGCAGGGCGCTCAGTGGCGCGGCGGAAGCCTTTGGCTGAGCAAGAGATGGCGTCACAGAGCTCGTTCAGTTCGTTAATGAGAGACTCGGTCACCCCATAGGGGGTTGGACAGTGGGTAGGCGCTGGAGGGCCTATCTGCCAGCGGGAACGCTGGGTCGACGAGAACGACATGGCGGCGTCGGTTGCTTGTTGCAACTATGGTGATCTGCTTTGATTTAATGTCAGTTAAGCCAGCTTGGGTTGATTTCTGCAGGTTGGTGAACCGTAGGGTAGCTCACCTTAGGCTGGCTCATCGTGAGGTAACGAACCGTGGGTTGGTCTCCCGTGGGTTAACTGACTGTAGGTTGACAGGCCGTGCGTGGGTTGACGGATCGTGAGTTCGTTGACCTTGGGTTAACTCACCTCCAGCTCACTCACCCGTGGGTGACCGAACCGTGAGCCGGCAACAGTCCATGTTAACACAAGCACATTCACCATGGCAGTTTACCGTCAGGTAACGAGAACCTGGTTTTGCTTTCCATGGTTCGCTAAAGCGTTCAGTACCAGCTATCCATCTAACATTTCACGGGAAATGGCGTCGCCAATATAATTCAAAGACTAAGGTAACCCGGCCTTACAGCTGTTCTCATCTAGCCACAGCCAGGATGATCTCAACGGAGAGGTGCAGTGTCTCTCTTCAGTCCTGCACAGCAGTTAAGGGATCAAGGTATTTCAAGCGTCATCACAGATCAAGAGGTGGGCACGGCATGGACATCTCAGAAAACAGATTCTTGTCCAACTCAGGGTACAAGTCTACAATACGCCAGTGCTATGCTAACCCCAATGCTTCATGCCCCTAGAATTCCGCATAACCCTACAAATGCTATCCATGCCACAGTCGTGTAAAACCCATCATGCAAGTCGTCACCCGTCCTTCTCGGGCATCAGCCCCCAAGGAAATATAAATCCTCGCCATCTCCAAAGTCGATGTCTCCGTAGTCAGTCTCTTGTGACTGCGTAATCAGAGCTCTCTGCTCCCCGGCTTGGATAGCACGAGGTCCTCTCGCAATGCTGCCCGACAGTGACCGGCAAAGTTGCCCTCGCTGGGTGTTGGCACCCTGCGTATGATCGGGCGGCTTCCGGCCTTCAACGGCAATCATCAAGACCTCCTCTGTGATATCGTCTAGGTCATCATCCAGGAAATCTTCCTCTTCCGCTCCCGCAGAAGATCGCTCAGCCAAGTGTTCCGGCTCATCTTGCTCTCTTCTCAGCCGTCTATCCTCTTCCTGTTGCTGAAGCTCCCGCCTTCGTCTCTCCTCAGCCAGGGTCCGCAAGCTCCTCTCCTGCGCCACAAGCATGGCAGCACCACCACCACTGGAGGTAAAGAAGCGCTTCTTGGGCGGTGAACTGTGCTGTTCTGAATGAGCCTCCTCGCCACAAGGGCCGGGCACCCTATTTACCGAGCGCGTTGCGTCCATCAACGGGGACGAGTGCTGCTGGATTATACTAAGCGGCGACGGGCGATGCTGAGATAGAGTCTGCCGGGTCATGGAGACGTTTGGGCTCCCAGAGCTAGATTGTGGCGAGTTCAGTCGCCGTGCCCCTTGGCTGTCGTCAGTAGACTCAGGTTCATGACGAAATGAACCACGCTGGATGCCATCAGGGCCCGTCGGAGCGGAGGCACACGCTTGCTTTGGCGAGTCAACTTTGCAGGGCACCCGTCCGCGGTTATGTCGCCCCGTAATAATGTTGCCCTCTTGGCTCGTGGGACCCGATACGCCATTGGGAGATGGGCGCGTTCGGCCCCTTGGCTCGATAGCATGGAATCCGCGGTTAGTCAACGGCGGTTTCACGGGAGGCGGAAGCGTAACCTTGGGGAAACCTCCCGGCGACTGACGAGACCCCTGAGATATCTCCGGTACGGGTATCTCCGGTACGGGTCCTTTTTTGAACGTCGGCATGACCCTTACTGACGCTGCGATGCCTCCCGGCCGGACTTTCGTGGGCGTACTAATATTATCCTCCAGTTCCCTAATGTCCTGGGAAGACAAGATAAAGTCTTGAGAAGAGAAGAAGAAAGAAGCTGGCGGGGGTCGCAACCCCTTAGCAGGGGGCGGTTTGTCACGACGTACTACCGACACACCAGCCAGGTCGTACTTGAGCTTCGGTGGGTCGGACCTCGGTGAAGATTCCATCGGCAGCTTAGGGAGGCTCGGCGTTAGCACATCTTCCGATAGCTCACGAGCTTCTTGTGAGGGTGTCGGAAAAAGATCGTCTACATGGTTGAGCACAAATAGCTGTGTGCTTGTTGGAAGGAACTGATCGTTTCGCATGCGCTGATGAGGACTATGAACAACCAGTGATAGTTCTTGGCCGGCTTTGCGAGAGACCGGACTCTGCTGTGGATGCTTAGGGAGGAACTTGGGGCGCTCTGAGCTGCCAGCAGTCGCCACAGTCGGAGGCTTGAACCGAGGCGGAATCGGTGGAGGTCCCATAGACCCAGACTTGGAAACCTGGCTCGACTTGGTAGCCGAGCCGTGGAGCATCGACGGCTTCCGAGCAGAGGCATTCGCAGGATGCTGCCGTGTCAGTTGATCTAGTCGCGTAGGTGTCACCTGGTGAGCTTTTCGAGCTAAAGACTGGCCGTTGTCGAGAATTAGAAGCCTAGGCCGAGAGGTTGTGGCTTGCTTTGGCACAGGACGACCCTTTGGTTTCTCGAGAGTGTGAGAGCCACTCTGACCTGCCGCATCGGTTTTCGAGACCGCATTGGCAGATATCTCCCCAAGAGGTGGACGAGCAGCCTTGGTGGACGGCTGGGGTAATATCCGGGGTGTGGGTGGCTCCTCCTTCGTTACGCTTGGCGCCTGGACCGGGACATCGGCGAGCCTTGCCAGCATCTCGGCCTCTGCTGGATCAATGCTGAAGCTGTCTTGCTCCGGGATCTTTCCCTTGGAGGCGTTGGGCGATGATTTGGTCGGCTTCTTTTCCGCTTTGGCAGCGAGTCCTGTCGTATCAGGCTCAACACTAGAAGATGGCTGACTCGTTCGCCGCCTCTTTGCCTGCGGCTCCTCCGCCTCGCCTTCCGTACCACCACTCCTATCATTCTCCACCGTCTCGCTCGGATCAGAAGTTTCGGCCTTATCAGGGACTGTCCCGTTTTCTGATCGATCAACCCCATCACCTAGGGTTTCAGTTGTTTCTTCAAACGAGGGCAGACGAGGGGTAGCCGCTGCCGCCTCCGGCTTCTTCGCTGGCGTGAATCCACGAACAAATCTGGCAATTGTATCCTGACTAGGATGGACCTCGACAAGCGGCAGGCCCCTCTTCCTCTTCTCCTCGCGCTGCTGTTCCTCCTTGAGTTTCTTCTTCTCCCTGGCGGCCCTCGCCCGCGCTCTCCGGCCCTCCTCCTCGAACTCCTTCCGGATGCGGTCCTGCTCCATCAGGTCGCGTCTCCGCTGCTCGGCCTTTGAGAGCTTCGGCTGGCGGTTGGCCTGCTTGTACAGCTTCTTGGCCTGCTTCGAGGTCATGGGGGGCTTGGCGGCGGCGCCCGGGGGCAGCGCGCTGTTGATGGCATTGAGGCCCACGGCATTGGGGATGACGGTGAAGGTGTTCTGCCGGGGCGCCATGATGGGGACATTGCAACCATGGATCTTGACAAGGACGATTGGCGCGCCAAAGAAGGAGGAGGCCTGGCCTGGGTAGGAAGAAGTGAAAGGGCTTTCAATGCTGTGTGTGAAGCGTTCGGCGCCAGTGGGGTCCGCGGTCTGCCGCATCACATCCCACCGCGTCGGCCCGTGAATCGGTGCCCCACCTCGCACCGCGACTTCACGTGACCCGGGTCACCTCCCCTTTTCATCGTCATCCTTTCTTCCCCCTTTTTCCTCATCGCCTCGCTTGTGCTCTGCCAGAGCCTCAAAAGAGAGCAGGAGACTCAAACTCTTCATTGCGCCGCTCTTTTAGATGCTCTAGGAGGTGATTAACTAGCTGACCATGTGCTTCGGTCCTCAAGGCAGAGACACCAGGAGTCGACTGCGTCTTGATGGCATGGCTACACGGCGGAGTTAAACCACGGCCATACCGGTGTTAACAGCACCATCAAGTGATGCCACAAAGGAACAGTATCTGATCTGGCCCAATCGGCCACCATCTGGGCTAAAGACATGTTTGAACGGATATTATGTCTTGCTCCCCCTTCATGATTTCATACAACGGGTTAGAGGGGGCCGAACAAGGCGTCACCAACAAGTGTCGACCCTCCCTTTCCTCTCAAAGCACCCCTCACCCAGCTCACCAACAACAAGATGTCCCACTTCCTCATCACGGGCGCCAGCTCCGGGCTAGGCCTCCAGTTCGGCCTCGCCGCCCTCCGCCGCGGCAGCCGCGTGACCGGCGCCACGCGCGACCCGGCCAGGGCCCGCGCCGCGAGTCCCGAGTTCGAGGCGCGGGGCGGCGTCTGGCTGCAGCTGGACGTCGCGAGCCCGGCCGCCGAGGCGACGGTCCGGGATGTCGTCGAGAGCGGGGACGTCGACGTGCTGATCAACAGCGCGGCGTACGCCCTCATCGGCCCTGTTGAGAAGATCAGGTGCGCACCCCCACAGTCCTGACACCCCGGGAAACGGACAGTGGCGAAGACGCTGCCCTGCCCTTTTCCGTCGTCCACGGGAGGTGTGCTAAACGCTCCCCCCTTCCGGACCCAGCGACTCCGAAGCCCACGCCGAGATGGAGACCAACTTCCACGGCACCCTCCGCACCATCCGCGGCGCCCTCCCCTCCTTCCGCGCCCGCCGGTCCGGCACCATCGTCAACGTCACCAGCGGCGCCGGCTTCGTCGGCCTCGCCAGCCGGGGCCTCTACGCCGGCAGCAAGTTCGCCGTGGAGGGCATGTCCGAGGCGCTCGCCGACGAGCTCGCGCCGCTCGGCGTGCGCGTCGTGGTCGCCGAGCCGGGCGCCTTCCGCACCAACTTCCTCAGCACGCTGGTCCTGCCGGCGGCGGGGCTGGGCGGGTACGAGGGCACGCCGGCGGAGGCGGTCATCAGGCGCACCCAGGGCATGAGGCAGATGCGGCTGGGCGACGCCCGGCTGGCAGCGGAGGCCCTGGTGGACGTCGTCCTGGGGACGGGCCTGGCGCGGGGCGAGGAGGTCAGGGGGTGCCTGCGGGTGCCGCTGGGGCAGGACTGCTGGCCGCTGGCGAAGAAGAAGGTCGAGAGCTGGGGGCGGAACCTCGATATCATCGAGCCCGTTTCCATGAGCGTAGGTCTGGAGGAGGAGTGAGATGCTGCTGGAGTCAAGGATTGCTCCTGTACTTCAACCTGGCTTCAGGGGGTCGGCTCCACTGAGCGGAGCCTCTTCGCCTTGTCGATAAAGCAAGAATCAAAAGAGTAGAACAAAAAACATGCAACACCGGGTATTCGCTGGTCGTCACCGACCCAACTACTAATCCGGCCCTCAGCAGTTTAACGAGGGGAGAGCGGACGGGATCCCGTGTTCTCTGCTGGGTATGATCGCATGTGGTTGCTTCTTGTCAAGTTTGGTTGATATGATCGCCCCTGCATCGCGGGTCTTTGGCGTCACGGCCAAGTTTCACTGTTAGCCCACGCAGATAGTAGTAAATGGCTTTGAAGCTAGCAATATAGTGAAGCAAAGTCTAGGAGTTGCAATAGCACTGTTTTAACCAGGGCACATATTTCGGACTGATGATCTTCGAGTTAACTCACCTGTCAAATGAACTCAGTACTTTGGTAGCTAAGTGAGACAACGGTCTCGTCTACCAGGATAAAGAGCGGCGAGTCTGCACAATTAAGATGATTTTGAAATGTCGATGTCTTCTCTTTCATTGCCTTATGTACAGTATAGACACAATACACCAGGCCAGGGGCAGCATGCGATGCATGCTCCCTTGCCTTTCTCAACTTCGTTTTCCCAATGTCTCCTCCACGAGGCAACCCACCACGGGAGCGTTGGTTCATTCCATGTCAAGGAAGGGAGCGGACGGCAAGCCAGCCATTAAACCTCTGTATGCAAAGACCCCAGGAACAGAGCCAGATGAGCCAAGTAAGGAAAAAAAAAAAAAATGAAAGACGAGCAGAAACCCAATGCTGTCTCAGATGTCCTCGCCGCAAGGTGCTGCCACACCATGTCAAGCCAGAATGGATCCAGAACCAATCCCGGTTGACGGTGCAGTGTTTCCCCGATACCTCTCCCATTGTCCAACTGTCTGTGGTGAGCGGATGATGCGCGTCAAGCATATATACTAAGAAAGAGCCGTGAGGCAGGAGCAGCCGAAATGAGCTGCTAGACCCAGAAGACACACCCATGATGATCCAGAACGTACAAAGACACGAAACACGCATGCATGTATTACTTCCTCCATCTACATACTAGATGCCACTGCAACCTCACAGCCACATTAGGCCAATGAAAGCAATGACAACAGCGAACGCGCTCGCACCAAGCATGCGGTCTTCGCCAACACGGCCGGCACCGCTGTTGTTGCTGCTGCTGCTGCTGCTACTACTGCTGCCGCTACTGCTGCTGCTGCAGTCCTGCGTAAAGCCAGTAGCCTGGCAGTCCGAGCTAGAGGTAGTCCCGCTGCTGCTGCTACCGCTGTCACTGCTGCTAGAGTCGCCGCCGGAAGATCCAGCAGCCTGACCGTTCGTGCCGGTGCCACCCGAGCTACCGCCAGGGATGGACTCGACAGGCGCAGAGGAGCTGGTGGCGGTGCTGGTACTGGAGGCACTGGCCGATGAAGCGCCGGCGTTCATGTCGAGGCCGGTGCCAAGGAAGCTCTTCAGCACCGTGGGGTCGTTGCCGTCTACGACGGTGTCGTTGGTGGCACGGTAGTCGTTGTACGTGTACGAGACATGCTTGTTGGTTCCGGGCGCGCTGCTGGCGTTGTAGCACTCGATAGTCACCTCACCGAATGTGGCATAGTCGTAGCCGTAGTTCTTGATGTCTTCCGAGTCCCAGTCGATCGGCCCACCAGCCCAGTCGATTGTGCCCTTGGCGTTGGTGTCAGCACCGCCGGGCCAGATGGAGAGCTGGACACGAGCGGGCGTCTGCGGGTAGTCCCACTGATTGGCGGTGTCGTTCCACGTGTCGGTCCGCTTCTTGACGCGACCAACTTGGCCGTCGACGAGCCAGGTAATGGTATCTGGCGTCCATTGAATTTCGTAGTCGTGGAAGTTCTCGAAGGTGTCAGACAGCGAGATGTTGGCGGAGTTGGTGTCTAGAGACAAAGTTAGGACCATATCGACTGCAAGTGAGACTCTGGAAATGACTGGGAGCAAAACTCACAGCTTGGAATGCCCTGGAAGTAGTAGTTGGTCTGGGCGATCTCCAATTCGGTCCCCACGAACTCGTAGTCGATCTCGTCCTTGACATCGCTCAACAAGATGAAGGCAGTGACGACACCGGCGCCTCTGCTCGTCTTGAGGCGGGCCTTGACGTTTCCGTACCACATGTAGGTGGACGACGCCAGGACGGTACCGACGCTATGTGCAGGCATGGTGAGGAGGACATTTCCATTGTACAGGAGCGGCTCGCCCTGGGATACCCAGTCCGCCTTGGAGGGATCGCCCAGGTACTTGCTGACGTCGACAACGCCATCAAGAGTGTTCATGGGGAAGCTCTTGGACTCGCAGACAGGCGCAGGGACGCAGCTATCAAGGGAGAAGGACATGCGCGGATCGCAACCGCCGAGACAGTACGCACCGACGCCACATTGGCCGTATTCTGCAGGTTGCCGATGTCAGCACCGGGCGGGACAGCGGCGTCTGCCAGCGTTGTGCAACCAGCGCAGGTAGCCGTGATAGCAAGGGCGTAATGCGCTCATGAATCAAACTAAGGAATACTTACGGGAGCAGCATGGAGTCTCCTCGGGACACCTATTTTCAAGGGAGCAGGTGGTGTCGGCAGCAACGAGGGAAGCGCCGAGAAGGGCGGCGCCCAGTGGGAGAATTGTCCGCCTCATTGTGAGTGTGTGGGTGACCCGTCCGCGTATCCTTCAAGATCGGGATTTCTCGACAAGTCCAGGAGACGACGGACGACAAAGTGTCGTTTGCCGTTTGGGAAACTAGAAAGCTAGAAGGTAATTACTGGTATAGCAGATGCGGATTCGTCGGGAGGTCGGAGATTGAAACAACGAGGCGCGTCGGGCGGGCGGGCAGGTGACACCTGTGGTCGTCCGTGTGCCTGTGGAATGCAAAATCCGGATCGACTTTCCACACGTGTCTGTGTCGGTCAAGACTTCCGGCGCCGCCTTGAGTTTATGCGGGAATGCGGGAATGCGGGAAAGCGGGAGGCGGGAAGCTGGAATTGATGTAATGCCAGGTCCAAACGGCGGGAGAATTGGTATCCAGGCAATTGACGTTTATGCCGTCGGCACCTCGATCGATCGTCGTTCGTGACTTTAGTCCGGGGGACCAGCAAAAAGGTCAACTGAAAGATGATGAGCCGGCCGGAGTTGATGCCAAGACCCCGAGAGATGGACAATGACGACGGTCTACAGATCTCGTTTCCTTTCTTCCCAAGAGTCCGAGCGAGCGAGCGCAACGAGGAGTGCAAAGCGGCAACAGAGCGACTGTGGTGGCTCCTCAGGCGACGGAAATTGGCCGAGAGAACCGAGGGGAGGACTGAATGGAGCGGACGAGCGAGGCCGCTTCAACTAAAGATTATTAGGTCGGAACGAGTCGAAACGTGCCCGATGCGTGAAGAGAAAAGGGGAAAAAACGAGAGTGGTTCACACACTTGACGAGGCGAAGGTGACCAAGTCAAGGGAGAGATGGGCGCCGGGGGGGGGGGGGGGGTTAGTAGTAGGAGGATGAGGAGATCGGGGATCGGGGGAGAGAGGGGGGTTTGTTAGTTGATCCAAGGGTTCGAGGAATAGGAGAGCGAGTGACAGACAGGCAAAACAGGACTGGACCAGGCTGCCAAGATTTGCGCGCTAGACTGCCAACGGACGCTGCTAAGGTAGGAACCGACGGGGCAGAGCGAGCAAGCCATCACACCTAAGCCGCTAATAACACGATATTAACCCTGCTCCATCCTCCATCCAACCCCAGAATGAATTTCGAATTTCGTAACGATTCCATTCCCTCCCTCTCTCCCTTGTCAGGCTGTGTTAACTGCTGAGGCACCTTAGCTCCCCTCGTATGGGCAGGGCCACTCGGGCATCCCTCTCCCAAACCGCGTTTCCAGAAATAGCGTGACAGCAAACGTCTCGCACGCTCTTTACCCTCTACACGTGTGATCTTTTTTTTTTTTTTTTTTTTTTTTTTTTTTGTCGCCAGCGTGTATCCCAGCTGCATCGTAGAATAGTTCGGTTTGTATCTACCTACCTATGTAACAATCAATGCTCCTGCTGTCCGTCCACGATAGGTGTACAGTATATTTAATACATAGCACCAGTCGTATCGTGACCGGCATGAAGCTCCGAATGAATACTGCAGGGTTCTTTCGCGTCCACACCGAGCAAAAAAGTTGCGCGCAGGTGGCGGATACGAGGTGGACAAAGATGTCCGACGCCCCGCATAACCGCTTGAAATGCACGCAACACAGTGCCATGTAACGAAGCGGGATTTCCTCATCCTCCTCCTCCTCCTTCTCCTTCTCCGCCGCCGCGCATCTCAGCCGTCCTTTCCGCACCATTCCTCCTCGAAGCCTCGCTCAGATGGTGATGGTCCGCCCCGCCCCCTCCGCTCTTGGCAGCCCGCACTCGGCCAAACCTCCGCGTCTTGGCTCTGCCGGGGACGGGCCATGTCCGGTTCCGTGTGCCCATAGATGCTGGCGGAGATCGTCGTACATCTGGGTATCTAAGCAGTTAGCTAAGCATCTAACCTAGAGGGCACCCAGACGCCTTAGGTGCTTTGTTTACACGGTTCGCGCTCTGTCCAATACAAGATAGCTGCTGCTGGTGGGCACGGACGGCTCTCAGGCCACCGAGTTCCAGCCTGGCCGGATATGTAATAAGACCATGTCAGCAGCAGGAGACGACCACTCGAATCCAAAAGTCCAAATAGATCGAGACATGCTGCTTTCAAGACAAGCCCATACATCATCACATCAGCAAAGCTGTTGTCAAGTACAACTTAGCTAAGGGAGGCACCGAAGGAGCCAGGATCCTTACCTTTTCGCCCGTGCCCAGAATCCCCCAGCCCACCTACGACTGAGCACCCGCACCATCACCACCATCACCACCTCCTCCTCCCAACACCCGGCAGACAGACATGTCAGCCTCCGGAAAACCGGTCTCATTCACCTCCCTCTATACACTAGGCCATCTCCATCCTCCCATTAAGCTCGTGGGCCTCCCTAGACTCACCTTTAATTTAAGCTTAACACAGATCCACCGCTGCCGACGCGAGCGTCGTCAGCTCTTTAGACATGGTGCAAGCGCCCACCTTCCTGCACCAACCGGAGAGGGGCGGCGTGTCAGGGGCCATGTTGTCGCGTTACTCGCCCTGCTAATATGCCGGTTAAAGGTTACCTGACGGCTTTCAGCTGCCCGCCATCGTCATCGTCAAGATGGCGTCTCCTTCCAGCAGCGATGCCCATCGACAACCGGGACGCGAGATGTGGAGGCAGCGTCCACTACCCACGCATGGTTTGCTCCAGCTAGTCCCTGTTATAGAAGACCTGACCAGCTCGTAATGAACTAGCCTCACAGGTAGCTCAGAAAGGTCGTCCTGCTCGGGGTAGAGGCATGCAAGTAAGGGTTTCAATGACATAGAGAATAAAACGAGTAGCCATGTATTGAAGGGTATAGCATCTTTTACTACCGAGGATCCACAACAAAGCAATCTCCCCAACCGCCGTCATCACCGGCCCTGACCTTGCCTCCACGCCATCCAACATGATTATCAGAACATGTGCCTGCCTATCCCTCCTCCCATCTAGACGCGCAAGCTCGAACGTGATGCACCGTGTCATCACCATCCTGCATAATCGGGAGCCGGGTTCGGGCTGTCAAGACGCCGATCTCCTGCAGAAGTCTGAGGTAGCAAAGTCGATCAATGCAAGCTTGTTGCTGAGTGGAGATGCCGAGGCGTAGACATGAATGCCGATCGAGGCTTGTCGAGCAGGCAGCATCCGCAACTCCCTTGCCAGTGTCCACACAGCAGGTTTTCATTATGACCTGTGCAATAGACGTACCCGCAGGGACACGCCTGGAGATCGAAGGGAGGTCGTCCACGCCAGTTCCCAGTTCATGCGCAGACTAAACAAATCCGTCCAGAATTTCCCCGCCGATACCGATCCCTTCCGAGGAGAATGTGTAGCAAAATCAACCGAGGGGGTACGAAGACAAAACCGTGGGAGTATTAGGAAAATACAGCCTGCCGCGGGGCAGACACGAAGACAGCAAGATGAACGCCCAAAGAGCATCGTCGAGGCATGATGTTGTACGTTTAGTCAACACAACGCAGACATTTCTTTTCCGGACCGACACCTCCAAACACGTCGTAAGCGAAGACAAGAAGCAACTTGAAATCTAACCGCCGCAGGTGACGCACGCCATCATTGAAGATAGGTTTGCCAAGAGCTCAAGGTGATCAAACGCGACAAGCGACGACACCGACGAGATGATCAAGATCGAACCATGGCTGCTGTACCCTCACCCGCTGCGGACGGTTCTCCAGAGTGCGGAGCCTATCGCGCCTTTGGAGTGGCGAAGATATCTGGGCAGCGTTCAGTGGTCTGGTCATCACTCAGCGACGGTCGATGCCGCGGATCACACAAAGGGACTCACCTGGAAAGTGCTCTTTCGCATATTGCTCGCAAGCCTAGGTTAAGGCGCGTTAGCAATATTCCATTTCGCATACGGCGACAAGACTCTGGTTTGGCCAGATCATGGCAAGGAGAGCCTGGTGAAACGTCCGTGTTCAAGCAAAAGCAGAGTATGGCACTCACCTTGGCAGGCTTGCCGACTTTCTGGCCAATGACTTTCCACTTATTGTTCTCGTACTCCTTGATGGCACTGAGGAGGGCCTGGCTCTGGAGACATCCAAGTCAGTTGATGCTAGAACACGGCCGGGAGGAATGGTGAGTAAAGGCGTCGATATACCTCGTCTTCGGCAAACTCTGCGTAATGCATATCCTGCAAGGTTGGTCAGCACACTGGACATTTGCCCGGGACTAAAGTGTCATGGATGTCTGCGAACCTTGTACCAGTGCTTCTTCACACTACCTTCCGTACGGCTGGGAAATGTCTTTTCATAGTTAGCCACAGAACCGTATACCCGCGGGCCTGCAACAGAAAATCGGCAGACGACAAACCTTGGCGATCTCTGCCCAACTAGAGCCGGCATCTCTCATCTGCTTGAGGCGTAGTTCCTCCGCCGGAGTCCAAGGTGTGTTTGTTCGGCTCTTCTTGGCCGGGGGCTGGCTTGGGGTGGCGCCAGCATCGTCGGTCGGGCCAGCCTGCGGTACGGCCGAGGTAGGAGCCGAAGGTTGCGAGGCAGCAGTCGGAGGTGGCACCTGCTGAGCGGGTTGAGGTGTCTGTGGGGGTGGAGCTGACACGGCGGGTGGAGGTGGAGCGGCTTGGGGAGCGGGCCGCTTCCTCTGCCGAGACGGCGCCGGAGCCGGAGTGGGGGTCTGCTGCTGGGGCTGCGGCGCGGGTTGAGAAGCGGTCTGCGGCTGCGGCACGGTCATGGGAGGCTGGACAGCCGTCGGGTGCTGCTGGTGATGCTGCTGGGCAGCAGGCTGATGGGGCGGCGGGGCATAGCGATAAGGGTCCATCTGGTCATTGCGACGGCCCATATCCTGCTGGTACGTGTGCGGCGTGCTGTACCAAGAGGGTGTGTTAGCGAAGGGCGACTGCTGTGCCTGGCCCTGCAGCGAGGGCATCGCGGGGGATTGTTGTGGTGGCCATGATGGCTGCTGCACAACGTCGGCCCTCGACTTCTTCATGGAGAAGGCGAGGACGACGGCGAGCGGTCGTCAAGGGCTCGGAGGAGGTAGGGGCGGGGTGTGAAATGGGCAGCACCAGCGCAGGGCAGTGGTGGAGCCCGAGGACAACAGGGCGACGGGAAGACGGCTTGGGGATTGTTTGGCATTCAGTGTGATCCAGCGTCGCCCGTGGTGCGTTGTTCTAGCAGTGCTCCCATGCTTGCAACATCGAAGAGCGAGAGAGAGACCAGGGCCACGGAGGAGTAGGAGTACATGGGGTACATATACAAAAGGGTCAAGCAGGTAGACAGGCGGTAGGCGGGAGGGACAGGGTCTTGTGCGGTGCGGGCAAGTAGCGCAGGCCGTTGTGTGTGTGGATGCGCATGTACAAGCAGGATGTATCTACCCTCTGTGCCTTTGGGGGGGCCAGGGAGGAGGGGAAGCAAGAGAAACGGGCTGGGGTCTGAGGCAGAGCGGAGAGGGTGAGAGGGGAGAGGGGAGAGGGGAGGGCGGAGGGGGATACGACAGAGATACTTAGGAAGGGGGTCACTACTCACTGCATCTCATTGGGGTGGTTGGTGGAGTTCTGGTAGATGTACTCCGGCACAGGGCCGACCTGCCACTGCTGCATGATCTAGAAGTTGGGTGGACCAAACGTCAGTAAAGAGTTACCAAGAAATGCTGTGACCAGCAAGTATATAGAATAGCAGCGGGTGAGAGAAGGTAGATGGAGATTGAGCGGGCGCCTCGCTCGCACTGCCAAAAGCCATCTCATCTCGCGGGTACTGGCGGGCGGTATCGACGGAATCTCTGGCCGCCGCGCATCACACGAGCCTTCTGCCGGGCAGCTTTTACGCGCCAGCCAAGCTGAGCTTCATTCGCCCTCAACGGGATGGAGCGCGAGGCTGGCGGACTGCTGTTGCGCCAGAGAGCGAGCCATGTCCCTGCTGCAGGATTCCTGCTACGCCTTTTGCAGGCGAGGCAGCAGGACAGCTGACGAGACAGGGTTTGGCATTGTGTGTGTGTGTGTGTGTGTTATGTGTGTGTGTGTGTGCGCGCGCGCGCGAAAGCGCGTGCGTGCGTTCTGCCGGAACGGCCGCTCAGTGACGCAGCGGGAGATCCGCGAGAATAAGGCGACGACAGATTGATTGCTTTTCATCGCAATCGCACCGATGCGACTCGATCCCATCGCTGGAGATCGAGTGCCATGGACTCGGGAGACCCAGGCGCGCTGATTGACATTGAAGAAACGGGAAGTATACTTACGGGCAAGTAGTTTTAATTCACTGCTGGTGCATAAAAGTCGAAGGTGATAATTGTGGATTTTTTTCTTGTTGTTGCGAAAGTACTCGCAAGTGACCACGGCTGGGAGGAAGTCGACTTAACACGCAGCCGGAAAAGCGCGCTTGGGCGAGGTACCAATGCTGGCCACGGCTGGGGACGCGGAGGGGAAGGGCTAATCAGGATCAGGATCTTCCCACCCTGGAGTTAGTACGGGATACTTCGGTACGGAGTAGAGGTCTAAGGTAGCAGAAAGAAGAGGTCAAAGGTGAGGTGAGGTACTCGGCCGAAGCTGTGCAAGGCCAGGAAGTCGAGGCAAAGCGCAGGGTAAGGTGAAGGTAAAAATGGAGGCCACCTTCAGGTAGGTAGCAGGTGAGGTGTCGTTCTAGCGAGGTACGGATACAGGTGAGGTAGAGTGAATTGAGGGGAACCTGAATGAGCGGAGGGAGGGGACGAGATGAAAAAGAGGTGGCAGGTAGCAGTGCGGTAGTAGAAACAGGAAACGCAGGTCGCGCGTCAGGCGAGGTACGTATCCACCAGCTGCGCTCCGTCCGCGTGTGGAGAGACCCGAAGGACCCCGGGCTTTTTCGCGCGCGAGGAATGGCGATGGCTGGTCTGGTGACGTTCGCAGTCAAAAGAGACTCGCCGGCGGCAACCCTTGCGACACGCGCAGCCGGAAATGGACGTGCAAGATCTCGGAGGCTGAGGGAAGGGAGCAAACGCCACTGTCCTCGGTCTTCACGTCGCTCTCTGTCTCTCTGCGCATTTACGGAACCAGTGACGCTGCGATGAATGGAAAGACGCCGGAAGGGGAGGAACAGAATTTTGCTGATGACGTGACGCGCATGAGGAGATGGGAGAGCGGCTTTGCTGTGCTGACTGACTGGCTGACGTACCTGGTCACGAAGAGACTGCAAGATCTTCGCTGCGTCTGCACTGTCGTGGCAGTGAAAGTGACCTCCCAGAAACGCCCGAGATTGGGCAAGCGTGGGAGGTGAAATGAAGACCTTGTCGCGTTTAACGCTGCGATGCGCGCAAAGGGACCGTTTCCGAGTCTCGACACTCGTGGATCTGACGTTGGAAGGAAAGCGAAGGTCTCGAGATGTTGATGGACTTGACGGGGACTTGGTTGGGTACTTGTGGCAGAAGTCACTTGGAGGTTCTGGAGCCTTGCTGTTTTCCTGACCCAAAACCCGTTGGAATTGCTGGGGGTGGGTTTTCTGTGCTGAACGGGCGTGAGGTCGGGTGGGAACAAGGGTTGGGTACGAAGAGTGACTGTGACTTTGTACTGGGAAAAGTGGACGAGAGCAGGAAGTGAGGAAGGGAAAAGGGCAGAACGAGGGGGAGGGGGAAGGAACTTCCAAGGTTGGCAGAAGTACCTTTTGCTTTGTAACTTTTCTCTGCACGCTCGTTTCTGACACCCTGGGTGACGACGATCGTTTGCACCTTATATTTTAGGCATCAACAAGACCCAACGCGGGAGGCGAAAGAGACCTGGCCACAAGTACCCGAGGTCTCGATGCGCCTGCCCAGCTGCCCAGCCACCTCGTGCACGGGTCGCTGAAGAGTCGTCGACGATCCCGGTTTGCTGAAATGCAGTAGTGGGGCGGCTGAGCCACTCAGAACGCTCCGATGTCACTCACAATCTTTTTACGAAGCGCAGCGCAAATTACTCGATGCAGTGCCCTCTGCAGACTCAGATGCTAACTGAGATGCCAGTCGCAGCTTCTTTCAAAATGCGAGAGATTGCCAGGATGTAGGAAGAAGACGTTCCTCTGTCGCGCGGCTTGTCTACCAAGGAAGGCAGTCACTATTACCTAGGTACCTTCTTAGGTACTTAGGTAGGTAACTACCTGAAAAGTAACTACCTAGGCAAGGTGTAGTACTTTACCGTAGTACAACACGCATGTACCGACTGTTTTCCAAGTTTAAGTGGGGACACGGGCAGAGCTACATCCCGTGCTATTGGCGGCTATCTGCCGTGCCATAAGATGGAATGGAACCCGGAGGGCATATCGACCGGTACATGGGTACAACGCCCTCCGGTGAGGTGCAGGTACCTATACCTCCTTACTTACTCTACCTGGGAGTCAGCGTCGGTTCGATCGATGCTCCATCGCTATTATGTACTCCGTAGATGGAGATGCGAATGGCCTCCCCTCTTATGTCGTCTGCAAGATCCCATCCGGTCAGCCTATCATTCAGGGGCGGCGTCTGTCACCTTGTACATTCAGACGCTGTGGAGTGTGTGATGGGTGTCTTATCTGCAGCCGGGCATGTACAGAAGAATAATCAGAGAAAGAAAGGCATTCCAGATTCGTTTGCACGTCCTCAGGAACAACTTGGCATGTGTCCTTGCAGGTTTGCATGTGTCCGCAGCCAAATTGGACGGCATCTCCCTACCTACTTGGACGAGGAGGAGCAGAAGCTGCAAGATCCTAGGCAATCTGGCATTAAATCATGGCGTTACACCGCCTCGACATGGCTACTCGCTCACTGGTGACCCTCCACATACTCATGATAGATATCTCCTCGAGAAGACGGAAAGGCTTTGCCTCCTCTCGATGCTATCTGCTGCTTCCCGCCAGTGCTACGCGGATGACCGCACCGCGCTGAGCAGGCCCACGCACCACAGGCGACGTGTTATTTCGTGCTCTATCCTCATGTACTCGTGAGATCGCAGCACAAGCGGCTTTCTAGTACATGAGGAGTCCTAGTGCGGTCAATATCCGGTATTTTAAGGAGAGGTGCTCGCGCCCCCACAAGCAGGGTCTGGGGGTGTTTAGTTGAGTACTTTGACGCCAGGTATCTGGAGGTATCGCAGCCCTGTGAAGTCCCCGCTCCCACGATGGATCTCCCGAGGGCGGGGCGGAGCTCATGCCCCCTTCTGCTTCTCGGCCGATACTTCCACTACCGTCCGATGGAATGACCCCGGGATAGGCGCCGGGAGTCCGGAGTCCCCTTGAGACCTCTTGCGGGAAGTTGGCCTCTCGGGAAGCTTCCAAAGTCTGACTGTATTTGGCAATGCAGACGTTGCTACTGTCGGTAGTGGTGCTCACGCGCGGACAACATCGAGGGCCTTCATTTCGGCTACCTTGCTCTTTGCCAGCCCGACATCCGGGCTCTCCCCGGGATCCGCAGCTCAAGTGGGACTGCCGGTCCGGACCGCCATGCCTAGAGCCTGTTGCGTCGTCGAGTAATTAACGGCGTATACTCTCGAAGCTAAGCTTGGGGTGCCGATTCCAGGATTTTGGGGTATAATCTGCGCTCCTGTGACGAAGAGCATGATGCGCCAATGTCAATACTTCCACGCGGTCCGTCCTTGCCCCGGCCGGGTAGCATGCGCCTAGGATTCGAGAGCACTACAACATTCACCGGAATAACCCAAAAGCTTGAGGATTGCAAACTGAGTGAGGGGTTTCGCACCCGTCACGAGTCGTCTCAGCGCGCAGCTACAGGCACTCCGCCGTCCTCCATGCAACCCTCTTCCTTAGACCACTGAGGGAGTCTATGATTATAATACACATCAACATCCAGGATTTGACTGAACTCGCAGGCCAACACGCGTCTGATACACCACCATGCAGCGTCTGACGAATGGGATGCTAGGGACCAGAAGGACTCGGAAGCCGTAACAACGTTCGTCACCTCGAAAGGAGTCTGCAGGCAGCCTTCCCTTGCCTCTTCCTCGGGCGAGACCATACAGAAGAAGCGGTGAGCACTGAGCAGGGCTCCCGGGGGTATCTTCTGACTTTATCTACCTCTGCCGCGCGTCGGCGGCACTGCTATCTATGTATGGTCTTCCCAACCCTGTCACGATTCCCACGCAAGCTGACCGGGACCATAGTCCTGCACCCTTGTGAGCAGATACGAAAGTACGGATACAACCCTGGATGCTTGGGTATGCTTGGCTTAAGCACCACTACGGGCTGAAACCGAGTCCGTAGCAGCCTGGCGGTGTCACCGACGAGATGCGTTTGAGGGTCGCGGCTCTAGAGTGGGTGGGGCTCTTGGTTGTCACGGACGTCCCTCCAAGTCCCCTCTCCCACGCTTGCAAGTCCTGCCTGCTTGGCCATGATACATACATTGGTCGAATTACGGGTATGGTCTAGATCTCCGATGACAGGAGGGGAAGCGAAACCGTCAGTCGCGGCCAAAGATCGGACGACTTCGTTCATGCGCGCCATAGTGTCTCATCAATTTGTTTCCGTCCACGACCTTCCCCAGTGTCGTGTTTTACTCACATCTCTGTCACAGCCGGTCATGCTTCATGGGGTCTCAACTCTCAACGCATGACGTGCATATTTCTGTGGTTGGTATGGAGAACAACTTCTCCTCGACGTGTTCCGCATTTTCTGTTACCATCAACGAGGACGTGGTGCTTGAGCCAACTCCGAGCGCATTTGAGAGTTATGGCACCCGACCGACACATTACTCACTAGCCCATACCAGAGGATTATTCGCTTCTTTTTGCCCTTGCTCCCATTCTCCTTTGTGACAAGGCCCTTAGGACCTGCACCTTTCCAGTTTCCTTTACTAAGATCTAGGGTCCAGAGCTGCTTGAGATCAGAGTTTCCCACACTACCTCAGGTATAGGACTGCGTACGGTAATATATGAGCTCCGGACAGATATAGAGCCTTGGGAGACTCCGGGAGCGGTGGGGTCTGAGACATGCTCATCTGCCAGAATCACAGGTCACGTTCCCAGGTTTCAGTGCGCATCAGGATAATGCTGGTGAAGACAAAGAGTGATGGCTCGCCCAAAGACACGCAGGATTGTAGAAAGCCGAGTCGGTGAACCGGTCAGTTTCGAGCCCTGCCGGTCCACAGGTCTTCCATTAGGGAGCGACTACAATGGTGGTCGAAGCGGCATAGGGGCTTTCGTCCTGTCTCTTCATCCCGTCCGAGCTGTCAACAGCCTCGGCCTAACGTGCGATGGTGTGGATCATCATCTGAAAGTTCATGCCCAGAGAGATGAAGGACGGCTTCGCTCAGTCTTATGATCGCTGCCTCAACCGTCTCTCTGCAAAGGATGGTAAATGCCTCGATCAGACGTCTGGTAGGATCACCATCTAGAAAATTCTGCGAGCCCGGCTTTGGCTGGCCCTGTTCCAGTTGTCGTATTGATCTCGCAATGGGCGACAGGCGCAGATATGGCGGCGTCTGCTTTCTTCCTTACTATACACGTCCGCAGCCCTAGTGCTACCTAGAACCTTGGTACGAACGAAGCGCTCTAAGCTACAAGAGAACGAGACGCACTACAAAATTGGTTTCGACAGAAGTTCTGTCGCTCGCCGCGCGTCGAGCCTCATGAACCGAACACGAGCATTCCACGGACCCCACGTGGCGAGTGTCTCTTATTACAAGGAAGGACAATACAATGTAGCTTGTGAAGGTCAACCTAACACGACAGCAGGCACGAGGGAGGGGGGTGGAGGGACTGACTCTGTCCAGAGCCGAGCCCGTCTTCAAGCATCCATGGCCATGAAGCACTTTTCTTAACAGACGCGGAGCGTGAGGGAGGACGACAGAAGAAGAGACGACGTCGACGAGAGAGGTCGAGTCAAGGTTGAGGTTCAAAACAGGGGTCTACGGCGGCGAGGGAGGCCAGCATGGGTCAGGGCTGATACCAAGTTGAAATTGCACCAACCCGTAAGCGAGTTTCAAGGGCGTCGAGCCCAGGGCCGGAAACCGATCGGACGTTGCAGGGGTGTGAGAAGGGGGCGCTAACCCCGCCGGTGAAGCGCGTATGCAACAACACTGGCCCATTTAGGATGTCTCTTGTTCCGACGCCGTCGGTGGCCGGGGACTCGACAATGACGAAGACCATCACGGCGATGGTGAGGAGGGTTGTTGTAGTTCGCCGTACTGTCGGGGCGGAGCTTGTATGCGGCCCATTCGACGGCATTGTGCGTGCCTCTGTGCTGGGTTGTACACAGGTCTTCCCATCTTCCTTCTTGTTTCCTTACAAGTGGCTAGGCAGCTTACGTAGATTGTCCGGCGAAGTCCTTGAGCAGCATTACTACTGAAGATGATGCTTGAGTGTCTCCCTGAAAATAGCAACACAGCTGTCGATTAACTAGACGACAAGGAGACCCAGTGTCCCTGTCCTCAGGTGGGAGAGAGAAGAAACAAGTTCATGTTTCAACGGGCCTCATGCCAAACCAAACAGCCGGGGCTCCGGATAGGGTCAATAACAACTGCAGCGAACAATATGTATGCGGCGCCACAGATCTGGAGTTAGGGGGGCTAACTGGTTCCCTTGCCCGCAGTCGCAGAGTGGACTGGGGTGCCGAGATTGCAGGGGTGCGCCGGGCCAATCGCTGCGCTGCCAGCCAGGCCCACTTGGCCAGGCGCCAGTTCGGGACGGCTGAAGCAGCACCGACCACAGAGCCCCACCACCATCCAGACGTCAGTTCAAGTCCAGGGACGGACTCTGCTCTACTGCACTGCTCCCCCTGCTGCATGCACATTGTATGTCTCTCTCCTCACTGCCAACCTTACCCGATACCACGGAGAACGGAGAACGGAGACGCATCGCTGCCTCTGCCGGGCACAAGACCATGGACCCATGCTCCAACGTCGATGGGGTTGGCCCGCAGCGGCTGCTGCAGCCTTAGAAACGACCGATTGCTGGCCCCTGCTGCTCAAACGAGACGGAGGACAAATCGAACAAGACGACGACCCTCTTCCCGACCGTCGACAAGGAAACTCAAAACGAATGGGCGCCTTCACGGGCTCGGATGTGTCTTGAGATTGTTCTGTTTACCGCCTGCCTCCCGGTCTCTGTCCTTTCTGGTGCCGCTCTCCATGTTCATCATCATCCTGTGGCGTGGCCGCGGTCATGGTGATCCCCCGGTCGAGTCTCCCAGCTTAAGCAGTCCAGTGTGTACGCAGTAAGTGGTCCAGGGACGATCGGTTGCCCTCGGCATGATTTGATCCATCAGATCATCCACACTCCGCTTGGACCGGGCAGGCACTCCAGGCGGCGCCGGGGTCCCCAGGGGATGACCTGCAGCTCATTGAAAGCAACACGACTTGACGTTCCGTGTTGCCGAGTCTATACTTGTTCCCCTTTAGAGTCTGCTTGTCTGTGGGCACGCGTAGGCTTGCATTACCATGCAGAAAAAGAATACTGCAGGAAGCCAGCAAGACATCGACATAAAAATCTAAAGCTAAAGGCCTGGATTCGTGTAAGCGAACAACTCAGTTATGCTTCCCTGTCAACCGGATGCACCCACCTGGCTAAGCACCCCTGGCTTCCCTCCTCAGTCGATCTGGGGGTTTTCCTCTTTCTTAATTTGGGTCCCAAGAGCGGTCTGTAACAGGGCTAGGGTTTGCGGTGTGCAAGACCCCCTGTCTTCCAAGTGGGTGGGCCGTGGGCGTGAGCCCGAGCATCATGCGCTCTTTGCCCCGGGGCTCCTACAGGGCGATAGGGCGGTGCATTATTATCCTCCCCCTCCCCCTCAGCCGTCTCTTCTTCCTGTTTACCTTCTCTCTCCACCCAAGGTTATACCTGAGATCATCCTCTGCTTGATCACGACGCTGTTGCGTGTGTGTCCCTTTCTTTTTCGTTTCTTTGACCGCAGCTAAACCCTTACACTCTTTTATGTTGACCAACTGGATTGGCTGCTTACACTCTTTTGGAAACATACGCACGCGTTCGATTCATTGGGTTGATCTGCTTCTTTACTACTTCTTTAACTTACATTTTCGTCTTCCTCTCCGGGTTCTTCCTTCCAAACACGCTCTCCTGCTTGCCTTGCCTACAAAGCCGGACAACGAAAACTTGCCGGGCTCTTTTGGTCCTTCAGGAGACGGTATCTTCGTTGTTTGAGAGGGTGCAAGAGTGGCAGATAACCCGAGGGCTCCCCCGACGACTTGATACCAACGATTTTAACTCTGCGGCTACGGTCACTTCGATTCTTGAAGCAGCAGAGACTGCTACTTTTTTCTGGACTTCTGATTTTCGATTCTTTGGACACCACGCCAGCGGACGATCGAAGTTCAGACCAAACTTGGAGGCACTGACCTGGGAAATCCGGACACCATGTCTCCGACCATGCATATGCCTGCTCCCCCGGCTGTACCCTACACGCCAACCACCGACATCATGGACCGCCATGAGTACGGTATCAGCAAAAACCGGAAGGTAACGTCGACCGGCGGTGGGAGAGCCTGGAGCGAGGATGAGGTATGTCAAGACTCGATGTCTCGTCGGTGTCAAAGTCACCCGGATCAAGCAAGGCCTTCGTGATATTAGAGCTGTGTCGAAGAAGATGTAAGTCAGCTGACATTTGCTGGGCCGAACAGGAAGTCTATCTGCTACAGACCCGCCTCCAGAAGATGCCATATAAGCATATTGCCGCTCACTTGAAAAAGACAGAGCTGGCCTGCCGGCTGCACTATCATCAGCTCAGCCATGGTAGCAACCGCCGCAAGCGCACGACATCCATGTCATCTGGATCCTCTTCGGGCGGTCACTCACCTATTCTGCCGGCGGTCCCGAGCCCGATTCATGAGTCTTCGAGTCGATCGGTCTCTCCACCGGGCAGCGCTGGGAGCTATGGGCCCCCGTCGCCCGTACAACTGCCCAGCATCATAGCTGCAAGCAGTGGTGCCTCACCGCGTCTGCCCGCGATTCTTCCGAAACCGGCTTCTATGACTCTCGCTCTTGCTAACGCCTCCTCGAACACCTCTTCCGGATACCCAACGCCGATTCCAGAAGTCCACCCCCAGCAGCACAGTGCTCCGCTGCTGCCTTCCACCAGCTTTGCCAAGGCTGCTGCCCATACCCCGACTGCAGCCACCGCGCCTCACAGTGCCACAATGGCACCTCTGCGCCTGGATTGCTCAGCTCTGCCGCCTCCGCCCCAGTCGGCTGGCATCGCGCAGCCCGTCGACATGTCCCGTCTGCACGCTATCTACAACGCCCACCGTAACTCCTTCTGGTCAGCCATTGCGTCCGACTATGGCACTGGTGTCAACCCCGCTATTCTTGAGCAGGCATGGAAGAACGGGATGTCTGGCTACTATGGCCAGACGGCGACGCCCATTACGCCGGTTGGCAGTCCTGATGACCGCGACGCATACGGCCCCAAGCCAGACAAGACGCGCATCTCAGCGATCTTGGGCATTGATGCGAATCCTCGGAGCCCCAGGGAGAGAGAGATGGTGAGGAGGCTTGAGGAGGAGAGGGTGATGGTTGGCGTTGGCGCTTAAAGGATGGCGAAGTGAGATGGAGTGAAGGGGCAACTACCAACCGAGAGAGCCACTTGCATTGCCTGCATTGATACCTGGCTGCCTCGTACGTGCGAGAATTGCGGCCGGCCATGACTACCATCATGCACACGAGATGCCTGCTAGCCGACCACCGCTCCGCGGCCCGATTCGCTCATGCTAAGACCTATGTTATTTGCATTCTTCACTTCGGATCCCTGTTTAAACAACAAAATCAATCATAACATTTCTACCAGTTCCTATCACGACCAGGACTCTCTTCGTTGCCCCAAACCTGGGTGTCAACTACCGGGGGCAGCGCATTGAGAGAGATCGCAGCCATTCTTCGCTTCTTGCAAAAACTCTTCTCGGACCGGCGGCTTGTTGAATTTGTGATGAGCAGCGATCAACGAGGATGACTTGGACTGGCCTCTTTATTGTTTTCATCTCCCTTTTGCGTCCGTTCATCCCTATCTGCATTTACATTTTTATTACCTGCGCGGCTTGATTCTCTGTATGAGGCCGGAAGGCTGCCTTGCCTCGGAAAGGGACAAGTTTGAGACGGCCGGACTCACACATAGTGCCATCATGCCCTGCATCTCCTGCGTTCTGCTGTTGGTTCTCGATTCCCATCCTCGGGTGGAAACAGCAAAACATTGTCTTTCAACAATCGAGGGGCACTGGTTTGAGGTCTACCTGAGGCGAGGACGAGAGCCTGCAGAGAAATGGTCCGCCTGCCACTTGCTGTTCTCGATCATCGTCCTGACTATCCCAAGGAATTCAACAGCACACATACGTACATGGCACGTACAATCGCCCGTCGCATATCGGCAGCTGCGGATGGCGCGATTGCGGGCTTGGCGGCGACGGTTCACGCTGCTTATGCCTGTTTAGTCTTTTTCCTTCTGACGAATCGATGCCGTATGGGTTCCGGGTGATGGATTGGTTACTCAACGACGTCACGTTCATATTGTCAGGTTGGACTGGGCGTGAAGCGGTGGAGGAGAGGCATGGACTGAAGGGCGACGACGCGTCGCATGGAACATGGACTCTACCTTCTTGTATGTACACTATTAGCTTGGATATGGAAATCAGCGGCGTTCAGCGGAAACCAGGTTTCACGGCCGACACATGCTCTTGTGCGCTCATATGCCAAATATTCTTGAATATTGTGAGTGAGAATATGAGAGATCACTGGTGGTGGTGCCGCTGCTGATGGTGTCGAGGAGTTGCATCCTTCATGCAAGAAACGCTGATATTGTGGTCGCTCGATGAATATTCAATACTGCATGCACTTACGCATAGTGCGGGGAGCTCGCCATAAGTTGCCCCGATAGCGGGATGCAGAGCTCGATCGATCATCCAAGCCTCCTCCGAGGAAACGACCCGGATCATCCAGCCGGGCGCGCAGTATGCACAGCTGCTCACCCCGCGAGCCAATGCCTCGCTAGGCATTACACAGGTACGGATCCGTACAGTGCAGCGTCCCCCGCCCACTCCGGCCGCTAAAGGCTCTTCTGCCGCACGGCAACCGATTGGCTTATTGTTTCGTGGACTTGGGGAGGCCAGAGCCGAGAGACGAAGTTGTATTCCTGAAATCAGTCTGGACTCCTTGCTTCGAGAGCCGGGGGCTTCCTTGCTCGGGATGCTGGGCCAGTCTTCAGTTTGAGCGCAAGTGAATGCTCGGCGACGATCTCTCGAGAGCGGAAGCGGACAGCGGAAGTGTTGGATTCCACGGAGCGGGGCCGAACCAAGGATTGCCTGAGCATCCTCGTTGCTTTTCCGAAAGTCGCCCGATTCCTCGTGCTGCTGCTCGTCGAGCAGACAGACACTGGGACCGATCCCAGCCCGGTCAGCGTCTTGTGCAGGACCAGTGCCGGCAATATCAGTCGACCCTCTCCATGTTCCCCTCATCTAGAGGCGCCTAACTCGGCGTGGCGTCCTCATGACGTGCGGAGAGGTGGAGACGGCGACAGTTGCTGGCCTCCTTCCACCGTGTCTGTTCTGCTGCTCCACGAACCGGATGGCCTGGCCACGGTTCCATTCTACTCATCCCATTCCCGCACACTGATCTCTGCTGGTCCGCGTGTCTCTGGGCAGTCATACCTCCTCTCCTTTCCTGTGGTTCCTCAAGCCGCCTCAACACGCAAGGGTGACGACTCCTGTTCCCTCTTTGAGACAATTCTCTGGTAGGAGCTGCGTGCCAGCCTCTGTCTTACTATATTCTCTTACATGGTCCAACTGCTCATAGAGTTTGTCTTTCTCTTCCTCGACCGAAAGCACCTAGTGGGGTATAGGCTGAGCATCTCCACAACCCCAACTCTGGGGGCGTTGGGACGATCTTTAGCGTCAAGCTTGATCATGGATGGGCCGTCTCATCGTGCAGAAACAGTGGATCGCACTGAAGGAGGCCTCGAATCCCGGGCGATGTGAACCCAATCTCCCCAGCTAGACTGGCCCACACACTCCCGGAAGGGCCCTCAAGGTACGGCCTGTCCCCACTGGTGTCAAAAGGGACTCTCCCATCCCGGGATCGGGAGTAATAACCGTGGATTGTTCCCCTCTCCGTGCCACCGAGACTACTCGCTCCGACACTCATACCGTTGCCGCCGGCTTCTCCTTGCACGACTGTATGCTGCCGGTGCTAGACCATAGGACTATCCTCTCTGCGCCGTGAGCAGGACTCTTGTTATTGCCGACCATTCAGGTGTTCACCAAGGGGAAACAACATACGTGCGTAGAGGCGGTTAAGGAAGCTCAGCATCATGAGCAGCACGCGAGAGAACGGGGCCAGTGGTCAGAGCACGAGAAACGAGCCCAGGTCTGGAGACTACATCGAGTGGGAATGTCTTCCACCAGGCGGTCCTCTTAACCGCTGGTCTCAAAAGATCACACGAGGCCATGACCTCCCCGGCGCTCAGGTAATGAAGCATCCCCACCGTTTGATGTTCGTCAAGGAGGCGACACGCCGATAAGTTCGGCATGGCTTGGCCTGTCACAAGGCCACCTGCGTGCTGAAAGGGGCTTGCTTTCAAGCAAACACTAACATCGTGATGGGAAGGCTATGCTCTACGGAGCCGGAGTTCCCAATAGGGACATGATGAAGAATGCTCCCCACGTGGGAATCGCGACTGTCTGGTGGGAGGGAAACCCTTGCAAGTACGACTTCAACTCCCAACTTCCTAAGTCTCGCCGTGTTGTTCGAGCTGTGGACTACATATCAGTATCTAACGAATAACAGCACGCATCGTAAGCTATTAGGGAGAGGCGCAGGATAGATCAGAGGAAGATGCAAGTTACTGATCAAGCTTCTCCAGTGATGGACCTCGGCAAGATCGTCAAGAAGGCTGTAGAGAAGCAGGATATGTTAGCGTGGCAGTTCAACACCGTTGGAGTCTCTGACGCCATCACTATGGGCGGCGAAGGTGGGTGTGACTATGTCTACACTCCTCTGCTTATGTTCGTAGGCACCTGCTGGGACGAAGGCTTACGTCAAGGTACATATCTAAAGGCATGCGGTACTCTCTACAGACCAGAGAGATCATCGCCGACAGCATTGAGACGGTTACCTGCGCGCAGCACCACGATGCAAACATCAGCATCCCGGGCTGTGACAAGAACATGCCGGGCGTGGTCATGGCTGCCGCCCGCCACAATCGGCCCTTCATCATGATCTACGGCGGCACCATCTTGAAGGGCCACAGCACCCTCCTCGACAAGGACATCAACATCAGCACCTGCTATGAGGCGTCCGGAGCTTACATATACGGCAAACTCCAGCCCAAATGCAAGGACGCCACCGTGAACGGCCGGACTGCAACTGCGTCCGACGTCATGGACGACATTGAGAAGCACGCGTGCCCGGGTGCCGGAGCCTGCGGCGGCATGTACACAGCCAACACGATGGCGACAGCCATCGAAGCCATGGGTCTCACTCTCCCGGGCAGCTCGTCGTACCCTGCCACGTCTCCGGAGAAAGCTCGAGAGTGCGAGCGCGCCGCTGAGGCGATCAAGGTCGTCATGGAGAAGGACATCCGGCCGCGGGACCTGCTGACGCGCGCGGCCTTCGAGAACGCCCTCGTGCTAACTATGGTGCTGGGCGGGTCGACCAACGGCGTGCTGCACTTCCTCGCCATGGCCAACACGGCCGACGTGCCCCTGACCATCGACGACGTCGACCGCACGTCGAACCGCGTGCCATACCTCGCGGACCTGGCGCCCTCGGGCAAGCATTACATGGAGGACCTGTACAAGGTGGGCGGGACGCCCTCGGTCCTCAAGATGCTCGTCGCTGCCGGGCTCATCAACGGGTCCATCCCCACCGTCACGGGCGGCACCCTGGCCGAGAACGTCGCCTCGTGGCCCTCCCTCGACCCAGGCCAGAAGATCATCCGCCCCATCGACAACCCCATCAAGCCAACCGGCCACCTGCGCATCCTCCGCGGAAACCTCGCCCCCGCCGGCGCTGTCGCCAAGATCACCGGCAAGGAGGGCCTCTCCTTCACCGGGCGCGCCCGCGTCTTCGACAAGGAGCACGAGCTCGACGCCGCCCTCGCCCGCTCGGAGATCAGGGCCACGGACGGCAACCTGGTGCTCATCGTGCGCTACGAGGGCCCCCGCGGCGGGCCCGGCATGCCGGAGCAGCTGCGCGCCTCCGCGGCCATCATGGGCGCCGGGCTGACCAACGTGGCGCTCGTCACCGACGGCCGCTACTCGGGCGCCAGCCACGGCTTCATCGTCGGCCACGTGTGCCCCGAGGCCGCCGCGGGGGGCCCCATCGCGCTGGTGCGCGACGGCGATACCGTCACCATCGACGCGGTGGGCAACCGCATCGACGTCGTGGGCGTCAGCGTCGAGGAGCTGCGCGAGCGCAAGAAGGCCTGGAGGCCCCCGGCGCGGAGGCCGCTGAGGGGCGTGCTGGCCAAGTATGCGCGGCTCGTGAGCGATGCGAGCCACGGCGCCGTGACGGACCTGGCTGAGCCGTTGGGCGATCAGGACTGGTGAATAGCCAAAATGGGGGGAACACGCAAGGGGTGGTGCTATTTGAGCGCAGGCGAGGGAATGGGAGGATGACCTCAGGGATGTCTTCAGTTAGTTAGGGGACTCACAACCCCGGCCGGCCCTTCTTCCTGATGTCTGTGCAGTTTAGAGGCCATATCGACGCATTCACAGCAGACACTCAGGTAGCTACTGTCAGATCTAGTACTCTGATGTCCTCTATTCCTATTCGTAACCGTGACCCGGAGCATTAACCAGCAGTTTCTAGACCTGATCTACCCCACGCCGGCTTTCCCTTCTGGCGTGGAGAAAAGAAAACACGAAGCCTGACATTCCTGGACCCAGAGAGGTACTCGCGGTGCAGGCAATACATACATGAGAACCACCCGCGAGTAATGAGTGGATATGAGGAACCCCTGATATAATTACCGGTTAACAATGATAGCAAGATGCCCCTTTCCCCTCGAAGCGCGACCCGACGCGAATAACGGCGACAAAGGCTTTCTAGCGAGGAATATAGGGGACAGAGACATTCAACATGACTCGTTATGCAGAGATCTCCTGCCGAAGATGGCGCCTTCCACATGTATGTATGCGATGCATGCAACGATCCCGACGTCCATGATGGGCATCGTGACCCTTCGTGGAGCTTATTCTGCGTACTCCTACAACTCCGGGGCCAAGCCTGCTCACGGGCTCGCCCATCCACCGGCAACGTCGACCCATTCGGCCAAGCAGCTACCGTCTTTGCCCTCGACATCGACAATGTCGGTGTCGCATCGGCAGCGGCAGCCCACGCCATTCTCCTTTGGCGTGTCGAACTGGTCCCAATATTGATCCTCCTCTAGCCTCTTGCGTTCGTCTTTGGTCGTCTTCTCGAGATAAGGCTGGCGGGGCAATTGACGCGCCGGGGCGTTCGCCGGGCAGTGCTGGATCGTGGTGTGCCGGTAGCCAAAATCACGGAAGTAGTGGATGTCACGGGGCGCAAGAAGAGCACCCGCGGCGAGGGAGTGGATGGGCGCGTCACCCCACTGTTGAAGCAAAACCAAGGTTAGTGAGATGTGACCCCCGACAAGCTGCATGTGAGAAGGTAGAAGGAATTGCATACCCGCTCCATCCAGAACCCTCCACTGCGGTCCATCATCTCAAAGAAATCCTCGTACTCCTTGCTTCGGAAGAAGCTGAGCCTTGCGATCTCGAAGTTGGACCAAAAGTGACACATGTTATATTTCTCACCCTCCATGGCCTCAGGATCGATCTCCGGGAGGCTAGTGTGTCCCGGGTCAGATCGCAAAATCTCTTCAGGCAGTGCGGGCTTGTCGTTGGCTTTCTCCGCCTCCTTCTTCTTCTGACGTTCCCTTTCGTCCTTGTCAAGCGGCTCGACGAACATCTCCCACAAACCCTTGGAGGGCAGGTTGTTCAAGCGCTTGTAAGCGGAAGCATAGCGGAAGATGTTGGGGACAGTCTCTCGCAGCTCCTTGACGGCGATGGTGAAGCCGTAGGTCTTGTTCGCCTTGATCATCTCGAGGAACGGATCGCTATTGAGTAGTTAGAAAGAGCTCATTCAAGGCTACCGGGTGTAAACGTACTAGGTGATGTCGCAGAAGTACTTGATCTCGGGCTCCAGGCGCCAGTACCACTCATACTTGGCCAGGAGAGGGTGCTTGTAGAAGAAGCTGCGACGCTTGATGTTAGTCCAGCTTCCATGACGGCTTCAGCCACCTTCCTACATACCCAGAGTAGAATCTGCACATTGCGTGATAGCTTTCCAAACCTCCATACATGACGGCGGCGTCTCCCTGCTTGGCAATGCCCTCCTTTGCAACCTTCGGGTCGATCCAGTCAGGGTAACCCCACATGTCAGGGCCGACCTTGCCAAATTCGACTTCGCCAGACGTGTAATTGCGGATGACGTCCTTGAACGTCTGGTTGAAGTCGCCATCGTTCAGGAACACGTATGGGTAGTGGTACCACCGGTTGAAGTGTCGCTCAATAGACTTAACGGACTGTATCACTCCGTCCAACTCCTTGTTCCTTGCCAGAACCACGAAGGCGCCATTAGCGCGTGGTTGGCTGGTATCAGGCTCGAGACAGCCAGTGACAAACACCTTGTCGTGCTCCTCGTTGATTTTTCTATTGACCTGGGCATTAGATACCATCCAAATAAGCGGACCCGACAGAGAACACGAGCGAAAACGTACCGGATCGCCGGGGGGGCTCCCGCGGGCATCAATATCCGCCCTGGCGAGCTCGGATGTCTGACAAACAACACCAGGATCAGAACAACGACAATGCACGGAAAGAGGATGACGACGCCGAGAGGCACGGATATGCTCGAGTTCCCTCGTAACCGCAATGGCCTCCGGAAGAAGGCCAGACGCGACCATAGCCTTCCTGACCGCGGCTGCCGGAGCTTCTCATCTGCTGTCGGTAGCCTTGGAGGCCCCGAGGGTATGAATTTGGTGGCTCTCCTGACGAGATCCATGGTGCGATGGATCCGGAGGGAAGACCCCGCGAAGAGCGAGAGACGTGGCGAAGAGGGATGCTCGCAATCGCGAATAGGGGGGTTATCAATAGCACATCAAAACCTCGTGAAGCCGGGGAGTGTCGAGACGCTGCGCAATGGTCGTCGCTGAAGGTGAGGAGGCCGCTGGCTCTGTCTCTTTGGCGCGTCGAATGGAAAGGGGCAAGCAAAAGCTTGATAATTAAAGGTGTTTAGTAATGGCTGGATGGCGCCGCAGGTAGAGGCACCAACAGAAGGAGAAAGAGGGAAAAGATGGATTGAGAGGCCCCCTTTGGGGTTCGCCGGCTTTTGGGGTCTTCGCAGAGCGGCAGTCTATTCCGTCGTGTTTGCCTATGCGTGTTGAGGCAGTAGCGAGCGGCGAGCAAGACGGGATTTCCTTCCCTCCCTCTTGCGACGCGGGCTGTGGTAGATGAGAGAGAGAGTGGGTGATGATTTGACGGATGCAAGTTGGCGTTCGAGAAAGACAGGAAAGGAGGCTGCCAGCGCTTTTCGGGGCCGTGCGCAGCAAGGTGCCACAGCCGGCTCGAGTCAGCCAATCACGGTGGGGCAAACGACGCGTCCCCTTGGCCTGTTCCGTCTTTTCTGTTACTGATACGTACCACGGAGTACCTCCTCCAGGGTCCGTAGACTCCGTACTGAATAGGTACCTTAATTAGATACCGTCTCCGCCTCCATAACCCATCCTTATCGGACGAGATCGATCATATCTTCAGCCCTTCAACCTTCTGTGATCAACATACACTACTACATACTATGTATTCCGGACAAGTGACGCCTTATTAGTCATCCTCCAGCCCAGCCGGGAGTCTCTGACCCGACCCTTAAAAGTATCCCTTCCTGTGAGGTGAAAAGCCTCCAAGGGGAGGCATATGTACCTTACGTATACGAATTTCGTGGCATCTCATTCGCTGAAAAGTGGAAAGTCTGCAAGATTGGCCATATTAACTAAAAGATTGCCAAGACTACCTAAGGTATGTATTTTTTGTTCAGCGCAGCTTCCTTCTCCTTTTCGCCGCAGCCACGATTAGATGAGCTTGACGAGTAGCAAAGAACACGTACAGTATAACAGCCCCTTACTACGGAAATGCCTGGAGAGCAAGCTGGCAATGGCATCCCTGTGGAGGACGCTGCCGGCTCCCTGAGAAAGGGAGATAACACTCCGCCACGGACCACATCACCAAATGTACATTGCCTCAATGGAGCATCTTACGCTGCACTAGTCCCATTGCCACCTAAAAATAATCCTCTGATTTTCCTTCCCCCAGCATTCCATCCCCCTGAATCCTCCACGCAAACAGGCACGCACTCGCAGTTTCGGACTCCCGAGACGACTTCGGATGTCCTGTCTGCTTAGGTAAGGGATTGTCGCCGTGGCGTAACCGTCTCAACACTCAAGCAAAAAGCTTGAGCTGCATTTTCAGCTGGTGATGCCCTCTACGGAATGCTCGATGTTACATCATATGATCTGGCGACAGAACATCTCTATCTGGCTCTGCCGACTCCGGGCGACACAACCATGGCTCTCCTTTCTTGTCTTTCTCCGCCAGCTAAATTCCTATCCTCCGTGCCGGTTCATTCTTCAAAGACCAGTGGCTGTTCCTGGTTCGAAGTGGTTGTAGTTCGCCTCGACTGGCAGCGGCAGACATTGTAAAAAGGAAAGGGTCGGCAGAGTGTATCTTTAGCTGACCCTTCAGAGATAATCGTTACGATTACAACCCTGCCCTCAGCCACGGCTGTCTAGCATCCTTTCCAGCGTGTCAACGGCTTGAGAAGTCGATAGGATAAGGCTAGGGCGGCCATGCGTCTCTTCTCAAGCATTTGGTCCAAAACGTCCCTAAGATATATGATATTCATTGAAGTAGAATCACGCCGACCTGATCCAGGTCGGTCATGTAAGGTTGAAGCAATGGTGTACGCGGTGAGCCAGTATGTGACTGCCGTTATACGGAGTGCAAGTAACATACGCATTCCCTATCTCTCGTTACCCCTAACCTATGTGTGATTATCTATCTCTTGCAATGCAGGTCGGGCACGTCTAACAAGCTAACGGGGCATCCTCAACCAGCCCCCAGCTCATCTCACCCAATCACTCGGGCAAAACTCCAGAAAAGGAGCCGAGAGATGCTGAAATGTCTGGATGTCGGGTGCGGCGTCTGCCGGAGCCAGCCTGGTCGGATGCGGTGCACGGAGCCTCTGCAACCCCCCGAAACAGCCACAAATGCACTCCTGCGCCCGTCCGCTTGTTTCACATCGCCATAGGGCCACTGAGCGCGCTGGGCGACGACGTCCAACCCTTGACGACCTTTCCCTACCGTCGCCTCCTCTCTGCGCCGCACGCGGTGTGCATGCATGTGAGCACCCTGGAAATGTTTCCTCGGCTGCCAAGGTAGGTGGATGGCTGCGTTCGTGCTTTAAAAACACAGCAATGCCGTCCGCAGTCGCGAATGCGGAGCGGAGGAGACGTTCAATACTGATCAAGACGTAATTCTGTGCTTCCATTTCGCTCGTTGCGTGCGTTCCCCGGAGGAACCGCATCATTCCAAGCCTACTATACCTATCTCATCGTAAATTTAATCAGCCAAGGATATCGAGAACGAGATGTTGTCCGTCCTCTCTATGCCGCAAACGCCCACCTACCTCCCCGTCACGGCCCTCCCCGCAGAGAGACGGATAACGGACGGTCCTCACTCGGGCTTCGGCCGGAAGCAATACAGGACCGAGTGCAAGCGATGGCCGCTCGAGAACAGCCCCGAGGTGGGCGAGATGAAGGCGAAGCTTCGCCTCTGGCAGCGGAGGAGGGTGGGCGAGAGGAAGAAGATGCCCTTCCTCGTCCTGCGAACTCAGCCCGTGCCGGCTGAGAAGTTGGCAAGGTCGAAGAGGCAATCCGCGAGGCCTGCTACACTGCCAGCTCGAGGAGCTGCGTCTAAGGACATCTCATGCTCCACCCGCTGGCCTCCTGTGGATGCATGCCGAGTGCTAGACTCTTCGTGCATTGCGGAGTTGACAGCATCTCAGTCAGGAGCCACCAAGCCTACCGCGACTGCGTTACCTCTCAACAACGCATCTGCTCCGGCGATGCCGCTCATAACCGCACCCAATGCCCCACCCCCATCCCGACACGGCGCAAGCACGGCCGAGCACTGGGCCGGCCTTCTGCTGGCATCCACGAGAGACCTCCGGGCTGCCTATGCCACGATACAAGCGCCGCCACCGCCCCCAGCCGAACTCCTTCCCAACGTGTGCAGCGTGCCGGGCGTAGACGGCGCATACGATGGCGACCTTGCATTGGCGGTCGAGCGCGCTGTGCGTGCAACCGTCGGTCAAGACTTCTGATCGGCCCCATGAGATGGAAGAGGGGCTATCTCATCAGTTCCAGCACCGCATGGGAGAGTATT